>OU343225.1:330836711-331255504 GCA_910596185.1 Chrysanthemum makinoi | reverse complement strand
GATTCAACGAATCCCAGAAGTTGTGGCATCTCTTGGAATATCACCGTCGAACAACAGGCAAAGCAATATATCTAGAAGAAAGAGACGATCCAGCCTCTTTGATATTGTAGCTGATGATGTAAGTATCACTTAAATCGGTCATTTTGGTTCACTTTCAGTGTCAAGAGACATATCTACCTTTATATCAATCGTTAGACCTTAATGAATAGGTTTATTGAAGTAAATAGTGACTTATTCTCTAATTTTTGCTCTTATCAAAAAAGGGCTAACCATTAAACTTTCACCAATTGTTGATTTTGTGGATTTCTTCTACTTTGAAGTTAGAAAATTGTATGTCGGTTTGATTTTGTGGATTTCTTCTACTTTCACCATGACAAAATAATTATCAGGATGTTTTTGTGGATTTCTTCTACTTTGAAGTTAGAAAATTGTTTAATAGACTGCTATAGTACACAAACCAACCATCGTCTAGTTCTTGTTTGGTCCGGTTTTTATTTTTTACCTGTTATAGTCAAGAACATGATATAAGTTGTAACATGATATAAGTGGACATGATTATTGTGACTTGAATGATTTTAATCCGAATAAAATGTTAAGATAATTAGAATATGTTGTAAGGGATAATGGACGCAATTTTTTTCAAACGACAGGGACCACTTATGTAATTTAGCCTATGGGCGATGGATGCAATTTTCAAACCACCGGGGGCCATTTATGTAATTTGGAAGGATAAAATAGTCATATCTTCCGATTGAAGACAAACATGTCAAGTTTAATGCAGAAGAGAAATTTATTTTTATTGTTCACTTCACGTCAGTAGCATTGTGACAAGTATGATGCTTTAATAGGTTATTAGCCCATTTAAAAATCAATGGTTAAATTTGGGTTTAGTTGAGTATTTTTTTTTAATGAGATGTGTTTAAATGAGTTTAGTTTATCTTTCTTTTTTATTTAAAATGGAAAAACGGTCAAAGTGGAAAAGTGAAAACTTGAATATTGAATATTGAAAGTCAAATGAGAGAGAAATGCATAGTGTAGTTAATACTCTTATTAAAAACCATCATTCTTAAAATCAATAATTTATTAGCATTGTCAAGGCCAATTAAAAGCATGTCTACCAAATTAAAAGCAACAAATTAAAACACCCTACTTAAAAGTATAATAAAATTTTCATAATGTACAATATAAAGAAGCTACAACATAATCCAAAATATAAAATAATTAAACAACTAATTAATGATATTTTTAAAACATCCTAAAATGAAAAGTACAAGTTATTATACACATTATACAAATTAATAAAAACACACAAAACTTCATACAAGCTAACAAGTTGATGTTACATATAGTTTTGAAAATCGGTTGGGGCCGAACAACGTGTTCAGCAAGGGACCGATTAATACATACCGGTTCGGTAACCAATTAAAGGTAGAAAAGCAATTGGAAGGGGCCCATGTAAACCGATACAAATGTTGAAGACATATATTTCAATGGAAACTATTAATACATATCGCCGGGTTGACCCGGACGCTTCAACGATTTAATTTGACTTTTAGACCCAACTGTCGGATTATTTCGGTTTAAATCGACTTCTTTTTTTGAGGAGCGGTTCAATAGGTTGAACCACCGGGTCGAACCAGGTTTCAAATTTGACAAAATTATATGAGAAATGATGAATTAGTTGTGGCCGTGAAGGTTGAGACATAAAAACGAAAAGATAAATGTTTGTATTAGCATTTTTGTTTATGTACACTAACTATTTATATCTAATCCTTAAGATAAATGTTGTTGTTAATTGCAACTTCAAAAATAGCATTATTATTATTTAATATTCTGTAATTGATTAATGCAACACAAAATGCTATCAAAAAGACAATCTCAATACAAAACAACTATCGAAAAACAATATAATCATTGAAATGGATTATTAACACTTAAAATCACGATTCATGAAACAAACTTAATCACCGCTAAAATTTTGTGAAACTAGATACCGCTGCTTGGATTAGAAGTAGCAGTGCTAAATCTATTTTAATAGACGAGTCTAGATAAGTTTAGTTGATTTTAATTAATTAATATTGATAGGTGTAGTTGGTCTAATAATATACCCACATGGGTCTAATACAATATCCACATGGTTTAAGTTGGTTGTTAACTAAAATAATAAAAATCACTCACAGTCTATTTTAATACGTTTTCTTACGTTTCCATACATCTTTATCATTTTCGTCTGTTTTTATACGTTTTCATCCGGTTTCTTACGTTTTTATCCGATTTTGTTCATTTTTATACGTTTTCGGCCGTTTTTTAAGTTTAACCGTTTTTACACATTTTCGTCCTTTTTTTTTTACTTTTTTGTCCGTTTCGGTATGTTTTTTTTACGTTTTCTACCGTTTTTCACGTTTTCGTCGCTATTATTTCTGGTTTTGTCCGTTTCTGCGTTTTAGATCTATTTTTTACGTTTTGTCCATTTTTTGACATTTTTTTACGTTTTTGTCTGTTTTGCACGTTTTCATCCGGTTTTTTATGTTTTGATCTGTTTTTACACGTTTTCGTCCAATTTTTACGTTTTTGCCCGTTTTTCTACGTTTTCGTCCGTTTTCGTTTTAGATCCGCTTTTTTTTACACGTTTTTTTTCGGTTTTGGCGTTTTAAATGCGTTTTTACATTTTGTCATTTTTACGTTTTGAACATTTTCTTCAGGGTTTTACGTTTTTGTCCGTTTTACACGTTTTCGTCCGGTTTTTTATGTTTTATCCGTTTTTACACGTGTTTGTCCGTTTTGTCCGTTTTTACACGTTTTTGTCGGTTTTTTAACGTTTTTGCCCTTTTTCACATGTTTTCGTCCGTCTTATTTACGTTTTCGGTCGTTTTTTCACGTTTTCGTTCGTTTTTTTACGTTTTGTCCGTTTTACGTTTTGATGGGTTTTCGCGTTTTAGTAATTTTAACGTTTTCGTTTTTCTTCGTTTTTAACATTTTTTTACGTTTTTGTCCGTTTTTGCATGTTTTCGTCAGATTTTTTACGTTTTTGTCCATTTTACAAGTTTTCATCCGTTTTTTTATTTTTTTTTATCTATTTTTACACGTTTTCGTCAATTTTTTTCACGTTTTTGTCCGTTTTTACACGTTTCCGTCCATTTTTTTTACGTTTTAGTCCGTTTTTACATGTTTTCGTCCAATTTTTTACGTTCGTCTGTTTTAATACGTTTTCATCCGTTTTTACACGTGTTCGTCCGTTTTTACATATTTTCGTATGTTTTATACGTTTTCGAAGACAAAAACCGACGAAAACGTAAAAAACGGATGAAGATGTATTATAACCGGTCATATAAAAGCGACAAATCACGGATGATAATTTATAGAACGTACGAAAACTTAAAAATAGACGAAAACGTAAAATCTAGCGTATTAAAAGCTGAAAGCGTAAAAGCGAAGACAACGACAAGCGTAATGGCGAATATATAAAAGCGGATGAAAATAAAATGAGAAAGCGTAAAAATACGGACAACGTATAAACGGACAAAAGCGTAAAACAAATGAAGCGGCTAAAAATGGATAAACATTATAAAACACACGCGATTAAAAGCGGCGAGCGTAAATAACGGACGGAAAGATGAAAACAGGCAGCGGCAAACGTTAAAACCGCGAAAAGTATAAAACGACAAAGCGGATGAAAACTGTAAAGTTGCGAATACATATAAAAACGGATGAAAACGTATTAAACCTGAAAAAAAAGTAAAAAATGGACGAAAACGTATAAAAACTGATGAAGACGTATAAAAACATATGAAAACATATAAAAACTGACGAAAACGTATGAAAAGTGAAGAAAACGTATAAAACTTGACGAAAACGTATAAAAAATGATGAAAACGTAAGAAACGGACGAAAATGTATAAAAACATATGAAAACGTATAAAATTGGACGAAAATGTATAAAAACAAATGAAATCGTGTTAAAACGGACAAAAACGTTAAAAAACGGACGAAAACGTATAAAAGTCACGGCTGAAGGAGCAGAACGTCCTCTACGTCTACGAGGAATATTTGCAAGCTCAGAAAGTGGACTTGTAGAACTGGAAGAACGAGTGCGCATGCACTAAGTATAAAAATCAATTTTCAAAACAAATGCAGGCAAGCAATAGTGAACTTAACCATAATCACAAATGAAATGGCTTCTTTGAAAAGGTACACCAAATCACAAGGACACAAAGGCAAGTTTTAAATCTTGTTAGGGAACTTATTATGGTCACACCCCCAGGTTAGTAGGTGTCTTTGTGGGATTTCGCGTGGTTGATTTTTATGTATAAATTAAGTACCACTGAAAGACCTAGGTAATGATTTGTCGATGGTTTAAAACTTTTGAAAAATATTTTTGGTATCGTCTCGTTTAACCAAATCGTATTTCTTTAAGAATCACCTTAAAAGAAACACAAGCTAGAAAGCGTTACGATTGTTTTGTTGTTTTATATTATTTTTGGTGTTGTTAACACTTTAGGAAAAGTGTTAATGAACTTTTTGATTTATGATAACTTTACAACTGCTTGATGGTATATGTGCAAGTATGGTCTGAAAACGCTTAAAACCTTCTGGCCTCCCGGCATAAAAATTTGATTCGCTCCCAACAGTCAAGTTTAATCACGCATTTGACCACTTGTAAATGGTCAACCGTAATAAACTTAAAGCAGCTTCAGAGCAAAATGCAATTAAGATCGAGGAGAATATAGTGGATTCACGGGTCGTTAAGTCCCACGGAGGATGAATGGTGTTTAACACAGAGCGATGTCGAATAATCATGGGATAGTGACCAGGTAAGGATTTTGAGTTATTTATACCTAAAGAAAAGTTTTGTAAATTACAGGGGCTAAATCAAATTAAAGAAAATTAAAAAAGCTAAAATATATTAAATAAACGCTATCACTATTTTTACAATAATGTTTTTCTTGATTTATAAAACAAAATAACTTAAATAAACTATTTTAACTAAAACGTAACTTAAATTATCTAAAAAGAAACTTAAAATGAAAATACGTTATTTATAAAAATTACGCGAGTAAAAAAGCGTAAAAATTTATGAAATAAAAGTTCTACAAGTGTAAAAACAATTTTCTTACCTACTATATGACAAAAGAAAATTTTAGAAAAAAGATTTATATTTTTTAGACTTTTATATTTTTTTATTATGAATTAACTACTAATTTAGACTAAATAAATGTTTAAAAATACTAAAACTATTCGGAAAAATCTGAAACTTTTTTATAAAATACTTATTAACAATATAATGCTAAGAAAAATACAAAAGTTGAAAAAGCTAGCTTAAATAAGCTAAAATTAAGCTAATAAACTCGTATAAGCTTAAATGGAAACAAGGGTTATGTATTTGATTATGCAAAGAGAAAAAAGACCGAAGTGGTAGTGTGTGTGTGTGGTGAGCTGGGTGGCCAGGGTTCGAATCCCAGCAATGACCTTTTTGCAACTATTTTATTTTTGGAATTTTTTATTTTTGCAACTTATTAAGAATACTAAAATAAGCACTTTTTATAACTACAACTTTTTACAAAATCAACTAATAAGCTCAGTTTGAGCTTATTAATCTCAACAGTTAAGCTAAAATGGAATAAGCACAAAGATTTAAGCCAAAATGGCTAATAAGCTACTGAATAAGCAAAATGATGGACTGAAAATAAGCTAAGTAATGATAATAAGCTAAAGTGACAATTGAAAAAGCAAATTTCTCAGAAATAAGCTCTGAATAAGCTAAAATAAGCACTAGTTTTAACTGTTTGCACATGACACTTTTTTGAATCACTAGGCACTTTTAAGCTTAATTTTAAGCACTGAGATAAGCTAGAAAATGAAAACAAAGACTTGGATTAGCTAGTTGACCAGTTAAGCTTTCCAAAAAACTAAATTACACAGTTTGGCTTACAATAATAAGCTTGTGAGAAGCTTATGAAGAAACTGAAAAACCACTGAGTCAAGACTCAGTGTTCTTTGAGAAAAATGGACAAAACAATAAGCCACTAGCAGCCCTATCTAACAAGCTATAAATTGAAAAGCTAAAGTTGAAACTTCAAGATGGCTATGTCGGCTACCCAAAGAACCAAGAATCACCTATGTAGTTAAATCGGACGATATATCGCCGATATATCATTGAGATCTCGTATATCGCCCCTAAAAAAAATATCGGTTCAAAATATCGCCCCAAAATATCGGATCCGATAATATCGGCGATATTTCGCGATATTTGGGCGATATTTTGAAATCGGCGAGATGAACGATATGGCGATATGTTGACTTTCATTTTACTTTGGAATCTTAAAAACTTGATCTAGAAGCGTTAAGGTGTTTCAAAACGCGTGTGGCACGAAAATAGAACCATGAGACCTTGATCTATCATCTAGGATAGGTGGTGTAAATGTTGGATTTCAGGAAAGTTGGCCGGAAATGAAGGCAGTAGGAACCCTAATGGGTTGGTAGGAAAATATAGAGAGAGAGATAAAGGAGGAATATGTGTGTGTGTTTTGTAGTGAGAGAGTGAAGAGAGTGAAAATGAGATAGTGGGAAGTTAGGGGTATTTATATTATGGTTTTGTTTTAATTTGTTATGATTTTAATATATATATAAATATATAATTAATATTCTAGATAATATAAAAAACCGATATCTCACCGATATCTCACCGCGATAATCGATATTTCAAATATCGCTCCATTGACGATATGTGATTTTCGACCGAGATAACTACATAGAGAATCACAAGCTATGATTAACTAATGAGCTTTTTGCAAGCTTGTGATTATGGGCTTAAAACTGTGCACAGGACATATTTTTGACTTTTTAAGAAATTAAACCAAGTTGACTTTAATGAACTTTTGATTGATTCTATGGACTGATTAAGTTGTATTAAGATGTATTAAGACTGACTTGATTAACAATAACAACTTATGAATACAAAAACAAGATCATGGATCATAAAATCCAACATGAGTTAACAAGTGGTGATCAAAGGGAATTTTGACTTTTCTCAAATAAGCACTGGTTTTTATGACTTGTTTGAGTTATTAAGACCAATTGTGACAGGAAACAAACACAAGCAATAATTCAAACAACCTCAAACACAGTAAACACAATGAATCCAAACAAGCCTGTATGGGATGTTTTGAGACTTTTCAAAGAGTTTCAAAGATTTAGACCATACAACGATTAAAGAGCTTATAATATCATATATTAGGACTAAATAAACATAAAACAACAGTATTAACAACATGAATCACAAGAATGATGGTTATGTTATTTTAACTGTCAAAATGAGATTTTTAGCAACTATAAAATTTAAAGAACAAGTAACTGTTTTTATGGCTTAATTACACTTAACTATAACTAATAAACATGAAAACACAAAGATTTGAGCTTATGACTGTATTACACAGTGAAATGATAAAAAGGAACAAAAGGCTTACAACATGGAATCCAAGTATAAAAGAACCTACTGCCACTTCCTATAGCTTCCCAAGAGCACTAAACCAAGGCCATCCATAATCAACCTGCTATCTTTTGACAACCTTCACCATGGATTTTTGATTTTTCAACTATTTATTTGGTATTTTTGGTATTTTTCTTTTTTTACTTCTAAACTGCTTTTAAAGGTCTCTAATAGCTTTAATAAGCTATATGAGGAGCTTATATGGCTTATTCAGGTCCTTAACACAGACACAAACATCATTTGATCTTTTTGAGATTTTGAACATGAAATTGCATAAACTTGAAAATGATACTTAAAATTTGAAATTGATGGTTACAAAAGATTTATACCTTTGAATACTCGAAATACAAAGTTTAAAAGCTTAAAGATATACTGGAATTTAAAGTTAAACTAAAACGACATGCATTAATAAAAATTACACTAGATCTCTTTCTTCCTTGCTTCTCTTCTTTCTTTATAGCATTCTGAGACTCCCCACATGCTTCTGATCATATCCCACTTTAAATCTTAGCCATTGGATGAGTCAAACTCATCCTATCCGTTTAAACCATTTTTGGCGCCAAAATTGAGACTAGTGGATTAGAAGCGGTTATCTTTGTAATTAAAAGTTTGGTATGTTGTGGAGGTATAAAGGGACAATTTGGGAAGTAGGCATGGAGCTATAGTAAGGTGGAAAGCAAAAACCAGACTTTGTGAGTGCTACAGTGACAGGTCTATGGTGGGGAAGCATTTATTGCAAGGTGGGCTGGGATGTGAGGTGGAAAGGGTGGTGATGAGTGGTTTTGATAGTTGTGATGAGGTGGAGGTGAGGTTAAAAACGGTGGTTTTGGTTTTGCGAGGAGAGTGAAGAGGAGATGAAACGGCGGTATAAAGCGGCGTTTATGCATTTGGTAGGGATTTGACTTGGAAATTTGGGTGTTGGGCCAGTTCTGGATATTATGGATTTGGGTTGGATTTGGTTTGGGATAATAAAAATTCCGTTTGTTATGTTAAACACCAAGACCATTTGTGTAATTCAGCAAACATGAGGGACGATCTTGCCCATTTTCCAAAGTTCTCACAGGACCAAAAGCGCCAAATGTGAATAGCATATGGACCATATTTGATAATTTCCCATTTTTAAATATCCAAGGACCTTATTTGACATTTTCAAAACTTGAGGGACTAAAGTTGTAATTTTGCAATTTTAAATTTCAAGGACTTGTTTTGACAACTTTATGAATCCCTAAGGACTTAAAATGATATTTTTCTCTATTTTGATTTACCATGGACTATTTTTGACAACTTTTTAAACTTGGGGACTAAAGCGCTGATAATGCAAACTTGATCGTTTTCACCGATTTTGATATTTTTACATTTAAAACACATAAAACACTTGTTTGTGATATTTTGATCATTTTGATGCTTTAAGTGTTTGGATGTTTTTGGCATTATAAATAGTACAAAAATGATGAGTATTTAGACACTCATCAATCCCCCACACTAAGATATTGCTAGTCCCTAGCAATGATTTGAGAAAAATTAATGGATTTCATCTCTTTACCAAAAGTCATTACTTCTGAAGTAGCCAATTGTTGATTCAAGTAAGAACTTTGGTACAATGATAACCAAATGATTTTGAGCAAATCACCATTTGTAAACGAGTTTTGATTTGTCTTTACAGAAGCCGTTTATACGGACTAGCAAACTCTTAGATAAATTATCAATATTATCTTTGGTGAGCTGATTACCAATTATGGTTTTCCAACTGCCTTTACCACAAGCCATAAACTTGCGGGCTAGCCAACTTTTTACTTTTTAGGATATGGTGAGTTGAACACCATACAATTTTGGGCAAATTGCAAGCAATAAACGGATTTGAGATATCTTTACCAAGAGCCGTTTGCTCCTGGATTAGCCAATCCTTATGTGGGTTAGACATGGCGGTGATTACCATTTCTTTGAGTAAGTGAAAAACACTCAAAAAAAATTTTGGCCAAAATGGAATTGGGTGGTATAATTACATGATAAAATTTGTGAAATTCCCCAGCACTTAGAAATGAATATTGCCCTCAATATTCAAAGTCTGCGGTTATGCGAAACATAGAATGTAAAAGGGAAATATTACGTACATTATTTTATTTTTGATATATACATTTTTTTTTTTAGAGATTGATATATACAACGTGAGGCAACTCCTCACACTAGGGTGGTAGAAAGGGTAAGAAGCGAAACATGGGTGAAAACCCATATGGTGTGTCTTCTTGTTTTTTGATTCAAGTCACTACTTGACTCGATCCCCGCATTCATTGGTTCATGGGGAATGTTTGTAGATCCGGGACAATCACATGTGGAATGTCCTCTCCAAAGTAGTGCTTCAATCGATGACCATTCACTTTAAAATTTGGACCATCGGGGTGAGATAACTCAATGGTACCATAAGGATAAACCTTAGTGATAGTAAATGGACCAGACCAACGGGACTTGAGCTTTCCCGAGAATATCTTCAATCTTGAATTGAAAAGAAGGACTCGATCACCAACGTTGAAAGCGCGGTTCTTGATTTTAGAGTCATGAATCTTCTTTGTCTTTTGTTTGTAGATCAAAGAGTTCGCGTATGCTTGATCACGGAGTTCATTTAATTCATTCATTTGAACTTGTGATCACCGTGTCCCCATATCGAAGTTTGCATGTTTTAAGGCCCAGTATGCCTTGTGCTTGAGCTCAATCGGAAGATGACATGCCTTTCCATACACTAGCTTGTATGGAGTACACCCAATGGGTGTTTTGTAAAATTTTACGGAAGGCCCGGAGTTCGTCGATCATAGTCTTACTTGCATGGATAGGTGAAAATGCTTAGCTCTCGTTGCCCTAAAGGCTGCACGATAGCAAAATCACTTGCATCGCACATGAGCTCAAAAGGCAAGTCGGTCGGGAACGCGAGAATGGGTGCTTGATAAGCTTTTCTTTAATGTTTCAAAAGCCTTGATGCACTCGGGTGAGAAGATAAAAGGAGCATCCTTTTCAAGAAGATGAGTCATAGGTAAGGCGATTTTAAAAAAATCTTGTATAAATCTACGATAGAAACCGGCATGACCTAAAAACTCCTAATACCTTTGACGGTAGTAGGATGAGGCAGTTTAGCAATAACATCAACTTTTGCTCTATCTACCTCAATCCCATTTTTTGAAATCTTATGGCCAAGGACTATGCCTTCTTTGACCATAAAGTGGCTCTTCTCCCAATTTAGACAAAGATTGGTGTCTTCACACAGTTTGAGCATTTTATCTAAATGGGAGACATGTTTGAAATGAATCCCCAATGGCCAGAAGTCATCCATAAACACCTCCATTGTTTCCCGATCATGTAAGTAGAATATGGCCATCATACATGTTGGAGCGTGCGGGGGCGTTACATAAGCCAAAAGGCATACGTCTGTAGGCAAAAGTTCCGATATGGGCGAGGTGAATGTAGTCTTTTCTTGATCCTTTGGATCAATGGGGATCTAAAAGTAACACGAGAAACCATCAGGAAACAATAGTACTCGTGCCCTACTAATCTCTCAAGCATTTGGTCCATGAAGGGTAGAGGAAAATGGTCTTTTGGGTAGCGTCATTCAACTTACGATAGTCAATGCACACCGCGCCATCCGTAACGGCCGAGTTGGAATTAACTTCGTTATCTTCATTTGTGACAACGGTTATGCCACCGGACACAATGAATTGGGCTAACCAAAGGACTATCGAGATCGGGTAAATCAATCCGCATCAAGAAGTTTGATAACCTCTGTTTGATAACATCATGGATTTTTGGATTTACTCTTATCGATGTTGGCTGGCGGCTTAAAGTCATCCTCCATCAAGATTTTGTGAGTACAAAACTTCGGGGTTGATACCCTTAATGTGGAGAGTTTCAAGCAATTGCTTGCTTTTGTGACTTCAAGATCTTTATGAGAGCAGCTTTTTCATCTTTACTCAAATCTCGAGCAATAATGACGGGTAATTTATTATCACCCTCAAGGAATGCATACTCTAGATGAGGTGGTAAGTCCTTAAGCTCAACCTCAGGAAATTCTTCAGTTTTCTCAACTGACTTGACTTCCTTGTTATGAAGTTCGACGGGAGGGAGTGAAAATGATGATGGATCATCATTAAGCAACTTCTCAATGAGAAGTATGTCCCCCTCAATGTCGATGGGAGCGTGATCAATTTCCCATGGAACAGAATCACTAGACAAGTAGGCTTCAATCTCTTCCAAGATGAAGTCACTTTCCTCAAAAGGAGTGAGAGGAGTAGAATTGGCGATGATAGGTTGAGATGAATGAGTGAGATTATCACTCGAAGAATTATGATCATAACCAAGAACTTCTTGAGAGTACTCCTCAGAAGCAACATCAATGATATCTATTCGGTTAACCGATTCAGAATCATAATTTGCGGAGTACCTCTGATTCGTGTGAAGTGAGTGTGTGAAAACACAAATATCAACGTATATCAAAATAACCGTAAAATTCGACAAATTAACCCTTTAGGAAAAAGGTCAACGTGCCAAATTTCACGGGTGTGATAAAAATGATACCGGAAGTGGTTTCCACGGTCGTGTCCCAACGAGGTGTGAAATGGAAGGATTCGTTGAGTTTAAGTGATTTGAACTTGAATTGGATTTTAAATGATTTGTTTGGATTTGAATTACGTGTTCTACAAATTAATTAATCGGGAAGCAATTAAGGCAAGGGAACCCTAATAAACTAAAAATAAACTAACACTAAGCCTAAGAAATGATAAAACGAAGCTACACTAAGTCCTAGGGTGCAAAAATGTACAAACGTAAAAACCGGGAAACGACCCGAGCCATAAACGTAAAATTTTTGCAATTTAAGGGCTACGGGTGTGAAATCAATTTTCCTACAATCTATTTGACTAAAATTGATTTTAGGAAAAAGCGGAATATTTTTTTGACTTTTAAATTAATTACTATGAATTAAAAACGATTAAACACTAATTAAATTATTAAAAATACTAAACTAATCAAGAAAAATCTGAAAATTTAACAAAAAATACTTTAGGCAATACAGATTCTAGGAAAAATGAAAAACGTGAGTGGTGCTATAGAAAATAAGCTCGAAATAAGCTAAAGAGTGCTTAAAGTGAAAACTGCCCAACACCCCTTATGTATTTAATAATGCAAAATGTGATTGAGACAAGTCCCAAGAACGCGGTAGAGTGTGTGTTTGTGAGGTGGGTGGCGTGGGTTCGAGTCCCATGCAGTTTTGCAAAACATTTTTTCTTTTTCTCTTTGAAACTTAAGGACCTTATCAAAATGAAGACTTTTTGTAAAACAACTTTTTAAAATCCTTGAAATAAGTACATTAGCTTTATTCCAACAGTTACTAAAACATACAAAACAACTTTGCTTTTTATCTACTCTTTTTGACAGATTTCAAACAAATCACACTTATTTTTGTTAACTTTCTTTTTGAAACTTGTTAACAAGACCAAGTTAAACACTGTTTGTAAAGATGAAACTTTTGAAAAAGATGGCAATGCAGTTTGAAGGCTTTTGCTCCCTTGTTTTGGACGGTTTACAAACAAACACCCTTTTTGCAACTTTTGTGAGCACAAATAAGCTAGGATAAGCAAATGTTCAACGGATAAGCTACTAGGGTCATGCAATAACTAAAATAAGCTAAGTTTAACTTGATAAATAAGCTACACCTAAGGGAAATAGCGGTTCACTAGGGGATCCTAAGGCTAAAATATGAACTCTAAAAGCTGTCTAATAAGTGGTAAAAACAATAACCTCCATCCTAAAGCTACTAACTATACTATATCTAAGCCACCATGAAATTTCCTAAATAAGCTAGGTCTTGTCTTGATAAGCTAAAGAGTAACAAAAGTAAGTGACACGTACTTGCTTGGTTTTGCGAGCTTCTTGATCTGAGGCCAAGGGTGCTGTTTAGAGCTTATTTAAGCTGGACAGTGGACCTCCAAACCAAAGACAAGTGCAAAAAACATAGTTAGCCAAGTGGAGATGCAAAGTAAACCAAGTGTGGTACAAAAAATAGCTTTTAACAGCTTCAAAATAAGCCAAGTTCAGCTATCATTTGCTGTTTTTGGCTATTGGTACACTAAATGGGACAGATTTGGAGTGCAAATTCAACCAAGTTATAGATATCTTTGGTGCATAAAGCGAGCATGAACTAAGTTTGGAACATGATAACTTAAGAAAAACAAAGTTTACTGATTTTGATTAACAATTGTACTAAAAATAAGACCAAAACGGCGATGGTTACTCTTTGTTACATTCACAGAGAAAAGAAAAGCAGATTTTGGTTTTCCTTTTCACTAGATTCTCACAAAGGTTTCTCAAAACACAATTAGCACTTGTAAAACTGACTTTTTAGGCTACACATGAATTTGACTCAAGTAGTCAAACTGGGTCAAAATGGATTTTTGACCAGTTTGAACACATAAACAAACTCCCCTTACTGATATATGTATTTTTTTTCTTACAACTGTTTGACCCCTATTTTTTTCTTTTCTGAAAACCAAGTACATAAACTAATAACCAAGATTGATAATAGCTATAAATAAAAGAGAACAAGGATAACTCAAACTAACTTTTCCATTCAAGTAAAATTAAGGATTACAAAAGAAAAGCTTAAACTTAAAATTTTCTACTTAAAACTAGGGGTGCCTTTTCTCAGGCTTACATTGCTCCTATTTATACTAAACCTAAGCTACTTGGGTCTTCACTGTCTTCATCTCTCCATCTTGTGTTTCTTTTGTGAGAGCAGGCAAGCAAAAATCACATGTGAGCTTTCTTCCCTTCATTCTTGGCCATTGATCAATTAGGTATGCAAAAGATTACATCTGAGCCATTGATGGGGTTCTTATGAGCAGTTGGTGAGGTGATATTGGGATGAGGGGGGGGGGAAACTTGGGTAGTGGGTTTGGGATTTGGGTGTATCCGGACAAAGAGGTTAAGGTGGGTTTTGGGATATGGTGAAGGTGGATAATAGAGAGAGGGGAAGGTTGAGTGTTCTTGGATGGTGAGAAGAGAGAGGGTTAAGGGGAGATGAAAAGGCTAGGGTTCTTGGGAGCAGGGGAGTCTTGGGGGGAAGGCGGGTTTGGGGGGTTTTGTGTTTATTCATTGGGTAAAGGTTTTAGGGTCATTATAATGGGAGGATTGGGTTGATTAAACATGGGCCTTGGTTATCTATTGGACTAAGGATAGATATTGAAACCATTTAAACATTCTAGGGACTAATCTTGACCGAACGAAAATCCGGGGCAAATCAAGTAACTTCGAAAGTGTGATCCAAGGACCAATCTTGTGAATCTCAAATAAACCAAGGGTCATTTTTGCAAAACTGAAATTCAAGGATTAAATTTGACAGTTTTTAAAAATCCAGGGATCAAAATCGTAATTTCTCAAACTTTTGAAATTTTTCACCAAAGGACTAATTATGACAACTTATGATTTCAAAAGGACCTTTGGTGACTTTTCTTTTAAATTACGTGCTCGAGGACTATTTCGTCAATTTTGAAAGGCGGGAATGAAGCGCCAATTATGCAAACTTGTTCGCTTTTCAATAATTTTGCATCTGAAACATATAAAACACAATTTTGAGATATTTTCAATATTTTGATGCATTTCAGAGTGTTTTTAAATGTTTTCAGATTCAGATTTGACCTAAATGATGAGTGAATAAGCACTCATCAAATCCCCATACTAAAACATTGCTAGTCCTAGCAATCTTTTGAAAAACTTAATGGATTTGAGTCTCTTTACCAAAAGCCATTACTTTGGAGTAGCAAATGTTTTAGTTCAAGTAAGAACTATGGTACACTGATAACCATATGATTTTGAGCAAACCACCAACTTTCAACGGTTTTGATTTGTCTTTACGAGCCGTTACCCATACGGACTAGCCAACTCTTAGATAAATTATCACTATTATCTTTGGTGAGTCGATTACCAATTATGGTTTTCCAACTGCCTTTACCACAAGCCATAAACTCGCGGGCTAGCCAACTCTTCACTAATTAAAGATATGGTGAGTTGAACACCATACAATTTTGGGCAAATTGCAAGCGTCCAGATTTGAGATATCTTTACCAAGAGCCGTTTGCTCTGGATTAGCCAATCCTTTGTTTTTAGACATGGTGGATGATAACAGATTGAGTAAGTGTAAAACACTTACTCCAAAAAAAAATTTGGCCAAAAACAGGGGAATTGGGTGGATAATACATGACAAAATTAGAATTCCTTAGAAATGAATATTGCCCTCAATATTCAAAGTACTGCGTGTTATCTGAAAACCGAGAACGTAAAGGGAAATACTACGGCCATTATTTGAAAGTTTTTTTTTTAGAAAACCTTTATACAACGGTGGGCAACTCCCCCACTCCAGGGTGGTAGAAAGTAGAAAGAAGTCAGAAATATGGGTGAAAACCCATATAGTGCTACTATTTTGATTCTTAGAGTCGCTAGCTTGACTCGATCCCCGCATTCATTGGTTCATGGGGAAGGTTTGGAGATCCGGGACAACCAAGGATGGTATGTCCCCTCCAAAATAATGTTTCAATCTATGTCCATTCACCTTGAAGTTTGGTCTGTCGGTTTGAGATAACTTCGGCGGTGCCATATGGAAAAACTTTGGCAACGGTGAATGGACCAGTCCAACGGGTCTTAAGTTTCCCTGAGAAGATTTTCAATCTAGAATTGAAAAGAAGGACTCGGTCCTGAGCGTTAAAAGCGGTTCTTAATCTTTGAGTCATGGATATTCTTTGTCTTTTCCTTGTAGATCAACGAGTTCTCGTGGCTTGATCCGCGGAGTTCATTTAATTCATTGAGTTGAACTTTCCGGTGATCACCCGCGAACTTAAGGTCAAAATTAGCATGCTTCAAGGCCCAATAGGCTTTGTGCTCGAGCTCGATCGGAGATGACCGCCTTTCCATACACAAGCTTGTAAGGAGTACACCGATGGGTGTTTTGTAAGATGCGGAAGGCCCAAAGTGCATCTTCAAGTTTGTCGACCAAGAGGCACGGTTTTCACCTCACGGTCCTCTCCAAGATTCTTTTCAAACGATTGAAACTTCCACTTGCCCACTAGTTTGTGGGTGATACGCGGTAGAAAGACGGTGTGTGACACCATACTTAAGCATGACTTTTTGAATTGGTCGTTGCAAAGTGCGTACCGCGATCACTAATGATGGCACGGGGAGTTAGAAGCGGGTAAAGAGAGACTTCAAGAATTTCACAACTACTCGGTGGTTGGTGGGTAGCGCTTCGCCTCTACCCATTTAGACAAATGTCGACCGCCAGTATATACTTGTTCCTCGAGAAGGCGGAACGGACCCATAAAGTCAATGCCCCAGACGTCAAAGATCTCGCACACTTGAATAGCATTTTGAGGCATTTCATCCCTTTTAGAGATGTTGCTATGACGTTGGCAAGAATCGCAAGATTTGTAGGTCATGGGCATCTTTGTAGATCGTGGGCCAATAGAAACGGAATCAAACACCTTCTTGTCGGTGTAGTTCGGGCCATGATGTCCCCCCGTGGGTCCATGATGACAAGCCTTGAGAATTTCATCGGCTTCATGCCCGTGAACACACCGTCGGATGACTTGATCCGCACAAACCTTAAACAAGTAGGGGTCGTCGGAAATAGTGCTTAACATCTTTGAAAAACTTGTTCTTTTGTTGGGGCGACATCCCTTTCACAACAAAGTTACCCGCATGATAGTTTGCAAAGTCGGCAAACCAGGGGTACTCAATTTTCATGATGAGATACCACATTAAGAGTCTCGAGGAAAGCGTTTCATTAATTTCCTTTTCTCGAGCACACCTTGATGTGGATTTTCAAGACGAGATGATCGGCGCTAGGTTCTTCGCTCCTTTTTTATCACGGATAATGATATCAAATTCTTGTAGGAGGAGAACCCATCGAAGCAATCTCGGCTTTGCATCTTGCTTAGCAAAGAGATATTTAAGAGCCGAGTGATCCGTATACACTATGCTTTTGGACAAGATCAAGTATGGCGAAACTTCGAGAAAGCATACACCACGGCTAGTAATTCTTTCTACGTCGTAGTGTAATGTGCTTGAGCTTCGGTCAAAGTTTTGCTAGCATAATGTATAGGTTGGAAATGTTTTGATTTTAGTTGCCCAGCGGCACCTATGGCGAAATCACTTGCGTCGCACATAAGCTCAAATGGTAATTCCCAATCGAGGGCAACTAGAATTGGTGCTTCCGTGAGCTTCTTCTTAAGAGTTTGAAAAGCTTCAACAGCACTCACTAGAAGATGAAAGGAGTGTCTTTTCAAGAAGTCGGTCATAGGCGGGGATATCTTGAAAAATCTTGAATGAAACGACGATAGAATCCGGCATGACCAAGGAAACTTCTGACTCCTTTGGCGGTTGTGGGAGGAGGTAATTTTGAAATGACATCGACTTTAGCTCATCAACCTCAATCCCGCTCATAGAAATCTTATGGCCAAGGACAATTCCTTCCTTAACCATAAAGTGACATTTCTCCCAATTTAGACTAAGGTTCGTGTTTTCACAACGTTCAAGCATCTTGTCCAAATGGGAGAGACATGTTTGGAAAGAATCCCCAAAGACTGAAAAATCATCCATAAAGACTTCCATAGTCTTTTCGATCATGTCATGGAAAATGGCCATCATACACCTTTGGAATGTCCCGGGAGCATTGCATAAGCCAAAAGGCATGCGTCGGTAAGCAAATGTTCCATAAGGACATGTGAATGTGGTCTTTTCTTGATCTTGTGGGTCAATGGGTATTTGGAAGTAACACGAGAAACCATCGAGAAAACAATAGTATTCGTTTCCCGCTAATCTCTCAAGCATTTGGTCCATGAAGGTAATGGAAAGTGATCTTTACGGGTGGCTTCATTTAACTTTCGATAGTCAATGCAAACACGCCATCCGTAACCAATCGGTAGGAATCAACTCGTTTTCATCATTTTCAACAACGGTAATGCCACCTGTTTTGGGCACACAATGAACGGGGCTAACCCAAGGACTATCCGAGATAGGGTAAATCAATCCGGCATCGAGTAGTTTTATGACTTCCGCTTTGATAACCTCATGAATTTTAGGATTCACCCTTCGTTGGTGTTGCACCGCCGGTTTGAAGTCATCTTCCATGAGAATTTTGTGAGTACAAAATCTCGGGTCAATACCCTTGATGTCGGAAGGTTCCAGCGATGGCTCGCTTATGTGACTTCAAAACCTTTATGAGAGCGGATTTTTCATCCTCACTCAAGTCCTTAGCAATGATGACGGGTGATTTATTGTCACCCTCCAAAAATGCATACTCGAGATGAGGTGGTAAGTCCTTAAGTTCGACCTCGGGAGGATCATTAGATTTTTCAATCGTTTTGATTTCCTCTTTATGAAGTTCTTGAGGAGGGAGTGATGAAGGATCTTCATTGAGCAACTTCTCGATGAGAAGTATATCTCCCTCAATATCGATGGGAGCGTGATCAATTTCCCATGGAACAGAATCACTAGCCAAGTATGCTTCAATCTCTTCCAAAATGAAGTCACTTCCCTCAAAGCGGAGTGAGGGAGGGAAGAGAGAGCAAAGATGGGATCAACCGAAGTGGGATTGCCACTCGAGAATCCAAGAATTTCTTGAGAATACTCCTCGAGCACAATGTCAAGGACATCAATTTTGTTGTGAATTGTCTTCATAATTGGGGAGTATTTCGTAACTTGATTGAGATTGAAAGTACTGACTTCCTTGTTTACTCGCAAAGTAATTTCCCCTTCATCAACGTCGATCAATGCACGACCCGTTTTTAGAAGCACCTCCCAGGATGAGGGGTACTTTCGGGGATCGGCATCAAATTCGACAACAACAAAGTCGTGAGGAAATGAAACTTTCCTACTTTCACAAATACATCCTCGGCTATACCTAGCGGACGAGAACTTGGACGGTCCGCAAGCTCGAGGATCATACATGTTGGTGTAAGCGGAGGTAATGAAAGCTTTTTCCACATGGAGTGTGGCATCAAGTTAATGCTAGCGCCAAGATCGGCAAAAGCGGAGCATTGAACTATGCCTTGAAAATCACATGGGATGAGAAATTTTCGGGGTCTCTAACTTTTGGGAAGCTTTTAAGGATAACGCTTGAACAATTTTCGTTCAAAGAGTTTTAGCCATTTGAAATCTTTTCTTTTTTATTCAACAAATTTTTGATTGTTGGACCGAACTTTGGCATTAGAAGAATCATCTAATCAAATCTTGAAAGATTTTGACAAGCTTCTCCATTTGTTGACTAGTTTTATCACGGAGTTTTTGATCATTAAGCCTTGAAGGATAAGGAAGTGAAGGCTTAGGAGTGGTCATCGGAACAAGGGGTTCGGGTGGAGGAAATAAGACCACCGAGAGTTGGACTTGTCTTGGTACCGTGGGCTTGAGTTATGCACCTTGTCCTTTGAGACCTCGGGTCTCGTTCCACATCCTTCACCAGAGAAGGATTAGGCATCGAGGGTCCCTCATAAGATTTACCACTTCGGGTGGCAATAGCATTCAATTCACCCTTTGGGTTAGGAATGGTATTACTCGGAAGAGCACCCGAAGTTGAAGTTTGATTCTTTTGACTCATGAGACTAGCAAACATGCTTTCAATCTTGCTTTGAGATTGATCAATTTTGTTACTAGTAGCTCTAAGCTCGGAAGTGAAATCATTCTTCAAAGTGGTAATTTGATTTTGCATGGATGCCATCTTAGCTTCATTGCTTTTGATGTAATTAGCAATGTCAATGGAAGCTTGGGAGAATGGGCATGCACATTTTGTTGGGGAGCTTGGAATCGGTTTTGATTGAAATTTCCTTGATTTTGAAAACCTTGATTATGATTTTGAAAATTCGATTCGACTCGATTTTGATTAAGCTGATTGTTTCTATTTTGCACATTTTGATTGTTCCGATTTTGATTAAACCGGTGGTCAAGAAAATTGTTAGAGCGATAGGCGAGAAGGTTCGGTCCCCTTGCGGTTGGTAGGAATTACCTCCGTATTGTAGGAACGAAGCGGCATAGCGGCTCTCTTGAGTGAAACCACCGGAGGCTGGACACTCAAAATAAGGGTGTGGACCACCACAAGTTTCACAACTCTTGTTCACGACATTCACTTGTTGATTGTTATTATGTGACTCAATTTAAGCACTGGCGGTGGATATTTCTTCAATCTTTTTGGTTAGAGTCGTGAATTTCGAAGATGGAAGGGTGGTAGATCTCCTTGACTCACTCCTCTCGGCTGAGGAATCCCAATAATTGTGGTGGGCGGTCATGTTTTCAATGAGATCATAGCACTCTTGGTCGCCTTTTCAAAAGGTACCACCGTGGCATTAATCGTGTCCGCGATGTCTCAATGTTAACCCGTTATAGAATGTATCTATTTGGGTGACAAGCAACATATTGTGGTTCGGACATCGATCAATCGAAAGCTTATAACGTTCCCATGCCTCAAATAAGGACTCATCGGGATCTTTGCGAAAATTGCGATTTCATTAGTAGTTTTACGTCACCATCGGCGGTGGAAAATATTTTGCCAAGAATTTGGAGACCATTTCATCGAAACTATGGATTGAGTTCTTGGGAAGACGATCAAACCATGCGGTGGCATGAAGCGTCAAGGAATATGGAAAGAGGTATAGCGAAGGCGTCATCGGTGACCCCATTTTGCTTCATACTTTGGGTGACGGTGAGAATTTGAGATGCTTGTTGGCATCGTCACCTGGTGATCCGTGAAATTGGCAAAAACTTTGGACTTGTTGAATCATGTGATGCTTAAGTCCAAAATCCGTTAACCTCAATGTTGACCGGGGCAATTGGACCGCCGATCCATCCATCGTGGGTTGACAAAGCTCCTCCATCGTTAGGAGATCGGGGCGGATCTTGTGGATCAGTCTTTGGGACTCGAGGTCCGTTCCCTTGGTTATGTGTCATTGTGATTTGTTCGACGGTGCATATCTAGGTACGTTTGCTTGGTTCTGTTCGTCTCTGAGCTTGCGGCGAGTGCGCATGCACTTCCAAAAACAACACTTTCAATTAAAACAAGACCGAGGCAAAACACGGTGAACTTAAACCAATAATCCCAAGTGAAATGATCACTTCTATAAGTAAAACGCACAAAGGAGCGGAGAGACTTTGTAGGTGTGAAAGCTTATTAAAACCCGTCTCTTCTGGTACCGAATTTAATGTCGAGGCGTCCTTATACCCTCACGGTTTGTTAAACCGATAGAAGCAAAACCAAAACACGAAGCGACACAAAGGCAAGTTTTAAATCTTTTGTTAGAACTTATAATGATAACACCTCGATTAAGAATGTTATATTGATTGTGTCTTCTATTTATTTAAAACAACAAGCAAAAATCTTTTTGTATTTTTAATCTTTTACATATATATACAAAGAAAAGAAAAATATTTTTGTATTTTTGTATTTTTATAAAAACAATAACTTCACGAGGAAGGTTCTTCAAGTCACTAATCATCAAAAATCACGATATTGTCGCTTACACACCTCCCGGCGTGGCGCAAAATTTGATTAGGTGTGAAGTGAGTGTGTGAAAACACAAATATCAACGTATATCAAAATAACCGTAAAATTCGACAAATTAACCCTTTAGGAAAAGGTCAACGTGCCAAATTTCCGCGGGTGTGATAAAAGTGATACGGAAGTGGTTTCCGGGTTGCGTGTCCCAACGAGGTGTGAATGGAAGGATTCGTTGAGTTTCGTGATTTGAACTTGAATTGGATTTTAAATGATTTGTTTGGATTTGAATTACGTGTTCTACAAATTAATTAGGGGAAAGCAATTAAGGCAAAGGGAACCTAATAAACTAAAATAAAAACTAACACTAAGCCTAAGAAATGATAAGCGAAGCTACACTAAGTCCTAGGGTGCAAAATGTACAAAGCGTAAGCAGGAAACGACTGAGAGCCATAAGCGTAAAATTTTGCAATTTAAGAGCTACGGGTGTGAAATCAATTTTCCTACGATCTATTTGACTAAAAATTGATTTTAGAAAAAGCGGAATATTTTTTTGACTTTTAAATTAATTACTATGAATTAAAAACGATTAAACACTAATTAAATTATTAAAAATACTAAACTAATCAAGAAAAATCTGAAAATTTAACAAAAATACTTTGGCAATATCTGATTCTAGGAAAAATGAAAAGCGTAGTGGTGCTATAGAAAATAAGCTGAAATAAGCTAAAGAGTGCTTAAAGTGAAAGCATCAACACCCCTTATGTATTTAATAATGCAAAATGTGATTGAGACAAGTCCCAAGACAGCGGTAGAGTGTGTGTTTGTGAGCTGGGTGGCGTGGGTTCGAGTCCCACCATGCCAGTTTTTGCAAAACATTTTTTTTTTTTTTTTTTTTTCAACTTTTTCTCTTTGAAACTTAAGGACCTTATCAAAATGAAGACTTTTTGTAAAAACAACTTTTCTGAAATCCTTGAAATAAGCTGTTAGAAACTGCTTATTCCAACAGTTACTAAAACATACAAAACAACTTTGCTTTTTATCTACTCTTTTTGACAGATTTCAAACAAATCACACTTATTTTTGTTAACTTTCTTTTTGAAACTTGTTAACAAGACCAATTAAACAACTTGTTTGTAAAGATGAAACTTTTGAAAGATGGCAATAAGCAGTTTGGGCGCTTTTTGCTCCTTTATTTAGTTTACAAACAAACACCCTTTTTGCAACTTTTGTGAGCACAAATAAGCTAGGATAAGCAAATGTTCAACGGATAAGCTACTAGGGACATGCAATAACTAAAATAAGCTAAGTTTAACAGTAAATAAGCTACACCTAAGGGAAAATAAGCGATTCACTAGGGGATCCTAAGGCTAAAATATGAACTCTAAAACTGTCCTAATAAGTGGTAAAGAAAACTAATAACCTCCATCCTAAAGCTACTAACTATACTATATCTAAGCATATGAAATTTCCTAAATAAGCTAGGTCTTGTCTTGATAAGCTAAAGAGTAACAAAAAAAGTAAGTGACACAGCCTTTGGTTTTGCGAGCTTCTTGTCTGAATAAGGGTGCTGTTTTAGAGCTTATTTCGAACTGGCAATGGACCTCCAAACCAAAGACAAAATTTTACAAAACATAGTTAGCCAAGTGGAGATGCAAAGTAAACCAAGTGTGGTACAAAAATAGCTTTTACAGCTTCAAAATAAGCCAAGTTAAATTATCTATTCTTGTTTTATTCTTGGTACACTAAATGGGACAGATTTGGAGTGCAAATTCAACCAAGTTATAGATATCTTTGGTGCATAAAAACGAGCATGAACTAAGTTTGGAACATGATAACTTAAGAAAAACAAAGTTTACTGATTTTGATTAACAATTGTACTAAAAAATAAGACCAAAACGGCAGTGGTTACTCATTGTTCTGTGAAGAAAGAAACTGATTTTGGTTTTCCTTTTCACTAGATTCTCACAAAGGTTTCTCAAAACACAATTGCTTGGCCTGACTTTTAGGCTACACATGAATTTGACTCAAGTAGTCAAACTGGGTCAAAATGGATTTTTGACCAGTTTGAACACATAAACAAACTCCCCTTACTGATATATGTATTTTTTTCTTACAACTGTTTGACCCCTATTTTTTTCTTTTCTGAAAACCAAGTACATAAACTAATAACCAAGATTGATAATAGCTATAAATAAAAGAGAACAAGGATAACTCAAACCAACTTTTCCATTCAAGTAAAATTAAGGATTACAAAAGAAAAGCTTAAACTTAAAATTTTCTACTTAAAACTAGGGGTGCCTTTTCTCAGGCTTACATTGCTCCTATTTATACTAAACCTAAGCTACTTGGGTCTTCACTGTCTTCATCTCTCCATCTTGTGTTTCTTTTGTGAGAGCAGGCAAGCAAAAATCACATGTGAGCTTTCTTCCCTTCATTCTTGGCCATTGATCAATTAGGTATGCAAAGATTACATCCGAGCCATTGATGGGGTTCTTATGAAATGGGATTGGTGAGGTGGATATTGGGGATGAGGGGGAAACTTGGTAGTGGGTTTGGGATTTGGGTGTATCCGGACAAAGAGGTTAAGGTGGGTTTTGGGATATGGTGAAGGTGGATAATAGAGAGAGGGGAAGGTTGAGTGTTCTTGGATGGTGAGAAGAGAGGGTTACGGGGAGATGAAAAGGCTAGGGTTCTTGGGGTAGGAGTCTTGGGGAAAGGGAAGAAAGGCGGGTTTGGGGGTTTTGTGTTTATTCATGGGTAAGGGTTTTACCGGGTCGATTATAATGGACCGTTGGGTTGATTAAACATGGGCCTTGGTTATCTATTGGACTAAGGATAGATATTGAAACCATTTAAACATTCTAGGGACTAATCTTGACCGAGCGAAAATCCGGGGCAAATCAAGTAACTTCTGAAAAGTGTGATCCAAGGACCAATCTTGTGAATCTCAAATAAACCAGGGTCATTTTGCCAAAACGAAATTCAAGTTAAATTTGACATTTTAAAAATCCGAGGATCAAAATCGTAATTTCTCAAACTTTTGAAATTTTTCACCAAAGGACTAATTATGACAACTTATGATTTCAAAAGGACCTTTGGTGACTTTTTTAAATTACGTGCTGGGGACTATTTCATCAATTTTTGAAAGGCGGGGAATGAAAGCGCCAATTATGCAAACTTTATTCGTTTTTCAATAATTTTGCATCTGAAACATATAAAACACAATTTTGAGATATTTTCAATATTTTGATGCATTTCAGAGTGTTTTTAAATGTTTTGCAGTTCAGATTTGACCTAAAATGATGAGTGAATAAGCACTCATCAACCTCGAAGTTTGATCAAGGTTAAAGGTGACAACTTCATTACCAACACGTAATGTGATTTCTTGCTCAAATACATCAATGAGAGCACGGCCCGTTCTCAGGAATCCTCGACCAACAATGAGAGGAACCGATGATCGCATCAAAATCAACAACCACGAAGTCAGTTTGGAAAATGGAACTTTCCTACTTTCACAAATCGTCCCGGCAATGCCAAGAGGAAGGGATATTGTACGATCTGCAAGCTCGAGAGTCATGCATGTAGGAGTAAGTTAGGAGAAAGTTTCTTCCATCTTGAATAAGGCATCGGTTGATGCTTGCACCAAGATCTGCTAAGGCAAAGCATTCAACCATTGGAAATACACAAGGTAAGAGAAATTTTCCAGGATCTCCAAGCTTTTCGGGAAGCTTCTTCGGGATAACTATGAGCGGTTCTCGTTAAGAGGAGTTTTAGCCATTTCAAAAAGCTTTTCCTTGTTGCTTAACATGTGTTTGAGAGTTGATGCAAACTTGGGCATCAACATGATAGCATACGCAAAGCTTATGTCAAAATGTAGTTCTTGGAAAATTTGAAAAAATTTGTCCATTTGATGACCGGCTTTTGCGAGCTTTTGCTCATTTAAACGTGATGGGTAAGGAATTGAAGATTTGGATTTGGTATTTTCAACGGGAGCTCTGGTGGTTCAAAACAACTCCGGATTAGATTTGGGTTTCTGGACAACGAGGATGGACATCATTGGTACCTCCGTTATTACTTGAAGTTCCTTGTCCTTTGTTGCCTCAGGTTCACTTTCTACTACCTTAGGGAGAGAAGAAGAAGAGGTAGTAGGAATAGCGGGTCCATTGTATGAAACACCACTTCGGGTTGTGATCGCCTTTGCATCTTCCCTGGGTTAGCGATCGTGTTGCTCGGAAGTTTTCCGAGCCGGGTTGATCATTTAAAGACTTTTGAGATGACGTGATCGTGACCCTTTGTTCATTTCATCTTAGGATTTCATGAACTGCTTCAATAACTCATCAGATGATGGTACTGGAGGATGTGGAGGGAAATTCTGAGGTCGGATGTTTTGATTATGACCTTGTTGAAAATTCCCTTGATTAGGATTCACATTTCCTTGAAATTGATTCCCTCGATTGAAATTGTTTTGATTAAGGTTCCCTTGATGTTGGAAACCTTGATTGGGTCCAGGATAGAAATTACCTTGGTTTTGATAACCTTGGTTCATTCTAGGTTGGTTCTGATTCGGGTTTTGTATGTTAGGATTCTGGTTAAAACCGGGTGGTGCCTGATAAGTGTTAGCTCGGTAGTTTGGTTCATTTTGAGGACGGTATTGGTTACCTCCCGATGTGAAGTGCGGCTATAGCATTGGTTTCAAACGGACTACCATCGGTGGCAGTACAGTTGTAGTATGCATGAGGACCACCACAAGTAACACAAACTTCAACTTTCTTCACTTCACCATGTGATGGTGTTTGAGTGAAAGTGACTTTCTTTTGGTTAGCAAGAACCAAAGCCTGAACAATATCCGTGAGTTTGTCAATATTAGCATCGGTGCTAGATGTACTCACGGGAGATGAAGTAGAAGGTCCGCATTAGAGTCTGATATGTCTTTGTGCGGAAGGGACGGACACGGGACTTGTTTTCAATGATTTGCAAGGCTTCTTTTGTGGTTTTGCTCAAGTTACCTCCCGGAGGAGGCATTCAAAGAGTCTTGGTCACTTGTCTCGGACCATTGTAGAAAGTATCCATTTGCATTAACTCGGTAAAACCATGATGCGGACACTTGCGGGGCAATTCTTTGTAACGATCCCATGCCTCCCCGAATGATTCATCAAATCTTTGAGAAAATTTCATTATCTCATTCTTAAGACTTGTAGTTCGGGATGGAGGATAGAATTCGTTAACGAACTTAGTGACTAGATCTTCCCATGTTTCAATGGAACGAGGGGGTTGTTTCTCAAGCCAATTCCAAGCTTGTCCCTCTAAAGAAAATGGGAACAGAAGAAGCTTGATTGCTTCATGTGGGACATTCTTGTATTTGATGGTAGATGCTATCTTGTTAAACCATCGAATGTGTGCATGAGGATCATCCCGCTCAAAACCATAGAATTGGCTTTGGGTTACCAGATTAAGCAACCCGGTTTTGAGCTCAAAGGTATCAGCCACGATGGTTGGGACAACAATAGCATCTCCGTAACCCTCGATGGGTGCTTGGAGAAGCTCATTCATAGGCTTGTCTTCGCCATTACGACGGGGTGGTGGTGGTAGACGTTCCTCGATCACGGTGAAGGAGCGAGCGTCCTCGTCTCTGAGGAATATTTGCAAGCTCAGAAAGTGCACTTGTAGAACTGGAAGAACGAGTGCGCATGCACTAAGTATAAAAATCATTTTCAAAACAAATGCGAGGCAAAACGACAAGTGAACTTAACCAATAATCACAAATGAAATGGCTTCTTTGAAAAAGGTACACCAAATCACAAGGACACAAAGGCAAGTTTTAAATCTGTTGATCGGGAACTTATTATGGTCACACCCAGGTTAGTAGGTGTCTGCCTTGATTTGCGGTGGTTGATTTTTATGTATAAATTAAGTACCACTGAAAAGACCTAGGTAATGATTTGTGCTGATGGTTTAAAAACTTTTGGACAATATTTTTGGTATCGTCTCGTTTAACCAAATCGTATTTCTTTAAGAATCACCTTAAAAGAAACACAAGCTAGAAAACGTTACGATTGTTTTGTTGTTTTATATTATTTTTGGTGTTGTTAACACTTTAGGAAAAGTGTTAATGAACTTTTTGATTTATGATAACTTTACAAAAAACTGTTTACAAACGATGGTATATGTGCAAGTACGGGTCTGAAAACTGCTTAAAATACGCTACACGAGCCTCCCGTGGCCCAAAATTTGATTCGCTCCCAACAGTCAAGTTTAATCACACAAGTGACCACTTGTAAATGGTCAACCGTAATAAACTTAAAAGCATCGAAGCAAATGCAATTTAAGAGCAGAGGAATATAGTGGATTCCTGGGTCGTTAAGTCCCACGGAGGATGAAAGGTGTTTAACACAGACAGATGTCGAATAATCACTAAGGATAGTGACCAGTAAGGATTTTGAGTTATTTATACCTAAAGAAAAGTTTTGTAAATTACAGGGGCTTAAATGCAAATTAAAGAAAATTAAAAAGCTAAAATATATTAAATAAACGCTATCACTATTTTTACAATAATGTTTTTCTTGATTTATAAAACAAAATAACTTAAATAAACTATTTTAACTAAAACGTAAACTTAAATTATCTAAAAACGTAACTTAAAATGAAAACGTACGTTATTTATAAAAATTACGCGAGTGCGCAAAAAAACGTAAAATTTATGAAATAAAAGTCCTACAAGTGTAAAAACAATTTTCTTACCTACTATATGACAAAAGAAAATTTTAGAAAAAAGATTTATATTTTTTAGACTTTTATATTTTTTTATTATGAATTAACTACTAATTTAGACTAAATAAATGTTTAAAAATACTAAAACTATTCGGAAAAATCTGAAACTTTTTTATAAAATACTTATTAACAATATAATGCTAAGAAAAATACAAAAGTTGAAAAAGCTAGCTTAAATAAGCTAAAAATAAGCTAATAAACTCGTATAAGCTTAAATGGAAACAAGGGTTATGTATTTGATTATGCAAAGAAAAACAGAAAAAGACCCAAGGGCGAGTGGTAGTGTGTGTGTGTGGTGAGCTGGGTGGCCAGGGTTCGAATCCCAGCAATGACCTTTTTGCAACTATTTTATTTTTGGAACTTTCTTTTTGCAACTTATTAAGAATACTAAAATAAGCACTTTTTATAACTACAACTTTTTACAAAATCAACTAATAAGCTCAGTTTGAGCTTATTAATCTCAACAGTTAAGCTAAAATGGAATAAGCACAAAGATTTAAGCCAAAATGGCTAATAAGCTACTGAATAAGCAAAATGATGGACTGAAAATAAGCTAAGTAATGATAATAAGCTAAAGTGACAATTGAAAAAGCAAATTTCTCAGAAATAAGCTCTGAATAAGCTAAAATAAGCACTAGTTTTAACTGTTTGCACATGACACTTTTTTGAATCACTAGACACTTTTAAGCTTAATTTTAAGCACTGAGATAAGCTAGAAAAATGAAAACAAAGACTTGGATTAGCTAGTTGACCAGTTAAGCTTTCCAAAAAACTAAATTACACAGTTTGGCTTACAATAATAAGCTTGTGAGAAGCTTATGAAGAAACTGAAAAACCACTGAGTCAAGACTCAGTGTTGCTGAGAAAAATGGACAAAACAATAAGCCACTAGCAGCCCTATCTAACAAGCTATAAATTGAAAAGCTAAAGTTGAAACTTCAAGGTGGCTATGTCAGCTACCCAAAGAACCAAGAATCACAAGCTATGATTAACTAATGAGCTTTTTGCAAGCTTGTGATTATGGGCTTAAAACTGTGCACAGGACATATTTTTGACTTTTTAAGAAATTAAACCAAGTTGACTTTAATGAACTTTTGATTGATTCTATGGACTGATTATGATGTAATAAGATGGATTAAGACTGACTTGATTAACAATAACAACTTATGAACACAAAAACAAGATCATGGATCATAAAAATCCAACAGTGAATTAACAAGTGGTGATCAAAGGGAATTTTGACTTTTCCCAAATAAGCACTGGTTTTTATGACTTGTTTGAGTTATTAAGACCAATTGTGACAGGAAACAAACACAAGCAATAATTCAAACAACCTCAAACACAGTAAACACAATGAATCCAAACAAGCCTGTATGAGACTGTTTTGAGACTTTTCAAAGAGTTTAAAAGATTTAGACCATGCAACTGATTAAAGAGCTTATAATATTATATATTAGAACTAAATAAACATAAAACAACAGTATTAACAACATGAATCACAAGAATGATGATTATGCTATTTTAACTGTCAAAATGAGATTTTTAGCAACTATAAAATTTAAAGAACAAGTAACTGTTTTTATGGCTTAATTACACTTAACTATAACTAATAAACATGAAAACACAAAGATTTGAGCTTATGACTGTATTACACAGTGAAATGATAAAAAGGAACAAAAGGCTTACAACATGGAATCCAAGTATAAAACTGAGAACCAATACTGAAACCACTTCCTATAGCTTCCCAAGAAGCACTAAACCAAGGCCATCCATAATCAACCCTGCTCCATCTTCTTGACAACCTTCACCATGGATTTTTGATTTTTCAACTATTTATTTGGTATTTTTGGTATTTTTCTTTTTTACTTCTAAACTGCTTTTAAAGGTCTCTAATAGCTTTAATAAGCTATATGAGGAGCTTATATGGCTTATTAGTCCTTAACAACAGCTACAAACATCATTTGATCTTTTTGAGATTTTGAACATGAAATTGCATAAACTTGAAAATGATACTTAGAGCTGAAATTGATGGTTACAAAAGATTTATTATACACTGAATACTCGAAATACAAAGTTTAAAAGCTTAAAGATATACTGGAATTTAAAGTTAAACTAAAACGACATGCATTAATAAAAATTACACTAGATCTCTTTCTTCCTTGCTTCTCTTCTTTCTTTATAGCATTCTGAGACTCCCCACATGCTTCTGATCATATCCCACTTTAAATCTTAGCCATTGGATGAGTCAAACTCATCCTATCCGTTTAAACCATTTTTGGCGCCAAAATTGAGACTAGTGGATTAGAGCAGTTATGCTGTAATTAAAGAAGTTTGGTATGTTGTGGAGGTATAAGGGGACAATTTGGGAAGTAGGCATGGAGCTATAGTAAGGTGGAAAGCAAAAACCAGACTTTGTGAGTGCTACAGTGACAGGTCTATGGTGGGGAAGCATTTATTGCAAGGTGGGCTGGGATGTGAGGTGGAAAGGGTGGTGATGAGTGGTTTTGATAGTTGTGATGAGGTGGAGGTGAGGTGGAAAACCAGGTGGTTTTGGTTTTGCAGGGGAGAGTGAAGGAGATGAACAGGGAAACTGGTATAAGGCGCGTTTGTCTGGGTTTGACTGGGGTTTGACTTGGGCTGGGTGTTGGGCCAGCTGGATATTGTATTGGATTTGGGTTGGATTTGGTTTGGGATAATAAAAGGGTCCGTTTGTTATGTTAAACACACAAGGACCATTTGTGTAATTCAGCCAAACATGAGGGACTGATCTTGCCCATTTTCCAAAGTTCTCACAAGGACCAAAACTGCCAAATGTGAATAGTATAAGGACCATATTTGATAATTTCCCATTTTTAAATATCCAAGGACCTTATTTGACATTTTCAAAACTTGAGGGACTAAAGTTGTAATTTTGCAATTTTAAATTTCAAGGACTTGTTTTGACAACTTTATGAATCCCTAAGGACTTAAAATGATATTTTTCTCTATTTTGCTTTACCAGGGACTATTTTTGACAACTTTTTAAACTTGGGGGACTAAAACTGCCAATAATGCAAACTTGATACGTTTTTCACCAGATTTTGATATTTTTGCATTTAAAACACATAAAACACTTGTTTGTGATATTTTGATCATTTTGATGCTTTTGAGTGTTTTAGATGTTTTTGGCATTCTAAAAATTACAAAATGATGAGTATTTAGACACTCATCAATCCATCCTTAAGATATTGCTAGTTCCTAGCAATGTTTTTGAGAAAAATTAATGGATTTCATCTCTTTACCAAAGCCATTACTTAAGGTAGCCAATTGTTGAGTTCAAGTAAGAACCTTGGTACAATGATAACCAAATGATTTTGAGCAAATCACCAGCTGTAAACGGTTTTGATTTGTCTTTACCAGAAGCTAAATATCGAGTCCTTAACACGGCGGACCAAACCAACACAACAACTATGTGAAATATGAAATACAGGATCTTGCTAAAGAAATCTTGCAAAGGAACAAATCAATCAAGGACCCCTTGCTTGGATGACTTGTAGTATCATGATCTCGCCTTTGAGAAGTACCTATATGAGAATCACAACAAGAGAAAGAAGAACTACTATATTGATCAAGAGATTAGAGGTTAGAAGAGTGACATAATATTTGAGAGAGTTTGTTAGAAGAGGGGTGAGTAACATTGAAGAAAAGGCTGAATATTTATAGGCAAAAAGGTTAATGTAGCCCGGTTCCGACGGATCCCTCACTTGGGGGATTCGTCCAGTGCAATCCAAGGGATCCGGCAAAGTGGGTTGAACCAGTCCGGATTTTGGGTTGCAAACCAGGTCATGGGTTATGGGTATGAGCCTTGGGTACCCAACAAGATACAATGTATCTAGACAATAGGTCATAGGTCTTGAGTCCTGGGTCATGGATAATACCCAACATGATTTCATGCATGATGTCATGCAATGGGTCATGGGTTATGGATTAACTCCATGGGTATGGGTCATGGGTTTTTGATATTACCTATCCTATTACATAAACTATTATAACAAATGAATTATTACAACATTTTATGTGAATGACCAAATGTATATACTTTACGAAAATAACATGTATTCTTATAATTTCACTTATGATAACTTTATATTTGTTATCAACAAACACAAAGAGATCGCTAAATATGAATAAACATTTTTACGGTTTATTTGTTTTAACAATCTCTCCTTTTTTGTTGATGACAAAATATAATGTTATGATGAGTAAAACTTAAAATTAGATGCATGTTTTGAAAGAATAAGGTTTTACTTCTTCTCCCCCTTTTTGTCAAAACAAAAAGTGAACCTAACGAAGAAATAAGTTGTGGAATAAAAAATAAGTATGATCCACAAAGCACTAGCCCCCCTTGACGGTAGCTCCCCCTAGAATTAGGCGTCAAGTGAGAAAATATAATACCTACAAAAAATGTTAATAGTAACATGTAATATAATCTTGTATAGGACGAGAAACAAGATGGAGAGCCAAGGTACGTAAACAAAGCCTTGTAATAAAATAGTAAAGTGTAGTGGTATATAGGCCATATACAAAGTGTAAAACTAAGAACAAGGTTTATTCTTTAAGATGACTAAAAAAATAGATAAAATAGTAATATCATTCCTTCCGTGCTTGCATATGTTTAATTATGGAAGTTTTGGTGAGTGATAATGCTGATGCGATCAAGGATGTGGTTGAGTATGAATCGCATCTCGTCCCTAATTTCCATTGCAAGTTCCCTAGTCGATTGACAATGTTCACAATGTAAATGGTGAGGGTAGTGTTGGTGGATGGTTTCCGGGTAGGTTTGAGTTGTGGATGGCGGAATATGTGGTGGAAATGTTGGAAATAAGGATCAAAGTCCATGATTTTGGTGAGTGGTGGTGGATAAGAACCAAGATGTTCTTGTAAGATAATGGGAGCTAGAGGTGGTGATGTTGCAAGCTCTTTGTAAAGTGTGTTTGGTGATGTTGGTAGTGTTAAAAAAACTAGTTCTTTTGGGTTTAAGTTGGAATCTAGTTTAGTAGTTTTGGATGGTTGAAATGGAGTGGGTGGTGATGAGTTTGTGGGAGATGATGGAGGTGCTACAATGTAGTCATTTGGTGGAGAGTTAGTAGTTGGTGATGGGCTGTTTGACAAAGGCTTAGCTAAACAACAAAGCCGGATGCTAATCCGTGCGGTTCTTCTAGATTTGGTTGGTGGTGGCACTACAGAAGGTGGTAGGATGAAGTTTTGGATTTCTTGAAAAGTAATGTTTTCACTATATGGTTCATCAATGTTTGAGGATCTTTTGGATGACATGATGATGATTGTTTGTGAGGCTGAGAGTGATGAATATGCAAGTATTTTTGAACCTTATTTATAGAGGAAATAATGCATTGCAGTAAATGCTAAAACCAAAATGTGGACTAAAATCTAATGATTAGATATGAATTTAAGACATGTGATCATGAGAACATAAGTATTAAGTAACATATTCATTAGTAAAAAGGCTAAAATGTTGAAGATGTGAAAGTTTTTAGCCAAAGTGAGAAAAAATAGAAGAATTTTTTTGCTTTTGTGGCATGGTTCCCACGGATCCGATCATTTAGGGACCCGTCCAACGTAAAATTTGGGATATGTGGAACTGGTGTTCTCAGGCAGCTCAAATTTTTCCTTTTGGAAACAATGGTGCCTAGTGTGTGCCTATATGCAAACCATTTGGAGTTGCGGTTCTCTCGACTCCTAAAAAGAAGAAAGATAAACGAAGAAGTGAAAAAGCATATAATTATGTGAGATAACCCGAGTGCTCCTTAATTCATTTTTGCTTAAATGAATTTACCCGAAAACACATATTAGTTATGTGTTCCCTTTATCATTCAAAATACGTGAGATGCAATGAAAAAGGTTTTTACTTTGTATTAAGAATGAAAGAAAAAGTTTGTCCTAGACGTGAGAATGATTTTAGAAAAATAATACGGGGAGAAGTATCTTTTTAGAAAGCATTTCGAAAAGTTTCTTGTATAGAAAGAAAATTTATCTTTAGTTTTGAAAATCCCCATATTGTTTGTGAGTTGTGTGTGAAATAGAGATCCTAGACTCTAGAAAAGAAGGTAAGGCAAACATCTACTTTCATGACGATTGTTCCATAAGACCAAGAGCAAGACGAAGCAAGTTAAATTGTTCCCGCTTCAACATTTTGGTGAGGACGTCGGCTATGTTGTCTTCGGATGATACTTTCTCAATAGAAATGTTCCCCTTTTGAACATTGTCTCTTAAGAAGTGATGACGGATCTCTATATGCTTGGTACAAGAGTGCAACACCAGATTTTTGCTTACATCGATAGCACCTTTGTTGTCGCATAAAATGGCTATGTCACTTAGATGAATGTCGTAGTCAACTAACGCTTGTTTTATCCCTAGTGCTTGTTGGCATGCTTTGCCGGCGGAGACATTCGGCTTCGGTTGTTGAAATGTCCAATGTCGTTTGCTTCTTCGAGAACTAATATGTTAAACAACATCCCATAAAAGTACATAATCACCTCCATGGTCAGAATCCACATATACAATAGTTTGTTACCCTGTCCCCTTAGGATAACATAATCCCAATTGAGTAGTACCCTTAATGTATCTAAATATTCTTTTGACGACTTCTGGGTGTGAAGATTTAGGGTCTTCTTGATACCTAGCACATAGACATACCCTAAACATGATATCCGGCCGACTAGCCGTAAGGTAGACAAGACTACCAATCATGCCACGGTATTTGGTGTTATCAACGATTTCACCGTCTTCATCTTTAGTAAGTTTAGTATCAGATGACATTGGTGTTCTTATGGGTTTTGACTCTTCCAAACCAAATTTCTTTATCATTTCTTTTATGTATTTGGATTGATTAAAGAAGATACCATCTTCTAGTTGTTTAATCTGTAGACCAAGAAAGAAACTTAATTCTCCCATCATACTCATTTCAAACTCATCATGCATGATTTTTGAGAAATCATCACACATGTCTTGACAAGTTGATCCGAATATAATATCATCCATGTATATTTGAACAATAATTATATGTGATTCTTTTTTCTTTGTGAAAAGTGTATTATCAACTAACCCCATGGTATAGTCGTTTATGATTAAAAATGATTTGAGTCTATCATACCAAGCCTTTGGGTCTTGTTTAAGACTGTAGAGAGCTTTCTTTAGTTTGTACACGTGGTTAGGTTTTTCGAAATCTATAAAGCCAGAGGTTGAGCTACATAGACTTCTTCATTAATAAAACCATTTAAAAAAGTACTTTTAACATACATTTGAAAAAGCTTAAGATCATGAGCACAAGCATAAGCAATAAGTATTCTTATAGACACTAATCTAGCCAAGAGAGCATAGGTCTCATCAAAGTCTATGCCTTCATGTTGGTTATACCTTTGGGCAACAAGTCTAGCTTTATTTCTAGACACTATACCGTTTGCATCTAACTTGTTTTTATATACCCATTTAGTTCCGATTATGGTTTGGTTTTTAGGTGGAGGGACAAGTGTCCAAACATTGTTAGAAATAAATTGATTTAACTCTTCTTGCATAGCCATTACCCTACTTTCATCTTTTATGGCTTCTTGCGTATTTTTAGGTTCCATGGTTGAGACAAAACAAAATAAACTACTTTGATTTTGGACTTGAGATCTTAAAGTTCTTTCATATAACTTTCCTATAACCTTTTCTACGGGATGATCATTAGACTCTTTAATATTGATGATTTCATTGTTTAATGGTTCATCTTCTTTATTCATATTTTCCTTGATTTCTATGGCTTCACTTTCGATTAACTCGTCATCGACAAGAGGTTGGGTAGGTTTTGATGGACTTTCATCAAAATTTACGTTTAAGGATTCTTCAACCTTCATGGTTTCTTTATTTAGTATAACATATGCTTTACTATAAGGAGAGTAACCTAAGAAGATACCTTTGGTTGATTTAGGATCAAATTTAGTTAGGCAATCTTTAGTGTTAAGTAAGAAACATTTACTACCAAAGACTCTAAAGTGTTCTAGCGTAGGATTTTTGCCTCGTAGTAACTCGTATGGAGTTTTTCCTAAAAATGGTATAATTAAGACACAATTTAGTATATAAGTTGATGTGTCGACGACATTGCACCAAAAAATTTGAGGAATTGATTGCACTTCAATCATGGTGTGATTCATTTCTTGTAGGGTTCTATTTTTTCTTTCAACTAACCCATTTGATTTTGGAGTGCCACTATAAGAAAAACGGGTATTTGGGAGGGTGGAAAACTGTGCGAAATACTCAAAAAGTCGTGCCAAATGCTATTTGGCATGACTTTGGCACGCTTTTGGCTCTGTCCTAAATATGAGGGTGCCAAATACATTTGGGACGGGTTGAAACCGTGCTAAATAGTATTTGGCACGGTCATGGGACGGTTTAACTTTGTGGTGCCATGAGTGAGGTATTTGGCATGACTGACAATCTTCTGTTCTAAGTTGACATTCGTCACACTTTTATATCTCATGTCAAATGCGTATTTGGTACCAATTCATCTCCCGTGCCAAATGCATATTTGGTGCAATTTTTATTTTATCGTGCCAAAATTACCTTGGACGGTTTTATTTAACGTGACAAACATATTTGGCATGGTTTATATTTTTTTGCCAAACATATTTCGCAAATTGTTATCCGCCTTGCCCAAAAATTATTTGGCACGCTTTTGCGTTCATTATATAAATTATTTGGCATGGATTTGCATTCGTCAATTAATTATTTGGCATGGCTTGCGTAATTATTGCTAAAGTGGATTAATACCATTTTCCATTACAAACAGGTTTTAGTACACAATCGTATCAACTAACCATCTTACATATGCACAAATATAATTCAATCATCGAAGCCAAAAATAATTTGAACACAATTTTTGTTAATCATCCATAAAATCAAGTCAACATGGTCACTTAAATAGCATAAAGTAAAAAAATAATACGCCCATAATCCTTGTAAACCATGGTCTTTAGAATGACAAAATTATAACTAGAACTCAACATAAATCACTAAGACGATTTATTACTAATGGAAATGAATAAAGCTCATCGGATCACGTCTTCATCATAAACCCTGCATAATACAATATTCCAATATTAGAAATATGTATGAAGGGTCACGTTCAATGCAGAACCATTATTTTGTACAGAACTACTTTGGACCAATAACAATTTAGTATTATTAAATACTTTTATTTAAATGAAAAGGGCATAATAGTAAAAACTTATATTTACTTTTTTTTTGATTTTTTTATTAAAAACGTTTTATTTAACCCTTAATATTCGGATTTTTTTTCTTTTTTTTTTAAGTTTTTGATTTTTACAGCATGTATGTTTTCAAAAAAAATCTCAAGTGCATATATGTTTTTTTTCAACAAATATGTTTTTAGAAAAATCAAGTGCATAGATTTATTTATTTATTTATTTATTTATTTATTTATTTTTTTTTTTAAATATAGTAAGTTTACATGTGTTTCTTGCATTTAGACGTTAAACTTATTTGTTTAAAATGGTAATTGCATATATGTTTAAAGTGTAGATTACTTGATTATCGAAATTTGTGACCAAAAACATAAAAATACACACGTAGCCTCTAACAATTTGTAGCAAACCTAGAACACATATAGGATACACAAAAGTCAATATTAAATAAAATACCATTCATGTACAAAGTATCTTGTTATATACAAATGTGCACACCGTTCAAAAACATGTGCGCACTCTTCACTTTCTCGTCCAATTCTTTTGAAAGTATGTGCACGTATTCCTAGAACATGTGTGCACAATGCGCTTTCTCATCAAATTCATTAGATTATATGTGCACGCCTCGATAACATATATGCACGAAATCCAAAAACATATGTGCACGCTTTGCTTTCTCATCAAGTTCGTTAGAACATATGTGCCCGTCTTCCAAAAACATATGTGTGCGTCTTTAAATAACATACGTGCACGCTTCACTTTCTCACCAAACTCATTAGAACATGAGTACTTTTCCAAAAACATTTGTGCACGTTGTTCTTTCTCGTCCAATTCATTAGAACATATGTGCACGCCTTCCAAACACATGTTCAATCCCTGAAATTATAAAAGATTATAATTATTTTTGTTATAAACAACTAACAAACAAATGCATAGTCTAAGCACATACATAAAAAAATTAAACATATAAGCCTACGTATTTTCTTAATTTCATATCAAATAAAAAATACATATAAGAATCCTTTTCATTGATTTTTTTTACCAACAATAACAAAATGCTTCCTAACAAATGCTTGCTAAGAAAAAAATAGCCCCTACCTAAACATAAAACATTCGTTCACTTAATCTAACAACGTTCTCTAAAAATAAGCCTCGATAAGAAATATCCATTTAATCATTTTGTTATCACCTAAAATGCTAAAAGGGATAATACAGAGAGTAACATTAAGACTTCATGTGCGATAGATGTAGATCTTTAAAACAAAGGAAGAAACATATATGTGTGTCAACCCAACTGTACTTTATAAACAAAGTTAACAACCAATTATAATGGTTCGATTCATTTTTAAATGATTAATAATTGGTTAATGCAAATCACCATGACTCAAATTTTTAACTCATTTAATTGAAGAGCGAAGAAGTGTGTCAATTTAAGGGTTATGTGTTTTGATAAGATGTAAGGTATATACAAACATGGGGCACCTACCTGAATCAAAAACTATGTTTAAAAAATAAGAAACATACAAACTGTTAAGTCTGTCCCAATTATATAACCTTAAAATTGTAATATAGGCCGGTTGAAAAAGAGATCTCGTATTAATAATTATCACAAGATCTCATGGTTGGTTACATGTCCCCTATTAGCAGAAGTACGTCCGAACACAAAAGCGAATCTCCATTAAACAACAATAATTATTTTGAGAACCCACAATTAAACTAACAAAAAAAGGTAAAATAAACTATTAACAAAGAATCATGCCAATCAGTTTTGGTACCTTATATTTTCCATGGAATAACTCGAATGATCAAACACCATATCGAGAATCTCATTGTTGTCTAAATCGCCAAGATGCATGATTAAATATTTATTTGCATTACCAAAGATTTATATAACCAATAAGATGAATATGAAAAGGATTGTTGATGGAGGCTAGGGTTTGAAGAGAGAATAGTTTGTGAGAGAGAAACATAACTGATTGTATAAATCAGTTTCCAAAATATGGACGAATTTTTTAAAAATATAATTTGGAAATACCATCCATACCCTTTTTAGCCTTTTGTTTAATTGAAAAAAAACCCTCATCTTTTATTTACTTACAATTTTGGCACTTTCAATCTTATCATTTGATTTAACTTATTTAATGGCTCAAATTCATTTTAAAGGTTCTGTAAAGTTCTGTACAAAATAATGGTTCTGCATTGAACGCTACACTATGTATGAAACAAGAAAAAAATTGATATACAAAATAGCAATAAAAAGGGTATTCAATTTAAAACAGGTAAAAGGTTTCAAACTCAAAACCGAGTCGGGTCTAATGGATTCAATATCATCCTAATGATTTTAGCCTCATTTAAAACAAGTTAAGTGGGCGGAAACTTCTTGTTAGATTCATTGAAAACCAAAAATGGTTTTAACTTAGCAAAAAATTTGAATCAATGTCGCTATCTCTAATGGTACTGTATAGATCTTTTTTACTAGAATACTATAGGGAAAAAAAAACTTCTGGTTTATGTTCAAATAGGTTTTCCACTCTTTAGATAACCATTCCACAGTGACATGTATATCTCTACATTAAGTTGTTTAGATAGAAAACCTTTCATCTCTGCAAGAATAAAAAACACTTGAGTTAACAAAACATAATAAGGGCTTGTTTGTTTAATTTTTTCATTAAGTCATGTTAATTAACACATGACTTAATGTAGAGACCCTCACTTTTATCACTTATTATTTTAAGTCATTTATTTTGATTAAGTGAAAAACAAACAACTTTTCACATGAATTAATAAAGTGTGTTTTAAAATATGTTGTCAATGGATTGTAACTGATTAGAGCCTGCTCAAAACATAAGTGGTCAAGATAAGAAGTACACAAATGCTTACGTAAATGAATTCATGATAAGTCCTTCAACATTTTTTCTAAATTATAAAATTGGCATGTGATTAGGACAAACAACATGATACATCTATTTATTCGAGTCTATAAGCAACTTTCAAAACATAATTGAATCAATAGATCGATTAAACCATTTTGGGTTCAAAAAACTATAGAATCATATGATGATATGAAATTCAAAATGATTATAATCAAAATTCATATAATTATATAATATATATATTACATTCTCGGAAATGACTACTATCAAAACAACAATCACGCCATTACATATTCAAAATGGTTTACGATTTATTTTTATTTAATTGAATTACCGGAACATAATACGAAAAATATGATACCCTTGGGGGATGTAACTGAGAGACGAGATTGGTGACATCAAAACATTTAGGGGTGGTATTTAAAAGAGACGATTAATGATATTCTTTAGCGGAGGTGATGAACATGATTATTATGAAATTAAGATTGGAAGGCCTAACAATGAGAGTAATTTGGGATTGCTTACAATTGATGGAGGGAATGTATAAACAAGGCCCGCCCAATGAAAATTCTAATTTTTAATAGTGGCACATTCAAAAAATGTAAAAAGAATAAAAATAAGCATACGATAAAACATATTTCTCCCTTCGTCCTAAAATTATGGTCATCTTTTGACTTTTTTGGTCTTTCTTTTTCAACTTTGACTTTAAGTATTTCTGTTTGTGTTATATAATACTTGATGCAAAATATATGAATGTGTTGAGTTTTTAATGTATTTTCATTTAGTACAATTTTCATCAACTATTATACAACATAAACAAAAATATTTAAGGTCAAAGTTGAAAAAGAAAGACCGAAAAAGTCAAACGGGGACTATAATTTTGGGACGGAGGTAGTATCTGACAATAGTTATAGTAGTTTTTAATGACATATCAAAATACATGCCACTAATAAGCGGGGTCGTTGCATTGATTTAGCTGGTTCGGTGCGAAACTACAAAATAAGCCTCGTAAATCACAAAAAGGTTAACTATTATACAAAATTTAAAACATAATATACTTAGAGATATACTCCCTCCGTCCCATATTAAATGTCCAGGTTTGACTTTTCAAATCTTTTTTTTACAACTTTAACCTTAAATATTTTTGCTTCTGTTATATAGTATTAGATAAAAATAATACGTAGTGAAAATACATTTAAAACTCAATCTATTCATATATTTTGCATCAAATATTATATAACACACTCAAAAATATTTATGGTCAAAGTTAAGAAAGAAAGACTTAGAAAATTCAAACTGGACATTTAATATGGGACGGAGGGAGTATAAACTAATGGAAATATACTAAATTGAAGGTCCCCGCAAATAGTCTTTGTTAGGCAGACATAACTTGTAAGAGATTATAATTTTTTTCACAATCATTTAAAATCAAATGTTACTTCATGTAGCTTATAAGAATAATATCTTTTTATAATCTTCATCTCCAGCACCATCTCCAGTTCCAACAACAATTGCTTTTTCCAAACGTACCCATAATATTTAAAATGGGCAATAAAAATTCAAGTTAGACATGCATAAATATACTTAGAGCATCCCATACTATACATATAAACTAAAGCCTTTGAGAAAAGCTTGGTGTATGCCAAGTATTTGTGTAAAGCTTTTCAAAAAGCTATTGATGCAATGCTAAAAACACTACTAAAAGACTTCTTAGAATAGGAAAAAGCTTTTGCCTATTTGAAGCATTGTAGATGTTCTTAGACATTAAATACTAATAGATATATACTAAATCGGAGGCCCCTCACAAACGGTGGCTCTGTGTGGCTGCCCACTTACATATGTTAATCACCGCCACTGCTAATAAGTAGGTGCTATTATGGCACAATACATCAACCACCACTAAAACGTATAATTTCTGTAGTATCACAAAAATGTGTTATTAAAAACGCACAATTGTGACACATAATACTTTTGCCACTGAAAGTGTGTGCCACTAAATGGCACTTTCATTGTAGTGTAAAGTTTATTTAATATACTATAGTTTTTTTTATCAGTTGCTCTTGAATTTTCGTTATGCAGGTTATAGCACGTGTGATGCATCATCTAGCCTTGTGCCGTAATCACGCCAACCTCTAGACATATCTTATTCAAGTTTTATCATGAAAAAATAAATACATACACATGTGTAATGTGTATCTCCTTTGAATGCTTGAATATTGATTTATAGAAAACCAATGAACGTCTTTTATAAATATTCCTAACTACCTTATATTTAAGGTATGCATTATATTTGGGTTACTATTTAATTATAAATATATATAATATGAATGAACATAAGCAAATGGCTTTGTAGTAAGCCATTAACTTTCTGACAATAGGTTTAGATTCAAAGTTACTAGCTAAAATTTGGGGGTCATTGGTCAGAAATGGTAAACGTGTGCCTCGGTTAAGCCATTACTTGCCGTCATAATTACTATATATCCTTAATCTGCAAAGTCGGTGACAATAAAAAACGCCTCTATTCTCACGTGTTAGGCAGGTGCCAGGTTTTTCATGATAGATAGAAAGTGGGTTAGTTTACTAACATTGGGCTGAAGGATATTGCCTACTGCTTCAGGCCCAAGTTCACGCCGTGTTTTGGTTATACTTAACAACGAAGTTTTCTAGACTCCACCACACACACACCACCGCCTTTCTGTTTCTCATTCTTATCAACAAGTACCAGATTAGTCAGATACCAGAAACAAAGAGCGTAAACCGGCTACGCAGCTCCGTTCAACTTATCATACGAGGTAATATTCAATATAACGCAGTCCAATAATACGTTCAGTCCAATAGCATATGAAAATTTAGTTGTTTGGCAATATGTTTATTTTTCGGTAAAGCTTACAGCCGACATGCGCAGCAGGTGAAAACAAGCCTAATGTTTCATTATTTGGCTTTTGTGTTCAACCTCAAATATTGGAACTTATTAGGATTGATTTCCTTTTGTTTGTGGCTGTAGGAATTTGGATACGCCTTTCAAGACAATTTGTGAGGGGTTGCTGTCATTAGGACTCTTGTACAAGCCGCGCCTGGTATGTTTAATGTAAGTTCTATCTTTATTATGAATATAGGTTTTAGTAATTTTGAATATTCTTTTCTCTCATGTTCATTACTGGAGGTGGAAAAATGGGTTGTGGTGGGATTGGTCGGGTAGCATGTTAGAATGGGTTGGGCTAACCCGCAAGACATTATTCTATAGCTTAGTGGTTAGTTACTTAATTTTATAATTGTGGCACGACTGCTAGCTTATGTATGAACAATAGTTTAGGTAGAAACTTTGGTAGAGGCGGTTTGTTTATAAGATGTCGTGATATATAGCTTGGGTTCGAACTTTGCAAAAGACGGTTTCTTTATAAGATGTTGATTACGGTGTAACATCATTTTTTTTAAAGGAGTCGTCTTCCTAAAGTACTATCTTTTTTTATTTTAATTTTGTTGATGTTTTGAAAATAGGAAGCAGAATCTCGAATAGTTTGCCGAGTGGAACAAGCAGAAAAGGGCAACTTCAAGGTTTGTATATCGACTATTTTATTAGACCGTCTGTTTTTCTGATGGTTTGGATGATAGTCCAATTGAGTTTGTATACAAAATCTATTTTGTTGTTGCTATGTAATGGATAGTTTAGGAGACAAATCATACAAAACAAACCTCTTTAAGACCCATATGGTTTATTTTGGCGCATAGTAGTACGCTTGATTAGTTGATTCAAGACTGGATTCTCATTGGCATCTTTACACCAATTCAGTCCGCATGATTGTTGAACGGGTTTTTAGGCACATTAAAAAAGCAAATGACAAGTGCGGAGCATCTCATTAGTTTAAAATAATAGTCGCAAACAAAAGAAGAAAATTTTACTTGAGTTCAAATAATCCTCGCTGTCTCGCCCACAGGTTAGTTGAACTCCATATAAATTCTTGGTTAAAGCTACCAATGGTATTAAAAGTTGGAGGAAATGAACATTATTATTCGCCTTTTGTCTGCTACAACCGTCTATCTTCTAATCTTGATTGTTTCTTTCCTATACATTTTTTAGCATATATTGGTGCTGAAGTAGGATTTCAAATACACCAAAAAGGATAGATTTTTAAAATTTGATGGTGAAAACTGTTGTTGATATGTGTACTATTTACGTTCTTGATATGTTTACTCTTTAAAAATCTCAACGATTACATAATTTAATCGATACGATTGAACACCTTAGAAATATAATGAATCTCATCATTAAAGTTAGCAACTTTTATATGTAATCATTGAACTTACTGTTATGTTCATGTATGTATTTATTTAGTTATTATTTTTTTAATTGTGTTTAAATACAGCCTTTGAACATGGATGTATGGTGGTGTTGGCGGTTGCTGTAACAGCCTCTATAGTATGAATCCAAGCCTCAACAGATGTTGCTACAGTAGGAATGTTAAGTGGCCCAGAACATGTAAGATTCCTGCTGCAAACGTTCTCACTACAATACGATAAATAGGCCATATAATAGTATCGCATTCCTGAATGATGTAATCTGCAAATGTTGTTAGAGTTTATTTGCATTTATTTTTATTATTCTTAAATAATTGGTGCAACTTAAATTAGTGCCACTCTATATTGCAGTGACCAGTTTGGATGTATTTCCAAACATCTCCTTTTAGGCAAAACATTATGTTTTTACATTTGGTTGATTGTTGTGGTTTGTGCGGGTGTGCAGAGACAAAGTGGCAAGTTGTCTATTATAGAGTGGATGGAGGAGGCGTTGAAACCGCTGCAAGCAAAAGATGGTGGAAAAGGTGTTTTCTGTGCAACTCCAGGTATGGGGGTTTATCTTACTTTTATTGCATTCAAGTAAAGTCACTCGAAGTAGTTTAAAAGTTCCACCTTCAGAAATTGGATATATACCAGAAAGTACTATAATACATTCCTTTGACAAGATCTATATGCATACAATATATTTTATCTGAAATAAAAAAAATATTTAGTTTTAGTAATGGCGTGGGGAAGAAATCTAATTAGTATTTTTTGAAACGTTTAAAAAGAATGATAATGTTAGCGAAAAAAAATTGATGATGTCAACGCATCTGCGTTAGGGTCGCTAATGTGATTTGGAACTTCCTATAACGCATTTGACTTTAACAAATCCTGAAGTTTCTCTTAAATAAGCAAGTTTGAAGTGACATTAGTACATCTTCAAATCAAACTTTCCTGAATTTTATAGCTAGGCTGAATTAAATTGCAGGTCATTAGCAGCCATTACGTGCTCAATATGTCTACCGGCTGTATGAGTCAAGATAGGAGTTGATGTTGAAATTAGGCTTCTGTGACCCAACCAATAAGTATATGCACTGGGAGGTGTTTTTATTATCCTGATTTTATGGCTGGGCCGACTCAAATTGGAGGTCATTAGCAGCGATTACGCGTTCAATCTGTGGACCAGCCGTATGAATCAAGATAGGACTTGATGTTCAAGTTAAGATTTTCCGACCCATGCAACAAGTATATGTTCAAATCAAGATAGGACTTGATGTTGAAACTAGGATTTTGGGGTGTACATTTGTTTATGATTATTCGAAACTAGAATGTGTTTTGAATATCCTGTTTGAAGTTGCTTATTGCTTATTACAAAAACTTAAATTTATAAACAGGATATACAATTGAGAAGCCGCTCTATATTTTTATAGTAGACCAAATTTTGTATCTTGACGGGGTTTTTTTTGTTGCACAAACAATTTTAAGGTCTATCAACAGTTGTGTTGACAAGAAGCAATAATGTTGAGAAAGAGGTCAGGCCTTCCTGAGAATGACCCACACAATCCCTTTGAACACAAAATTCAACTATCTTAGTAGCAGTATTACATGAGTGCTATATATCTACTAAATTTAACACTTTGATACTATGAAAGCTAAAAAAAAAAAAAACTTTTAACAGTCAGTGTGTTGTTTTAAAAAAAAAGGTACTAAAGATATTTAAAGAACCCAAAAAAATTAACAGACTGTCCGAACTTAGTGCAACGTATCTAAGGTCTCAAAAAAAAATTTAAAAAAAGTCCGCCGCAACGCGGCGGGGGGTTTCCATCTCGTTCTAAACAATCGTCAATAAAAAAACTATTTTTTTTTTCAATTACGTTATCCACTGCGACTGCGATTGGTTTCTATCAAAGTTTTTAATTCGTTTTTGTTTTGTTTAGTTATTATAGTTTACACTCATGGTCGAGCTTTCATAATTTCGGCGCTCGAATTATTGAGAAGTAGTAGGCGACAAATAAGTATTAGTGGGCTTGGTTCAATTGCTCAACGAGCCGATGCCCATTGGGGTTTACCTTTGATGTCTCATGCACTCTATTTATAGTTGATTAATAATATTAAATAAGGTACGAAGTTCACATTATTCTAACACATACATCTGAGACAAAAACACACCCTGCCAAGTAACTTGAACATAGATGACCTGATTAATCATTTATTTATCCGTTTTTTTATATATCATATGAATATTTTTAACTTGACATTATAGGAAAAAATATTTATTTAAGAAACAACAAAGTTAACTCATCCAAAATTAAAAGGCGTTGCGTTTTAAGTAATATGATAGATACTAATTTGATATACAAATTAAAAGTTAAGGATGAGGGGCTATTGAATATTAGAGTAAATTAATAAAATCGATTATAAATTTAATTTGATGTCTAAGATAATAAAAGCATAATATAGTCAACGCGTACGGGAAAAAAGTATAAAAACAATTTATAAAAATCGCCACAAATACATTTGTATTTTTCACAACCTATAAAAACCGTTCCAAATACATAAGTATTTAGCACCAGCATTAGATAATGTTCTAAATACACATAGGTATTTGGCACCGTTCGTAACAACCGTTTCATATACATGAGTATTTGGCACCAACAGTAGATAGCGTTCCCAATACATATACAAATTTGGCACCAATGGTCCCAACCATCCCAAATACATAAATATTTGGCACATGTAACTCAAACCGTATTAAATACACATGTATTTGGCACAATTATTAGAAAACGTTCCAAACGCATACGTATTTGGAACAGTTTAGCCGTCTCAAATACCTACCTTTTTGTTATGGTAACCCTAGAAGTGCCAAATACGTGTATTTGGCACAATTCTTTGATCGTTTACAAAATTTTCGTCCCAAAAACCCTTTTTTCTTGTAGTGTGCGAGGAGCCGAGAAATTATGAGTGATACCATTAGCATCACAAAAAGCTCCAAATTGCACTTCATTATCAAATTCCCTACCATGATCCATTCTAATTGACATAGTAGGACTTCCTAGTTGTCTTTGGATTTTCTTACTTAATATTTCAAAGTAATCGAACGTTTCAGTTTTATTCTTTAGAAATTTAGTCCATATGTACCTAGAGTAATCATCCACTATAACCAAAGTATAGAAGTTACCTCCGTAATTTCGAATAGCGGATGGACCAAATAAATCCATATGTAGTAATTCTAGATACTTAGTTGTTGAAACCATATTTTTAGCTTTATGATTATCATGGACTTGATTTCCTATGTTTCAAGCATCACAAAAGTGATGTTCGTATTTTAATTTGGGTAGATCTCTTACTAGTTCTTTGGATGATAGCGATTGAAGAAGTCGCATATTAGCGTGACCCAATCTTCGATGCCATAGGGTCGAAGTATCATGCATAGAAGTAAGACAAAGTATGTCTTTTGGTTCATTATCGATTTTAATGACATAGACTCCATGTTTTCTAATGCCTCTTCCTAAAGTAATACCGTTTTTCAATATTTTGCTACCGGTTTCACTAAAAAGTACGTTGCACTTTTTATCACATATTTGTCTTATACTTAGTAGATTGAAGTTTAGGTTTTCTACATTACATACATCGTTAATGGTTAAGGATTTGTGAGAGATTGTACCTTTACCGATGATTTTTCTCATGCTATTTTCAAACACCACATTTCCTCTATTTAAGGATTCGTATGTGGAAAACAAATCTTTGTTACCGGTCATGTGCGTCATGCACCTGCTATCCTTGAACCATTCATCCAGATCTAAGTCGACCTTTAGGCACACCTAAGAAAACAATTAACTCAAAAGTTTGGTCCCCATTTTTTCATGGGTCCATTAGTGTTATACATTTCATTCATGTTAGGCATATATGAAAAAGGTGAGAAAGCATTCCACGGTGTAAAGTTTTGAAATGGGAAACCGTTTTGTGCTTTAGGATTCCATCCCATTTGATGGTGGTTATTTCTCGGATAAACATTATTTGGTCTTCTTATAAATGTGTTTGGTTTAGAAAATGATGGACCTTTTTTTCATAAAACTTTGATTTTGTTTTAGTGGAAGTTGTTGTTTGACATTTCTAACAGTAACATGGGTTGGTTTCTTCTTGTTAGCAATAACAAAGTCGGTTCTGGATAATGTGGTTGCATTATTTCTCTTTGTTTGCTGGTACACACCCACGGATCCCTGGTTTTACACTAGGCGGTTCCTTTTTCAAGGGATCAGTGGGATCCGTGACTACAGTAGCTTGTTTTTCAATTGCTTTAACGAATTGTGTTTCTTTAATCTCGCTAGTTGACGCAGTGAGTTCCTGAACACCTAAACCCTTTTGATTATTTCCCGTTTCAACGCTATCAAGTATTTTATCAAGATTATCAACTAACGTTTGAAGTTGAACACAAAGCTCATATTCACTATCTACTTCCTTTCCCTTTTCTAAACGTTTTAATTTATCTTTTAGCTCAGTGACTTCTTTTTCTAAATGTTCATTTTTGTTTTTCAAAATCTTATTTTTGTTAATTACTAGACTAATTTTGCAATGTCTATCATATTCACGATGTAATGAATCATCATCTAATGATGAGCTACTATAATAAAGAGATTCGGGACATACCTCGTTTGAGTCATTTGCCATGAGACAAATTTCTTTGTTCTCCTCCTCACTCATTCCCCACGAACCACTTACGAACGCCTTTTTGTTCGTCACGTTTGGGACACTCACTAATGAAGTGATTAGGGTTCCCACATTTAAAACATGTGTGTTTGTCCTTTGCTTTCTTGTCGTCTTTGCCTTTCCGGAACCCCTTCTTTTCGTCATATGGTTTCTTGACATATGTTCCTTTTCTTCGAAAGAACTTCTAGAAATCTCGTACCGCCATGGATACTCTTCGTCATCACTTTCCAAAGATGAGGTTTCTTCATCGCTTGAGACCTTCTTGGCTTTTATGGTAAGAGATTTGTGCTTCTCTTTTTTTCTTTTGAGGCTTCGGAGTCTTTGGCGAGGACGAGCTCATAGACCTTTAGGTTGCCTATGATTTCTGATATGCGTACAACGCGCGTTCGGAGTCAAAGGAACTTCCTTTTCGTCGAGCAAGTTTTTCAACACCCTAGGCAGTGAACCTAATCTTTGTAGTGTAGTGTTAGGGTAAGCCTCGGGAATTGATATCGTTCTCTAGGGGAATAGGAATGCTAGTGAGAAATTACTACGCTAAGGTTGGGGTTGAGGAATTTTTTTTTATCTTTTTTATATTTTTTAGAAAATGTAAAGGTACGAATCTCGGGGTATTGGATTTGGGGGGTGGTATTTCTACCGATTACTCTACTTATCTAATTATCTAATATCTAAACTAAGGTGAGTGTAGTCAATGTCTATTGTTGTGTGCTCTTATGATGATTAAAAATGTTTTTACCTAGATGCTATTACTCTCTAGTTATCTCCTATTGATGGTTGAATTGTCACGTCCTTATTCTTAACGCGTTGTGTCTTCTAAGGTCGTAGGGTATGCGTTTTTCCCTAACTCTTTGAGACTACCTTAAGGTTATCGCCTACGAAATCTCTAGGATTCATAAACTAACTCTAAGGTTATCTTTGGATGTTTAGACTACAATAACTCTAGGTGATTATAAACTAATGTACACAAAGATTATTCAAGCATTAAAAACACAACGAATGACCTATCGCAATACTAGGTCAATCACAATTTAGATGACAGACAACCAATCAATATTCAATACCTAGGTTTCATAGATCTAAGCAAACACACAAGTAAATTAACCGGACATGGAGAACATGCAAGCATACACACAAGCAATTGAAGACATAATTGAATTAATGAAGTAAATCACTTATCTTGTTGTAAAATAGGGTATGGAACCCTAAGATACTACCCAAGACAACCTAGGTTTTGTTTAGGTTTTACTCCACAAAACTACCTGTCTAAAATAGTGAAAATTCGAATTCTATATATAGAGTTACAATATGCGATGGCGTCACCCTTTAATTGTGACGTCGTCGGTTCGCCGCCATTAGGTTTTCGTCTTGGCCACGTCAACGTTGTGATGGCGTCACCTTATGCTTGTGACACCGTTGGCTTCATCTTCTGACTCCGTCGGGATTCAAATCTAGGCCGTCTGAGTTGTGACACCCTACTCTTTTAAACCTGATGCCGTCAAGTGCAAAACAGCAATTTGCTCTCTGAGTCATCTTAAGATGTGTCGCGACGGCGTCGCTATTAAGCTGTGACGTCGTCCCCTTCAGTTCTAGCAGCTTGAGTGTCTTGATTCTTGACTTTGGCCATTTTCTTCATATATTCGGGCCTTTTCGTCCGAATAAGTGTTATTCCAGCAATTTGCCTTCAAGAGACCTAAAAAGTGAAAAGGAACGAAATTAAGTAGTAACGGATACAAAAGTGATCAATTAAGGGCTTAAATGATCCCTCAAAAGTGTACCTTTTAAATCCTTGTCAATTTCGTCGAGAGTGAGGATTGACAAGTCTTGAGATTCTTCGATGGCCGTCACCTTTGGTCTCCACTTTGATGGAAGCGCCTTTAGAAATTTCCTAACATGATTACGACTATAAAAAGACTCATCAAGTGCTTGTAATGAAGTAATAATGGTATTAAAGTTAGCAAACGAATTATCTATACTATCTTCATCCAATATTGATAATTGTTCATATTGTTGAACAAACAAATCTATTTTGTTTGTTTTAACTTGTTGATTTCCTTGGTGAGTTACAACTAAAGAATTCCAAATTTCTTTAGAGGTTTTAAGCAAAGAAATTCTTTGAAATTCTTTTTTGGGTAAGGAATTATATAAAACCATTTTTGCCTCACTATTTTTGGAAAGCTTTTTCTTTTGATCGTCGGAGAGGCGATCATGAGGGATGTTTGTTTCGTTGCCGGTTTTATCATCTTTTGTAGTGGCTTGAAAATCACCTTCAACAATGATGTACCAAATATTAATATCTTTTGATTTCACATAAGTTTCAAATCTATTTTTCCAATAAATAAAACCATTTGTTTCAAGTAGTGGAGGTCGTTGCATAGATTGCCCTTCTCTATAATTTTCAAAACTCATTATGATCGAAAAGTTTTTAAAATACAATTTACTTTAAAACTTTTGTAAACCTTGCTCTTGATGCCAATTGTGGAAAGCTAGAAGGGGGGTTGAATAGTTTTGCCGATTTTAATTTAATTTTCAAAACTTTGGATTCGATCTTATGTGAATTCGTATGGATGGATAGAAAGTATAAAGTAGGGATGAGCACGGTACCAGAATGGTACCGAACCCGTACCGAATTGATGGTACCGTTTTTTTCCCGGAGCAAAAAGAGGGTACCGGTACCGTCTGAGGACGGGATTCGGGTACCGGTACTGGTACCGGGAAATCGTACATATCCGGTACTTTCTCGTTTTTTGTTAAACCAAAAAATAATTCAGATTTCATGCTAGTAAAAATAGAACAAAACGAGCATTTTTGAGTGATTTCGAACCACAACATGTGTGAAAACGCAACGAACAATTAAATAAATATATCACAATAGTCGTAACTTACAAACAATCCAAAAGTTATAAAATTCCACCAAAATCATATGAAAACGTTCAAAATAAACATACTAAAACATTTTCAACAAAAAGACAATTAATTATTTAATCTTGCATAACTCCCTTCGCTTTTTCTTTAGCGTTTTGCTTGACAATCCCATCTTCTATATCTACACATACAACAAAAAATTAACAAAGTTAATAACAAATATTAAACAACTAATATACATTTTATATGTTCTATTGTAAGTCTGTAACTACAATAATGGTATATAAAATCAAAGCATCAGTATGTTCAACATTGCTATGTTGTCTATGTTCTACTATAAGTCCAAACATTAAACAACTAATATACCTTTTATATGTTCTAGTGTAAGTCTAAAAAATAAACAAAGTTAATAATTGTATTTATTTCATATTTAGAAACTGATAAGCACTTACCTAGTGCAACATCGTCATCATTTAATACATCCTCTATGTCGTCTATTATAGCTTTTTTGGACTTTCGTACCCAATCTTGAGTACATATCAACACCGACACTATGGCATATGACAAGTTAGTCCTATACGGGCCAAGAACACGGCCTCCGGTACTAAAAGCCGACTCCGATGCAACAGTGGTTATTTGGATTGCCAAGATGTCTAAAAAAATAAAAAAAACTTGTGAAACTACAATAACGTAAAATATAAGTAATAAAATCATCAAAAAGTAGAGTAAATTACCTTTAGCCATTCGAGATACTACTGGAAATCTTGGAGCATTTATTTTCCACCATTCAAGAATGTCAAAATCACTAGTAAATCTAATTCGCTGCTCAGTTAGGTACCTAGTTAACTCGGTATCCATTTCAATGGAGCCGGAGTCTTCCAAATTCAAAAAATCGTCCAAAAAGTCATTTTCCCCAGCATATGATTTACAAGATTGTTGATTCTTGGTGTTTTTTGAAGAGCTTTTTGACACAACCGTGTCAAACCTTATTTTGTACGTTTGAAACAAAACTCCTATTCTTTTCACAACTTCTTTTAACATCTCCCTTAACATGGTGTTAAGAGCATCATCGGATAAAGGACTTTCACTAGACATGTTATACTCCAACATCTTTTTAAACCCATGTGAAACAAGATGTTGTTTCATAGTCGGGTCAAATATGGTGGAAAAATACATAAAATCATTAAGCTCATCAAATCTCCCCCAATATTTGTTATATTTCTTAATCATATCATCAACCATATGACAAAAGTCGGGTTTAGTCGCCCAATAACGAAGATTTTTGTATATATCTAGAATTTCTCTATAAAAGAGATGTGCTAAGGTCTTTGTAGAGGAGGAAATTAGTTCGGTTTTAACTTTGAGTTTTTCTAGAAAGTCAACAACACCTTCACACACACCAAAATCCGAATGTTCCGGCATTCTTTCAAGATCACGATAATAACAATCATCTTCAACTTCATATTTAGAAAACACTTCCCTTAATGAGCATGCAATCTTTAACATATCATGCTTGGAAATCCATATAATAGGACATTCACCACACAAAAACCTATTCGATTCAAGGTTAGCTTCTTCCATGCAACGTTTAAACTTGTTTATCCTTTGTGATGAATACCTAATATATTTAACCGCATTTACTACACACTCCACATGATAATTCTTTTTCCTTTAAACCTTTTTTAACAATAAGATTAAGAATGTGAGCCATGCATCTAATATGAAAATACTTCCCATCATCATATATTTTAGCATTAGGCAAATTTTTAATCAAATGATCTAGTGCCTTATCATTACTAGGTGCATTATCTACGGTCATAGTCATCACATTTTTTAATCCTCCAACCAGCAATACATTTAAGCAAATCACTACTAATATCTTCCGCTCTATGACTATCAATAGGTCTAAAGTTTATAATCCGTTTGTGCATATTCCATTCGTCGTCAATAAAATGTGCCGTGACAACCATATAGTTCGTTTTATTACAACTACTTGTCCATGTATGTCAAGTGAACGGTAGTTGTTGGCTTTGTTAGATAAGCTAACAACTTGCTTCTTTCATCTAGGTAATACTTTGAAACATCCCTAGATAACTTATGTCTAGATGGCAACACAAATCTTCCATTACAAGCATTAGTATACTCAACAAAAACCTCATGCTCAAAAAATTTGAAAGGTATCTCACCAACAACAAACATGTTAATCAATGCTTTTTTATCCTACTTTCATCATGTTTCCAAGTTTGTAAACTACTAGTACCTTCACCTTCACCATTAGGATTTTTTTTAAACTGTAAATGTGTTTGTTGTTTAACTTGGTTTTTGGGGACATAATCGGGATTAGAAGGACAAGGATAATGTTTATGAAGACCGGAAGTACCATTGGGACCGTTGGCCACTAGAGTCTTATTGCAAAACTTGCACAACGCCCTTCTAAATCCATCATTCTTCATCCTAACTGGATCATAATGTTGCCAAATCGAAGCCCTCTCCTTGTTTGTTTTTGCATAAATTTCATACTCTTGTTTTTCCTCTTTGTGATAACTTCTTTTTCTTTTGCTACTTTGAGCTTTTCGAGCTTTTGCTATGAGAATTGAGAGTTCACTAGCATCACCCGAATTTGATTCATCAATATTCAATATTGGGGTTTCTTCAAAAATTGTGTCATCACTCTACACAAAAATAGCATATACCAGTTAGTGATGATGATGATGTTAGGGTTTTTTTTAGGAAAGTTTATGAGGGTGGTTGTAGAAAAAACTTAAAAGCCCCTCTTTTTTACATACAAAATACAAAATGCAGTAGATTAGTTAAAAAAAACCATTTTGTATTCTGGTACCAAGTCGAGAATTGATAACATCAAATAGCCCTGAATATTAAGTGTCAATTTCCCCTGATAATGCTCGTTATTTATACCATTTATATGGATTTACGCTTGTTTTCCATTGTTTTCCACTTTCAGGTAAATTACGAGCATTGGAGCTAAAGAGACGCGGAACTGGAAACATATCTAAAGATTTATCACAGTATGCTATTTTGAAGAAGTTACGACGTAACTCATCTCTCACATTACGCCGTAACTATTGCGTGACTCAGTATGCCAACTTATTAGAAGGTTACGGCGTAACTTCTCCCAAAGGTTACGACGTAACTACATTAGGTCAAAAGAGGTTCCACGCCGCTGCTACTTACGCCGTAACTACTGCATCTCTTACGACGTAACTGTGTTTATTGAAGACTACAGCGTAACCACTCATTAGGTTACGCCGTAACCAACAGATCTAGTGCATTTTACGAAGAAATAGAAGGTTACGACGTAACTCCTATATTGGTTACGCCGTAACCCAGATCTGGCCTATAAATACCCCACGAATTCCAGCATTTCTAATCATCCCATTCCATACACAATACTCTGAGAACGTGGGAAAAAGCTCAAGGAAGGTCTAGAGGAGCATACGGAGCTGTTTCCAAGGGAGAAGTCACTCCACTACGATAAGCATTAGCGTTTTATATTTATTTTACTTTCAATTCATGTATTTCGTACCTTTGAATATTGAATTGATTTGCATGATTAATATGAGCGGCTAAGCACCTTTTGGTACTAGCCTAGTTATGATTCCTTAATTATTTTGTTTACGTTTACCTTTACTTCCGTACAATTATTTCTAATTGTATGCATGCATAGTTCATTGGTAGCCACCCTTGGTTTGGTAGTTTTGAATGGCGGTAGAGGCCAATTTCCTAGGAGATATGACCAACTGACCCTAGGTGAACGGATTGAGACGGGAATGGTAAGATATGACCAACTGACGACCCTTTCTACTTGTGCGATTTGACCAACTGATCACTTATCGTTTGGATGAACTTTAGAATTGGGGGGTGTAGTGTCTAAGTTCCTAACGGCCAGGCATTCACTATTATGAATCTAGCATGCAGCGGTACTTAATGACTTGGCTTAGGGGACCAAGAACAACAGGACTTATGACGGTGCGCCTGATTTCTCCTGTGGTGGCATCTTTGCTGATAGGTTAGGGCGAATTGACCAAATGTTGTCCTCTCGAATTTGACCCCACCTGAAGTAATTGGAAGTAAGTATACGTAGACATAAATAGCTAGGAGGATTAAATAGGTTAGCACCACTTTCCTCTATTGATTTCCCTTTACCATTTATCTGCTTTTATTTACTTTATTCTGAATTATTAGTTTAATTAATTAAATCCCTATCGAAACTATTATTCTGTGACAATTAGACTTAGTAATAATCCAACACACATAGCTCTTGGGACGACCTCGGCTTTATCGTTTAAGACACTACACACGACCGGGTACACTGCCCGTTAGTGCACTAGGGTAGACCATAGGTATTGCGAGACACTATAAATTTAAGACCTGGTCAGTAAAACCTGCATCAAGTTTTTGGCGCCGCTGACGGGGAGCTATTTTAGGATTTCTTATTAAGTCTGTTTTTAATTTTCTTTCTGATAATGTTAGGATACAAGACTCGCAGCTCGAGGCCTTTTCTAGCCACCCCATTCGATGACCCGGAGAAGCAATTTTGAAGAAGGAAAATCTACTCTCCGGTTCCTATTCACAACATCTTCTCATTTTACGAATCAGACCAGTCAGACGCAGAACCAGAGGTCATCAATGAAAATAATATCGATGCCTAACTATGGAGCAGTATTTAGAGCAACCAAATGAGAACTGCCAACGAAGCTTCACTCAATATTCTCACACTGAAAAATACTCTATTCCAGATCATATTATTCGAGAGTTACATGAACTTGATTTTTCTGGAAACGAAGATGAGGACGCTCAGGATCACGTAAAATAAGTTCTCCACTTGTCCTCTCTTTTCAACGCCAGAGGTACTCCGAGCTATTCAGTCACTGCAAGGATTTTTCCTATGACTCTTTCTGGGACAGCAAAAAGATGGTATAACAAACTCCCTAACGATTGTAAAGGAGCGTGGGATAAACTTAGAAAAGAATTCGTCCTGCAATTTTGCCCTCCTTAAAAAATGGCCAAGCTTCTTGGGAAAGTCTATCAGTTCGTTCAGATTGGAGAAGAAACGCTTTACCAAACATGGGAAAGATTTAACGAACTTCTCTATCGATGCCCTACGCATGATTTAAACAAACATCAGATCGTATACGTCTTCTATCGTGGGATTAATGCGCGAACACGGGAACTTCTCGATTCACCAAAACCTATTCCTAGCATGACTCCTGATCAGGCCCTGGAATGTATTCAGCGGATTTCTGAACATTACTACAAGTGGCACATGGATACAGGGTACGGATCGAGAGACAATTTCGATCATAAGGTAATGAAGACGATAAAAAAGCAAGAATACAATTACGGGGAAATTTTCGAAAAACGAAGGTTAGAAAGAGAAGCTGAAACATGCAGGGTTGAAAAGGTTAAGAGCGTGTTTGGGACCAAAACCGGGAGCGATCTTGAAAGAAATATTCTTGACCACATCAGGGAATCAAGAGAACGAGATGATAGGATTGAAACATTGATGAGGACATTCGTGGATAATACAATCTCTTCTCTCAAAATGCACGATGATAGGATTAAAAGATTGGATAAGAGTGTTAGTTCATGTTCAGAAGCTATCTCTGATTATTTAGCAACTAGAGAGGAGGAGGTTGTCCACACTGTAGAAACTATCCTCGAAGAACCTTTGACCTTTTCAAAAAAAGTTAAGCGACGGATCAGCATGGAGAGACAATCACTTCTGGACCAAACTTTGCCGGTAAACCCTCCTATCAATAATTCTGTTAATACTAATCATCATGATATTGCGCAGGAATTAAGTATTGATGAGACAATTCACCTCAACGAAAGATGTTCAACGGTTTTGAGGAACGAGCTACCGCAAAAGGAAAAAGATCCAGGATGCTTCACTCTCCCTTGCTATATCGGGAGTCTAAACATGTGTAATGCCCTAGCTGATCTTGGAGCAAGTATTAGCATAATGCCTTGTTTGATGTTTTTGCGTATAGGGATTGGTAACTTAAAGCCGGCCAAGATGAAAATTGAAATGGCTGATCGATCTATGCAATCACCATTGGGAATTGTTGAAAATGTGTTGGTAAAGATTAAGAAATTCATTTTCCCAGTAGATTTTGTGATTCTTGATATTCCGGAAGACAACAGAATACCAGTCATTTTAGGAAGACCTATGCTTGCCACTGCTCATACTAAGGTGGATGTCTTTGCTGGAAAGTTAACTCTTGAAGCTAATGGAGAAATTGCTACTTTCAGACCTAATGAACATTTGTCTACCCCGGAGAAGGTATGTGCAATTGACCCCGTAGGCAATTTTGGTGAAGCTTTAGAAAAATTTCTTAGCGACCCCCGGATCCTGGAGAGGTTGACTCAGAGAGAGATTTTGATGTTTTCGTGAATTTTGAGGAAGAGGGTAACTTAGGATTGAGTTCTGAAGACCTCTCTAGTAACGTCGAGATGGCCCATTGGCAAGATGACTCTAGTAAGACTTTTTCGTAACCATACCAACCTAAATTTCATGAGGTAGGAACGCGCATACATCATAGAAACCCATATTATCTTAAGATCTCATCCAAAATCGGGTTCATCGACTTCCACCCATTTATTGACACTACTTCCCCAATCAACATCATGTCTAAAGAATGCTACAACCAAGTTATGAAGAAAGAGTCAAAATATAAGGGGAATAATTTTCTTGGATTTGCAACAACCATCCATGTCTTCGTTGGAACTCATTCATTTTTGGTAGACTTTATGGTTCTAGACAACTGATGACGTACCCTCCACTCTGCTCACGAGCGTTACCGTCACTCTGGTACTTAGCTTACCATTTTTACAAAGGGTAGGATGTACCCTCCTAAAGGACGAAGCCTATGCCTTCGTCCTACACATAATGTTGGCGTAAAGTCATTCATAATGGCTACCGCAAGGGAATCCGCCAACCTACACCCAAAGCACTCATAGTGTCCAACCTATGTCACGATTCGGAGTCTGGCCTCCGTGAAGGCCTCCGTCACAGTTCGGAGCCTGGCCTCCGTCACTGTTCGGAGCCCCCTCTACCTATGAACGTGGGTATGATTGAGCTGGTCAAATAAAACTGGTCAAATAAGATCTGGTCAAACAGAACTGCTCAACAACCATGATCTTAGCCATGATCTTAGCCATGACCCTCTGTAACTGCCATGACCTCTCCAACTGCCTCTACACACCCTCTGTAACTGCTCCATCATCTTATTATGCCTATAAATAAGGAAGTCATCACAGAGGTATGTAACATAACGTAACCAGGAGATCTCATCTTCTCCACCTCAATACTTTCATGATATAATCACCATGACTGATTCTCACACCGGAGGCGGTTCGCGAGGGCTTCCCCCCGTGCTCCTTCTAACGTAGTGTCTTCTATTTCTTATTTTCAGGTTATCTTGCACTCGACATCACCACCATCACCCCTAACTCTTTCAATCACCATTGACGGCCTGGTATGTGCATCTTTTTGTACAATCAATGGCGTCACCCGTGGGACATGCAACAATAAGTCCCGTTATCTGAGTCAAATAACCGTTTTCCATAAATAATGGTCGAATTCAACCATAATTCCCTACATCCTTGTTACCACATGGTAGCACCACTGAAATCTCCACTTTTATCTCTAATTACGAGATTTTCCACCAACCACAAACTTTACGTTTACCATTTCAGCAGCCTCTGTTTGGGTTCGTTTTATGAAGGTTCAAATTCAACAACCTTCGTAGGAGCCTCTGTTCGGGTTCATTTTGAAAAGAAGGTTTTAAGTCAGTAGCCTTCATTAGAGCCTCCGTTGCAGACTCCGTAGCAGCCTCTGTTTGGGTTCATTTTATGAAGAATGCTCAAACTCAACAACCTTCGTAGGAGCCTCTGTTCGGGTTCATTTTGAGAAGAAGGTTTCGTCAGTAGCCTTCATTAAAGCCTCCGTTGTAGACTCCGTAGCAGCCTCTGTTCGGGTTCGTTTTATGAAGAAGGCTCAAACTCAACAAGCTTCGTAGGAGCCTCTGTTCGGGTTCATTTTGAGAAGAAGGTTTTAAGTCAGTAGCCTTCATTAGAGCCTCCGTTGCAGACTCCGTAGCAGCCTCTGTTTGGGTTTGTTTTATGAAGAAGGTTCAAACTCAACAGCCTTCGTAGGAGCCTCCATTCGGGTTCATTTTGAGAAGAAGTTTTAAATTCAATAGCCTTCATAAGAGCCTCCGTTGCAATCTCCGTAGCAACCTCTGTTATGGTCTGTTTTGGATAGAAGGTTCAATAACCTTCGTAGGAGCCTCTGTTCGGGTTCATTTTGAGAAGAAGTCTTTGTTGCAGTCTTCGTCATGGGTTTTCCTAAGAAGAAGGCTTGAAATCACTAGCCCTCTGTCCCAGTCTCTATGGCAACCTCTGTTGTAACCTTCGCACGGATTCATTTAAGGAGTTGGGGCACATAATGGTACACTCAAGCAGGGCCAGGACCTTCCTTTACAAAATGTTTACCACAAGGTGAACATAGACCGTACACTAATGACGGAAGATACCCTTTATCAATCTGGTATGTTTTCTACGAAACTAATACGCTATATTGCCTCTGTTTCACTACAAATCAGAATATCTATATATGAAACTTTTGATGTTTATTAAGAGCGCTATAAACCATCTTTTATTGAGCCTCTGCTAATGACACAATGATTACTAGAAATCGTACAACATTGACAGTGGATACCCTAAGTTCCTAGAACCTCTGTTAGAGCATCACATATGCTGACATAAGCCTCTGTCGACACAACTACAGAGCATAGCCTCTGCTTCATAGGTGTCTCCTTCGACACGATCACGGAGCTTCGACTCTGTTCACATAATACATAGGTCTCTATCGAGACGATTACAGAGCATAGCCTCTGTTCACATGATTTATATGTGTCTATGTAGACACAATTACAAAGCCTCGACTCGGCCAATATAATTACATAACCTCATAGATGTAAAACTTATCTTATTTTGCTTTCAATCAATGTATTTGCATTCTTCTCACTTGGGGAAAGAAGCATTAATGGTAGGCATCTAGTATTCATTTCTTAAAATGATGTAATCCTCCCTACCCACTTAATGATATAACACATTTCCCTCAAATCTCTTGTTTCGTTCAATACAATAAAGATTTGTCCACCAAGTCATTTTATAAGTTTCAATGTCGAAAGGATGTAAAAGACTAACAATAAGTCTTGCTCATATGCTTAACATCCATCTCAACTTTACATTAATTTTCCTACATGGTCTTAAGGTATTCCAAGCCTTTCGCTACCCAAAGGATTAAGACGGAGTGAGTCGCGACCCTCTGTCAGCAATTAAATTATATGATTGCTATATTCTTGGTGAAGAAATTACACACAATGAGGCTATGTATCTACCATACGCCTTAGGTTGTAAAATAATATACGTGCATATGTAACGTATGAGAAGAACAAACATCAAAACAAAATTGAGACGTAGTCTCTAACTGTAGATATTAAAAATATGCTAGCACGCCTAGCATAAGGCCATAGCCTTGCAAAAGAAAGTAAGTAAATTGTCTAAGGACTACTACTTTGCTTAAATTAAGTCCATAAGCTTCATACATATACAAAATATACGACCTTCAAGGTTTATATACCCTCCGTTCAGTTTGAAGGTCCCCCCTTCATACTCACTTCGGAGTTACATTCCGACATACTTGGCAAACCTCTAAAAATATTCTTTGGCGAAAAAGCATTCATCTTTGATATGGTTACCAGTTGGGAATTCGCAAAATCGAATGCCTAAGCCCTTCGGGGTATGCTCTTCGAAGATATTAATGCAAAGGTTTCATAAGACCAAGTCAAACCCATGTTCACAACCCTATCAAGGCTTTCCCGGCAAGATAGGGGTCGTGAGACATTAACCAAGCGGTTACCTAAAATCATGGGACACCTCCATCGTCGTCGCACAGGTGCAGGAGCCTGCTAGAGTCTAACATGTGCAATAATATGCCATTATGGCATGCATTACAAAACAAAGCCAAGTTTGCACGCAAACCTTGGCACCTTTCGACAACGCAGCGTATGTACAAATAGGTTCCGATAAAACTCGCTTATAACTAAAAGCGAAAGTTATATGGAAAAACCTAATACACACGCTCCTTATATAACAAAGGGTTTCTGGACTACTTAAGTCTAATTCCATGCCTCATACGAAGTCATAACATTAGACTGGGGGGCTTAATGAGGTATCCACCATGATAGAGTCAAATGTGGACTATTAAAAACAAGTATAGCTACTTTTATATTGGATTTGACAAAAGAAATGATGAGTCTAAAGCCATGCACTCTTCGCATGCATAACATTAGACTGGGGGGCTTGATGACGTACCCTCCGTTCTGCTAACGAGCGTTACCGTCACTCTGGTACTTAGCTTACCATTTTTACAAAGGGTAGGATGTACCCTCCTAAAGGACGAAGCCTATGCCTTCGTTCTACACGTAATGTTGGCGTAAAGTCATTCACAATGGCTACCACAAGGGAATCCGCCAACCTACACCCAAAGCACTCATAGTGTCCAACCTATGTCACGATTTGAAGCCTGGCCTCCGTCACTTTTCGGAGCCCCCTCTACCTTCGAACGTGGGTATGATCGAGCTGGTCAAACAGAACTGGTCAAATAAGATATGGTCAAACAGAACTGGTCAACAACCATGATGTTAGCCATGATCTTAACCATGACCCTCTGTAACTGCCATGACCTCTCCAACTGCCTCCACACACCGTCTGTAACTGCTCCATCATCTTATTATGCCTATAAATAAGGAAGTCATCACAGAGGTATGTAACCTAACTTAACCCAGGAGATCTCATCTTCTCCACCTCAATACTTTCATGACATAATCACCATGACTGATTCTCACACCGGAGGCGGTTCGCGGGGGCTTCCCCCCGCGCTCCGTCTAACGTAGTGTCTTCTATTTCTTATTTTCAGGTTATCTTGCACTCGGCATCACCACCATCACCCCTAAGTCCGTCAATCACCATTGACGGCCTGGTATGTGTATCTTTTTGTACAATCAACGACGTAAGTGAATTTGTGGAGGATGGTCTTACGGGAGTAATTTTAGGGAAGCCCTTTCAGGAAATGTCGGGTTTAGATAAAAATGACAAAGAAGGGTTAGTATGGTTGAAGATTAACGATGACAAGACTATTTTCAAAATGTCGAGAACGATGAAGAACTTTAGAAATTGGACCAAGAGGCAGTTGAGCCAAGCTCAACCTTTACTTGATATCAGTGAGGAAGACAAAGAAAAAGGCATTGATCACCCTTACCAGAAAATCAAAGGTTTCTACTCAGGCTGTTTAGAATTGGGAAATTACTACAAAAGGGATGAGAATTTGGTAAGTTGGATCCAGCGTGGAGATTGCCATGTCCACGAAATGACCAACAAGCACTTGTAACCCCGCGACTCTGAGTCTAACTTAAAGACTCGTAAATAAAGAAAAGAGCTCTTTCGGGAGACAACCCGAATTATCCCTTTCTTTTGTTTTATTTCCTTTTCTGTTGGGTTTTGTGTTTTCTAACTAGTTTTGCAGGAAACGAGGAACTAATTGCTGCTGCAGTTACGTCGTAACTCATCTTGGTGATTACGCCGTAACCAACCTTTTAGCAGCAGAATTCTTGACGCATTACCAATTACGGCGTAATACCATCTCAGTGGTTCCGCCGTAACTACTCGCTTTGCAGCTTATATCAGGTTTTGCCAGTTACGGCGTAACTCCCTTAAAAGAGTTACGACGTAACCTTCCTCTGCTTTAATTCTTTCATTTTAAAACATAGTAACCTTGTATTAGTTTTTAAATGAACTTTGTGGGTGTGTTCCCTGTAAACCCTCACGAGACTTCACTCGTCCACTTGGGTCACCAAGTGGTTTAAAAGGCTTGTTGCATTCGCTAAATGCAACCGTGATTCCTACGAAAGTGAGTTAGGTTTGTTTTTCATTTTTCATTTTTTTAGAATTATGCTTGTCGGTATTGTGATTTCAGGGATTGAAGTTTGTTCATGATGCTTATACGAAGGCACGTCTCTTGTTCGTGGGCCTTCTTCTTTATGCAGCAAATTTCAAGGAAGTTCTCGCTCTAATTCTACCTTTAATTTCTCTTCACCTTTATTTAATGCCTAGTACAAAAGGGACTTTGTACAATTCAAGTGGGTTGAACTTTATTTCGCCCTCATTTTTCTATTTTATTTTAAAAAATTATGCCATTTTTAAAATTTTAACATGTTTTTCTTAACCTAATTAGATTAGACCTTAGCCGAGCACATACAACCCTTGATATTATATGGTGAGATTAGCCTTATCCGTTTGCAATATTTTACCCCAAATCCACCAAATTATGAGTGTGCCCGTAGCTTGTAAACTTTAGAACTTGGTCTTTGCATCATTTCGAGACCATCGACGAGGTATGTTGAGTTAGCTCGATGTATTTGGACTTTTCAGTGTAAGAAGGCAATATTATAGGATTATCACCCAAACAGCCTACCATTGTGGGTCTATCGATTAGTCACCTCTACTTTTCGACCCCCATATGAAACCCTTTTGTCGCACTCATATTTAGTGCAAGATACCCCTAGATACACCCTTCTGAGCCATAACTTTCATTTTGTTAACCCGATATATTGTTTCGATACACCTATACACCTTATCCTACCCTGTAGTCTTTATTTGTAATTGAGAAGTCATCATTTGCTTAAGTTCAAGGTTCGAGTGGAAAGGTTCGGAAATCACGCTTTCACCGACAACATTTCTGAAGATCATTGAAGACCCCCCGAATTCCCATTGTTCATCTCAAGTGGGGGGATATTATGTTAGTATTGATTGTTATGTGAAAAAAAATAGTTGTTATGATTATGCTATTGTAAAGTGCGATGTTATAAGCACTGTAGTATGAGCTTTATTGATTTAGTATCGAGGAGGCCACCTCGGTCACATTTGAAGATTGGAGTTGGTAGTTATACCAACAGTTGGAGATAAGGTAGTGTGCCCATCACGACGTCCTCTAATGACACATCTACCTTGCATTTCATGATCCGGTTTCTTGACTTCTAAGCTTGAACTTTGGGCGGACGGTAAGTGGTGATGACTTGGTTATAGATTTAGACTACCTGCTTGTTTTTTATTTTACACCAATTATATATCCCATGTCTTATCCTACCCTTTTAGTCATGAAGCATGTCTAGGTGATGCAATGAGAAATCTTTGGTGTCTTGGCCATGGATTTGGTCATGTATCATTGATTTTGTCCACTTCGCCATGACATGTTAGTAATGACGAGTCACCCCTTAACCTTTGTCGTGTCTACCCATATTGCCTTCTAGAATTGTTTAGCCCTTAACTCTAGTGGTTGAGATTTGTGTAACCGCCAAGCTTATGATAGAATACATACTATGACTGTGCGATTAAGTGATCACCCCGAAATTGACACTTAGAATAGTTGAGAGATTTGAGTGTTTGTTCCCTTATCGTGAGGTGTTCGGCTTTGTTTTATTCTAGCATAAGGGATTTGTAAACTCATATTTTCCAGGTTATGGGAGATATCTTTTTAGGAATCTATCTAATAAGGTCTACTTGAGGGCAAGTAAAGTTCAAGTGGGTGGATATTTGATAACATCAAATAGTCTTGAATATTAAGTGTCAATTTCTCCCGATAATGCTCGTTATTTATACCATTTATATGGATTTACGCTTGTTGTCCATTGTTTTCCACTTTCAGGTAAATTACGAGCATTGGAGCTAAAGAGACGCGGAACTGGAAACATATCTAAAGATTTATCACAGTATGCTATTTTGAAGAAGTTACGGCGTAACTCATCTCTCACATTACGCCGTAACTATTGCGTGACTCAGTATACCAACTTATCAGAAGGTTACGGCGTAACTCCTCCCCAAGGTTACGACGTAACTACATTAGGTCAAAAGAGGTTCCACGCCGCTGATACTTACGCCGTAACTACTACATCTCTTACAATGTAACCGAGTTTATTGAAGACTACGGCGTAAACACTCATTAGGTTATGCAGTAACCAGCAGATCTAGTGCATTTTACGAAGAAATAGAAGGTTACGGCGTAACTCCTATATTGGTTACGCCGTAACCCAGATCTGGCCTATAAATACCCCATGAATTCCAGCATTTCTACTCATCCCATTCCACACACAATACTCTGAGAACGTGGGAAAAAGCTCAAGGCAGGTCTAGAGGAGTATACAGAGCTGTTTCCAAGGGAGAAGTTACTCCACTACGATAAGCATTAGCGTTTTATATATTTTTTTTACTTTCAATTCATGTATTTCGTACCTTTGAATATTGAATTGATTTGCATGATTAATATGAGCGGCTAAGCACCTTTTGGTGCTAGCCTAGTTATGATTCCTTAATTATTTTGTTTACGTTTACCTTTACTTCCGTACAATTATTTCTAAGTGTATGCATGCATAGTTCATTGGTAGCCACCCTTGGTTCGGTAGTTATGAATGGCGGTAGAGGCCAATTGCCTAGGAGATATGACCAACTGACCCTAGGTGAACGGACTGAGACGGGAAGGGTAAGATATGACCAACTGACGACCCTTTCTACTTGTGCGATTTGACCAACTGATCACCTATCGTTTGTATGAACTTTAGAATTGGTGGGTGTAGTGTCTAAGTTCCTAACGGCCGGGCACTCACTATTATGAATCTAGCATGTAGCGGTACTTAATGACTTGGCTTAGGGGACCAGGAACAACAGGACTTATGACGGTGCGCCTGATTTCTCCTGTGGTGGCATCTTTGCTGATAGGTTAGGGCGAATTGACCAAATGCTGTCCTCTCGAATTTGACCCCACCTGAAGTAATTGAAAGTAAGTATACGTAGACATAACTAGCTAGGAGGATTAACTAGGTTAGCACCACTTTATCTGCTTTTATTTACTTTATTCTGTATTAGTAGTTTAATTAATTAAATCCCTATCAAAACTATTATTCTGTGACAATTAGACTTAGTAATAATCCAACACACATAGCTCTTGGGACGACCTCGGCTTTACCGTTTACTACACTACACACGACCGAGTACACTGCCCATTAGTGCACTAGGGTAGACCATAGGTATTGCGAGACACTATAAATTTAAGACCTGGTCAGTAAAACCTGCATCAGGAATTCCCGCATAATTCCGGTACCATTTTTTCCTACCTTATTTCGTAGTACCGGTACCGTACCGTATATCAGGATCTGTACCATTTCGGTACGGTTCCGGTTCAGTTTTGGGATTCGGGTCAAAATGCTCATCCCTACTATAAAGAAATAAGTAAAGTAAATAATGAAAGAAAGTAAAGTAAAGGATAGAGAGAAGTGACACAAGTGATTTATAGTGGTTCGGCTAGAAGGACATCTTCCTTGCCCTACTCCACTCCCCAAGTTCCCCACTCGAGAGTTCAAGCACTATGTCAACAAGCTCCTTCAACACGGCGGAGAAGCCTCACAAAGTCGCTTACACTTTTTTCGGTACAAAGCTAAATACCGAGTCCTTAACCCGGCGGACCAAACCAACACAACTATTACACAACAACTATGTGAAATATGAAATACAAGATCTTGCTGCAGAAATCTTGTGGAGGAACAAATCAATCAAGGACCCCTTGCTTGGATGACTTGTAGTATCGTGATCTCGCCTTAGAGAAGGACCTATATGAGAATCACAACAAGAGAAAGAAGAACTACTAGATTGATTAAGAGATCAGAGGTTAGAAGAGTGAGATAATATATGAGGGAGTTTGTAAGAAGAGGGGTGCGTAATAATGAATAAATGGGTCACTATTTATAGGCAAAAAAGGTTACTTTAGCCCGGTTCCGGTGGATCCCTCACTTGGGGGTCCGTCCAGTGCAATCCAAGGGATCCAGCAAACTGGGTCGTACCAATCCAGATTTTGGGTTTCAAACCAGGTCATGGGTTATGGGTATGAGTCATGGGTACCCAACAAGATACAATGTATCTAGACAATGGGTCATGGGTCATGGATAATACCCAACATGATTTCATGCATGATGTCATGCAATGAGTCATGGGTTATGGATTAACTCCATGGGTATGGGTCATGGGTCTTGGATATTACCCATCCTATTACATAAACTATTACAACAAATGAATTATTACAACATTTTATGTGAATTACCAAATGTATATACTTTACAAAAATAACATGTATTCTTATAATTTTACTATGATAACTTTATATTTGTTATCAATAAACACAAAGAGATCGCTAAATATGAATAAACATTTTTACGATTTATTTGTATTAACAAAACTGACGAAAACGTTTAAAAAACGGATGAAAACGTGTAAAAACGGACGAAAACGTATTATAACTGACAAAAACTAATGAAAACGTCTAAAAACTGATGAAAACGTATAAAAACAGATGAAACTTATAAAAAAAGTTGAAAGCGTATAAAAACGAACGAAATCGTATAAAAACGGACGAAAACGTATAAAAACGTAAGAAACAGATGAAACCAGACAAAAACGGATTAAAACGGATGAAAACATATGAAAACGTAATAATACAAACGAAAACGGATGAAAACGTATAAAAACTGACAAAAACGTAAACAAATGGATATTGAATACTTTTTGTCTTTGTTTACAGTAATTAATTATTATGTTCCATGATAAAACAAAAAAACTAGCAAAACCCAAAAAAACCCGACCCGACCCGACCCATACCCATTTAGACCCATACCCTTCTAAAACCATCCTTCCAAGTGACACATCTAGACCCATACCCATCTAAGATCCAAGACCCAACCCAACCATTTTGCCACCTCTAAAAAAAATAAAGGGAAGGCTTTGTATGATGTGGGTGATATGACACCGAAGAAGAGTGGCCACTAGTCTTAACAATCCAACCAATCTTTGAGGAAGTTCTTGATATATTTTGGTTTGATGAGTATGGTTCTTATAAGGACATTATCCACTGGATGTGAGATGTTATACTGAAATAGCTTAGGAAAAAGCCTCACTACCATGTTTCTATGAGGCAACAAGATGAGGTTGGGGATGTTGGGATGCTAATGTTCTCTTATTTGATGAAAATTTCATTTAAATGTATTTTGTAAAAATATATGTTAAATTATGTTTGATACAGTAAACATAGTATTATATGATCATAGTGAGTGGCATGATTGGTTGAATTAACCGGAATGGTGTTTAATGTCATCATACACATGGGAACTCTAGTTCGGCACCACGTTATGCACTTGATAAATTTTGCAAATTGATAATTTATATTAGACCCAAACACGACCAAATTAGACCATATAATTGGCCATGTAATTGTTTTTGTGTTGTACTCTTTCATTCATCTCTTTGTGTATGCAAGACTACCTCTATCATTTTATTGCTTTTTGTCAATGTTTATAGATAGCAATGGAAAGTGTTTAGTGAATGAGAATGAGCAGGATAACAAAATTTGAAGATTTAGAAACGAGGATAACACATATTGAAGCTTTGTTTCATCGTTTGATCGAAGAAAAGAATGCAAGGGCAAGGAATGATTGTGGGTCTAGCCAAATGGGATACACTAGCAGAAAAAGCAGTCACTGTTAATGGGTGATCAAGCATACTGATTTTTGAGAAAGAGTTCAAGTTTGAATGAAGTTATTTTTAGTTTCGCAACATGATATGAAGAAAATACAACAACAACATACCCAATCCCGCCAGGGCAGGGTATGGGGGAGGTAGAGTGTAGACAGATCCTACCCCTACCTAAGGATAAACCCGGGAGTAGGGAGACTGCTTCCAAAGAGACATGATATGAAGAAAATGATGGACGATTTTACTTTTATCAAGTCAAAGTGAAAGTTTATGACAAATTTGGCTTGGTTTTCTGTTTGGTCGTTCTGTTCATTGGTTTTATTTTTGCAATTAGTGTTATGCAGCAAGTTTGGTTATGGTCTTTGTAAACTGAATTGTGTTATGAAGTAATTTTGGTATTGGTCTATGTAATGGTCTTTGTAAATTAGTGTTATGCAGTAACTTTGGTATTGGTCTAGGTAATGGTTCCTAACTTGTTTGTAAACTTTAACAATGTTACTAAAATGTCTGTTTTATATTGTTTTCGTTGTTACAAGCATTTTACATGTAAAACAGACATCCACTAATATAGATCTGCACAGACAGTTACATCAAGGGATCCATTCAATACTCGATAAGTACAACATTAGTGCATAATGTTTAGAGTTACATCACAAGATCCTACCATCACCCATGTGGTGCACTACACAGTTAAACATACATCCTACCATCAAACTAGTTGCACAACACATACATACAAAAGGAAAGCATAAATTGTTCTTTAACAGTTAGATACATAGATAACATGCACTTCTATTCCAAATCCACAGCATTTGATCATGAAGATCCAATTCCAGGAACATTCTTGGCCATTTTTTCTTTCATAATCCTCATCAGTACTTGGGTATCTTTTCCAGTTGCTTCATCATCTACCACATTAGTCACTACAACTTCATCATCTACCACATTATTCACTACAATTTCAGCATTTACCACATTATCCACTACTACTTTCTTTTAAGGAGTTTTTATCTTTTCTGGAGTATATGGTGTTACACCCGTATCCCCACCAGGTATTTTATATATATATATATATATATATATATATATATATATATATATATATATATATATATATATATATATATATATAGGCGTTAGTATTTTATTTTATATTGAAGTTGCGAAGACTAACTATAAGTTATAGCTATATGGATGTGTACCATGATAGAAACACATGTGGCCAATATGTGAAATTAGAAAATAGAGGGACTAGATATGCCAATAGGGTAAAGTAAATTTAATAAAAATGACAATTAAAGTGCTGGAGGAATTATCAAGAAATCTTGGGAAAATTTGGGAGAGAAGGGCGTGAAAAGAAGAGGGAGAAGAAGAAAATCATAAACCATCAATTGAGTTCAATTTGACCTTGAATTGGTGTATTATAAGGCTAATAAGCTCTTAATTTCACTTCCCCTAATCAAGTAAGTGTATTCCCTAACTTTTATGATAGGGGTTTTGGTTACTAGAATTAAAGGTAGTAAAAGAAGATTACCAATTCATGGAATTACTAGTTGTAGTCTCTAATTAAGACTAGCTTAAAGGAACTTGTGGCTCAATCTTTATAGAAAACCTATTGTGGGATTGAGGTAAGTATAGTGGGTTTATGTGTTGATATGCTTAATTATGGTTAAATGATTGTATGTTATAGTTCTTGATGGAGCTTGTTATAGTAGCTTTTGGATCCATAGCTTTAATTGTTAAAGTAGCTTAATTATGCAATTGAGGTATGTTTTATGTTATAGATGCTCCAAGAACTTATTGTCTAGTTAAAGTTTTGATTAAGCATATAATCCACTTACTTGCTAAGCATTTCGCTTACGTTATAGTTGATGATGTTTTGTAGGTTCCGGCAAGGATGATAAGGGTAAGAATCTGGTGTAAGGTGGATCACACTTAACCATATAGTTGTTGAAGTCTTTTGGACCAAAGGTGTTGAAAGTTGGAAGCCCCGAAGAGTCAAGTCTCGTTTTGGTATATTTTCGGGTCATATGGTCGTTTTACTTTTGGTCTTATGGTTATGTCCTTGATATGTAGTTTAAATGGATTTCAAATGCTAAGGTCAAACCCTTGTTGGTAACGAGTAAATTTGTAGTAGAATGATGTTTGGCGTAATGCCCTTTGATTCGTTTTGGATAGTATGAGTCAAAAGGTTTATGGTAAAAGACCTTGTATGTTATGTTGGATCATTTCGAAATCCTTAGTCATGTACATGAAAGTTTTTAAAAGCAAGGTTATGACTCTTGTGCAAAATTTTTGCACAAAAGTGCAGGTCTGGTCCCCAGACGGGGTCACAAGTTTTGTGACCCTGTCTGTTTGTAAATTCCTCTGAGCCATCAGGTTAATTTCATGTTCCGACCGCGTCCCAGTTAAAAGGTGACGGTGTCTGGGGAAGTGCTGACCCCGTCGGGTCATAAGACCCCTGAGCCGTCGGGCTTTAAATTTTAGTCACAATCTGGCATTTCCTTTAAGGGTGACGGCGTCGCGTAGTGTGGGCGACGATGTCCACCCGTCAGCAAGGAACTTCCATGTGTTCTTTTTAATTCAATGTAAAAAAATTTCCGGGTTTCTTTCGTTTAATGATTTAAGCTCTTGTTGATGACAAAATGTCAATATAAACTAGTCCAACTTTGAGTCCTTTTTAAAAGTTTAAATTTTTACGGTTTTAGGGGCGTAACATATGGTGTTCGCGCATCTTCTTCAGCCCATGCAGTAAGCTCATCTACAATCATATTTGAAGCATCTTTTATCACAATGTCATGAATCCTCAACCTAGATGTAGGCTCTTCCTCATATATTTCAAGATTAAGATTTGTAAAATAAAACTCAGCGAAGTCTTGGAGAACATGGGTCATGTATATGTTTAAGTTCCCATATGCATCAGCAAATTCATACAATGAAGCTACATCTGTATCATTTTCCATGATTTTCAATCCTACTTCTAATTGACATTCAGGTAAACAAAAATAGAGACCAGTAAAGCCTACATGGTCTGTCTTTCCTTCAACAACTCACACATACTCTTATTGTCCAATTTTTTATTCTTATACAACTTCCATTCATAAACTAAGCCATTTTCATACCTAAGTGGAAGAAAATAAAACACTCCATCATGGTGAACATCAAAGAACAAGGCATTAGACCCAAATGGTGCCATCTTGTAAAAAAAATTCTGTTAGATTTAGGATGATACTTAAGATTTAAGATCATCCTAAAATACATTCCAAGTGTATTATGGCAACTTGTACTATTGGGCAACCTTACATAATATTTTTTGGCGACTTATGAATAAGTCCCATGGCATGTGTGTTTGAATTAGGGGTGTCCAAAAATACCGAGGAACCAAAAGAACCGAAGAACCGTACCGGTACCGACTGGGAACGGGACCGTATGTTAGAACCATGGTACGGTTCTTGGTTCCTAAAATTCCAAAATTTCGGTTCTCGGGACGGTTCGGGTCGGAACCGTCCGGTTCCGGTACTTTCCCGAAAGAACCGACTTTTATGAAAATATGTAATTTTATAGGCTTTGTTTGGGACATTGTGTACATGCAAGTATATGGCCTTTTAAAAAAAAAAGAAAAAAGCCCTACCTAAACCTAAAAACCCATAAACCTTAACCTTTAATCCATTGATTCCATTCAAAGATTCAAAAATCATTTATCAACATGAAAGTAAGTTTTTTCTAAACTGGAATATCGAGTATGCGCATAGCCGCATATTGAACAATTTTATGTTCTTTGAGTAACAACTAACAAGAAGTTGTAGTTAACTGTTGGTATTTATTTTTCATTGAATGTAATGATAAAAGTCGAGAAACAATTAACGATTATGACGTCATTGCATGATATACTGTCACCATGTAAGTTATTGTAAGTTAGTCACCATGATTGATATATAATATTCTCAATGAGTTTGCAATTATTTTCGTGAAAAATGAGTTTGCTATTACCGGATATATGTTTTTTTATTTGTTTGTAAGTCAAGCTGTGAAATATTATTAAGCCCGTCAACTTCTTTCGAAGTTCTACGAACCGAGTACCATAATTTCACATCCATCCAAACATATTTTTTTAACACTTCGGTACTCATAAGAATTACCGAAAATTCCCATACCGGAACCGAGTACCGGTACTTAGGAACGAACCGAAAAACTTGAGACGGTTCTTGGTTCCACTTTTTCCTTGTTTTCGGTTCTCGGTTCTTTCGGTTCCGGTTCCAGTTCGGGACGGTTCCAGTACCATGAACACCCCTAGTTTGAATATTGACCATGTGTCATATGAAATTAATATAGCAGTGGTTTTACACAAGGTAAAACCAATTGCCCCTAATAACCAATTGCCCCTAATAACCAAAGCCTTTATGAACTAAGTGCCTCGCGCGTGATTGCAAGGTGAGTGCATGGAACTCACGGGTGACCAACACATTCACTTGGCATTCACCTTGGGTTCACCTATCTCTTGCCATGTAGTCTTATGGACAACAATACTCCTATAATAGTATACTATAATAATAATAGTAGTATAGTGTTCTCAAGTTTGGTTTTAACAAGAAATTTGTGCCCGCTGCGTTGCAGCGGGTTTTTGGCAATCACCTTGTTTTGTATGATAGTAATTACAAAATGAGACAAATGTTGACACCTTGTTCTAGTCTTTTTTTTTTTTCATATATGAATATAATTATTTGTGAAGAGTGGCAAAAAATAATGTGCAACTTTTGTTTTCTTTTGCTAACAAACTACACGTGTCTTTATGTAGGTTGTATTAATTGTCATTCATCATTGTGTTTCCTTTGTGGAATTTTCTAGGCTAACTTTAATCATTCAATTTTGGATCTATATGAATAGAAAAAGAAAACACTAACTTTAATCATTCAATTTTGGATATATTCAATGTGTAAGAATACAAACTTGTATTTCTACCCAACACACTTTATAACAATGTTCTTATTACAAAATTTACAAAATATAAACTTTGCAACAAAATTTAAACCGGCAGCGACAAACTTCTCTGGTTATCACATACTTTCCGGCGATCACTAATTTTTCCGGCGACCACTGATTTTTCTAGAAATTTTTTCCTGCAAAAGAATAGTAGCAACTGGGGGAACTAACAAAAAAAATACCAAAAATGTTTCTACAAAAAGAACATATAAATCTACTATTAAAATAATTAGATCTACAAAAAAAAATACGGATCTATAAATAAAAATAGATTTAGAAAACATATCATTAGATCTAAAAAAAAAAATCAGATCTATTAAAAAAAATAAAAAATATTCGGATCTAAAAAATAAATAAAAATATATTAAGGATCTTTAAAAAAATTTAAAAATACGGATATTTAAAAAAAAAATATGCATCTTTTAAAAAAAACGAATCTTTAATAAATAATTAAATTTACAAATAAAATAATTAGATCTAAAAAAATGGGTTCTTTAAAAAAAATTAGAAAAATACATATATTTTATAAAAATAAATAAATGCGGATCTTTTAAAAAAAATAAATATCTATAAAAAATATGGATCTTCAAAAAATAATTAGATCTAAAAAAAATTAATAGATCTAAAAATAAAATCACTATCTAAAAAAAATTCGGATCTATAAAAAAATTAAAAAGATGATGTTTAAAAAAAAATTTAAAAAAAATACGGATCTTTTTAAAAAAAATAAAACATTACGGATCTTTAAAAGAATTAAAAAAAAACTACGGATCTTTTAAAAAGAAGAAAGCCACTGAAGTGGCTAGTACGAGTGGGACGAAGATTGCTACATCTAATCCACTTTTGCCGCAATATGATCGATCTTGATGAATGTAGCACTCCTACTGATGTAGTGGATTCTGTTAGTACAATGGAAGCAAAGGAGGTTGGGTCTCTTAAGACCGGTAATGTATCACAAGAACCGCTTGTGAGTGATTCAATGGAAGCTAACGAGGTTGGTCCTACTGTGACAACTGGCAAATTTAGGGAGTCTATTTTAGGTAACCTCATTACGTTAAACTAAACCGAGTTTTGCCTTTATCACTATTTTTATAAACCATGACTTGATTTTATATGATACATTGGTTTCACGGATTATTCATTATTAAATGATTATCGTTATGAGTTTTAACTCTATTTGGTAGGCACTATTGATTCGGCTAGAAAAGCCTAAAGCGAAATATTGTAACTTTTAGACCGTAACTCAAAATTGACAAATAAATAGTCAAAACTCGTGGAAAAACGTAAATAACGATGTTAGAAAGTTGAATAAACGTTGTGAGACACTCGTGGGACAATATATGAGCTCGGGAATGGGTAAACGGGATAGTTTACGAAAAATGGCGACCACGGCCCCTCCATTTCTCCTAAGCCGGCCACCCCTCCCCCATTTCTATTTATTTTTAAGTCCCTAGTGTCCAAGTATAAATACCCTCACATATCCTCACTTCCACCTCTTATTTCTCTTTCTAAAACACACACACTAACACTTTCTCTCTCCCCCTTCTCTCTAAAAACCCTAGCCGCCCCCTTTGTTTATCCGGCCACCACGGCCCACCGGCGGTGCGTCACCCCTCACCTCCACCACCATCTTGAAGTTCTCTTTCTCCTATTTCCAACCATATATTACACGCTCCATTTGGACTTCAATAACACCTTCAAATCTTTGTATCAAGATTCGTACTTTTAGGGTTTAGTTTCATATTTTTGGTTAAGATAAATGATGGTTTTTGTGTTTGGTTAGTGTTTGGAGCTTGAATGATTGGATTTGGATGTCGTGGAAGTGATTTGGTTGTGTTTGGTTTGTGGTAGGTACCGATCACGACCACCAGCCGCGTCACGTGGCTCATGGTTGGTGTACGTGACCCACAGGTCATGGATTGAGTCGGGTTGATTTGGTAGCTTGTTGGTTGATGTAGTTGAGGTTTGGGTGAGAGGCAGCGTGGAGCCGAAAAGCTTCAGAGCTTGTTTGGTTCCGCGGTGGTTCCAATGGCAGTGTCATGACCATTAGGGTCATAACATTGGTTTCGGGTATATTTTTGGTTGATTGATTGGTTGGCGAGATTGTTTTGAGTTGGTTTGGGATTGAATTGCGATATTATGACTTTTACATTGGACTTGATATATATATATATATATATATATATATATATATATATATATATATATATATATATATATATATATATATATATATATATATATATATATATATATATTGTTGACTTTGAGCCTACGTCGGGTGTTACTTTGACTTTTTAGTCAATAGTTGACTCAGACAAAGCATCGGAATGGACTTTAGTATAATTTGGACAATTGATTGATTAAAAGGCTGAGAATCATGACTCGTGCTCGTGGACTCGAAGCGAATAACGTTATGAACGATAATGGAATTTGACGAAATATATATTTTATACATGAAATGCTAATAGAACTATGAAATGTTAATAATAATGGGCTTTTGTACCAAAAATATCGATAACAAGATTTATCTTGTTATTTACTATTTTAAATGGAAACTAACGACTAAATTGGAAATGTTTTGTAATAAATAAGTAATTAATGTTTAGTACACGTTCGATAAATATCAAATGTGGACATTTAATATTAGTTAAGTAATTATTTACTACGTTATGTGCATGGATTACGGATAACCCTACGCTTAATAGTGTAGATCCATGTGGGTAGCGGACTTATTAGGTTAGTGATCTAATAAGAGCCCGCTAGGTACGTTAGGTAACCTTATTAATGGGTGAATTATCCTTATGACTCTTTAGGATACGACTGATTTATGGGATAATAAGGGACACGAGTAAATAAATGAGTTTATCGAGTTGGCAATTCGATATGTCTACTATTTATTAAACTTATTGGACTATGGAGCTTATCGTTTAGAGGTCTCATTGTGTTGCATTGAGTTACATATGGGTTGTTTGAGTGCATTCATAGCATCATATTGAGTCGATACACCCACATGAGGATATCACCACAAGCTAGATTAAATGGTGAAACGAGGCGTTTTTGGAAATAAAGAAATTGAATATATTGGGGTAGAATAGCGTTGATTTTGAGGAATATATATATTAAAGTTGGTCTACATTAATAGGTTGTGCCAAGTCGATAGTTGTTGTGCCGAGTGATTACTTGTTATCTTCTGAGTGATTATTTGTTCGTTGATTGCTTGAGGTGAGTTTCATAGCCTCACTTTTATCTACGTTTTAACTATATTGGGGTGAGAATCATGCTCTTGTTTTTTGGACCGTTGAAACTATTTGGATTTGCTTATATGCTTGTGTTTAGATATATGCGGTAGTTGTTGCCTTAGTCTAGGTTTTAGTGCCTAACGAGAATAGACTTCTACCTCGACTAGTCCGGGTTGGCAATTGTTCTAGATTTTGCCACGCAGTCTTTGGACTAGAGTCGCGGGGCCAGTAATCCACGAATCGCGGGATATGATTGAGATCCAGGTAGGATCAGTATGTGCAAACGGTATTTATCTATCTTAGGTCTTGCATAGCAAATCAACTCTTAAATGTCCACTATGATTTTGTTGAGCTTAAACCTATGAACTCAACAACGTAGGCGACCTTTTAGCATGATTTCTCGAGGTATTTGAGATGTTTTGGAATCTGCGTGTTAGATTGGCAAGAAGGCGGAATTCAAGGATCATTTCTGACTCTGATAAACTATGGGGACCTATTTTATTAAACTATGTTTTGGGCCTAATATTTACTCTTTTGGATTAAATGTTTTGAATACTTAAATTTGGGATTGGTTTTGAATGTTAAATGACTATCTTTTTGCTATACTTGTGTGCGATACCAATCCAATAGTAACGTCCCGAAAACTTGATTAAGTCTTTCGCTGTACCGAGATTTGGGGGTGTTACACCTACCCCCATTGTTGAGAAAATTGAGGAGTTTGAAAAGCTTCTTATTGATGGGAAAGCTACTCTTGTTGATAATGATGGTAATCCTATTAAAAAAGTTGATTATCTAGATAATAAAAATGATTTTCCGTCTACTTCTTCTACTAAGAGGGTTAACCCATTCTCTAAGGTTGGAGAGATTGTTGATTCCGGTAGTGATGAAGAGAAGGTTTTGAACACTTTTGATGAGTCAATAAACTTATTTGGTGGTGGTCATGATCGTGAAATGATTGTGATGACTATCTTGGATCAGATCTACGATCTTCCAGGGAATTTGGATGCTTACTATGACACGTATGGTATCAAGCTTCAAGGTCTTGGTAGGAAGTAATTTTGTTTTCATAGGAGTCTAATGTTATCTTTTGAGTAGTGGTTTATTTTCTTGTTTAGAGAATAGAAAGTTTCTTGTTATGTAAGTTTGCCTAATGTAGCGGATGAGATATGATTCACCATATCCTTTGTACTAGCGTTTTTTGGAGTAATATATTTACCGGATTTTTGACTTTTTACCTAAAAAAATAAAATATCGCTGTTACAAATAATTACAGCTTTGTTTACCATATAAAAATCCTTCAAGAGTATATTTAATAATTCTTTATGAAATAAATCCTTATAAATAGAATAATATTCAAATTAGCCTTTAGTTACTTATATGAATTTAATGTAAAATGATATATATCTTAAGGAACGATAGCCTTCGAGCGTATCGAACGAGCTTGCTGTTATATGTTTCGAGCCAATTTATTGGGATTGAACTTGAGTTTGAGCTAATAAAAGCTGACTTGAGTCGGTCAGAAATTTCGAGCCAGTAATTACTTGATAAAACTTGGCAGGCGATTCTATTTTCTTAACCATATCATAAGATGTAGATAGGAATAAAACATACCAACCCAACATCCGCGTGGTCCCAAAAATATCCCAATCCCACATCTGCCTGAAACCCTAACTAATTATAATTGAAAAAATCAAAAAAGTAGTAGTCGTTTTCATCTTTATAGCAAGTAAAACAGGTTTGTTGGATTGTGCCCTAACTTTTTTTTGCCTTATCTGTATCAATTATTGTACGTTCTTAAATTTTTATTTTTTTATTTTTAAAGGTTATTTGTTATGGCAAATGAAATAAGGGTTTGATTGTTAAGATAAAGTATAATTTATTTTTTTTAAATAATCACATTCAACATTTATGATTTTAGTCTTTATTTGTAAGATTTAAGATCATTTGAGGACAAAATATTATTTACATATTAAGGGATCAATCTCCACCCTCTATTTTTATTTGATCTAATAGATGAGATTAATCCCAACAATTTAAAAAACCCCTTTCAATCGTTTTTTTTTTCAAATATTAATATCTTTCAAACCAGTTAATTTTTAGCGAAAAAATATATCGTTCGCGACGGCGTTTAATTGTCTTTCACATAGATAAGACGGCGTTATCTTCGACAAAAATTTTTTTTAATACTTTTCGTTTTTTTCAAAGTTTTTTCGTTTTTTTTACGTTACTGAAATTTGCATTGAAAAATTATATATGATAAAACACTAATTTGAATATCACATGTGATATTAGTGTAATATCATATATGATATGTAATATCACATGTGATATTAGTGTAATATCACACATGATATTACATATCATATATGATTTAACAATATCACGTGTATTCATCAATGAGTTATTATCATATATAATTTATCATCAAATTTCATAACTAAAAAACGAAAAAAGCATAAGCTTTAAAACGAAATTTTTTCTTTTTTGAAAGTATATCAAGTGCAGATCATAGAAAGATAATTAAATGCTGCGTCAGCGATGGTGTAAATATTTTCACTTAGCGATAAGCAGTTTAAGAGATATTTAAATTATAAAAAAAATAAGTGAAATAATAAAATGCTTTTAATCTCAGCTATTGATTTGTTTTTAGATGGATGGTGGAGATGAGTCATTTGGTATGTGAGAAAAGTTTTGTATGTAAAATAACTCTCCTCTTATTTGTAAAAATAAGGTGGGTTTTCTTTTCGCAGGTGAAATGGGTATAAAGGAGGAAGTAGTCTTTAATATGCACAACAATGGGCATTTTGCTTTTGATCCACTCCGTTATGTTAAAGGGACAGTTTACAATGTTTGTGCTTTTACTGCTGATATGGATGTGTTTGGTAGATCAGTAGATCATGTTTTGTCTGAGATAGAGGGGAAAAATATGGGCATTGTTCTATCGTAAACCTAATGAGTCACTTGAAAATTGTTTCACATTACTGATCACTGACAACGAGTTGGATAAATTATTTGAACTTGCTGTGATGAATGGTTTAATAGACATGTTTGTTGCGCACAAGCAACACTACAACAATCGGATGGACGGGCGAGGAGACTTTCGGCGGGGACGCTGCATTCCCGGCGAAAGTCACTAAATGACAAAAAAAATCGGCGTGTACGTAATGATCTGTTGTCGGTTAGTAAATATTAGCGAAAACTTCGGCGGGGACGTGTCCCGTAAGTCTGTTGCATTTTTACCAAAGTTTGACCGGTTAGCAAAAATTCAACGTAAACTTTCGCCGGGGACTTGTCTCCGACAAAAGGAATATTTATAAAAATATACCTTAGTGCAACTATTAATACACAACTAAAACCCCGATTCTTGGACTTCTTTAATACACAACTAATACACAACTATTAATCTCCTTCCTTTGATTCTACAACTTCAAATGTAGATATCTTTGACTTCTTTTCTGCAACATTTTTAGACTTAGGATGCTCAAAGTCTACAACTCTTAAGTAATTTCTCAGCTCATCAACTGTATCTGTTCTCAACTCTATCTTCTTTGATGGTACATTCATCACCAGTTGTTCTTTTTCTCTTTAAAACTTCTTTTACTTGCATCCTTATTCATCATCAAAGAAACAATCCAACAACTTCCTTCAGATAAGTATTTCAGCTTCTGTAATCCAGTATATCCTTGACCCTTCAGATAAGCCATCATGGCATTTCTTTCCTTAGCAATACTTGGTGGTCTTTGTGATATAACAGGTTCAGGTACCTTCTTGGTATAGCAACCTCAGCATCATATTCAGCTTGAAACTTCTTAGCAGCTTCTTCATTCTTGGCTACTTCAATAGCTCTTATTTCAGCTAAGGTAAGCTTCTTCTTCTTCTTAGTTTCTACCAGAACACCTTTACCTTTATCTTTAGGATCTAACACTGGTTGAGAAGCTTGTACGACTTGAGGTGGTTGTTGTTCTTCAGGTCCAGGTATAGTGACACCTCTTGGTCTTGACAAGTTTTGTAGTATCTGAGCAACTGTTTCATCATCACTTGTAGTATGCTCCTTTTGCTGAATTGGACTAGAAGGACCAGCTTCTTCTTCATGTAAAACAGTTGAAGGTCCAGCTTCTTCTTCAAAATCTAGAGTCCTTGGTGTAATCAGCTCTTGTCTATAGGTTCCTTGAAGAGCAGTACCTTGATCACCAAAACCTTGATCATCAGTACTTTGTACACCAGTACTTTGTACTCCAGCACCTTGAGGCTCAGTAGGCTCAGTACTTTGTATATTAACTTGTGCTTCAGTACTCTGAGGTTCAACATCTTTATCTGCATACAACTCAACATCTTCTTTCAAATTTTCTTGCTCCAATATCCTCCCCAATTGGAATGAAGACTGCTGTTGAACCTTCTTGCCCTTTGAAGTCTTCTTAAATTTCTTTCCTTTCTTCTTCTGGGACTTCACCCACAACCTGTGATATTGAACTAAAGGCCATACAAAAGTCTTCAATCTTCTAAATTTGTTGTTCAACTTCACTAGTTGTGCAGCTTGAGCTTCAAAGTCTTTCTTCAATCTCAAAAGCTCCATTGTCAAGGCATAGTTATCCAGAACTTGACCCTCAGAAGTCATATCTCCCTCATCTCATCCACATGTTTGAGGCCCATCTGTGGAAGTATAATCATTGGGAGATGATGGTGGGTTTACCTCTGGTTCTGAATCACCATGAGCGGTATCTTGTGGAGATGTAATAGGTGGAGCTGCAGTACCTTCCTGTGAAGCAGTACCTTGTGAAGATGCAGTATGTTGAGAAGCAGTACCTTCTCTTGATCCTGAAAGCTCATGTTCTTCACTTGCAGCAGCTTCATCTCTAACTGTCTGCACAATCTCCATCATAGAAGTGGTCAAAGGTGTATCCCTCCCAGAGAATTTGTCACTCTTCCTAGCCATGAAGGTGAACACCTTTGGTGGTTGTACAACAGCAGGTAAAAAACTGGAAGGTTTGGGAACATCCTGAAGTTGGTTGTTCAAGAAAACTTGAACAAATCTTGGGTACATTAACCATGGTGAACCATTGGAGATATTAGATAGCATACCATCTAAAATTAGTCTAGAGGTGATTGGTAGCTAATCCCACTAAAGCATATGCGATATTGGATCCAAATTGCTCCCATGAAGTACTCTTGGAACTGATGCAATGAAGTAAGACATGAACCAGGTACTTCCTGTGTGGACTAAACAAGGATTTCTTGAAAGTTGTTTCAGTTTAAGACCCCTCATAACCAATATCCCTTAAGGTATCCCAAAGAAGTTGTTTGTCAAAACGAATAGCCCCGCCTTCATCATCAAACAATAAATCTTCTCGAATGGAGGCTTCACTAACTCTAATGATCTTCCCTGCAACCTTAGCCTGAATGTAGGATTCATCATCTTCCATATGAGTTCTAGCAGTCGCCCAAAATTGTTGAATCCATGGCTGAATAATGTCAGGTTCAACCAAAAGGGCATAATTGATTGATGATCCAGAGAGGAAATCAATTATGTCATGAAACGCGATATTGGCCGGTGTTTTATCTAGGTTAGCCACCATATTATGCTTACTAAATGTGTTTCGATTCGCCATTGGGTGTTGTTATAAGAGAAAATGGTTCGATTGTGAAAGAGAGAGAAATAAGGAAAAGATTGATAAGTATAAAGATGAGAGGAAAAATCGGATGGTAGTTATTTATAGGTAAGTTTTGAAAAATTACAGCCCATAATAATAAAGTTACCGTTGTTTGAATTTTAACCCATCTTTTGACGTTGGAGCGATGCGTTGACAAGACTAGCGGTGCTTTCCATAAGCGTTACTTTCCAGCGGTACTTTCACAACATGCTAAGATAAACAATAAGCAGTACTTTTCTATCCTCTTCTTCACAATGGCAAAAACATCACAAAGGCATTGTGTTGCCTCCCCTTAAGCAATACAGAGGACTCTCTAATTAACTAATAAGTCCTCCCCTTAATTGTAGCTTAATAGTTAATCATACCAATACTCACCACCAAATGATTAAATCTTGAAACATCAAATCCTTTTATGAGTAAATCAGCTACATTGTCATCTGTGTGGACCTTGACAACATTAATGAGCCTATGCTCATAACAATCTCTAATAAAGTGATGCCTAATCTGAATGTGCTTGGTCTTGGAGTGGTAAACTGGATTCTTCACAATGCATATTGTACTCTCATTATCAATGTTGATAGGAGTATTCTTGAAGTTGAACCCATAGTCCAAGAGTTGATTACATCCATAATACTTGTCCACAACGACTTGAAGCGGCAACATATTACGCTTGATTGGATGATGTTTCTTTGCAATGGTTTGTTTCTTACATTGCCATGAAACTAATCTTCTTCTAAGATATTGGCATCCTCCAGTGGTTGATCTTCTATCATAATTATCACTTGTATAATCACTATCTGAAAAAGCTTCCAAGTGAAAAGATGAATCCTTTGGATACCACAACCCAAATTAGGTTGTTGCTTTAAATAACTAAAAATCCTTTTAACTGCATTCAAATGAGAGACCTTAGGTAAGACTTGATATCTTGCACATAAACAGACAGCAAACATGATATCAGGCCTAGATGCAGTTAAGTACATAAGACAACCAATCATTGATCTGTACAACTTGACCTCCACAGGTTGGCCATCTTCATCCTTTCCTAATGAGTTGATAGATTTTATGGGTGTGGTGACAGGCTTCATAGCATCGAAGTTGAACTTCTTAAGAATGTCAGAGACATACTTATCTTGACTTATGAAAATTCCATTCTTTGACTATTTAACTTGAAGACCCAAAAAGAAAGTTAATTCACCCATGGAACTCATTTGAAATTCATGTTGCATCAGCTACTCAAATTCTTTCACCATTGACTGTTTTGTAGCTCCAAAGATGCTATCATCTACATAGACTTGCACCAGCATGATATCCTTCTTATCTCTCTTGATAAACAAAGTCTTAACAATTGCTCCTCTCCTGTAACCATGTTGCAATAAGAAAGTGGAGAGCCTTTCATATCAAGCTCTAGGAGCTTGATGAAGGCCATATAGAGCCTTAACAAATTTGTAAACTTTGTTTGGATGTGTAGGATCCTCAAAACCAGGAGGTTGTTTGACATAGACCTCCTCTGTAATCTTGTCATAAAGAAAGGCACTCTTGACATCCATTTGATAAACATGAAATCCCATATATGATGCAAAAGCAAGAAATATTCTAATGGCTTCAATCCTTGCTACAGGAGCAAACACTTCATTATAGTCCACTCCTTCTTCTTGTCTATATCCTTGTGCTACTAATCTTGCTTTGTTCTTGATGACATTCCCTCTTTCATCTCTCTTAACTCTGAAAACCCATCTTGTACCAATGACTTTCTTTCCATCTGGTAGATCACATAATAACCAAAATTCTTGAAGTTTGAATTGAAGACTTCTTCTTGCATGGCTTCAACTCTCTTTAGTTAATGCTTGAGCTATAGTCTTGGGTTATTCTTGAGAGACAAAACAAGTGAATAAACATGTTTGTTGATCCTTATGATTCAGCCGATTATGTTTATACACAAAGCTAAGTAAAGCATTATGTGGCTGAGAGAGGCCTTTAGCTTTGGTTCTTGTAAGCACTCCTGATGTAGAAGGTCAATGATTTGACCACGGGATGATCTTTATGAACTCTTAATGTAGAAGTCGTGGTACTTTGCAAGATCATCATCCAATTTGTGAAATCGGCTCCTTCATTGGAATTTGAGAAATACCTTTATCATCTAATTCATCATGGTGCCTTCTAACCCGGGCATGGTCGGATCATCATCAAAAGTACTGTCAATAGGTGCGGTAGTACTTTGATCCAAGTCTTGTGTGATCAAAAGAAATCTTGTGAGGGTATTCTGTAGACTTACCCTTTTTCTTTCCTTCTTCAAAAGCTCTCATTTGTTCATCCTCATAAGATTGTGCTATTGTTTCTTGAAAAAAGCATCCTATGAAGTTCATCTTGAATCGCCTGATCCTCAGCAGACAAAGTGGATTTTGGTTCATCAGTACTTTTATCCTTCTCAACAGTTATAGGTTCTTCACCAGGAACAACATTAGGTCTAATATTGACTCCATGAACAATGTACTATAAATCTTCTTCATTGTGATCAACTTTATTTTCTTCTCTAACAGGAACATAATTTATAGAAGGAGTCAAAACATTAAGATCAAACATCCCATCAGGACCTTTTCCCTTTTGATTTTCTTGATCTTCTAAAAATTCAACATGAAGACAATCTCGAAACTTTTTGGTGACCTTGTTGTACACTCTAAATCCTTTACTATTGGTACAATATCCCAATAAGTATCCTTCATCTGACTTTCCATCAAATTTTACCAAAGCATCAATAGTATTGAGAATAGTCGGAGGACATCCAAAGGTTTCATAAAGCGTATGTTAGGTTTGTTTCCCATAAGCAACTCATAGGTGTCTTCATCGAGGGTTTAGTAGTGATACTCTATTCAACACATAACAAGCGGTACTTGACTTTAGCCCAAAATTGAATAGGTAATAGGGAATGCTGCAAGCATTGTTCATTTTGCTTCAATCAATGTTCTGTTCTTTCTCTCTGCAACACCATTTTGCTGTGGAGTTCTAGCAATGCTAAACTCCTTCTTGATCCCTTTCTTGACACAAAATTCGTTCATAAACTTGTTCTTGAATTTAGTCCCATTGTCACATCTAATACCTCTTACTTTGAGTCTCAATTGATTTTCAAGGGCTATTATAAGATCATGAATAGCATCAAAGGTTTCATCTTTAAATCCCAAGAAAAAGACCTAACTAAATCTACCACAATCATCTGTTACAACCGAGGCGGTACTTCTTCTTGTTTAGACTTGCAATGAAACAGTCCAAGCAGATCCATGTGACAACTCTAAAGGTTTTCTAATGGTTCTTTCCTCAATCTTCTTGCATGAAGCTTTGTGTTGTTTACCCTTCTTGCACGCCAAACATGAGTGATCATTCTTGTATATTTTGGAAGGTAGACCTCTAACTAAATTTCCTTTGACCAACTTGTTGATATTCTTGAAATTCACATGGCCTAATCTTCGATGCCACATATGTGCTTCTTCAAGTGTTGCCTTTGCTATTAAACATGTTGCTCTTTCAAAAGAGTTAAGACTCTTCATATCCAAACTGTACACATCATTGGTTCTTGGTACTCTCAGTATTACCAAGTTATCATCAACAAGCTTGAACTTAGGGTAAAGAATATGACATTCTGTGTCAGTGAATAACACAGGGTGCTTCTTGTCACAGATCTGAGAAACTGACAAAAGGTTGAACTTGAGCTCCTTCACATAACGAACATTCTCAAAATCTATGCTTCTTGCCTTGATGGTTCCTTTGCCAATAATTCTTCCTCCACTAGGATCATTCCCAAATGCAACTCTTCCTCCAAAATAAGATCTAAAATCAGCGGAGAATCTCTTTGTCTCTGTCATGCTTCGAGCAACCACTATCAACAATTAAATGATCTTTAAGCTCCTCTTACGGGTTGCCCACACAAAGATAAAGAGTTAGTTAATTTTAGGAACCTAAGCCATTACTGACTTGTGTTCCCCTTGTGGAGTTACATACTTAAATTCTTTAAGTATGTAATAGCCACTGTCTTTGAAAACATGATCAATTATCTTTGGTTGTTCCAAAACTTGTGTTGGGTTTTCAACAAAAATCTCTTTTTCATCAAAATTCTCTTTATTATTTTCAACAAAAGTCTCTGTTTCATTCTTACTTCTTTGAAAGTACTGTTTGTTCCCCATCAGTACTTTCTTTCTTATCCCAGCTGGTTTTAACTTTTTATGTAGAGTTCTTTGATCTAGATACTCTTTTTGAGGTGTAACGCCTTCTATATTGATAGTAATTAGATCTCCTAGGGTTTCCATGCCAAAAGTGCTATGGCACCTTGATTAGGTGAAAACTTAGCAGTACTTTGAGAAGTCTGCTTGAGAAACTTTTGGCTTATCGGTACCTTGAAAAGTGCTTGGTACTTGGTGGTTTTGAAAAAGGTCTTCTCTGGTGAGGGTACCTATAGTCTTTTGAAAAGTTGCTGTGGTTAACCCTATGTGAATGATTCCAATGGTTTATTCTCCACTTGATTTTTGGTTGGCGGTCTGGTCTTTGGAATTTGCTTTGATACTCACGGTGAAAGCCCCGATCCTTAATCAAATGATACAGGACTATAACAAACAAAACACAATTTTTGACCCATACTCCCAAAATTTCTTCCTTTTAGTTCCATGACCAAACCTAACCTGACTTTTTGGTGGATTATGAAAATTATTTTGACCAAAATTATCCCAAAAAGGTTTAGCGGTATTTTGAAAAGTTTTTCTTGAAGATGCTGAATGTCTACATGATACTTTGAGAAGAATGTCTTTGCGACTATTAACATTATCATCCTTAGGTTTCTCAAGGTTTCTTTTGGGGTGTCGAACTAGATGGACCAGTATTAGATTAGGTAAGTTTTTTTTTTCTAAACTCTAAATTTTCTACTCCAAAACAAGCATGTCTGTCCTAAGTGGTTGAAAACTACCAGTGGGATGAGGGACCGCATGATAACCCTTGTCTTTCTTAAATTCAGGAGGTGTTTGACTAATTGATTCCTCATTAGTAGATGTGTTTTCTACATAGTTAATGAGTTAATCATCACTAGTTGTTATATCCTCAGAATCAAGTTGTTCCTTATTACTAGGTGGGTTTTCTTCTATGCTACTATAGTCCATACCATAACCTAGGCTAGTTTTAATGTATGCTCTTTTCTGTTTTTCAACAAAACTAACATGTGAAAGGCTAGATTCTCCCCAAGCAGCAAACTTTTTTAAAAGTTCATCCCTTTCTTTAGTCATCTTTTCAAGTTTAGAAACCTTACATCCTAACTTCCATTCACTTAATTTTAAATGATAATCCACATTGTTCATACTTTTACTTGAAACCATTTCATTATTTTCACGAGTTATTATTTTGGCTTCCATTGACTCTATTATTTGATAACCAGCTACCTCAGACCTAGCCCTTCTACAATTATCTCTTTCAGTTACATACTCTTTAAGCACTTTTTGATAAAAATCATGACACTTAGAGCATACCTCAGAGATAGGGGGTGAACTTGGTGAAGTAGTTACCATAGCAAGCAGAACAGGTTCTTCTTCACTTTCCATGCTCCAATCAAAACTTCCAAGACCATCTCTTGATCCCAAAGCAGCAAATCCAGGTTCCTCATCAAAATTTGTACTCCAATCAAACTCTTCCACTTCAACCATAGAGTAGGTTACTGGTTCATCATCAAATTCGACCTCGGTCAACCTCTGATAGATTTTCTTGAGCAACCAAAGTTTTTTTTTTCCAGTAATAGGAATTTCCTTTAGTTCAAGCTTGGGTTTCTCAATCATTCTATTTGCCTAATATTTAGCAAACTTGCACTCTCTTGCAAAGTGTCCAGTTCTTTGACAATTAAAGCATTCAATCTTGGTCTTGTCAAACGTTATACCCTGTTTGGGTTTGAAGTCAATGCCTCTTCCTGTTTTCTTTATGAACTTCTTGATCCTAGTAGTGATCATAGCAACTTGCCACCTGATATCAATTTCTTCAAGAGCATCCTCTTCAATTTGTGACAAATCTTCTTCATAAGTAACAGGTAAAGTGGCTTGCTGAGCAAAGAATGAGCATATAACTTCATCAGAATGGATGGTGTTTGTAGGTGATAAGGTGGGGGTAGGATAAGCAACAGTACTTTGAGTAGGATAAGCAGTACTTTTAGTGGAAGTCTTGCCTCTCTTCCGAAGACACAAAAGCAATGTTGTGAGATTTTTAACTTTTTTGGCCATTCATCTCATGCTCATACACCTTTAAGTGGTTGTAAAGATCATCAAAGTCCATAGTGTCCAAACAGGTTGTCCTCACGATCATAGTAGCAATCACATGCCATGTGGATGGCAAACTTCTTAAGAACTTTAGGTTTGCATCTTCAACAGATACCTCTGCTTTGTATAACTCTAGCATCTTTGAAAGATTTTGGAATCTATCATAGGTAGCATCAAGACTTTCTCTTTCACCCGGTGAATGTTTCCAACTGTTGCTTCAACAGATTTCTATGTATCTTTTTGGAAGCATCATTACCTCCAAATCTTGTCTTGAGAGCAACCCATAGTTGTTTTGCATCCTTAGCATCATGGAACTTGAGTAGGTGACCATCAGGGAATAGCGAAAATAGTATGTTGAGAGCATTTTCTTGATATCTTACTGTAGCTGCTGGCAAGATAGCCTTAATGGTTTAGGTTGTCCAGGAACTTCTATAGGTTCTTCAACAACTTCATTACCATTGACAATTACATTCCACAGTGCATGGTCTGTAATGGCAATGTACTGCCTCATCTTCATGCTCCAGAGATCATATTCTCCCTTTTTGATGATAGGAATTCTGAGTGAGGTGATGGATGGGGGTGGTGCAGCTTCAGTCGACATCTTTAGGGTTTGTTAAATCGGTTTTAAGGGTTTCTTCTTAATCAGAGTTTCCACACAAGCTCTGATACTACTTGTTGGATCGATATACTCTAACCAAACTAACTTATGTAGCTTGTAAGGGCTTAGCAACCTCGGATAAATCCTAAGTTACTAACAATGAAAACACTGAATTTACTCTATTAAGTATGCGGAAACTACTTTAATAAAGCTATGAAGAATAACTTTAACTTCAATGATTTTATTAATACTTTAAACCTGCTAGATACACAGATTTACTAACATACCTAATAACTCTAATATCCTCTAATATTGCGTATGCATTCGTACCTCTAATGCCAATCTAGGGGTCCTTTTATAGGCATAAGGAATACCCTAGTCGGTTTACAATTCTTGTACGACAAGTAATACTAATCCTAAACTAATAATGTTCTAGAATAACAAGGCTTTCCATAAACGATATAGCAGTTCTTTAACTTTGCAGTACTTTGATGTTAAGCAGTACTTTGACTTTCTTCTTTAGCAGTACTTTGACTTTCTTCAGCACTTTGACTTTCTTCAGTACTTTGTCTTTTATATCCCAACATGTTACCATCAACTCAAGGTCCGGGAGGAAGATATTCTAAAAACAGAATTCAGGACTCGTTATGGTCATCACGAGTTCCAAGTAATGTCGTTTGGCTTGACTAACGCACCGGCAATATTCATGGATCTCATGAATCGGTTGCGTATGCCATATCTGGACAAGTTTATAATTGTATTCATTGATGATATTCTTATCTACTCCAAAGACGAAGAAGAACACAAATAACACCTAAGAACGATCTTATAATTGGTCAAGGAAGAGAAGTTGTATGCTAAGTTTTCCAAATGTAAAGTTTGAATTCGTACAGTACAATTTCTTGGGCATATTGATCCTGGAAAAATTTAAGCTATCAAGGATTGGCCAACACCTACCACACCTACAAAAATTCCTCAATAACTAGGTTTGGTACATTCTTGAAGGTTCATTGAAGGATTTTTCAAACCCTTAACCAAGCTAACACAGAAAAACAAGAAGTATCTATAGAACGAAGACGAAGAAAAGGCCTTCCAAACACTGAAACAAAACTTTTTTAGTGCCCCTATTCTAGCATTTCCAGAAGAGATCGAAGAATTTGTAGTATATTGTGATGCATCACACGAAGGTTTGGGTGCAGTGTTAATGCAATGGGAGAAGGTTATGGCTTATGCTTCTCAACAACTCAAATTTCATAAATAAAACTACACCACTCATGACTTGGAGTTAGGAGTAGTAGTCTTTGTGCTAAAAATCTGAAGACGCTGCCTATATGGTACTAGATGTACTATTTTTACCGGTCACAAGAGTTTTCAACACATTCTGGATCAAAAAGATCTAAACATGAGGCAGCGTCGATGGTTAGAGCTGCTAAGTGATTACGATTGCGACATTCGCTATCATCCAGGAAAATCCAACGTGGTAGCTGATGCCTTGAGCAGAAAGGAATGGGTTAAAACACTACGAGTTCAAGATTTGGTCCTTACCAAAAATTTTAATTTTCTCGCTTAACTTCTCAACGTGCAAGCTGAAGTAGTGAAACAAGAAAACGTCGATAACGAGAACTTCTGATATGATACAAAAGAAGTTCGAAACATGTTCAGATGGAACTTTGTGCTACATGAGCAGAAGTTGGTTACCACTCTTTGGTGGCCTACGAGTCTTGATTATGCATGAATCTCATAAATCCATATATTTTGTACACCCAGGATCTGAAAAAATGTATCAAGATCTCAAACTACTCTATTGGTAGCCAAACATGAAAGCCGACATTACCACATACGTTAGTAAATGTCTTACATGTTCTAAAGTGAAGGCCGAACATCAGAAACCATCCGGTCTATTGCAACAACCAGAGATTCCTATGTGGAAATGGGAACAAATTTCAATGGACTTCATTACCAAACTCCCAAGGACATAAAGTGGTTATGACTCCATCTGGGTCATAATTGATCGTCTCACCAGATCTACACACTTTCTACTAATTAAAAAGACTTACAAAATGGACCAGTTGACCAGACTTTACATTAAAGAAGTAGTCTCAAGATACGATGTGCCAATCTCTATCATATCTGACCGAGACGACATATTTACCTCTAACTTCTGGCAGTCACGCCAGGATTCCTTTGGAGCAAATCTCGACATGAGTATAGCATATCATCCTTCGACCGATGGTCAGAGTGAAAGAAATATTAAAACGCTGGAAGACATGCTCCGAGCTTGTGTAATCAACTTCGGAAATGGATGGGATAATCATTTTCTATTAGTTGAATTCTTCTACAACAACAGTTATCAGACTACTATAAAGGCAACACCATTCGAGGCACTTTACATTTGAAAGTGTTGGTCGCCTGCCTGCTGGGCCGAAGTGGGAGATGTTCAACTCACTTGTCCAGAACTCATTCGTGAAACAATGGAGAAAATCGTACAAATCAGAAACCGACTACAAGCAGCAAGAGATTGGTAGAAAAGTTATGTCGATACACGACGCAAACCTTTAGAATTTCAATTTGAAGATAAGGTTATGTTGTAGGTCTCACTTTGGAAGGGCGTCATACGATTTGGTAAATGTGGAAAACTTAACCCAAGATATATTGGTCCATTCAAATTCTAGCAAGAGTTGGTTCGGTGGCATCTGAGACTTAAGCTTCCGCCAGAGCTCAGCAGTGTGCATCCCACATTTCATAAATCCAATTTAAAGAAATGTCTATCGGACAAAACATTTGTTATCCGTCGAAGAAATCAAAATCAATGACGATATACACTTCATTGAAGAACCTGTAGAAATCGTGGACCGAGAGGTCAAGGGATTAAGACAAAGCTAAATACCCATTGTCGAGGTTCGTTGGAATGCATTTAATGGTCTAGAATTGTAACACCCCCAAATCTCGGTACAACGGAAGACTTAATCAAGTTTTCGGGGCGTTACTATTGGATTGGTATCGCACACAAGTATAGCAAAAAAAGATAGTCATTTAACATTCAAAACCAATCCCAAATTTAAGTATTCAAAACATTTAATCCAAAAGAGTAAATATTAAGCCCAAAATATGATTTAATAAAATAGGTCCCCAAAGTTTATCAGAGTCAGAAATGATCCTTGAACCCCGCCTTCTTGCCAAGCTTCCACCGATCAAGTAATCCAAACATCTCTCAAATACCTGAGAAATCATGCTAAAAGGTCAGGTTCTTTGGGTGAGTTCATAGGTTTAAGTTCAACAAAATCATAGTGGACTGTAGAGTTGATTTGCTATGCAGACCTAAGATAGATAAATACCGTTTCACACCTGATCCTACCGGATCTCCAATCATATCGAATCCGAGGATTACTCGGCCCTGCAACTTTAGTCCGGCCTGTAGTGGCAAAATCTAGAACAATTGCCAACCCCGGACTAGGTCGAGGTAGAAGTATATTCTTAGTTGACGCAGTTAAACCTAGACTAAGCCAACAACTACCGCACATATATCTAAACAGTCAAGCATATAAGCAAATCCAAATAGTTTCAACGGTCCAAAAACGGTAGCATGATTCTCACCCCAAAATAGTTCAAAGCGTGTTAAACGTAGATAAAAGTAGGGCTATGAAACTCACCTCAAGCAATCAACGTACAAATAAACACTAGCAGAAGATAACGGTATCACAGCGCAGCAACTATCGACTCGACACAACCTATTAATGTAGACCAACTTTAATACACATATTCCTCAAAATCAACATTATCTACCCCAATATATTCCATTTCTTTATTTTCAAAAACGTCTCGTTTCACCATTTAATCCTAGTGTTTGGTATTCCTCATGTGGGTGTATCGACTCAATATGATGCCATGAATGCACTCAAACAACCAATATATAACTCAATGCTACACAATGAGACCTCTAAATGATAAGCTCCATAGTTCAATAAGTTTCGGAATAAATAATAGATCTTATCGAATTCATCAACTCGATAAACTCATTTATTTACTCGTGTCGCTTATTATCACATAAATCAATCGTATCCTAAGGAGTCATAAGGATAATTCACCCATTAATAAGGTTACCCAACGTACCTAGTGGGCTCTTATTAGATTCGTCAACCTAATAAGTGCGCTACCCACGTGGATCAACACTATTAACGTTAGGTTATCCGTAACCCATGCACATAACGTAAGTAAATAATTACTTAACTAATATTAAGTGTCCACATTTGACATTTATCGATAAACGTATACTCGTAACATTAATTACTTATTTATTACAAAACTTTTCCAATTTAGTCGTTAGTTTCCATTTAAAAATAATAAATAACAAGATAAATCTTCTTATCGATATTTTTGGTACAAAAGCCCATTATTATTTACATTTCATAGTTCTATTAGCATTTTCATGTATAAATGTATATTTCGTCAAATTCCATTATTAGTTTCATAACGTTATTCGTTTCGAGTCCACGAGCATGAGTCATGACTTCTCGGCTTTCAATCAATCAATTGTCCAAATTATACTAAAGTCCATGTTACGGCTTTGTCGGAGTCAACTGTTGACTAAACATTCAAAGTAACGCAGACGTAGCTCAAAGTCAACAATATATATATCAAGTCCATAATTAAAAGTCAAAATATCGCAATTCAATCCCAAACCAACTCAAAACAATCTTGCCAACCAATCAATCAACCAAATATACCCGAAACCAATGTTATGACCCTAATGGTCATGACACGATCACAGTTAAGACCATGTGAACCAAACAAGCTCTAGAAGCTTTTCGGCTCCACGCGTCTCACCCAAACCTCAACTACATCAACCAACAAGCTACCAAATCGACCCGACTCGGACCCATGACCCAAGTGGGTCACGTACGCAACCCAAAGGGCTCGTACGTGCCCTAGGTGGCTCGTATACCTATCCAAACCACTCAAACATTATCCAAATCCATTCCACAACATCCCAATCCAATCATTCAAGCTCCAAACACTAACTAAACACAAAACCCATCATCTATCTTAACCAAAAATATGCAACTAAACCCGAATTGCACAAACCCATCAAATTGATACACCACACATTTACCAAACACTAATTACTTGTTTATTTAGTCACTAATTAGCTTTAATTTGATGTTCCATCCAAAAGCCCCAAATTTCATCCTGAGGTCGAAACCTTAGGTTTCAATTTGTGGCTTTATCTTGCCCAAACAAGCTCAAAACTTGTTCCATTTACCTTATCTAATCACCAATTGCAAAACCCACTTGAAACCCTAAAGATTCGATTTGCATTTTCAAGATTTGGAGGTGTTATTGTGGTCTAAATAGCGCGTGCCATATATGGTTGGGAAGAGGGAAGAAAGATATTTAAGATGGGTGGTGGTGGTGAGTGGTCACTCGCCGAATGTGTGGCCGGAAATGACCGGAACAGTGGCCGGAAACTCTAGGTGGCGGCTAGGGTTTGTTTTAGAGAGAGGTTAGAGAGAGAAAGTGTTAGTGTGTGTGTTTTAGAGAGAGAAATAAAAGGTGGAAGTGAGGGAATTGATGGGGTATATATACTAGGCCACTAGGGACCTCAAAATAATTATTTTGGAGGAGGGGGCGCCGGTTAGGGGGGGAAAGGGGGGGTCGTAGTTGTAATTTTTGTAACTATCCCGTTTACCCATTCCCGAGCTCACGTTTTGTCCCTCGAGTGTCCCTCAACTTTTACTCAACTTTCTAACATCGTTATTTACGTTTTTCTGAGTTTTGACTATTTACTTGTCAATTTTAGATTACGGTCTAAAAGTTACAATAATTCGTTTAGGCTTTTCTAGTGCCGAATAATGCCTACCAAATAGAGTTAAAACTCATCACGATAACTCATTTAATGATGAAATAAACCATAAAACCAATAGCGATATAAAATCAAGTCACGGTTTATATAAAATAGTGGTAAAGGCAAAACTTCGGTTTAGTTTAGCGTAATGCGGTTACCTAAAATAGACTCCCTAAATTTGCGGTTGTCGACCTCTGACCTCGAGAAGAAACCCGTCAGCGTTTCACTCAGTTGCTTGATGTCATGAAAGGTTTAGGATACTTCCTACGGAAAAGCGTCCTCCGTTCCCAGTGAACCCGGTCCATGCCGGAGTTCCAACGAACCTTAATAATCGAATACGGCTATTCTTGGTTTTTGATCTCACGGTCCATAATCTCAATCGGTTCCTCAACAAAATTCAATTTCTCATCAACATGAATATCTCTTAAAGACACCGCTATGTTTTCCTCCGAATTTCTTAAGATTACTAACATGAAAGACATTGTACTCAGTTCGATGGTAGATCCAGCGGTATGCTACCGGTCCGATTCTTTCTAGGTTGAAGGGACCAATATATCGGGGATTGAGTTTTCCACGTTTTCCAAAACGGATCACTCCTTTCCAATAAGAAAATTTCAACATAACACGATCTCCAACCTAAAATTCTAAAGGTTTACGTCTCTTATCGACATAACTCTTTTGTCTATCACGAGAGGTTTGCAATCGATCACGAATCTGAACTATCTTCTCAGTGGTTTCTAGGACAAGTTCGGGACCTGTAAGTTGACTTTCGCCAACTTCAGCCCAACAAACAGGAGTACGACATTTTCGACCATACAGATGCCTCAAATGGGGCGGCCTAATGCTAGAGTGATAACTATTCTTGTAAGAATTGACCAAAGGAGAGTGTCTCTCCGGCTTTCAAATCAATAAACACATGCTCTAAGCATATCCTCTAAAGTCTGAATGGTTCTCTCGCTTTGACCATCGTTCTGTGGATGGTAAGCGGTACTCATATCCAAATTCGTTCCTATCTTTATGCGTAACGACTTCGAAGTGGGATGTAAAACAACTATCCCTATCAGAAATAGATATATATCGGTTCCATGAGCGATACTATCTCAAGATACAATCGAGCAAGCTTATCAAGACTATCGGTTTCACTAATAGCTAAAAGTGAGCATACTTAGTTAAGCGATCAACTATTACCCAGATAGCTTCATTGCCTAGCGGTTCTTGTAATTTAGAGATAAAGTCCATGGTTATTCCTCCTATTTCCATTCGAGAGTTGGGTTGAACTAAGAGTCTGATGGTTTGATGTTCGGCCTTAACTTTAGAATCAGGCACCTTGACATACTTGAGCTATATCGGCCTTCATATTGGGCCCCAATAAAGTTTCTTAAGATCATACATCTTATCGCTCCGAGATGAATAGAATTATTTTGATTTATCGACTTCGTGCATAATCAACTCACGGATTCCACCATAAAATGGTATCCGACTTGTCTTTGAAGCATAATGTTCCGTCGGCAGCTTCAAGAGCGTTTTCACTTTCTACCATTCTATGAAGATTCTCATAAGAACGGTTCTCTTCCGTCAATGCCTCTGCGGGCTAAAATTGGAGGCGGTAAGGAAGCGAAACAATGGTCATTCTAAGGATCGAGCGAGTAGGGTGGAATGTCCTCTTTGCGACTAGTGCATCGACCACAACATTAGCCTTACCATGATGATAAGCGAATCTCACGGTCGTAATCACTCAACAATTCAACCAACAGCGTTGTCTCATGTTCAGTTCCTTCTAATCTAAGATATGCTTCAAACTCTTGTGGTCGGTAAATACTACACACTTGGTTCCATACAGATAATGTCCCGGATCCTAAGAGCAAACACTCTGACACCTAACTCAAGGTCATGGGTGGTGTAGTTTTCTCATGCTTCTTAAGTTGTCGTGATGATATAAGCAATCACCTTCTCGTTGCATCAAAACAGAACCTAAGCCTTTATGCGAAGCGTCGCGGTACTGCGACAAAGTCTTGGCTTCCTTGGGAAAGCTAGGATGGGCGCCTACACAACTTCTCCTTGAGAAGTTGGATGCTTCTTCTTCTTTTCTCCCCATCATACTTAACATCCATCTGTGTTAGTTTGGTGTGGTTTAGCTATCTTGGAAAATCCCTCAATGAATCTCCTACAATAGCCGCTAACCCTAGAGCGTGAGATTTGGATGGGTTCTTAGGATCGCCCATTCCTTAATGGCCTTAATCTTAGGCGGTTCAACATGAACACCTTGATTGTCTATCACGTGACCTTAGAATTGCAGGGGAATCAAAATTCACACTTAGAGAATTTGGCGTACAACTTCTCCTCTCTCAGCAATCCTAAAATGAGCCTCAAATGCTCTTCGTGCTCCTCTTTCTTAGAGTATATCAAGATGTCGTCTATGAATACTATCACAAACTTATCCATATATGGCAACACTTTCGGTTCATGAGATCCATGAAAACGGTGCGTTGGTCAACAGCGACATCACTTGGAATTCATAGTGTCCATAACGAGTTCTAAACGCAGTCTTAGGGATATCCTCCTTTCGAACTCTAAGCTGGTGATATCCAGATCATTAAATCAATCTTAGAAAACACACTAGCTCCTTGGAGTTGGTCGAATAGATCATCTATTCTAGGTAACGGATATCGGTTTTTCATTGCTTATTCAATTCCCTATAATCAATACATCTGAAACGCCCATCCTTCTTATTCACAAACAACTGCGGTGCTCCCGGTGACGAACTTGGTCGAATGAATCCTTTCTCCGACAATTCAACCAACTGTTGACAGTTCCTCCAGTTCTCTTGGAGCAAGTCGATAAGGTGCGGGCTACGGGTGCCGCCGCGAGGTATCAACTCTATTTGGAATTCCACTTGTCGGATAGGTGGAATCACTGCGGAATCGTCGGAAACATATCAAATTCTCTAACGATGGGTACATCATTGAGGTGTCTTTCACTCTTCTCCTCACTTTTCTTTTCAGAAATTCGAGCCAAGAAAAGACATCCTCCTCATCGATGTACTTCGGGCCTAATACAAGAGATGATGCTCATCGGGAAGGACTTCCACGGTCGCCGATCTCCTTGTATACTCGAAACTTTTCAACCCATACAGTGCACAATCTTCTCATCACAAATGATGTGTGCACCATTCTTTGATAACCAATCCATTCCGATGATGACGTCGAAACTTCCTAATGTAACCGGCAATAGGTCTATACTAAACGGGCGGTCTTGGAAACTTAAGGTGCAACCTCGGACTACGGTGTCTATCTTCTCTCTATTCCCATTAGCTAATTCCACGTCGTAACTAAACCCTAAAGGTGTTTGGGAGATTCCTAGTAATGGCATAAAATTGGTGGATATGAAACTCATGCTCACTTTTCATATCAAACGGTATGGAAGCATAGCGATTATTGAGAAGGAACGTGCAGTAACTTCGTTAGGGTCCTCGCCCGACTTCCTTCCCAATAGCATAAACACGCGTTGTTCCCATGTGTCTCTGCTGATTCCAAGCACCATGGTTTCCCGGTTTTCCCACCTCACCTGTGCTTCACGGGGTTTAAGCCATTACCTCCTACTCCTCGATTAGAGATCCTCCTACATTACCGGGATTTCTCTCATCGCGGCTCTTGGCACTCATTCTTAAAGTGTCCCTTCTTTCCACATCCAAAACAAGTGATAGCGGCCTTGCGTCTCTCCCTTGTGCGGTTTGTCTTCGCAGCCAGTGGTTCGGGACCTACGGTCTTTGGCAAATGTCCTACAACAGAGCACTTCCACACCCATTCGACGCGGTCCATGGTGGTGTCGGTTACAACGACCACACTGCCGGACTTACTACCATAATCTTTCCTCCTCCATTTCCTATGGCAAACACTCTGGCGTCTCTTTTGCCGTTTGTTGCCATTTTTTTCTTTCTTACAGTTCCTCTTCCTTTATCACTCTATCGTTCTTACTCTTGCTTCCTACTTCTAGCACATATGAGTCCATCAAAATCGAGCATCATTACCTCTTGCAAATTGACGGTTTGGCGGCGATGACATCATTTCAAGTAGCCAAAGGCAATCCATCGATATACCTTTCAATCTTAAGTTCTTTGGTGCGAACCATTTCAGGGCAAAGCAATGATAACTCTTGGAAACGACGAGTATAAGTCGCCATGAAGGATATTGGATTTCACATACACATCAAACCATAACACAAAGTAGGCGTACAAGAGGTTTTTAGAGATAGAAAGTTAGAGGTTTGGGAACTTTAGTGAGAGAAAGAAAAATCTTATTATGAGCTCCAACTCTCTACCTTGGAAGGTAGAGAGTATTCTCTTACAATAAAGCGCACACAACGGGCTATGGATCGGGCATCACAGGTGGGTAAAGACCCGTCCGTCCTCCACGGTGTTACTTAACTAAATACTTGCTTAGCTTAAAAAAAAGACTCACTCGAGCTTTCTAACGATTACATATACTTGAGGTGGCCGACTCTTTAAAACCTGGAATTTCTAATTCCTAACAATCTCCCCCTAAGGGAGGTTACCTCAAACATGTACTAAAATTACATTGAATACAAATAGATATTACATTAAAAATTGTTCTTCCATTCTTGATGTTGTACTTTGCTCCAAAGCTCGTAGTCATTGATTCTTCTCATTGCATGTTTGGTTAATCCAAGTAGAGGTCTTTTACTGATCCACGTGATAATAATTTTGAGCCAACTTATGAGATCATCAGCTAACAAAAATCTCTGAGACATCCATTGTGGTGTTGGTATTATGTGATGTAGTGACTTACGGACCGACATGCTCACATTCTGGATCATGATATCTTCTCATCAGAGTAGCGGAAGCTTTCGTTGATTCATGATATTGGCGGCGGCGAGCAAGGGTGAAAATATCGAGTCATTGATGCACTAATCATGATTTCTTTAGAAATGATTGTATTGTGTGAGCATGCGGCTATGGATTGACCGCTTCATTACATCGGTACAAGCGTCGGTATGTTGCATAAAACATTTAGCAATAAAAGCAGTGTCTTTGATCACTTTCGTTGAATTGAGGTACTGCGGCCCGGTTCCCCGTTGATCGGTACAAGTCTGCCGTGATCGGTATAATTCGAAGAATTTCCTTGTGAGGTTTCGCGTTGCTCTAGGCTGTTCTCAAACAGTCTCAAAGAAGACAACAGTGAGTGAACGCGAATAGAGATTCACTGATTGATGAAAAGATTTGAAAAACAATCGTGTATTGCTTAATAGAAATTGTTTTTGCAATACAATGAAGGTTTTAATGAAAATCAATTATCAATCATACAACACCTTTTGATTTGAAATATTTGAACATGGTCGATGTGCTAAGAAAGAGTTTTAAAGCACAAAGACCGGTTTTCAAAGGTATCCGTCAATCCATAACTGAACAGTTGATTCAAAAGATTGAATTGCCCCATTGTTTCTGTTCGGTTGTCACATGGTTGATCTATTGAATAGATCTCACATGCCACCTACCAGGAGCTTGTTTGATGTTGGCTCGAGAAGGCTTTCCATCTTCATTGTGAATATGTTTGCATATCACTCAATGTTGATGTTACAGCAATACCACAAGGATAATGCGTAGGACTCAAGATATAATCTCTCTTTCCACATTGTGTGAAATAGAGAGTCTTCATTGAAAGTGTCCTAATGAGATTTATTGATGATCTCGTGGCTCTAGACTCAAATTGTGCATATTTGGATCCTATTTCGGAGACTAGGGAGAGGGTCTCCTTCTTCAATATCAACAATCTCTAAGAGAAAGTCGAAGATAGTGTCGGTTCCCGTGAGAATGAAACAAGTCCTTTTAGAGGAACTTGAGTGGTTGGGAAGATGAAGTGCAGTGCGTCATGGGTCCATGACGTCTGTCTTCAAACCGATGTTACCTTGGTAACCATCAGTAGCATATGAATTGAACCGGATCTGCCCTAAGGTTGAATAATTGGAGGCAATTTGTTTTCACCCTATTCTCATTCAATTCTTTTTCATTCTTCAACCCCTTCAGTGCTTACCAAGACTTCATAGCTAGAACCTTGTTGGGTTTATTCCAGTACTAGCTCAGTCTCAGTCCGCACTCTTCCCTTATCTCATTTTTCTCCTTTTTATATCATACCTAAGGACTTCTACACTATCTAGTGGATTATCCCTGGGTAGATCCCTCCGGTTCTGGCGGATCATGGGAACAAATACCTAACCTTATCATCCTTATATCACCATACATAAAGTAAAGTTGGTCGGTCTATTTGGTATTGTTCATCTGCCATTGGAACCAATTGAAATACCATTTGAAAAACAATCCAGATACTTGTGATATATATCAAAACATTTTGTACCTGAATTGTTTTTGATATATTTAGAAAAAGAGCTCCCCCTCAACATGTGCATCATGTGTTTGAAATCTTTTGGCACACGGAGGCAAGATGAAGAATTAACTTCTTTGAATTCCATTTTCTAAAAGATATCAACATCACTTCCCTAATCAAATCAAGTAGATAAAGCATTTTGGGGAAGGATGAGGTTTTCATAAGTTTGCTCCCCCTCAATATGTGCCTCGAGGTATTGAAAGAGTTTTGCACATACTAGAGGGAACCTGCACATTGAGATAAATGATCACGTTTCAAATCATTGTGGTTTAAGATAGATGCTCCCCCTCAACATGTGCATGAAAAATTTAAAATCGTTTGGCACATGTGGGATGGAGAGCTTGTACATCCTTATAAAACCATTTACTGAATTATCAGTTTAAATCCAATTTAAATCACAAATTCTCCCCCGATCACAATTATCAAATCATTTGAGATTTCTGATCTCTGTAGATTTAAATTGATTTTGAAAGCTTTTAAGGAGAATTGTGACTTGATTATGAAAGCGTTTTAACTGATAAGGATCAGATTTTTAGACTTTAGACTCCATTGATTAAACATGCATGATTATCTTATGAAAACAATTTGTATGACAAATAACTTTTTGATTTAATTGAAATCATTCTCCCCCTCAATCAATGACATAAGTTGTTGATTGAGAGATAGATATTTTGACAAACTTAAGTCCAGATGATTATCAAAAAATAGAGTCCGAGTTATTTTTCAAAGCAATTAGTTTTCAGCAGATAAATGTTTATAGAATCAGAGCATGGAATTTTGAAAACACGATAAAGTATGGCTCTGTTCTTTCTTTGAAAAGCGGGTTACTGCCTGAAATGACAATAAACCAAAGTTTCACTTTCTCCCAAAATAATTTTTTTTTTTTTTTTTTTTTTTTTAATTCGAACAATATCTAAAGTCCCGTGTCATTCTTTGAATGACAGCACAGAGACCGTAGATATTATCGAACCGAAAAAAATGACAAATTGACAATATTTTTTGAAGATTTTTTTTCGAATTTTTCAGATTTTTATGGATTTTGAAGGTTTTATAATTTTCTATTTGATTTTTGAGGGTTTTATAATTTTGTATTTTTGTTTTTCGAATAGATATATACAAGAGATAGATGAAGATAGACCTTTACTCCTCGACTTCCTCTTGAAGACATTTGAGTGTTTCTGGTTGAAGGCTTTTCAAGCCAAGTCGTGGAAGAATAAACTCAAAACATTCTCTTGGAAGAGCTTTGGTGAAGATGTCTGCTAACTGGTATTCAGTTCTCACAAAATAGAGTTCCACCACACCTTTTTCCACTTGTTCCCTGATGAAATGATGTCGAATGTCGATATGCTTAGCTCTTGAGTGTTGAATTTATTGCATGAAGAGCAATAGCATTTTTATTATCACAGTACAAAGGATTTTGTTGAATACACGCCATAGTCAGTAATGAGATCTATCAAAAGGATTTGAGCACAACAAGATGACATGGCTATGTATTCCGCCTCGGTAGAGGAAATAGAAGTACTCATTTGCTTCTTTGAAGACCAACTCACAAGCTTATCACCCAAAACTGAGACCTCCAGGGCGTGACTTCGACGGTATCTTGACACCCTGCATGATATGCATCTGCATCTGCATATGCTGTTAGTGACATACCGGTGTCTTTGGGTACCAAGTCCCATGTTGATGGTTCTTGGAGGTTCGAAAGACCCGTTAACGGCTTCAAGGTGCTTTTTGGTAGGCTTAGCCTAGTATCTAGCACACATGCAAACAGCGAACAAAATGTCTGGTCTACTAGCTGTGAGGTACATCAGGGATCCAATCATACTACGATATTTCGTTTGGTCTACCATGATCCCTGAGTGGTCCTCATCTAGTTTAGTTCGTTCAATCATGGGAGTGTCAACAGGGTCACTTGAATCAAATCCAAATTTTTTTAAAATCTCATTTGCATATTTAGATTGATTTATGAAGATGCCTCCGGGACTTTGTGAAATTTGTAATCCCAAGAAAAATGACATTTGTCCCATCATAGACATTTGAAATTTAGAACCCATTTCATTTGAAAAACGGTCACACTCATTGGGGTCAGTCGAGGCAAAGATGATATCATCAACATAAATTTGAACGTGAATTAAATGTTTGCTTGACTTCCTGGTGAACAATGTTGGATCAACTGCTCATTTGCTAAATCCGGTAGATAGAAGAAAATTTGATAGCGTATCATACCATGCCCTTGGAGCTTGCTTTAAACCGTAAGAGCCTCTTCAGCGATAAACGTGGTAGGATGCTCTTGATTCACAAATCCTTCGGTTGGCTGACGTAGCGATTTCTTTAAGATCTCGATTTAGAAATGCGTCTTTACATCCATCGATAGACTACCATGTTCTTTACTAGCAGCATTAGCCAAAAAGATTCTGATTTCCTCGATTCGAGAAAACAGGAGCAAAGATTCTTCAAAGTCAATACCCTTCTCTTGACGGTATCCCTTAGCAACTAATCGAGCCTTGTTCTTCAACACATCACCATGCTCATCAAGTTTCACTTTGAAGATCCATTTTAGAGCAATAATCATAGCACAATCTGGAGCATGTACTAACTCCCATACATCAAGTCGATCAAACTCATGAATTTCTTCTTGCATGGCATTGAACCAGCTATCTTCATTCATGGCGGTTTTAACATCTTTTGGTTCGATCTTAGAGAGTACGGAGTTGAAGAAGCACCATAAGGCATCGGTTGCAAGTTGTTTCCGTGTGGACACTGGACGAGAGGGATTTCCAATGATGTTGTCTAATGGATGATCATGAGTCCATTTTCTGAGGTGTTCATGTGGCAGTTGTTGAGGGACTGAAGTAGCAGAGTTGATGTCTCCTGAAGAAGATGGTTTTGATGATAATTCAGGAGCAAATACGTTCTCAAAGGGTACATCTTCGGGAGTAGCAAAGGGATTAACTTCATCATTGGTGACAGATGCAATTCCATGATGTGCACTCGATGATGGATGATTTGTTGATGAGACAGAGTGATCAGCAGCAGGCGCTTCTTGACTTAATGATATTGAGACTGAAGGGTTGACTTCATTCACAGGGATATGATCAGCCTCTGTTGTAGGAATTGACAGTTTATTAGCACTTGGCTCATAATGTTCATCAAACATAGGGTCAAACAATTTCTTTAAATCATCTTCAGATGGAGGTACATATGGAGTTGCTGGAGAAGAATTTGGCACAAGGGATGAACCAATGGGACTGTTTTGAAGTGCGGGTCCTGAACTGGATTGTCCAGGAGCCATTTGACCGGTCAGCTCATCAAACGTGACGTGAATTGATTCCATAATATCTCGGGTTCTCTTGTTGTAGATTCAATAACCTTTTCTGTTTGGTGCATAGCCTACAAATACTCCAATGTCCGCTTTAGCTCTCATTTTTCCTAAATCTTGACCATCGTTAGTTGGATAACATAAAGCACCAAACACACGAAGGTATGATAGATCAGGTTTTCTATTGTGGACAAGTTCATAAGGAGTCTTTCCATGAGAAGTGTGAATTAGAGATCGATTTTGAGTGTAACAAGCAGTGGCAATAGCTTCAGCCCATAGAAACATTGGAACCTTTGAGTAAATCAGCATTGTTCTTGCAGCTTCTACAAGAGTTCGATTTCGCCTTTCGACTACACCATTCTGTTGAGGAGTTCGAGGAACACTTCTTTGAGAACTGATTCCAACATTTTCATAAAATTCATTCAGTACTTTATTAACAAACTCAGTTCCATTGTCAGTTCGGACGATTCAGACCGTTTTTTTGAGTCGGATCTGGAGTTGTTTAATGAGTTTAATGATGACATCGGGAGTTTCGTCCTTTTTCCTCAAAAACTTAACCCAAGTGAATCGGGAGAAGTCATCGACCACTACTAACACATATCTCTTCCCATTAATAGATTGCACTCTCATTGGGCCGCACAGATCCATATGAAGGGTATGAAGAACTTCAGTTACAGAGTTTGTGAGTTTTGGTTTGTGGACATGTTTAGTGCTTTTTCCCAATTGGCAAGCTGAGCAAAGATGATATTTTTCATATTTTAATCTGGGTAATCCTGTGACAAGATCTTTTCTGGAAAGGTTGTTTATGGTGCCGAAGTTTAAGTGATTGAGACGACGATGCCATAACCAAGACTTTGTTTTAGAAGCCTTTGACAGCAAGCAGATTGGAGAAGACTTCATCATGTCATCGATAGAGATAGTGTATAGATTCGAACCTCGAGTACCTCTTAATAATTCTACACCATCAAGTTCTCTAACGAAACAAGTATGTTTCCTGAACGCTACTTCTAGATCGGAATCACAGAATTGACCAACAGAGAACAAATTATGACCAAGACCTTCCACATAATAAACCCTGGAAATTACACTTTTAAAAACCACATAATCTCCATAACCCATAATAGCTCCAAAATGGTCGTTCCTGAATCTAACTGTCCCGATGAATTTACTCACGAAGTTCATGAGCCGCGACCGGTCTCCAGTCATATGCTTGGAACAGCCTGAGTCCAGGTACCACAGAACAATTTGAACGATCTGCAGTTGAACACAGACAAGAATGGATAACTGGATAATTGGGATCCCCATGCAAGAATGGGTTCCATTTGGTTAGAAACAGTGATTGGAACACCCACATCAGAAATAGAAACGTCCATATCAGAAATTGAAGCAATGGAATCATTATAAATAGATGCAGTACTAGTGTCCGTATTTGCCCTATTCAAAGTATGTCAACTTCTTAAGGGAATAGTTCTACCAGTAGGCATCCATTTTCTAGTGGGCATTGTCTGATTAACCTTATGGCCAACAGGTATCAATTGATTATCTTACTACTATCTTACTAAATGTTCTTCCTGTGGGCTTCCACTGTTTACTAACTTTCTTACACCTTTGCCTTTTTGCCTTCTTAGCATGATATTTTGCATTAACAGGGTTAACTGGGGGTTTGACAGCATTAGACAAAACATTCATACCACATTCATGATTAGAAACAGAATTCAAGCAGACATCATTACAAGGTTTGCAAATAGTATCAGAATTCGAATTAATTACAGTACGCCTATGGCTAATACTAGAATCAACACGATTCGTTTTATTCGGCTCAAACTTAAAGTTCCTAGGTTGGTCTTCTACTCTCTTCCAATGCACATTCTTAGCTTGCGAGGTCCTGTCATTCCTTGTATTGTCTTGAGACTTTGACCTGCTCGCTTTAATGTCACTGATTACTCCTATAGAGGGAATGGGAACATTAGTTGGTTTTGCTACTCTTTGCTTCTCCTATTTAGATGTGCTGGGATCTGAACTACATGCAGGCACACTAAGGTTCACTTTCTTAACACTAGAAGTGCTGGGATTTGTACTTCTAGAAGGCACACTAGAGTTCGCTTTCTTAGCATTATCAGATCTGGAATCTGAACTACTTGAAGGCACACTAAGGTTCACATTCAAAACATCGGGCATCGAATGAATATCATACTTGGCACTAGGCATTGAACATGGAATCAAAGGATTAACTCTCTCACCTAAGGACTTTGGGCATATTGTGATTAAGCATTCTAGAATTTCTTGAGACCGTTTGGCATATAAGCATGCATGCCCAATTGCATTGTCAAGTGGTTTCTCTAATTTATCCTCTTCAACAATCTCACGTAAACATTCTAGACAATCCTTAAGGGATGAGAAATATGTTTGAATAGCAAGTTTGTTATCCCTGAGATGAGGGGGAACATATTTCACAGATAAAGCATATTTGTTACTAGAGTGAGCCTTTGATACACCATTCTCCCCATTGGTCATTGGCATTTTCCCTTTTACCTGGCTCTTCAGATTCTCAATTTCCTTTTGCAATGAAGCTATTTGTTCGTTGTTTTTGTTACGAGTGACCTTTATTGATTCAAATAACTCATTGAAATGACGTTTAACCTTTTTATTTTCATCTAGAAAACTTTCGTTTTCCTTTTGTAAGGTATTTACTAAGTTTTGAAGATGAAACGTTTGAGAATTCTGAGAATCTAAAGGAGGAGGCATTTGGGTACCAGTTACATTGTTCTTTTCACCTTTTAATTGAGCGATTTGGGCTTTCAACTTTCTGATCGTGTTACAATGAGCTTGAATCTGTTCGTCACGTTTGTTTATTTGAAAACACGCATCAAACTCTGGAGCATCGGAGGATGTCTTGATGTTTGAGGTTTTAACATTTTCTTTAAGATGTTGATATTTTAGTTGTAGATCAAAATGATCAACTTCTAGTTTAGAAAGATTTTTCACCAGATTATCATGATCATCCTTATCAATTTTCTCAATTAGTTTAGAGTTTTTGATTTCAAGCTCAATTACACGATCATGGGAGACTTTCAAAGCAACAGACAATTCATGAAATTGAGAAGCGGTAATAGAACAATTAGTAGCAGTGTAGAACACATATTGAGAGATACATTCAGAAATCAGATTCTCATTTAAGGTGTGCAAGTTCTTTCTCTCAATCTCATTATATTTTAATGCTCGCTCATAATCACTAACCTCAACTATCATTGCATCAAATTCCTTTTCCATTTCTTTAATGTCTGAGTTCATTCTTTTTTTAAGACTCTCAAATTGATCTTTTAATTGTTTAAAGAAAGGCATGACTTTGTTAAATAACATTCTTTAGTTTACTCAAAACCCCTTTCTCCTTCAGTTATACCAGTGGGTGTGATCCTTTTCTTGCAAGTTTTTTCAAAATCAACAAATAGTTGAAAGATAACATATTGACTGATTAAGGTCTTGCTTTTAGTGGCAATAGTTCTAGGGACTAGATGCATTGGTGTATTTGGAGGATACACAGTCGCTTTAGGCATTTTCCTAAGGGGAGGGTTTGTCTCAACAATATTTTCCGCTTTCTGCTTATCTAAGTCCATTTTCCAGAACACTTGTTCGGGTGTTAACAATGTTTGAGGCTTAAACTTGTTAAAGGCAATCCAATTTTCCTTAGAATAGTTGGGTGCTTTATAACTGATTCTTTTATCTATGCAAGAAGGGCTCTTAAGTTTTTCCTCCAATTTCCTTTTAGTGACATCTTCTAATTGCTTATCTTCTTCAGTGCTCTCAGTGCAACTAGGTTTTTGTCTAGGTTTAAGGATTTCATTGCCATCATAGATTACCTTTTGGGCTTCTTTAGCTTTCTTAACATACTCAGGATTGGATTCCTTAATAATGGGGATACTATGCTTGACGCTTAAGACTCTATGCTTAGTGATCATGTGAGCAGTCTGAATGGTGTTTCCTTGTACGTACAACTTGTTTTCAAGCTTGTTTTTCAAAGTTTTCAGATTAGAAAAATCTTTCAAAAGTTTTGATTCCTTAGCATTAAATTCTTGCTTAAGCATTTTCACATTTTCATGAAGTTCTTGTTTTTGCTTAGCAGTTTTAGAAAGCTTTTCTTGTAAGGAATTTAACTCTTGTTTTAATACTTCTTCTTTAAACTTACTTTTTCTGATGATTGTACGCATTTGGTCATCCATTTCCTGCTCACGGGTAGTCAACTCAAATTTAGCACGTTGTTCATCAATAGCAACACGTTCTTTATAAGCATTCAGTTCAGAGGCAATAGAATCATCAGGGGCACATGCAGTGAATTCATCAAAAACATAGTCATTGTTGACTGCAGAAGATGCATTACTTGGTACAGTCTCACTTTCACTTTGCTTCACATATTGATCATATGTGACAGTATTGTTATTATCCACATCATCAATATCTGATTCATAAGTCTCAAGAGATTGTACTTCATTATGCATCTTTCGTTCATCAACAATATCATATAGTTTTAATACCTCTGAGATGATTTTGTCTTTGGATGGTCCAGATTGTAATGAAGAAGAGACCTTAGGAGAGACCATTGGAGAAATGCTAGCCATGAAAATTGTTTGTGCAGAAGGTTCATCATCAACATCAGAGTCGTATGCATCACAGTCAGCTACTTGAAAGGCATTCTGATGATTATGACCTATCTCCTGAGTCGGCTGTTCATCAACGTCAGCATCATAAGTCTTGGCATTACCTTCAGCAAGATACAATAACTCCTCTTCATCCAAAGCAACACCATTATCCTGAGCTTGCACTAGCAGCATCTTATCCCTGAAGTACTATGCATTCTGTGGACGTTTTGGAGATATACAATTCCTTGCAATGTGTCCCTCACCACCACAGTTGTAGCATTTCATAGGCTTTGTTTGTCCTTGATTTCCAATCCTTCCTCGGTTCTGATTTCCACCATAGCCTCCACCTGCTCCACCCCTTCTCTGATCAAACTGCCTTTCTTGAACTGGCTGCCCCATAATTTTCCCATCTCTGATCAAAGCATGATTGTGAAGATTGGAAGCGGTTCTGATTTCATTGTTGGTGTGAAGTCTGTTAGTGTGAGGTGAAAGTGTCATGTTCTTTTTAACCATGAGGGCCAGTTGATTGATGAAATGTCCCATGACAGCATCAGCATCTGGTTGCTTGAACCTTGGATCAAGAATGAGTTTGTGATTACCATCTCCCGTGGGTACAACTTGAGAAGCTTTGGTGGTAATCCCAACATTTGTGTAAAAGGCAGTTGAATCATTTGTTGAGCTTGTTTCTCCCTGAGCTTTGAACTGATCAAGAATCCTTTTTTCAAACATGGCATGTCTCTCATTTTGAAGAAGGAAGGCATAGAGTTGCTCATAGTTTGTATTCTTCAAACCTTTGGTAAGCTTCACGGAAGTGACGAACTTGTGCCATTCTGGATTCATGTTGTTAACAAACTTTGAGTTCAACTGAATGTTTGGCATGGTCATTCTGATGTTCCTCATGTCATTCACCAGCTTATGGAATCTCACATAGTACTCATAGACACTCTCATCAGGTTTCATCTTGAAATGCTCAAATTCATCATACAATTGTGATTCTCTGTCTTCAACAGTTAATTCAGAACCAGAGAGGAGCATCTTGACATTATCCCATACAGCCTTTGCTTCAGTGTTGTGATTGATAAGCTTATAGATGACTTTTGGAAGACCTTGCAGTATGATGTTAGAAGCTCTGATATCCGCATCGAATCTCTTCTTCTCCTTATCATTGAGCTCATCATACATCTTTGGTCTGTCAATTCCATAGATCATTGTACCATCTTTAGCTGTATCAATTATGTCTCTAGTAGTCTCAACTCGATAAGGTCCTTCATCAATGGATTTGAGTATGTTGATCCCATTTTCCTTTCCAAGACAATACAGTCTGATTCGTTGAGCCCAAGAGTCGTAGTCAGTTCTGTCAAGCATGGGTGGACGAGTATCTGAACCAGCTGCTTGAACATCCTCGGCAACAGAGGAGATGATTGTAGGTACGGTGGCAGACATGTTTACACGGGATTTTATAACTCTATGATTAAACCGGGAAATAGATTCTTTCACGGGATATTACTGAATCAAGAGAAAAACCGTATTAAAACAAGAAATCACCCAAGTTGCTAGGAAACCTTGAACCAAGTCGCTAAGTGCCAAGTCGCTATTATCCCAAGTCGCTATATAACAACTCGCTACGATCCAAGTCGCTAGCAAAATTTTGACAGCAAGTTGCTTAGAACCAAGTCGCTAATTTGTCAAGTCGCTAAATAGCAACTCGCTAGGTATCAACTCGCTAACACCAAGTCACTAACGATATAAAGTACAAGTCGCTAACTTACAGCAAGTCGCTACGTGTAGTGGAGAATCCAATAAGTGTACTTTTTGTCGGCTTGTCTCAATAGACAAGTCGCTAGGGCTAAATCGCTACCAAATAACACTCCAACTCGCTAACTTTTTATGAAGCAAGTCGCTATGATGAATATTACACTGAGAGCCAAGTCGCTAGTAAGAAGAACTTAACAAAACACACTTTTTAATCCAAAACACGTCCAACCACAGTGATTCATGCTTACCAAATCCAAACCCAAGCAAATACAATGATTCAAAACACAAAACTACACCCAAGATTCAAACTTTAACACTAGAAAGTAATCAAATGATGCAAAAAACCACTAAACCTTTTCAAACTCTAAAACCACCTAAAAATCACTAGAAATCCAAAGATATGTAAGAGATGATCAAACCATGGCTCTTGATACCATTTGAAGGATATTGGATTTCACATACACATCAAACCATAACACAAAGTAGGCGTACAAGAGGTTTTTAGAGAGAGAAAGTTAGAGGTTTGGGAACTTTAGTGAGAGAAAGAAAAATCTTATTATGAGCTCCAACTCTCTACCTTGGAAGGTAGAGAGTATTTATAGTCTTACAATAAAACGCCACACAACGAGCTGTGGATCAGGCATACAGTGGGTAAAGACCCGTCCGTCCTCCACGGTGTTACTTAACTAAATACTACTTAGCTTAAAAGAACTACGACTACGAGCTTTCTAACGATTACATATACTTGAGGTGACCGACTCTTTAAAACCTGGAATTTCTAATTCCTAACACGCCATGTCAGTACCCTTAACCTTATGGTTCCAGAACTCACTCTCTAACTTCTTAACTTCATTCCTAGGACAGTAAGTCTTAATCAGGAGAGTCTTAAATTGAGTCCAAGTCATACCATAAGCTACATCAATTCCTACTGATCTGTGATAGTTGTTCCACCAGGTTAACGCCTCGTCTTTCAGGGTGAATGTTGCATACTTGACCTTACAATCCTCATCACAGTTACTCACAGCAAACACAGATTCAGTTTTCTCCAACCACCTAGTCAGGTAAACTACTCCCTCAGTTCCTCCAAAATCAATGGGACCACAGAATCGGAACTCTTTATAGGTACAACCTCAAGTTCGATTCAGCATTGGGGTTCCACTAGAAGTGTTAGAAACATTAGCCTCAGCCAGCAGTTCAGCGACACGCTACGACACTAGCTGGTCAATGTGGGCTGGGTTCACAAGTGGAGGGTTTTGTGGTATAGGACCATTCTCAGTACGGTCATTCACATTCGGGTTCTCTAGAGCTGGGTTACCAATGTTCGGGTTCTCAACATGTGGTGCGGTCGGGGCCGGACGACGACCTCAGCGACCAGTGGCAACAACAGCAGCAGGAGCTGCTCGGTTGTTCCTAAGCGAGTTTCGTCTTGTTGCCACCATTCTGGAGGCAAGAAGAACAGTTTCATAAGTTCACAATTCACGTTCTAAAATAGAGTTGGGTTCCAAGGGTCACCCAATAACGCCTGAATACATAATCAAGGCCAACAGGGATAACGCTATACCAAAGCGAAACAATCAAACACCGCATCATAACCAAGGATGCACGTTCCAATATCCATAACTCATAAGTTTTCAAAAGTGGAAATACATGGAAGGATACGAAGAAATCAAAAACGATCCTAACAACGATACTAGTAAAAAACTGGAATAATCCTACATCTCGAACCAAGTACTACTTAGTTTCAAGATGGTACAAAACCATGAATCTAATACTATCTAGCCACGTCTACGAATACCACTCCCTGACTTCCTAACGTCATCAAACTCTCTCCACAACGATGCTAAATCAACACGTCGAGCGTCACGATCACTCTTAAGCTCTGCGACCTCTCTTTCCAACTCACCAATCCTATGCCAAATCGCTCTATCAGCATCACGAGCTGTCGCGAACCCTCTAAGCAGGTCCCCAACCTGCTCCTGGAGCTCTGACATACCATCATGCAAAACTCTAGTCCTCCTGACTACAGTACCCATATCAGCTCTCAGATCCTCTATACTAGCTCTAGACACTCCAACCAAACGATCTGTCAACCTACTAAGCCTAGTACCATGTGAGGTAATCCTCTCCCACATCAGAACCGTCTCACCATACCCCTCGGGGTCAGAAGCAATCTCCGATGGTATCTCAGATCCTAACGGGCTACCTATCTCAGGTGAATGTGGAGGTGAATCAAAACCAAAAGGCTGTCCAGGGGACTCGTGCAGTAAAGGAGAACTTGGTCCCTGAGAATGTTCAGACTCTCGCATAGAGGAGTACCTTCTTCCGATATCCTCACCATCCTCCTCCGAGGATCCTCATCCTCATCAACATACTTGCTTCCTCAACCTCCTCCTCCCCTCCTCATGCTCCTCGCCTCATCCATGGGAGAGTCCATAAGCTCTGGAAGTCTCTGTTCGTGTAAATCTGAGGTGGTACACTAGAGATCGGCCTCTAAGACATGGTGATGTTTGGTGGTGATGTAAGAGAGTGGGCTGCTAAACGGATAGGTGATGATGGTGGTCTCATCTGAAATAAAGGGAAGGCTATAAGCAAGCCTAGAGTCTCGCCTCGCAAAACCTGATGTAAAGTGAGCTGCCTAGATGAGCTAGGGTGATATGATGATGATGAACTAGAGTGACGGGCGATCTCATAAGGATCACCCTGCGCAACCGTCATGAGAGTCAATGCTGGGGAACTAGCAACGCAGGACCTCGCACACATCAAAGCTAGTGAAGGCATAGTCTGTGACAATGGCATAGGGTAGGTATAAGTGTTCGAAACAACTAGTTTCAATAAGCGCATCAACTTAACCAACACATATCACATAATGAAAACTTTTTAAAAGTAGAGTTACCGCATTACTCAAAACATGCCTTTAAATAAAACACATAAGTTCAGTTTCCTCACATAATCCCATATCAAATCAATCGAGTTCAAAATTTCCAAAAGCATAATATATCGTTTACTCAAATCAAATTCCGTAATATCTCGATAATCACATCTCATTTTCCAAAACCAATAATCATATCTCATTTCCAAAAATCAACAATCATATCTCATTTCCAAAATCAATAATCATATCTCATTTCCAAAATCAATAATCATATCTCATAATAATAATGTTTCCATAATCAGTTCACAATATCCCTTAACAGATCATCTCATAATTCAAATCGCAGTTCATACCATAATCAAATAATAAGCTTCGGCTTGGCTGCGGTAAGGTCGGTCGAGGATCAATTTTTCTTAAAAGCGGTTATAGTTTAGGGTTTATAAAATACCTAGTTCTCTATAACCTTGAGCTTTGATACCAATCTGTAACAACCCGAAATCTCGGTACAGCGGAAGACTTAATCAAGTTTTCGGGGCGTTACTATCAGATTGGTATCGCACACAAGTATAGCAAAAAAAGATAGTCATTTAACATTCAAAGCCAATCCCAAATTTAAGTATTCAAAATATTTAGTCCAAAAGAGTAAATATTAGGCCCAAAACATGATTTAATAAAATAGGTCCCCAAAGTTTATCGGAGTCAGAAATGATCTTTGAACCCCGCCTTCTTGCCAAGCTTCCACCGATCAAGTAATCCAAACATCTCTCAAATACCTGAGAAATCATGCTAAAAGGTTAGCTTACGCTGGTGAGTTCATAGGTTTAAGTTCAACAAAATCATAGTGGACCTGTAAAAGTTGATTTGCTATGAAAGACCTAAGATGGATGGTGTTTGTAGGTGATAAGGAGGGGGTAGGATAAGCAACAGTACTTTGAGCAACAGTACTTTGAGTAGGATAAGCAGTACTTTTAGTGGAAGTACGCTCTCTTCGAAGACACAAAAGCAATAATGGAGATTTTGAACTTGTTTGGCCATCATCTCATGCTCATACACCTTTAAGTGGTTGTAAAGATCATCAAAGTCCATAGTGTCCAAACCGGGTTGTCCGTGATCATAGTAGCAATCACATGCCATACGGATGGCAAACTTCTTAAGAACCGTGTTTCATCTTCAACAAATATCTCTCGCTTGTATAACTCTAGCATGCTGAGAAGATTTTGGAATCTATCATAGGCAACATCAAGACTTTCTCTTTCACCAACAGTGAATGTTTCAAACTGTTGCTTCAACAGATTTCTATGAATCTTCTTGGAAGCATCATTACCACCAAATCTTGTCTTGAGAGCATTCCATAGTTGTTTTGCATCCTTAGCATCATGGAACTTGAGTAGATGACCATCGAATAAAGCACAATAGTATGTTGAGAGCCTTTTCTTGATATCATCAGAAGTCAGCTGGCAAGACAGCCTTAATGGTTTAGGTTGTCTAGGAACTTCTATAGGTTCTTCAACAACTTCATTACCATTGACAATTACATTCCACAGTGCATGGTCTGTAATGGCAATGTACTGCCTCATCTTCATGCTCTAGAGATCATATTCTCCCTCTTGATGATAGGAATTCTGAGTGAGGTGATGGATGGGAGTGGTGCAACTTCAGTAGACATCTTTAGGGTTTGTTAAATTGGTTTTAAGGGTTTCTTCTTAATCAGAGTTTCCACACAAGCTCTGATACCACTTGTTAGATCGATATACTCTAACCAAATTAACTTATGTAGCTTGTAAGGGCTTAGCTACCTCGGATAAATCCTAAGTTACTAACAATGAAAACACTGAATTTACTCTATTTAGTATGCGGAAACTACTTCAATAAAGCTAAGAAGAATAACTTTAACTTCAACGATTTTATTAATACTTTAAACCTGCTAGATACACAGATTTACTAACAACCCTAATAACTCTAATATCCTCTGATATTGCGTATGCATTCGTACCTCTAATGCCAATCTAGGGGTCCTTTTATAGGCATAAGGAATACCCTAGTCGGTTTACAATTCTTGTACGACAAGTAATACTAATCCTAAACTAAGAATGTTCTAGAATAACAAAGCTTTCCATAAACGATATAGCAGTTCTTTAACTTTTCAGTACTTTGATGTTAAGCAGTACTTTGACTTTCTTCTTTAGCAATACTTTGTCTTTCTTCAGCACTTTGACTTTCTTCAGTACTTTGTCTTTTATATCCCAACAGGTTACCATCAACTCAAGGTCCGGGAGGAAGATATTACAAAAACAGAATTCAGGACTCGTTATGGTCATCACGATTTCCAAGTAATTTCATTTGGCTTGACTAACGCACCGGCAAAATTCATGGATCTCATGAATCGGTTGCGTATGCCATATCTGGACAAGTTTATAATCGTCTTCATCGATGATATTCTTATCTACTCCAAAGACGAAGAAGAACACAAATAACACCAAAGAACGATCTTATAATTGCTCAAGGAATAGAAGTTGTATGCTAAGTTTTCCAAATGTAAAGTTTGGATTCGTACAGTACAATTTCTTGGGCATGTTGATCTTGAAAAAATTTAAGCTATCAAGGATTGGCCAACACCTACCACACCTACAAAAATTCCTCAATACCTAGGTTTGGCTGGGTATTACTGAAGGTTCATTGAAGGATTTTTCAAACCCTTAACCAAGCTAACACAAAAAAACAAGAAGTATCTATAGAACGAAGACGAAGAAAAGGCCTTCCAAACACTGAAACAAAACTTTTTTAGTGCCCCTATTCTAGCATTTCCAGAAGAGATCGAAGAATTTGTAGTATATTGTGATGCATCACACGAAGGTTTGGGTGCAGTGTTAATGCAATGGGAGAAGGTTATGGCTTATGCTTCTCGACAACTCAAATTTCATAAATAAAACTACACCACTCATGACTTGGAGTTAGGAGTTGTAGTCTTTGTGCTAAAAATCTGAAGACGCTGCCTATATGGTACTAGATGTACTATTTTTACCGGTCACAAGATTTTTCAACACATTCTGGATCAAAAAGATCTAAACATGAGGCATCGTCGATGGTTAGAGCTGCTAAGTGATTACGATTGCGACATTCGCTATCATCCGGGAAAATCCAACGTGGTAGCTGATGCCTTGAGCAGAAAGGAATGGGTTAAGACATTACGAGTTCAAGATTTGGTCCTTACCAAAAATTTTAATTTTCTCGCTTAAATTCTCAACGTGCAAGCTGAAGCAGTGAAGCAAGAAAACGTCGATAACGAGAACTTCTATGGTATGATACAAAAGAAGTTCGAAACGTGTTCAGATGGAACTTTGTGCTACATGAGCAGAAGTTGGTTACCACTCTTTGGTGGCCTACGAGTCTTGATTATGCACGAATCTCATAAATCCATATAATTTGTACACCTAGGATCTGAAAAAATGTATCAAGATCTCATACTACTCTATTGGTAGTCAAACATGAAAGCCGACATTACCACATACGTCAGTAAATGTCTTACATGTTCTAAAGTGAAGGCCGAACAACAGAAACCATCCGGTCTATTGCACCAACCAGAGATTCCTATGTGGAAATGGGAACAAATTTCAATGGACTTCATTACCAAACTCCCAAGGACATAAAGTGGTTATGACTCCATCTGGGTCATAGTTGATCGTCTCACCAAATCTACACACTTTCTACTAATTAAAAAGACTTACAAAATGGACCAGTTGACCAGACTTTACATTAAAGAAGTAGTCTCAAGATACGATGTGCCAATCTCTATCATATCTGACCGAGACGACATATTTACCTCTAACTTCTGGCAGTCACGCCAGGATTCCTTTGGAGCAAATCTCGACATGAGTATAGCATATCATCCTTCGACCGATGGTCAGAGTGAAAGAAATATTAAAACGCTGGAAGACATGCTCCGAGCTTGTGTAATCAACTTCGGAAATGGATGGGATAATCATTTTCTATTAGTTGAATTCTTCTACAACAACAGTTATCAGACTACTATAAAGGCAACACCATTCGAGGCACTTTACATTTGAAAGTGTTGGTCGCCGCTCGCTGCCGAAGTGGGAGATGTTCAACTCACTTGTCCAGAACTCATTCGTGAAACAATGGAGAAAATCGTACAAATCAGAAACCGACTACAAGCAGCAAGAGATTGGTAGAAAAGTTATGCAGATACACGACGCAAACCTTTAGAATTTCAATTTGAAGATAAGGTTATGTTGTAGGTCTCACTTTGGAAGGGCGTCATACGATTTGGTAAATGTGGAAAACTTAACCCAAGATATATTGGTCCATTCAAATTCTAGCAAGAGTTGGTTCGGTGGCATACAGACTTAAGCTTCCGCCAGAGCTTAACAGTGTGCATCCCACATTTCATATATCCAATTTACAAAAATGTCTATCGGACAAAACATTTGTTATCCCGATCGAAGAAATCCAAATCAATGACGATATACACTTCATTGAAGAACCTGTGGAAATCGTGGACCGAGAGGTCAAGGGATTAAGACAAAGGTAAATACCCATTGTCAAGGTTCGTTGGAATGCATTTAATGGTTTAGAATTGTAACACCCCTAAATCTCGGTACAGCGGAAGACTTAATCAAGTTTTCGGGGCGTTACTATTGGATTGGTATCGCACACAAGTATAGCAAAAAAAGATAGTCATTTAACATTCAAAACCAATTCCAAAGTTAAGTATTCAAAACATTTAATCCAAAAGAGTAAATATTAGGCCCAAAACATGATTTAATAAAATAGGTCCCTAAATTTTATCAGAGTCAGAAATGATCCTTGAACCCCTTCTTGCCAAGCTTCCACCGATCAAGTAATCCAAACATCTCTCAAATACCAGAGAAATCATGCTAAAAGGTCAGCTTATACTGGTGAGTTCATAGGTTTAAGTTCAACAAAATCATAGTGGACCTGTAAGAGTTGATTTGCTATACAAGACCTAGGATAGATAAATACCGTTCATACCGATCCTACCCGATCTCTCAATCATATCCCGCATCCGGGGATTACTCGGGCCCCGCGACTCTAGTCCATCACTGCCGTGGCAAAATCTAGAACAATTTCCAACCCCGAACTAGGTCGAGGTAGAAGTCTATTCTTAGTTAGGCATGGTTAAACCTAGACTAAGGCAACAACTACCGCACATATATCTAAACAGTCAAGCATATAAGCAAATCCAAATAGTTTCAACGGTCCAAAAATAGTAGCATGATTCTCACCCCAAAATAGTTCGAAACGTAGTTAAAACGTAGATAAAAGTGGGGCTATGAAACTCACCTCAAGCAATCAACGTACAAATAAACACTAGCAGAAGATAACGGTATCACAGCACAACAACTATCGACTCGGCACAACCTATTAATGTAGACCAACTTTAATACACATATTCCTCAAAATCAACATTATCTACCCCAATATATTCTATTTCTTTATTTCCAAAAACGTCTCGTTTTACCATTTAATCCTAGTGTTTGGTATTCCTCATGTGGATGTATCGACTCAATATGATGTCATGAATGCACTCAAACAACCAATATATAACTCAACGCGACACAATGAGACCTCTAAACGATAAGCTCCATAGTTCAGTAAGTTTCGGAATAAATAATAGATCTTATCGAATTCGTCAACTCGATAAACTCATTTATTTACTCGTGTCGCTTATTATCCCATAAATCAATTGTATCCTAAGGAGTCATAAGGATAATTCACCAATTAATAAGGTTACCCAACGCATTCCGGGCTCTTATTAGATCCGTCAACCTAATAAGTCCGCTACCCACGTGGATCAACACTATTAATGTTAGGTTATCCGTAACCCATGCACATAACGTAAGTAAATAATTACTTAACTAATATTAAATGTCCACATTTGACATTTATCGATAAACGTGTACTTGAAACATTAATTACTTATTTATTACAAAACATTTCCAATTTAGTCGTTAGTTTCCATTTAAAAATAGTAAATTACAAGATAAATCTTGTTATCGATATTTTTGGTACAAAAGCCCATTATTATTTACATTTCATAGTTCTATTAGCATTTTCATTTATAAATGTATATTTCGTCAAATTCAATTATTAGTTTCATAACGTTATTCGTTTCGAGTCCACGAGCACGAGTCATGACTTCTCGGCTTTTAATCAATCAATTGTCCAAATTATACTAAAGTCCATGTTACGGCTTTGTCGGAGTCAATCAGACTAAAAGTCAAAGTAACGCCGACGTAGCTCAAAGTCAACAATATATATCAAGTCCTAAAAGTCATCGCAATTCAACCTAAACCAACTCAAAACAATTGCCAACCAATCAATCAACCAAATATATACCAAACCAATGTTATGACCCTAATGGTCATGACACGGTCACGATTAAGACCACGTGAACCAAACAAGCTCTAGAAGCTTTTCGGCCCCACGCGTCTCACCCAAACCTCAACTACATCAACCAACAAGCTACCAAATCGACCCGACTCGGACCCATGACCCAAGTGGGTCACGTACGCAACCCAAAGGGCTCGTACGTGCCCTAGGTGGCTCGTACACCCATCCAAACCACTCAAACATTACCCAAATCCATTCCACAATATCCTAATGCAATCATTCAAGCTCCAAACACTAACCAAACACAAAACCCATCATCTATCTTAACCAAAAATATGCAACTAAACCCTAAATGCACAAACCCATGAAATTGACACACCACACATTTACCAAACACTAATTACTTGTTTATTTAGTCACTAATTAGCTTTAATTTCATGTTCCACCCAAAAGCCCCAAATTTCATCCTTAGGTCGAGACCCTAGGTTTCAATTCGTGGCTTTATCTTGCCCAAAAAAGCTCAAAACTTGTTCCATTTACCTTATCTAATCACCAATTGCAAAACCCACTTGAAACCCTAAAGATTCGATTTGTATTTTCAAGATTTTGAGGTGTTATTGTGGTCTATATAGGCGCTATATGGTGGTTGGGAAGAGATCTAAGATGGTGGTGGTGGTGAGTGGTCACTCGCCGGCGTGTGGCCGTAAATGGCCAGAACAGTGGCCGGAAACTCTAGGTGGTGGCTAGGGTTTGTTTTAGAGAGAGGTTAGAGAGAGAAAGTGTTAGTGTGTGTGTTTTAGAGAGAGAAATAAAAGGTGGAAGTGAGGGAATTGATGGGGTATATATATACTAGGCCACTAGGGACCTCAAAATAATTATTTTGGAGGAGGGGGTTGGGCATGAGGGGGGGTCGTAGTTGTAATTTTTCGTAACTATCCCGTTTACCCATTCTCGAGCTCACGTATTGTCCCCCGATTATCCCTCAACGTTTACTCAACTTTCTAACAACGTTATTTACGTTTTTCCATGAGTTTTGACTATTTACTTGTCAATTTTCGAGTTACGGTCTAAAAGTTACAATAATTCTCATTTTAGGCCTTTCTAGTGCCGAATCGAATAGTGCCTACCAAATAGAGTTAAAACTCATACGATAACTCATTTAATAATGAATAAACCGTAAAAACCAATAGACGATATAAAATCAAGTCACGGTTTATAAAAATAGTGATAAAGGCAAAAATCAGTTTAGTTTAACGTAATGCGGTTACCTAAAATAGACTCCCTAAATTTGCCAGTTGTCACAAGAATACACATGGGAAAGAGAGGAGTAGATACGTCAAAAGTACCTGCAACTTTGTGTCAACATCGCTTCAACATTTAACACGAATTCATCTCCGAGACGAAGCTCTTTCAACGGGTGGAGACTGTAACAATTCGCATTTTCAAGTTACTATCCATCCTCGTATTTTTACTATTAATTTTTACTTTTCATTCCTTTTTTTTATTATTCTAAAATTTAACTTACATTCATAATAACAAGAGAGTTTGATTCTCATTGAGTCATCTTTAAAACGTACGTCGAATTTACTAAGAACCAGTTTCGCAAAACAGTTTGTACGATTTATTTTTTGGTCTAAACGTCATTTAAACATCCCGATATGTTTATATAATATTATAAACAAGAAAAATATGTACTTTTCATATCTTACAACATTTTCACAAGTTTTGGATTTTTATGTTTTCAAATTGATAAGATCGTTTATGAGCTCTAGGGGATAACAATAACAACGATTATAATGCACAACGTAATAAGAAAACATCGTTTGTTATCATTAACAAAGTTCTTCGTCATCATCTCTACCACTAAACACTAACCTAGGCATTTACATGAACATACGCCTAGGAACTAACTAACTAACCATCACCCTAGGCATTCTCCCCTAACACATGTACACACACACACACCTTTGGTGTTCACATCTTGACACACAATAAATCTAATTCCCTGCCTCTCTCTATATACTAGAGAGTCTAGGGTTACAATTGACTACTAGGGACTAAATAATAAAGTCTTCTTTAACAAGTAGGTTCCTTGTGTTTCTTTGTCTTCATAATTCCTTCATCTTTCATATTTTGTCATAATCAACTCAAATATAATTCCCAACAATCTTCCCCTAGTTGATAATGACAAAACAAAATAAGAACGAACTTCCCCTGAAGTTAAGATGTCATGAAAGATAAGAACTTCCCCTTAAACATGCAATATCACCAAGGATCTTCAAGTTGCAATCTTCTATGTAATGCCTTCTTCCCCTTTTTGTCATAATCCACTAGGAGACGCTAAGTAGAAGCAACTTTGATCTTCAAAACCACGAACCAATATTATACGACTAATCCTTCTTTCCAATGCCTCAAGATACCTTCCATGAAGTTTTTTTCAACTAAAAATGAAATTAAGGCAAAAGAAATTTGAACCAATAGTACAAATATCAACAAGTAGTAGTAGTAAAAATCTTTCCCTCGAATGATGCATGTAAATAACCATAAGAACTTGTCGAATAACTAACCACCATGATCACAAATACGTTATAGTTTCAGCCGTGAAGAACATAGTACCACCCAAAATACTAATAAAGATGACTACAATAGCATTTGTGACCAAGCATTAGTAACATGAAGAATAGTTCAAAGAGTAATCTGTAGAAACCATGTAAAAACGTTCATAGAATCTTCCCCTGAACATGACAACTAATTTTACCAATCTTCCAATCACGTTCTAGCCGAGATCCAATCATGTGTGTGTGTTACCCGATATCTTAAATATTCACCATGCTCAAAATCAGTAGCCTCATAATAAAGAACCATAATTACTTTCAATCAGTAGGCCCATAATTATTTATACTCAACCGACCCACAATATTAACAAGTCACCAACCAATTTATACTTAATTCAGTACCGGGTGAACATCAACCAATCATATTACTACATGCACCAGATCACTTCCAATATTTATTAATCCATACGAGAAAGGAGTACCATATGCAAACGAGCAGTAAGCAATATAAACCTTGAAACCCTTTATCTTTTTCTTTTTCTTCTCGTACATACTTGCTTGCACACCAATCATAGTCCAACGTGTAAAAGAAAATTCTCCTTTGTCTTTCTTTGTTACTCATAGTAGCAGCGAATAACAAGTGTAGCAGCAGATAAATCTAATAACATGCGTCTTCGTTTCGAACTCCATCCAATCATGCAAGCGTAATCAACAGTAGCTCAATTGATACTTCACCGACACCAAGGAGCAGTACTTTTGTCCAAACAGCAGTACTTTCAAAGTCGAACATTACTTTGAGCAGTACGTTCAATGACGACATCACCAGTAGCGCCTAACAACCAAAATCTTTTCATTGCTCTTGTATGTGCTACAGAATAAATCCAACCCTCTCTAGATTAACTCTTGTCCAGCAACCATCCAAATACACAGCAGTATAACTTAATGAAGACATAACCCTTCAATCAGAATAGCATGCACTGATCAGTTGAAAGAACTAATAATCACTTGTATATATAGCAATAAAGTGAAGTGTCCATGTGACCATGTCATCAACGATAATAGAAGCCAAGACCCACCAAATAATAAAAGTCACCGACCCAAAGAGTTAGCATGATCCTTGGTCGGTGGTCATGCAACTTTCTCATCCAATACCAATCCATGTGAAACAAATAACTATTGACCCCATGTGAACGAGCGAATGCATGCACTGAAAGTCGACCAGTACAAACAATGATCACAAATAAAATATCAATTTCCATTTGTATAACACCCTTGGAAAAACCTTTAATGAATAGACCAATATATGTAAGCTTCCATTCAAACGCATTAACCATTACGAATAAAAATCCATATAGCAGTACCATGTATTCAAACATGAGCAGTACCTTTGAATATCAAAGTATTGCTTTCATACTTAATCCAAAAACCAGTAGTATCCAATGACCGATCACAAGTAGTCCATGAATCAGTCGCCAAAATAGATAAGATGTTAAACCATTGATGATTAGACTAGGGTTTCTATTATATAAACCCTAAAAGAAAAATTTATCAATCTGAAAAGCTAGGGTTTAGGATACACTTAGCATCCAATAAAATCGTTTTAGGGTAGATAGATTCAGAATAATGAAATTTTTTTAAGCATAATACCTTGACCAACCAAGAATAAACCCTAAAACCCAAGTTTCTAAAAAGCCTTATGCAGCAGAATTCGACGCCTTATATCTTTTTACTGGATGTTCAGATCGAAGATCCCTTTGGTGGAAAGTTAGATTGCTATATGGAGAACATCCACCTAAACTTTCGTCCCGATCCAGCGGTTAACGAAAAAGTTATCGCTGTTTGAAAATAGCCCTGCAGAAACCTTACGAAAATTTTCTAGATACGAATTTTTCTTCCTTCTTCTTTGAAAAACCTTGTAGATCCCTATATCAAGAGCTCCCCGCTCTGATACCAATTGATAAGATCGTTTATGAGCTCTAGGGGATAACAATAACAATGATTATAATGCATAGCGGAATAAGAAAACATCGTTTGTTATCATTAACAAAGTTTTTCGTCATCATCTCTACCACTAAACACTAACCTGGGCGTTTACATGAACATACGCCTAGGAACTAACTAACTAACCATCACCCTAGGCGTTCTCCCCTAACGCATGTATACACACACACACCTTTGGTGTTCACATCTTAACACACAATAAATCTAATTCCCTGCCTCTCTTTATATACTAGAGAGTCTAGGGTTACAATTGACTACTAGGGACTAAATAATAAAGTCTTCTTTAACAAGTAGGTCCCTTGTGTTTCTTTGTATTCATAATTCCTTCATCTTTCATATTTTGTCATAATCAACTCAAATATAATTCCCAACATAAATTTACGTTTTACGCATTTTCAACCTATGTTTTAGGTTTTAGCAACGCTTACGTGCTCCATTAAAATTATCAGTCATTTTAAATATTAATATTCAGTGTATTAATAAGTTTAATACATTCCTACAAGTTTCGTATTTTACGATGCCCGGTTTTAAGTTCGTGATTTAACGACTTAACGTTAGTAACCTAGACCAAACAACACTCCGCAAAACTAGATAATATCAAAATTCACCTAGTCACCCCCCCCCCTATTAATGTTGGTCATGTGTCTAAACTTTATCCCAAAGTTTTGACTTTCAAACCTTGAACTAACCTCCTTATTTGGCTATAAAAGGTACTCATTCTTCCCTCCTTCTCTTCACATCAAATGCCCACATCTCACACACAAAACTCTTTCATCTTTGATTTTGAGGTTATAAGTTACTCATAATTGTTACAGCTCTTGCCAAGTTTTACATGATCTTACCTCTAGTTCTTCCTTTCCTTTGGTGAATTTCTAAGCTACTCAAGTAATCAAGCTCTTACACAAGCTCTAACAAAAGATAAAAGGTTCACAAGAGGTGTTGAAGGATTCCAAGAAGTGGAATTGTTCTTATTCTTAGTTCTTAGTTCCCTTTTTCTCCTAAAGGGCCAAAAGTTGTAAGACAAGCTTGTGCTCAATCTCATCATACATTGATTTCATATTTTTATTATACTAGGTATACTTGTTATATTAATGATGTTGTATAAAATCTTAAAACATAAGTAAAACATGTTTATGATTTCATTTAAAACTTTATTATATTATTGATAACATCAAATTATCCTGAATATTAAGTGTCAATTTCCCCCGATAATGCTTGTAATTTATATCATTTATATGGATTTGCGCTTGTTTTCCATTATATTTCACTTTCAGGTAAATTACGAGCATTGGAGCTAAAGAGACGCGGATTTGAAGAGATTATTAAAGATTTATCATATTATGCTCACTTTGAAGAAGTTACGGCGTAACTCCTCTCTCACATTACGCCTTAACTAAAGCATGGCTCAGAAAACAACTTATCAGAAGATTACGGCGTAACTATCCCAAAGATTACGACGTAACCATATTAGGTCAAATGAGGTTCCGCGCCGCTGATAATTACGCCATACAACTACGGCGTAACCATTGATTTATTGAAGATACGGCGTAACTCCTTCCAGAGGTTACGCCGTAACCTGCATTTTAGTGCAAATTACGAAGGATTATATGTTACGGCGTAACTCTTATAATTAGTTACCGTAACAGATCGCCTATAAATACCTCACGATTTCAAAGCATTTCAAAGCATCCCATTTCACACACAACAATCGAGAACGTGAGAAGAAGTCGAAGGCGATCTAGAGGACCATACAGAGCTATCTCCAGGGGAGAAATCACTCCCCTACGATAAGCATTAGCTTTTTATCTTTTCTTTACTTTCGATTCATGTATTTCGTAACATTAAACATTGAATTGATTTGTATGGTTAATATGAGCGGCTAAGCACCTCTTGGTGTTGGCCTTGTTATGATTCCTTAATTGTTTTGTTTGCGTTTACATTGCTTCCGTATAATTATTTTAAGTGTATGCATGCATAGTTTATTGGTAGCTACCCTTGTTTCGGTAGTTTTGAATGGCGGTAGAGGCTAGTTGCTTAGGAGATATGACCAACTGACCCTAAGTGAGTAGACTGAGACGGGAAAGGTAAGATATGACCAACTGACGACCCTTTCTACTTGTGCGATTTGACCAACCGATCACCTACCGTTTGGATGAACTTAAGAATTAAAGAGTGTTTAAGATGCTAACGCTCGGGCACTCACTATTATAAATCTAGCATGTAGCGGTACTTAATGACTTGGCTTAGGGGACCAGAACAACTGGACTTATGAGGGGACACATGACTTCTCCTGGTACCCTTGTCGATAGGTTAGACGAAGACCAAATGCCTCCTCTCGACTTTGACCCCACCTGAAGTAATTGGAAGTAATTAGATGTAAACACTACTAGTTAGGATGAGTAACTAGGTTAGCACCTCTCTCATCTATTGATTACATCCTTTGCCTTTATTTGCTTTAGTAGTTAATTAGTTAATTCCTTATCAAAATCATATTAAAATCTGTGACACCTAGAATTAGTATAAATGCACACACATAGCTCTTCGGACGACCTCGGTTTACCGATACTACACTACACACGACGGGTACACCTCGTTAGTGCATTATGGTATACCATAGGTATAACGAGTAATTATAAATATTAAAACCTGGTCAGTAAAACATGCATCAAGTTTTTGGCACCGTTGCCGGGGAGTTATATTAGGATTTCTATTAAGTCTTTATTTCTTGTTTTGTTTTTAAAATTTTATCAAATCCTCATGATCTCTTTTCAAGTCTTCAGGTACCATGGAAGTTGTTAACATTGATGACCTCACTCTTGAGGAATATTTGGCGTTGACAAGAGAAGAACAAGCTCCAGGACTCGTAAGACCGGCAATTGGAACTAATATTGATTTCGAGATAAAACCTCAATTTATGAGGGAATTAAGAGCAAGTCCTTTTCTGGAAATACCTCGGAAGATGCTTATGAACACGTCGAAAATGTTGAATATATCACCAGCCTGTTCAATACACCAGGAGTTTCAAAAGATGCAGTTATGCTCAGAATTTTTCCTATCACTCTTACGGGAGCCGCTAAAAGATGGGTTAATAGATTACCAGCTGGAACAATTGATATGTGGGCTCTCCTTAAAAGATACTTTATTCAACGATACTGTCCACCATCTAAAGTATCAAGACAACTCACAGACATACACAATTTTAAACAAGATGACGGTGAGACATTGTATCAAGCCTGGGAAAGATATAATGATCTCCTCTACAAATGTCCCACGCATGATCTAAACAACCAGTAAAAAGTCAACATCTTTTACAAAGGAATCAATGTGACTACAAGACAAATGCTAGACTACCAAGGACCAATTCCGGGTATGACTCCTGCTCTCGCCATTGAAGCCATTCAAAAACTTTCCGATCACTCTAAAAAATAGCACGATGGAGGAAGCAGCCGAAGCCTGGACAGAGGTCCCATAAGCATTGTCGCCATCACAAGAAAATTGGAAAACCTTGGAAGAGATATGAAGAAGCTCCAGGAAAATGTGCATGCTATTCTAGTAGGATGCGATACAAGTGTAGGAGGGAACTTGACCAGAGATTCCCTATGAAAAATATAAGCCCCCAAATTGAAAAAGTTATGTATGGAGAAGGAAAACCCTTCCATCAAGGTTATGACCAGAACTATTTCAAAACAAGAAGTTCTTCACTCGAGGAATCAAGAAATAAATATCTGGAAGAAGATAATAAGCGACAGGCCAGCAGGGACGCATTGTTCAAAAAAGTTCAAAAAAAAAGAACCACTCTCCTTGATCGGCAAGAGGATTTGGAAGACAACGAAAAGGAACCCAGGATAAAGGGAAATGAAACTAATCAAGAAAATTCATGTGATGATAGTTTCTGTAAAGCCATATTTTCTAGCAACGGTAAACCTCTCTATACCCCTTTCAGGTACGATGAAGAGGAGCTTTCCGGATTCCAAAAACAAGCTATAGTAAAATGTGACAACACGAGCTTTCTGAAGGAAGAACAACATACAAAAATAGAAGTTGTTACGGAGAATGAAGTAATGCTGAATCCCAGATGCTCTGCAGTCATCCTGAATCAGATCCCTCTTAAGGAAAAAGACCCATGAAGTTTCATTCTCCCTTGCTCTATAAATAATTTACATAATATCAACGCCTTAACAGACCTAGGGGCTAGTATTAGTATCATGTTGTTTTCCATGTGCAAAAGATTAAACCTTGGTCCTATCGAACCCCTTTGCATGACTATTGAAATGGCTGATAGAACGGTAAGCATACCCAGAAGGATAATTGAGAATGTGCTAATCAAAATCAATAATTTTACTATTTCTGTCGACTTTGTTATTTTAGACATGGAAGAAGATCTCGACATTCCATTAATTTTGGGCAGACCCGCCCGGCGTTGCGTCGCAAGTAAAGATTAATGTTTTCTAAAAAATCATTGCATTAAAAATCAACGATAGGAAGCTTACCCTGAATATGGATGACGTTGGAAAATGTCACCCTGTCGAAACTGTTTGTGTTATCAAGAAAGGAAAAAACAAAACTACTCCTACCACCATCATACACAAGCACTGTGTTACTAATGATCGTAATATGCAGGGAAGGAAAGTCAAAGAATACGACAATGGAAAAATACATCGCGACCAAGCCTCGAAAATAAAAGAAAGAGAGTTTGAAGACATGTGGCACGAAGTTCAGAAAGTTGATTACAAGTACATTCCCAATTTAAAATACCATTGGTGCAGGGCTATCCCTATTGACAACGATAAAGGATATGATCTTTGGGCTTCATGTAACCCTTATGCGGACGTCTATGACGGTGGTCATGACAAGGAAAGAGTAAAAAACAAGTACTTATGGTCCTTAACTAATGACAAGGAAATAACATTCGAAGCTTAGGTGCGAATCATGTATGGCGAAGTTGGCAATGATGATAAAAGAAAAATCTGGACTAATCTTAGCCACGGTGAAACCCCTGATCATAATCATGAAGCAAAAAATAATTCAACTACGGATCATGGGCTCATTGGTCGAAAGCATTAGTGTGAAATAATAAGAACCATTGACGGGGATTCTTGGGCCTCCTGCAATCCTTACGATGACAACTGTAATGGAGGAAGTAGTGCAAATAGAGTAGGAGTTAACGAATTTCTATGGAATTCAACAACGGTCAATAGAAGAACCGAGGTACAATGGTCTGGTAGGTTAAGATTTAACGATTGGATCAAAATCAAATATGTGACAGTGGATTCTTCTACTAAAAATAAAATTTGGAAAGACTGCATGAACGAAGATAATCCGGATGAAGAGAGATACGGGTAACTCAACCAATGATGACAAAGAGGACACAAGAAAAGATTCCAATCATAAGGATACTGATAATTTTGTTGAAACCATTTCCAATTATTATGACATAACAGGAATCGTGGATCACCAGGATCCACGATGTAAAGCAAAGATAAGTGACCCAGAAGATGAAGAGTATGAGCAAAGGAGGTGCAAGTGTTGGGATATAGAAAGTTAAAGTGTTGAAGAGTCAAAGTACTGCTAAAGAATAAAGTCAAAGTACTACTCATTCATCAAAGTCTCTGCATGCTTAAAGGACTGCTATGCAAAATCGTTAAGGATCATTATGTAATTCTAGAATGTTCTAAGTTTAGTATAGTATTACTTGTCGTACAAGGTTTGTAATTGTAAACCGAATAGGGTATCCTTAAGCCTATAAAAGGACCCCTAGATTGGCATTAGAGTTTACGAGTACATGAGTTTACGAGTACATGAGTTTATGAGTTCACGAGTTTACGAATTCATATATGCGTTTTAGAGTTTTAGAGTTGTTATTATAGTTTTAGAGTTGTTAAGAATCTGTATAACAAGCAGGTTCTAAAGTATTAATAAAATCGTTTGAACTTTAAAGTTAATTATTCTTAGCTTTCTTAAGTAAATTCCGCATACTTAATAGAGTTTGTTCAGTGTTTCATTGTTAGGAACTTAGGATTTATCCGAGGTTATTAAACCCTTACAAGCTATTTAAGTTAGTTTGGTTTGTTAGGATTTAGTAAATGCAGTTATTAAAGAGTCGGTCACCTCAAGTATATGTAATCGTTAGAAAGCTCGTAGTCATAGATTATTTAACGTTAAGTAGTATTTAGTTAAGTAAAATCGTGGAGGACGGACGGGTCTTTACCCACTGTATGCCTGATCCACAGCCCGTAAGGTGGCGATTTATGTAAGGACTATAAATACTCTCTACCTTCCAAGGTAGAGAGTTGGAGCTCATAATAAGATTTTTCTTTCTCTCACTAAAGTTCCCAACCTCTAACTTTCTCTCTTTAAAACCTCTTATTCGCCTATTTGATCTTGTGGTTTAGTGTGTTTATGAAATCCAATATGTTACAAATGGTATCAAGAGCCATGGTTTGATCATCTCTCTTACATATCCTTATTTCTAGTGGTTTTAGATGGTTTTTAAGTTTGAGAAAGTTTAGTGGTTTTTGCATCATTTGGATCATTTCTAGTGTTAAAGTTTGAATTTTGGGTGTACTTTTGTGTTAAGAATCATTGTAAGTGCTTGGGTTTTGATTTGGAAAGCTTGAATCACTGTGGTTGAGCGTGTTTTGGATTGAAAAGTGTGTTTTTGAAGTTTTTCTTGCTAGCGACTTGGCTCTCGTAGTGTTTTTTATCATAGCGACTTGCTTCAGTAAAATTTAGCGAGTTACGTGATGTTGAGTATGTTAGCGACTTGTCTATTATGACAAGCCGACAAATAGTACAAGTTAGTGGATTCTCCACTACGGCTAGCGACTTGGTGAGGTTAGCGACTTGCATCAGAAATTGTTAGCGAGTTGTAGTGTAAATTGTTAGCGACTTGATACTAGCGACTTGGATCTTAGCGAGTTATTCTTTAGCAACATAACTGTGTCTTAGCGACTTGGCATTATAGCGACTTGTGTCTAGCGACTTGGTTTAAGGATTCTTTAGCGACTTGGTTCATAGCGACTTGTGGTTAGCGACTTGGTTCATAGCGACTTGTGTTTAGCGACTTGGTTCACAGTGACTTGAGCATCTAGCGACTTGAGTACCTAGCTATTTGTCAAGGACTGAGATTTTTCTATTCCTGCAATTTGTCTCTAAACCTAACATACAAAACCCTTGTTTTCAAACCCTAATTCTCCGAAACAGGGGGTATATATAAAGAATTAGGGAATATCACAAACTCAATTGATCTTCACTTCCTTATCATCTTCTAGTTCCGTTACTACATTCTACTTCTCTTGATTTTAGTAAAATTCCTCGAAAGATTCTATTTCTCGGTTTAAATCATAGACTTGTAAAATCCCGTGCATACTACCACATCATGTCTTACTCTACTGACCCAGTGATTTCAGAGATGATGTGGACAACAAAGAAAGTATTTGCTACTATGAGAGGTTAACCATGACTGACTCAACAAATGATGACTTGAGAACTTCCTGCCCTGAGCCCAATGAGAAAGAATCACTCCTGCTAATGCTACAGAATGCAATGCAAACGGAATGCAGCATTGAGCCCTTTCAGCTACTTTATTTGCCTCATAAGCTGTTATCCACAACTAGGATCGAACATGTAGTGCCTCTTCGACTTATCTACATGCGAGAACCTCAACTGCTGAACTTGAACAATTGAAACTTCAACTTACCAAAAGGAGGTATTAAAGATGATTCCAATGATGCACCGGGTAATCCACGCAACCAATTTCAGGATTCATCAATGGGGAATATTGGCGGGGCTTGATCAAAACTTTGATGGAACTTCTTTCGAGAAACATTCTGGAATGGAAATTCATGAGTTCATTAATACTTTTATCCAACTCATGGATAATGTGGAAAAGTACATTGATGAAGTTTCACAGAATGATGAAAAAGTGGATGAGTGTCAGGTGCAGTTGAGAGATAGTTGTGATGAGTCGGGTAATGTATCAGTTGAAGGTCGGGTATTGCTTTGAATCGCGAGTCAGAGACTACAATTAATGATGTAACCGACTCTTCGATTACTTTTAACACACAAGAAGTAGATGCTGAAATCAGAAATGGGAATGAATGTCGGGCACAATCAAAAGATTGTAGTGTTGAGTTGGGTTGTTAGGATCCAAATATTTATTGTGTTGATGATTCGGGTGGTCTTGGATGATCAAAATACATGTTTGCCATAGTTAGAGAGTTAGTAGAGAGAGAGGGTGTTCTTGCTAGAGGTTTACACAAAGTATGAAATATTAGATTAATGAGAAGCACCACCCCTTCCATGGATGGAAGGGGTATTTATACCACAAATACCGACCTCTATCGGCTGTGGATCGAGGATATGGTGGGTAAAGACCCGTCCTCACGGTGTTGCACTACGCTAAACTAAACTAATAACTAACTAATAAACTGATAAATAAAGTAAATAACGACAAGTCTACGAGCTAACTTAAGCTAGATAACATTTGGGGTGACCGACTCTTCACTATGGAATTTTCTAATTCCTAACATGGGTAAAGCACCAGATGATGAATCAATTGACACTGAATACAGAGGGTCAGAGATATAGATTGAAATAGCCAGTAGTTCAGTGACTCCTGTTACACATGATGTGGATGCAAATACCAGACTAGATAAATGAACAGGTGTCATGTGATGAGGTACCCTTAACTGTTCAACACAGTGCATCTGCTAATTTACCTAAATATCTTTTGATTTTAATCTGAACATGATTACGATAAAGTTCCTTGGTTGAAATTTGAGTCTAATAATTTCAAAACAAATGATATGGTTGATAAAAAGGTTTTAGATGAATTTTCAAACAAATTCTCAAAACTTGAAAAATATTGCATTTCACTTGAAATTGCGATACAAAGTAAAGAAGAAAGTTTTCAACTTAACAAACCATGTAAAAATCCGAACTTCCGAATTCCGTGAATTTTTTGAAATTAACACTTTGAAAGCTCAGCTTCAAGACAAAGAGTCCATTATCAACAATTTGAAGAAACTTATTTCTAATATGCATGTGAAAAGTAATTTGGTTACAAGTAATTCTGATGTTAATACTATTGATGATATTCAAATGAGAAATGATGAATTAGCCGTTTGTGTGGCCAAATTACTAAAGGAAAATGAGTCTTTGAGAAAGCATCACATAGAACTAAGTGACTCTGTCAAAGAAGCTAGAACTAAGTCAATAGAACAAACAAACTCTTTGATAGTAAAAATTGATGATCTCAAAGCTCAACTCCAGGAAAAGAGTTTCGCTATTGTTGCTTTAAAAAATGAGCTCCGAGAAAAGCAACGGGAATAGTGTGAACACTAAATTTTCAAAACCATCAAACTTGGGGAAACCAGTTATTAGACAACCGAATCGTTTAGATGCGAGCGACCAAAATTTTCAAAACGCGGTTTGCCTCCCAAGTTGATGCGAAACAAGTTTTGACAAAACCAGTCACTTCACCTCACTTGCCTAGGAAAAATGATATGAATGACTTGTATAAGAAATCTTATCTAGGTATGGCTAGAAAGAAGGCACATATTCGCAAAGACGGAATTTTAGGTGCAAGACCTAGGGTGATGAATTCTTCGAGATTTTAAGGCACTACTAGTAGTTCTAAACCATTACCTAGGAACACTAATCTAAAGACTAGGGATTGGCTTACACCTAAGAGTAGTTGCATTTCGATTAAAGTTATTCCCATAGCAGATCACTCTAAGAAATCTAGATCTAGTTCTGAATCCAAACAAGTTGTTTGCTCAATGTGTCTAAAATGTATCTTTAATGCTAATCATGATAAATGCTTCACAAAATCCCTGAAGAAAGTAAATGCTCATGCAATGGTACAACCTTTTAAGTCTAGGATTTACACTAAGTCATCCACAGTGCATATGAAGCAAATGAAACCAAAAGCTTCACCTAGATGGTTACCAACTGCTAAATCTTTGGAAATTAGGAATAAGGATAAGTCTTCCACTATGCATAAGAAGCCTAACAATCCTGAACCTTGCCATAATTGGATACCATCGGTAGAATTTTTTAAGGATCTTTGGACTTAGGTGGATACCTACAGGGAAAGATGTTTACCAATGGCAATCTCAAAGTTGACCCATGAAACCCCAAAGGGTTTGGATACGAATGTCACTAACCAAAATATATGCAATCAAGTTTGTAATATTAGTGCCAGTGGTCACTTTACTTTCACATTGAATACTTGATCCTTCAATACATGGGTGGCTTAAGTATGGATAACAAAGGATTGATATCTCATAACTCACACTAGAACAAAAAAGTGGTTGGCCACACCGAATATGTGTGACGTGATATACATATAGTCACACATGTTTTTTTCGGCGTGTGTGACTAAGATGCGACCATAGGTACCTAATTAGCGTGTTTTGACTTTTAGTCTCTATTGCAAAAAGTAGCAAAACCGTAACATGTATAACTAATTAGGTACAAATTTTGTTGGATTAATCCGTATTAGTGACCATAAACACTGTATAGTCACACAAAGCATGTTTGTTTTGGGTATTTAGTCACATACAATTAAGCATAAAGTAGCAAAAAGTGATAATAAGTGTGACCATATGTTGTTTAAGGTGAAGAAATACGTCTTTTGTGTGACTATTGATCATCTAATGGCCACTTGAATTTTATGTTTGTGTAGCCTTTTCTAACATTTAGTCACACAAAGCATGTTTGTTTTGGTATTTAGTCACATACAATTAATCATAAAGTGGCTAAAAGTGTTAATAAGTGTGACCATATGGTGTTTCAAGTGAAGAAAGGTGTCTTTTGTGTGACTATTGATCATCCAATGGCCACATGAATTTTATGTTTGTGTGGCCTTTTCTAACATTTAGTCACACAAATCATGTTTGTTTTGGGTATTTAGTCAACAATTATTACCATAAAGTGGCTAATAGTGTTAATAAGTGTGACCATATGGTGTTTTAAGTGAAGAAATGTGTGTTTTGTGTGACTATTGATCATCCAATGGCCACTTGAATTTTATGTTTGTGTGGCCTTTTCTAACATTTAGTCACACAAGGCACGTTTCTTTTGGGTATTTAGTCACATCCAATTAATCATAAAGTGGCCAAAAGTGTTAATAATTGTGACCATATGGTGTTTTAAGTGAAGAAATGTGTGTTTTGTGTGACTATTGCTCATCCAATGGCCATATGAATTTTATGTTTGTGTGGCCTTTTCTAACATTTAGTCACACAAAGCATGTTTCTTTTGGGTATTTAGTCACATGCAATTAACCATAAAGTGGCTAAAAGTGTTAATAAGTGTGACCATATGGTGTTTAAGTGAAGAAATGTGTGTTTTGTGTGACTATTGATCATCCAATGGCCACTTGAATTTTATGTTTGTGTGGCCTTTTCTAACATTTAGTCACACAAAGCATGTTTCTTTTATGTATTTAGTCACATACAATTAATCATAAAGTGGCCAAAAGTGTTAATAAGTGTGACCATATAATTGGTGTTTCAAGTGAAGAAATGTGTGTTTTGTGTGACTATTGATCATCCAATGGCCACATGTATTTTATGTTTGTGTGGCCTTTTCTAACATTTAGTCACACAAAGCATGCGTTTCTTTGGGTATTTAGTCTCATACAATTAATCATAAAGTGGCCAAAAGTGTTAATAAGTGTGACCATATGGTGTTTTAAGTGAAGAAATGTGTGTTTTGTGTGACTATTGCTCATCCAATGGCGCACATGAATTTTATTTTTGTGTGGCCTTTTCTAACATTTAGTCACATAAGCGTGTTTCTTTTGGGTATTTAGTCACATGCAATTAACCATAAAGTGGCTAAAAGTGTTAATAAGTGTGACCATATGGTGTTTTAAGTGAAGAAATGTGTGTTTTGTGTGACTATTGATCATCCAATGGCCACATGAATTTTATGTTTGTGTGGCCTTTTCTAACATTTAGTCACACAAAGCATGTTTCTTTTGGGTATTTAGTCACATACAAATTAAGCATAAAGTGGCCAAAAGTGTTAATAAGTGTGACCATATGGTGTTTTAAGTGAAGAAATGTGTGTTTTGTGTGACTATTGCTCATCCAATGGCCACATTAATTTTATGTTTGTGTGGCTTTCTAACATTTAGTCAACGCTCGAATTAAGCAAACTGTGATAAAAAAGTGTTAATAATTGTGACTATATGAATCTTTTAGTCACATATAAGAAATCAATATATATCAAAACAAATTCTAATATATAAAAATATATTCAAAATATATTCAAATACAATAAAATTGGAATGTATATAAAATTGTAATGTCGTACATAATAAAATTCTCAATAATTTAACGACTTTTGACTCTTGATCTTCTTAGCTTCCTTTTGCATGGTATGACTAGAGGCGTGGCGCTTAGTATATAATTTAGGTGCAATTCTGTTCTCACCAATCAGTTTATGGTACTTGGTGGTGTTACTGTAGGAAACAAAAGCGGTATCAAACCTGAATTAAATATGAATAATGATATATGTAGGTTTATAAAACACATGCATCTATGTACCTTTTCATCGAAAACCACTTGATCCTTTGGCCATGCATAAAAACCACCTCGCATCCTTAACTGCGTTTGAGACCGTTACTTCCTACATCCGGTATGCACGCTGCATCCACTAAAGATTTTCAATAGACACTCTGTAGCAATCCTTTGGGAGTGGTTTGTTATGAAGCATTTGTTTTCCATCACTTTTGTACACGGTACCCTCCGCAATAATAGTTGATTTCTTTAAGTGCCACTGATGCGCACTTAATTACCTAAAAAGATAATTTGTTGCATGTATATATGTATCGGTAATTAATTAAACTAAAGAACATATGAAAATGTTTAAATACATACTTGTGGTAGTCTTGTTAATGGAGACTCTGTTCTTGTGATCCGGAAAGTTGGCGTAGAAGAATCCTTTCGTTTTGATCTAGTCGATTTCTTAGATGTGGCAGATTTATGATTTCCTATATGTATAATACACGGTAAATAAATAATGTATGTAGAATTCAAAAATCCCGGGGGGGTGATTTATTACTTACACTTATTTGAATTTCCTTTTCCAAAGTTGCAAGTCCATTAGACTTCTCAATGCTGCAACTTTCACGTCCCGACAAGAACACGTGTTCGGCATCCTCATCAAGACCTTTGCTATTTAAAGATTAATGTTCACCGGAGACACTGAAATATAAATTGTTTAAGAAGACCGCTGCTTGTATTTAAAAGGGTAAAAAAGATGGAATGTTACTTTCTTATGACTTACTTAGTTTCTGTCAATGGAGTTGAAGTTGTACCAACTGCCCCCTTTGTACGACCAATTGTTTCATCAAATCAGATTCAGCCTCTTTCTTGATGTTGGCGCCTCTCATCATCAAGTTCACTTTGAAGTAACACCACTCTTTCATCAGATGCTTGTCCGATTCGAAGCTGATCAAAATACCTCTTGTAGGTTACTCCACTCCTCTTGCATATCCTCCCTTTTCCTTACCTAATACAACTGTCATGGCATCAGTGCCATGATCAAGCTTCAAGGTTCCTTGTTTGATCTTCTCCTCCGTCTCTTTCTGCACACAATATGGGAAATAGGTTATTTAATTCTACCATGTCAAATTATAAATAGCAGTATTAACTTATAACTAACGAAATTAATTAATAACTAATGTTTAACTAATACACTATCGATTTTAACTAATACACTATCGATTAACTTATAACTAACAATAAACATAATCATAAAATGAGTCAAACTTACAATTTTTGTCCAAGCTGTTCCGATATCATCATCGCGTGAAATTCTCCGCTTTATTCACCCTTCCTTTCAACCCACGGTGTACCGCGGTGGTTCTTCATCTGATTCAATTTCTTTATTCTCGATCTTATAAACATCAAATACATACACTTGTAAGATAAACCAATATAAACAAAAGTATGATGCTATTAAATGCAAATGTTTAATGTTTAATGTTACCATTTTATCCATCACACAAGGCGTATCCACTCGTCCCCATTCTATCTTGATAAGCAGAGACTTGGAGTACGCACTTTAGATGCGGTGATTTCACCTTGCAAAACAAAATAAAAAAGGTGTTTAGATGTAGTAATGCTGATAGTATACAACTAATATATATGGAAACATCAAATGTATGAGATATTTGAACTTGAATTAAAATGAATAATTAACACCTTGTATTCCTCGGTGGCCGTATAGTTTACAAAATTTACCCAATCTTGACTTTTATAATTGCACTATACTTTGCCGGGACTTCATTAAGTTTTGAAAGGGTATTTTGGTTGGGCAATATGTAGTTTTCGGTCAATTTCCTTCTGAAATTCCTTAGAAGTTGACCAAGACGATTCATTATCGACTTTGGACGGCCAACATCAAAATATCGCTGCAAAGACTAACACAATGTTGTTAATTAGTTGCACATAATGTAAATCACGAGATAAACTTATTAACACCTTGTACCTACGACAGCCAGGCCACTACTAGTTAAAAAAAGTATATGTGTTGTGATTTCGTTCCACATTTTATCTCTTGCTTACGAATCAACCTTCCTCGGTGATAGAATCCACGACACCTATATGCTCACGAACCAAATCACCCAAAAACTTCGAAAACAATGCCATGTTTTTCACGATATCCTATTGATTGCATCGAATGTTACAGGCCTTTATTCGCCGGTTTTCCATAATCCACGAAACTTAGCTAATCTAGTTATGCCCCTCTTAACAACATTCGCATTTGAATGGTTGTTTTCAGCATCCTCACCCTCATCAGATACGCCTCGATTCATATCCAAATGGGTTATCATTTTCACGATCGAATAAACCAAATCATCCCGACAATTGGTTTGAGTTGCCATGATTAAAGTCGAAGTAATGTGTTAAAGAAAATTAGTAAACTTAATTGGTAAATAATGGTGTAAAATTGAAGTTCTGGTTGTTTTGCTTGAATCATGATTTATTGGAGTAAAATTAGGGCTCATTATGGGGCAGTTTTTCAAATAAGGAAACCATAAATTCCTAAGTACTTTTAAAAATTTTTTCTTTGAAATTTGGCTCAAAATTTCATAATTTTAAAATGTGGCTCCAAATTGATAATATAGAATTTAAATATTTCATTTTTGGCTTCATTTTGAAACCAACACACCCATGCAAGAAATGGTTCTTACCCACGGTCCCAAACACCATATAACTTCAAACCAATTTGTATCAAAGCACATTAACTTCTGACTACACTAAAATCTCACCACATGGCGCATACAAATGAAGAAACAAAATAAAAAATGGAATTAAAGCAACTAATTAAGCAACTATAACTAATAAGCAAATCCATATAAACAAGTAAGCACAAAATAATCAAATCGACCAAGGACTGCCGACACAACAAACAATACGATACCTTACTTTAAGCCTATAAATAAGCTATTTATAAGCAATTAAATAAGCTCTAACATCCTCCAACAGTAAAAAAATCAAGAAATCATGTAAATGCAATTAACTTAAAGCAAAAACAACAACAAAAACACCATAAAAATTGACAACAACCTAAAAAATGAACAACCTAAGCAAAGCACTTATGAACGACATATCCATGGCTCAACATTGAACAGAGTTTGGATCAACCTCAAACCTACAATAATACATTCTACCAGATATGAACTTAAACACCACAACCAATTCTTAAATGCAAAACAACATTAAAAAAAGATGAAACAAACTAGCGGCGCCAACCCATTCCATTCCATTGGATAAACCATCAAAAGATCCATACATGTTTCATCGTTAATATATCTACAAACCATAATATTAAACCAAGACATTAGACATTATAAACAGATGACACTATAGCAATAGAAACCATCCCTTTACATAGCGAGCAACCCTTCAACCATTCATCGACTTAATTTGTTCTTCCTTGGTCTCGATATCCTCCTCGGCTTGAGTAATGAGATCATTCAACCCCTGCGTAGTCTCGTAGCCTCCATGTCATGCCAAAGATCCATCAATGTGTCAAAATATTCATCCCCATCTCCAATAGCTACCATCTCAGCAATTAAAGCATTAAAATGCGCAATCTCATTCTTTCTTGTGGTGGCCTCTTCAGCATCCGGTTTATAAAGCCACGAGGCGGAAATTTGTGAGCCTTGAAGAAACTCATTTAACCATCAACAGATGTCTTCCCGCTAAACTCAATTAGGTCATCAATAACACGCTTAGCCAAATGGTTTTGTCATTGATGGCGCCATTGATAATGAAATTAGGTAAAATATGATATTATTGAAAGATTGCAAAGAAAGGTTGAAGAAGAGTTGTGGGGATAGTGTGATAGAGAAGATACTTGTAACTCCTTATGAATTCAAACTATAAAGACCTAAACTTTAAAACATAAAACAAGTCCTCCTTTTAAACTATCACTATAAATTAATTAGGGGTGTTTATCCGTTTGGTTATCGGGTTGTTTGGTTTTGTTAAATCGGTAATCTTTTTATTCGGTTCAACAAAAACCGAACGAACCGAACTAAATTAAACCGGCGAAAACCGAATATGAATTCACTTCGCTTCTTGGGTTGACCGAAAAGTCTTAATGTGGATAAAACGGGAAAAAAAGCAGTTCTTATGAAGGAGCGAACGTATAGCGATAAACGTATGGAACTTAAGAAAATGTACATTAATATGTAAAACATATAAAGCGTATGAAAGCGGGCGAAGATGTCTAAAATAGATGAAAAGCGGGTAAAACGGACAAAACGGTCAAAAACTTATACAAACGGACTAAAACATGAAAACCGACAAAGTGTAAACACGAGAAGCGACGTAAACAAAAGCGTAGCGATATAAAACGATTAAAAGGACAAAGTCGCATGGCAAAAACGGTTGAAAAAGTATAAAACGACGATAAGCGTGTAAAACCGTATGAAAATGTGTAAATGTAAGAAAGCGTATGAAAACTTGGCGAAAAAAGTCTTCAAAACATATGAAAATGGCTAAAAGCGGACAAAAAGCGAACTAAAGCGGACGCGATATAAGAACGTAATAAAATGTATGTTAATATAAAACATATGAAAACAAAAGACGCAAAAGCGTCTAAAATAGATGAAGCGGCTAGAAACGAGCGGTCAAAACTTATACAAACGGACTAAGCATAAAACCAACAAAGTTTAAACACGGACTAAAAGTAAACAAAACCAGCGTGTATAAAACTTATTAAAGCGCATTAAAGGACAAAGTCGTGCGAAAACGGTGGAAAAAGTATGAAACCAGGCGAAAACGTAAACAAAACAAAACGATATAAAACTGTCAAAAGTCATGTAGTGGAAAAATGTAAGCAGAATGAAGCAATAAGCGATATGAAAATGTAAAAGTGTAAGCATTAAAGCGGACGAAAACATGTGAAAAGAGACGATGTAAAACGCATAAAAATCGGAAGAAAACATGTACAAAACTAAACGTATGAACGGACGGCGATATAGAACGACCCTAAAACGCGAAACGCACAAGGGTTGTGTTACCGTACTAACGATATAACCCTAAACATTTCACACAATGTTTTGAGTAAGACACATGAGTTAATGATTTTATGTCATCCTGAAATGTCAAAATTAACGTGCCCACCTTTAATAACTTTAATACAATTCATATAACCTTCACACTATAATATGGGTTAAAAGCATTGGGTTATAGTTGCTTAGAGTTTCATTTTACGACATGATTCAATCAATAGTATATATAAAATTATATCTAAACCCATTTCACGGTTTGGAAATTCAAACATGTTACCGGTTTTGGAAATTGGCGTTGGTTTGGGAAATTCAAACATTCAATCAATAGTATATATAAAATTATAGTCACACATGTTACGGTTTTGGAAATTCATGTTCGGTTCGTGATCGGGTGATAAAGAATAATGAAAGATATTTGGATTTTGTGAATAAATTGATGAAACATACACTAAAACAAAAAAAAAAAGAGCAAGGTTAGATCAAGTGGTTAACACTCTTGCCTCTGGAGAGGTCAAGGTTTGATCCTTACCCCTTGCAAGGCAGGAGGTTCTTTTCTACCTTTGGTAGAAAAGCGACCTCTCAAGGGTTCGATCCTTACCCAAGGCGGAGGTTCTTTATACCTTTGGTAGAAAAGCAACCTCTCAAGGTTCGATCCTCACCCCTGCAGAGGCCGAGGATCCTGTTTCAACCTTTGGTAGGCGAGACCGACTCTGCCTTAGGTGAGTGAGGTAACAAGTTTCACGTCTCAACCTCCCACATACATGGCGTGGAAGACGATATTGGGACCCATAACCCGTGAAGACGGTATCTTTGGGAGTTACTTTATTTTTATTTTTTAAACTAAAAACAACTAAATAAGCAAATAAATCAACTAACAAAAGTCGAAATAACGTAAAATGCACTTAATCCTAAAAATACCAAATATTGTAAATTTAAGTATAAAATTTAAAATTATTTTTTAAAAGTCCTAAATACTTAAACATATATATATATATATATATATATATATATATATATATATATATATATATATATATATATATATATTTTAAATTATACTTTTTCAATTTTATTTTATTTATTATGAATAAAACCTTTTAAACTAATTAAATGAAAAAATCATTAAATCATTAGAGAAAAACATTTTTAAACTAATATGAAAACTTTTCAAAAATTTAAGAAAATTTAAAATTCCCCCCACAAATTAAATTTATTCCCCCAAAGTTTGCATCAAGGCATTCCAAACTAATTGCAAAATTAACTCCTCCTCCTGTCACCACCTCCCTATCTCACTTTACAAATCCGTCACCACCACAACTCTCCGTGTATAGACCCACCAAGTCCCGTCACCACGGTAAGTATTGTTATTTTCCTTTTGTACACATCGTTCTAACACATAAAATAACCCTGTTAAGCCTATTATAATTGAACATTTGTTTCGAGATATCCTCTTGTAAATTATGTCATTTTCTTGTTAAATTTAGATAGTTAATTGGTTAAAAATTTAAGAAACCTGTTTAAGCTGTTACCACATGAACATGGAACCATAATTTAGCTAGTTAATTTCTTATTTTTCCTTGACCCAAACATCCCTTTAGGAACTGTTTCATTAGACTTTATTCAATTCTTAGCATAATTCAATACGACATTCAATCTTTGAGCTATCCTCATTACTTGGAATGTCTTTTTTAACTTTTAAGATCATCAATTGAAGTTTGATGTTATCTTGTATAATCTTCAATAACTTGGACTGTCTTTTTAACATGCACTGCAGGACTACATTTATAAAAATTGCTGCTCGGATAAGTGGGACACATTTATAAACATGGACAAGTCTTGGATAGGAACTAATAGGACCAACAAATCTTATGTTGATGGAGTAGCCGCGTTATTGATTATTGACACAACTTGCGGAAGACGGGGAACATCGACCCACGAGTTAAGAAAAATGATCTTTCAATGCCATGTCGTATTGCACGTTGTTTAAACCACATAGAGCATCAAATGGAGAAAGTGCGGTTCCATTTACTCAAAGTGGGTTTGATCTAAGCAACCTAAACTGGACTAAACATGGAGAGAAGGATGAGTCATCAATAAGTACCGAAACACGATGCTTAACGCTACTTGAGAGTTTGTTGGCGACACGGATTTTGCTTCATATATTCCAACAGATGCCCCAACAGTAGAAATGGTTAATGCTACAAAAGATAATTTTGATGAGGATGATCTTGTCAAGTTTCAACAATTATTATTAGAGGCAGAGAAGCCTCTTTACGCGGGATGTCACGACTTCACAAAGATGTCGCAATAGTTAAACTACTCAACTTGAAGGGTAAGTACGGATGTTACGATAAGTTCTTTCTGAATTACTAGGATTGTTAAAGAAGATGCTTTCTCTGGTATGAAATGGTGGAAAAACTTATCAAGCCAAAAATATTTGAAATTGATGGGATCGGGATACAAAAAGTATGTATCAACAACCTTCTTTCGGAAGGGTGACAAGGATTTTACTGCGTGTCAAACTTGTGGGATATCAAGATGGAAGGTGGATAATAAGACAAAGAAAGTGTACGAAAACATTCCGAAAGGTAATGTGGTACTTTCCAATTATACCAAGGCTGCAAGCGACTATTTAAGCTAGAAAGTATTTGAGGATTTAAGATGGCACGCGACACGGAGGATAACCGATGGTGTGTTACGTCACCCCGCATATTCAAAGGCATGGCGTACCATAGATGAAAAATTCCTCGAAATTCTTTGAAGATCCAAGAAATCTACGGCTAGGAATATCGGTGATGGGGTTGACGTCAACTCGAAATAGGCATCACGGTGTATGGCCACTTTTAACGGTCATATACAACCTTCCTCCATGGTTGTGTATGAAAAGAAAGTTTATCATGCTTTCGGTATTAATATCGGGATACCCGGAAAATGATATCGATGTTTTTCTAGAACCGTTTGTTGATGATCTGCAAACCTTATTCGATACAGGGGTTGATACATATGATGCATCCACAAAAGATAACTTTAATCTACGTCGCCGTTGTGTTATGGAAAATAAATGATTACCACGCACTTGGTACATTATGTGGTTGCCCGTGCATGGATTCAAAGGTTGTATAGTATGTGGGAAAGATACAAACTGTGTTAGACTTTTTGCCTCATCCAAGCAAAGTTATGTTGGTCACGGACGATATCTACCATATGACCATCCGTTCAGAAGGCAAAGGAAGGCATTTAATGGACAACAAGAATTTCTCCGGCTCCAAATCCCAATGACCGGGAACAAATATACAACGAGGTACAACATATTGAAAATAAGTGGGGAAAAGGAAAGCGAACAAACAATAATGCATCAGAAAACCAAGAAGATACGAGAGGCAGAGGTGGGAAGATTCAAAAGCGAAAAGAAACATAACAAAAGTAGAGGGTAGTTCAAGCCAAGTAAACGGACAAAACGGTGCGTATTGGAAGAAATTCAACATTTGGTATCGAAAACTTAGGTATTGGAGGCATAATTTTGTTCCACATTGTATTGATTTTATGCATGTAGAAAAGAATGTTGCTGAGAGTCTCGTCGGAACTTTGCTACATGTTCCGGGAAAGACGAAAGATGGACTGAATGCTCGATTGGATCTGGCTGAGTTGGGGTAAAACAAGAGTTGTTTGCTATGCAAGAACAAGACAAAACAACACTACCTCCAACAGGTTACACATTAACGAATGCTGAAAAAGATATTTTTTGTGAAACTTTACACAACATCAGGGTACCACAAGGCTATTGTTCAAATTTCTCTTTTGGTCAAAAAGGATAGGAAGCTCATTGGCCTAAAATTGCATGACTATCACATGCTAATGCAAGAGTTTCGCCATTGCAATCGTTCAATCATGCACCCACCCACGATATGCTATTATCGTTTTGCTTTTCTTTAAATCAATATGTTGCTAAGAAATAATATTGCAAGAACTAGATAATATGCAAGCAGAACTGGTAGTGACACTTTGCCTACTCGAGAAGTTCTTTCCTCCATCATTCTTTGATATTATGATACATTTGATTGTGCACCTAACTAGGGAGGTAAAATTATGCAGTCCCATATGCTTTCGGTGGATGTATCCATTTGAAAGATGTATGAAGGTTATTAAAGGACATGTGCTGAACGAAAATAGACCGAAGGATGCATTGCGAGGAGACTATTGCGGAAGAAACAATAGATTTTTTAGCGAATATATCATAAATCCATGAAAGCTGTTGGTATCCCACGATAAACAAAACAGATGAAAATGAAGAAGGAAAGCCATTGTCGGCGGCCAAATCAAGAAGTTTATGCGGAACTCTTTCAGAAAGCACATTTGTATGTAATAAATAATACAAATGAAATTGTACCGTATATCGAGTAAGTCTTACTAACACATGTCTATTTCATTACTGAAAATTAAATGATGTATCAAATATAATAATCAAACACGTTGTTTCAAGCGACACAAGCAAGTTTTGAAAGCACCCGGGTAAACGAATAGCATTTCTGGAGAATGAGCATAGCAAATCTTTTGCCAATTGGTTACGCAAAGAAGTAATTAATCTTATGTTACTCAACATACCCTTTCTAAACCTTATTTCTCACTCATTTTGATCCGAAAATTGGTGTACTTATTCTTTTGAGCTAATATATACTTCTAATGAAATTCAGGTTGAGAGAGAGTTACAAATCGACAAAGAAAGTGTATGTCGTAAGGTGGATATCCTAAGGACCACGCGCCACCGTAGTGAAATACGATGCATATCACATCAATGGGTATACTTTTCGTGCGAAAGATCATGAAGGCAAAGTTTACGAGCGATTGGGGTTAGTGTTGAGGCATTAGATATCCACATATCTAAAGAAGTTGCAACGAAAAGCATATTATTATGGGGTTTCAGGGAGATATGGGAACTATATTACCGTTACATGCAAATTCCTCTTTTCAAATGTGACTGGGTTAATCACAAAGTTGGTGTGGCGATACTACTCTTGGGATACATTGGTTGACCTGAATAGTTTAGGCCACAAGGTTGATCCGTTCATATTAGCTGCACAAGCACGACAAGTGTTTTATGTGAAAGACCAGGTAGATAAAAAATTATCTATTGTGTTTAAGACACCTCCAAAGAATTACAAAGATAAGTATGACGAAGCCGATGAGGAATTTAGTACCGTCATTCACGAGCACAATGATAACATATTGCCACGTGTGGATCGACGTGATTTGGGTAACGAATCACGAACTGACTACTATCGAACCGACTGTGGAGGTGTTGTTATCTGAAGTCCAAGTAAACCATGTTATGGTCAAGTTGTCACAATCTACCTTTATCATATTTCACTCTTTTAAAGCATATAGACATTCGATTTTTTGTACTTTTTAAGGATTTATGTTTATAATACAAGACTTAATATTAGTTAAATCTATTAGGTATATTTTTTTGTTTAAGGATATGTTGAAAAGAAAGAATTCTCACAGATTGGAGATGTATGGAAGTTGTGCTAGTTGATGTGCTATAGTACAGAGTTAATTCTGGTGATGTCATTTTAAAGTCTGTTTGACCATTCTTTAGTGCGGTAGTGCAAAAATAAAAATGATTTTTCTGTTTAAATAGTACCATTGCCTAATTTTAGATGGTCAGAAGTATTTATATGGATAATTTTTATTTTTAGAAATCATATTTATCCTTTAATTACTTTATCCTAATCTTTAAAAGTTTAATTATTTTATTTCGATTAAGTCTCCTCACCAGCACTAAACCCTAATTGCCCTGCACTACCAAGTAATTCAATTAACATAAAAGATGGCACAATTAAAGTTTGTAGACAAGCACAATCAAGTGGGATTTCTCAAAAGCCTGCTGAAAGCACAGGCTTCGAAGCGTTATAGTGGACTTTCTAAGGGGTAGTCATATCAGGTATGCCCTTACTCATAATCCAACTATCTATGATTCCCTAGTCAAACAGTTACGCGACTCTTTGCTAGAACTATTGGCGATGGGACACTAGAGTTAAATGCAACTATTGATACGTTAGAGTATTCAATCATGAGGAATCAGTCGAAGCAAGCTTCAATTGGTGATGCCTCGAGGATTTCAATGTTGGCAAATCATGACCTCTTTCAGGATTGGAAAAGATTGGATATCCAGCCGATGGAACATTCACTTTTTGGAAGAGTCATTTTACGCCATAATGGCGTTTCCTTGTGCATCATCTCTTACATTTTCTGAGCTCTAAAAGTGGTGGGTAGGATCAATTTGGAAGCAATATTGCTTCTGCATTGGTTTGTCTCTCCACCGGCAGACTCTTCAATTTTTCAAAAATGATTTTTGATGCCATGGTTGCTAATTCCAAGAATAAGAAAAAGTTTTTGATGTACCCAAGATTTTTGCAAATGATCTTAAATGTTGAAACAACACGCAAACATCCTTACATTGCTCTCCCTTTCACTAAAAAGATATTTGGTAATATGAAAACGGGTTTTGAAGGGGCACACAAGCCACTTTTTTACGCTATGTTGCCTTCTTTGCTCTGACCTGAAGGTACATCTACATCTGTTCCATCTCCTCAAGCTACATCAAAAGCTCAGGCTCAACCTACATCGAACACGAAAAACAGTTTCAACAGAGGACACCAACACCCCACCACCTTCACCTTCAGTCCATAGGAAGAACCACGGTGATTCTCAACCACAACCTCCAACACCCACTACTACAGCAGAACCAGTTCCTTATCTATGGAAGATCTACTTCAACTGGTTCCACAACTGATTTCAAGGGTTGATGAGTTGGAGAAAAATTGAAGAAGACCAAGAAGTCACTGGGGACTACTCGCAAAAGAGTTAAGAAATTGGAGGGGAAATTCAAACAGACGGGATAGACATTCAGACTCGAAGGTGAGGAATCCTCGAGGAAACTCAAATTAGTCCTCAAGTTGGAAGCAAATTTGAAATCTTGGTTAAAATTTCATCACAAGAAATCCTTTAAGAAGAGATGGATAAAGAAGGCACGCAAGTTCTAGTAGAGTGGATAAGTCTAGTGACTTTACTAACGATAAATGTCGGTGGTCTGAAATTAAATCTTTTGATGAAGATTTTATACGGCTTTGATGCCGAAGTTAATACAAGTACCGAACATATTAATCCGGTAGTGATCCGGTAGTACTAGTGAGGAGTTTGTGCATAGGGAAGGCAAAGGAATAGTGCAAGAATCTTCCGAGCCAGTGAAGACCAAAAAGCAACTTCAGAAAGAGGAAGCTAGCTTTTGAGATTGCTAGGATTCAAGCAGAGGATGCGGTGAAGAAGCTAAGCGTCTGTAACAAACAAGGATGATGAGTGATTGCCAAAACTCTGCAGGAGGAACCACAATTAACTGAAGAACAAATGAAAAGGAAAGTTGAAGTTCTGGAATCTGCCAAATTCTACATTGATGAAGATGGGATACTATAAATGCAAGATTATTAGTAAACAGAGATATCCTTCCTGATATTGGCGGAGAAGACTATGCAAGTAAATTGGTTGAGATTATTAATGAGAAGAAGAGGCTTCTCAGAGCGAGAGACAAAGAGAAAGGATGAACAGATCCTTGACCAAAGCTGAGCAAAGGGATTATATGATCCACTATGTCAAAAGTCAAGGAATCCTACCGGAAGTTGAGCCGTTAAGGAAATTGAAGAATGATGAACTAAAAGCAGAATTTGAAAAAGTAATGTACCAAAATAAATCTTTTATTCCAATGGATTCAGAGTTGGAAGCTTCAGCTAAAGGAAGGGTTACAATCTTCAACCAAAGGATGCTAAGAGCACAAGATTGCGAGAGACTGAAAAGGTTCTTTGGTGAAAAAACTTGGTGATAAGCCAAAAGCGTAAAGAAAGAGGAGGAAGATGAGGTTAAGCAACCAGTTTTGAATATGACAAGGAAGAAATCTACTGGAAAGAAAGGAGTGAAAAAGGATAAGACAAATGTTAAGAAGGAAGTGGAAGAGTACATGAAGGATAAGGTTGATGAACCGTCATCAGAAGAGTTTACCATGGGCTCCATTCCTACAGGTTCAACACTTCCTGCTAAGATTGCAAAGGTTCAGATCATCAAAAATAGGAAAAAGGTAGTTTACATGATAGTAAGGGAAAATCACACAGACACTATATATGTGAACTTTCCTGGTTTATTGAGTGATTTGTCCAAGGATGATTTGAAGACCATGTACCGGTGATGATGAAGCATGGTGACGAGAGGCCTGAAGAGGAATATGAAAGAGTCCTTTGGGGTGACTTGAAGACCATGTTTGAGACACCAGGATCTTGATGATGAAATGTGGCGGCTTTTCAAGAACAAGTGATCAGATGGAGATATTTCCACACTTGTCAAGTGCACTGTTTGGAATTAGAAACTGCAATTCTTTATATGCTACGAAGTGGAGTATCCACTTCCAAACAGATATTTGCTGGGGCTATGCTTGAGAAGAAGCTGTTTGGTGAAAGAAAGGATGATGCATGCTATCAGCTTTTGAGGTTAATTGAATCAAAAGCTCAATGACAATAATTGGTAGTATAACGTTAAGTCGGTAGTATTAGTAGTTAGTTACGTTTATGAAAAACATAATATTTTATTAGAGTTTAGGGAAGGCATATGTACGCGTAGAGATATCTTAGGAAGAGATATCTATATCCTTCTACACGTTTGTATACTAGGTTTTCCTAAGTGTATAAAGGAACCCTAAAGTATAGTGAAATGAACTTGTACTTAGACGAATAGAAATATTAATAAAATAAGTTTATTAGTGAAATAGTATTTGTGTTCTTCTTGCTTGTTGTTAAGATTCTGCATTAACAATCAAGTACTCGTTGTTAAAGAGTTCTTCATATATATAATTAGTTTGGATTTATCCAAGTTTAGTATATTGTTGTGTTGCACAAGTGTTAATGTGTGTGCATATCAATGTGACTATAAAAGCCATCACCTACAAACCCACATTTTCATTAACAAAGACAATAAATGCAACAAACTTGACCATATGGTGTTTAAAGTGAAGAAATGTGTATTTTTTGTGACTATTGATTATCCAATGGCCACATCAAATTTATGTTTGTGTGGCCTTTTCTAACATTTAGTCGCACAAAGAATGTTTGTTTTGGGTATTTAGTCACATACAATTTATCATAAAGTGGCTAAAAGTGTTAATAAGTGTGACCATATGGTGTTTCAAGTGAAGAAATGTGTGTTTTGTGTGACTATTGATCATCCAATGGCCACTTGAATTTTATGTTTGTGTGGCCTTTTGTAACATTTAGTCACACAAAGCATGTTTGTTTTGGGTATTTAGTCACATACAATTAAGCATAAAGTGGCCAAAAGTGTTAATAAGTGTGACTATATGGTGTTTCAAGTGAAGAAATGTGTGTTTTGTGTGACTATTGATCATCCAATGGCCACATGAATTTTATGTTTGTGTGGCCTTTTCTAACATTTAGTCACACAAAGCATGTTTATTTTGGGTATTTAGTCACATACAATTAACCATAAAGTGGCTAAAAGTGTTAATAAGTGTGACCATATGGTGTTTAAAGTGAGAAGCGTGTATTTTGAGTGACTATTCATCATCCAATGGCCACATATTAAGTTACGTTGACCATATGTCTGGATTTTGGCTACACTTGAATAATATGTGTGACCAAACGTTTAGTGTGACCATATATGGCATTTGGTCACGGTGTTAGTAGCAAATGTGACTTTATAGATTAGCTTTGGGCAAGCTAACACAAACTAAACTTTAAACACACATATTAACTACGTGAACATATATACTTGGATTTTGGCTACACTTAGCAGATATGTGTGACAAAACATATAGTGTGACCATATATGGCTTTTGGTCACAGTGTTCAAGTGTGTGACATATATTTGTCATTGTTTATATGTATATCGTGACTAATGCTTCAACCTTACTTTTCATTTGTCACTTGTTCCAATTTCAGATGTGGCTAAAGAGTTGGCAAAACATATCAGTCCCCCTTAAATAATGTGTGACAAAACTTGACTCTATGATTTAGACACACAAAAAAATTACTTCATGTGACTAACGCATCAAGGTTACTTGTATTTGTCGCGCGTTCCAAATTCATATGTGGCTAAATGATCTGAAACAAAATCACCAGGATACCTTTAGCCACAGCGTTCAATTGTGTGGCGATCAGGGTTCTAATGGTCACACAATCAAAATTTTCATGTGTGACTAATTAGTACATGTTGTCAATTTTCGTACCTTCAGCCACACAAATATGCGAATGTGTGGCTGTTCCATTTCGACCATGCGTGACCAAATCCCGTTTTTGTACTAGTGTCACGGGTTTAAGTTACTCAACATTGATATTCAATCGGCTATGACGTCTGTTCACATCGCCTTCAGGCCTCGTTCTTCAACACAATGGTGTCTGCAGATAACACTTCAGGCCCCGTTCCTCAAAGAAAAGAAAAGTATGCGCTTAGGTCGCTTATCTTCGAAGAGAGAGAAATCTTCATGGTTATGACCATTCTCATCGACATTCTTCATCAACAAGCTTCATGTTTTCCCACACTCTGTCAACCCTCAAGTGGATCTACGTTCATTGGTGTATATTCTTATTCACTTGTTTAAATCAAAAATGGCAACTTCGGATGCAATTTTTTAGGGGGAGAAGAGTACATATACTACATGTTGATGGATGCTTGATTTATGGTCATACGACTCTCCTCCAATGCCTAATGTTAACTGGGATCTATTGTTTGGGATTTAGTGTTTCAACCTATGTTTGATGAGTACTTCCAACCTCCAACGAATGTTGATCATCTAGTTTCTGAAGCTCATGCTCCGGTTCCTACTGACTCAACTGGTTCAACATCTAAGAAGTACTTCTCGGAATTCCTTATCTCCAGTTACCTCAAAAGGCGTTGATAATGACTATCTTATTGCAGTTGCACTCATGAATAATGATCCGCTCTTTGGTATTCCTTTGCCAAATCTTCACGGATTATTGTTCCTCACAATGTGCACGCCATAAATCAACCACATGAACATTAAGGAAAATGACTACCTCATCCGCTCAAAGATATTATTGGTGAGTCTTCCAGATCAGTCTCTGCATGAATTGCTTTAGGAAGAAGGCATTGATGTTGAGAATCATTTGTTCCGATTACGTTCGATTGGATCAATGTACATCCACGATTGTATGTTTATTCGAGTGTTGGGCATTTGACACAAGTTGATTACTTCGGAGTTAATCATTTATCACTTATTTGAGATTGAAGATGACTTTCACAAAGGCGTGTTCTTATTTGATAACTTGCTCGGGCTTAAGAATTTGAGTTGAAGGCTTGGTTTATCTAGTTACCACAAATCGAGGTGGATGGTTGAAGACACAGTTAACTATCACTATTAGAGGTTACTTTGTTTATTCAAAGTTGGTCACACGCATATGACAGTGTGGATAATCTCAAGAGGTGTTAATGTCTCATACTTTGTTTGAGTAGTGAGTTCTTAGATATTTGCTTGGTGCATAAATTCTCAACACCATTCTTCCATCATTAAGTGCAAGCTTAAGATACAAATGTGGGGAATTCGACTTAAGTTTCAAGTTTGGTATATCGGGTTTTTCTTCTTTAGTGGTCACTTCAAGTTGTCTACATTTGGGTTGATAAAGATAGTCAGAGAGAGTTTTGTAGCAGTTGATTCTCACAGGATTCAGTTGAGCTAAATGTTTGTTCTTCTCTATTTCAAGAGTATTTGGCATGTATTATGTTTTGCTGATTCTGAGGTATCAAAACCAGCAAGGGGGAAGGAGACATATATCTAAAAGCACAACGAGTACACATGATGAACTTAACACTTCTACGTGATTGAAGTTATCCCGGAAAGACAATGGTCATAACCGTAGATAAACTCAGTGTTTATCTCGTAGCCTTTGGTGTATTATTCCAACTATTTAGGGGAAGGATATATTATTCCAACTATTTGGGGGAAGGATGTATTATTCTAACTATTTGGGGGAAATGGTCTCTGGAGACTTTTGGTATGTGTTACTTCAGCTATCAGTAGGAAGAAATATGAGAAAGAATATGGAGGCGTGAGATGATATTTCTTATCGACATCTTCTATATGATTTATGGTAGTGCTTCCGGTTATTGCTTCATGTACACATTGTAATGATGATTCCGGTGATATCGCAACCATCAGGGGAGAGATATGTGTACATAAGGGACGCACAACATGTTCACTTGATCGGGCTTAATCAGTTATTCTGAAGTTGACAGATATGTGTACATAAGGGACGCACAACATGTTCACTAGATCGGGCTTAATCAGTTATTCCGGAGTTGACACTCGCAGAAATGATCAGTGACTAAACATGTTACTTGTATGTCATCATCTCTAATCTTGTTGGGTACATGTGTACATAATGGGCTGATTGGTTATATGTTAGATAACTCGAATGCATTTGGTAAAATGAAGATGTTAATATATTGTCCTCCCGAACTGACAAGTGCTCAAACTCGAAGAGTAATGTGTACATCGGGGATGCACAACAGGATCATGTGATCGGGCTTAATCGTTTATTCCGGGTTTGATATCCGCAGAGATGATCCGTGTTAACTTGTTACTTCGTTGTTATCGTCTTCTTCGGGTTCTTGAACTTCATACAACTAGACTGTTTGCTTCACTTCATCTTCTGGGGGGAAATGGTCTTAATTCGAAGATTGTCGGTTTTGGGGGAAGCTACCAACGATTCACACTGAGAAGGCTCATGTTCAGACGATTTTCTTAGATGCCTCGAATGCTTTGGTGGCGAAAGTTTAAGAGATGTTGATTCCTTTCTTCTACAACGTGCTGAACGATATCTTTATCTCGGTACTCATTTCATCATCCTCTTAAACTAATTTATCTCCTGTAAATATTTATTCGAAAAAGCAAAATACAAAATTACAAAACCTTCAAAAAGCAAATAGAAAAATATAAACTTTCAAAAACCCATAAAAATTTGAAAATCTAGAAAAATTTCGAAAAATATTGTCTTTTTGTTATGTTTTTCTCGATTCGATAATATCTACGGTCGTTGTGATGTCATTCAAAGAATGACACGGGACTTTAGATGTTGATCGAATGTTTTCAAAAATAAATATAAATAAAAAAATCAAAAAAATCAAAAAATCAAAAAATATTTTTGGGAGAAAGTGAAACTATGGTTTATTGTCATTTCAGGCAGTATCCTGTTTTTAAAGAAAGAACATAGCCGTGCTTTATCTTGTTTTTCAAATCTCATGCTCTGATTCTATATACAATTACTTACTATCTAATGAAAACTAATTGCTTTGAAAAATACCTCGGACTCTATTTTTGAAAATTATCTGGACTTAACGTTTGTCAAAATTATCTATCTCTCAATCAACAACTTATGTCATTGATTGAGGGGGAGAATTATTTCAATTAAATCAAAAGGTTATTTGTCATACAATTGTTTTCAAAAGATATTCATGCATGTTTAATCAATGGAGTTTAAAGTCTCATAAATCTGATCCTTATCAGTTAAAACGTTTTCATAATCAAGTCACTGTTCTCCTTAAAAGCTTTCAAAATCAATTTAAATCTACAGAGATCACAAATCTCAAATGATTTCATAATTGTGATCGGGGGAGAATTTGTGTTTTAAATTGGATTTATTCTGATAATTCGATAAATGGTTTTATAAGGATGCACAAGCTCTCTTTCCCACATGTGCCAAACGATTTCAAAATTTCCATGCACATGTTGAGGGGGAGCATCTATCTTAAACCTCAAAGAATTGAAACGTGATTGATTTGTCTCTAAGTGCAGGTTCCTTCTAATATGTGCAAAACATTTTCAGATCTCTATGCACATATTGAGGGGGAGCAACTATTTTGAAAACCACATTCTTCATATAACTACTCTTAGATGCAAGCCAACCCCTCAAAGATGAAAATTATTTCTCTTATAAAATGATGATTGATGCACATATTGAGGGGGAGCTCTTTTTCTAATATTATAAAAAACAATTCAGGTACAAAATGCTTTGATAATATATCACAAGTATCTGGATTGATTTTCAAATGGTTTTCAATTGGTTCCTAAGGCAGATGTACAATACCAAATAGACCGACCAAATTTAGTTTATGTATGGTGATAGAAGGATGATAAGGTTAGGTATTTGTTCCCATGATCCGCCAGAACCGGAGGGATCTACCCAGGGACAATCCACTAGATAGTGTAGAAGTCCTTAGGTATATTGAAAAAAGGAGAAAAATGAGATATGGGAAGAGTGCGGATGAGACGAGCTAATCTGGAATAAACCCAACAAGGTTCTAGTTATGAAGTCTCGTATTGCACGAAGGGTTGAAGAATGAAAGATAATTGAATGAGAAAAGGGTGAAAATAAATAGCCCTCCAATTATTCAACCTTAGGGCAGACACCGGGTTCAATTCATATGCTACTGGTGGTTACCAAGGTAACATCGGTATTGAAGACAAGACGTCATGGACCCAGTGACGCACTGCACTTCAACTTCCCAAACCACTCAAGTTCCTCTTAAAAGGACTTGTTTTATTCTCACGGGGAACCGATATAATCTATCGACTTTCTCTTAGAGATTGTGGATATTGAAGAAGGAGACCCTCTCCCTAGTATCCGAAATAGGATCCAAATATGCACAATTGAGTCTAGAGCCACGAGATCATCTATAAATCTCTTTAGGACACTGTCAATGAAGACTCTCTGTTTTACACAATGTGGAAAGAGAGATTATATCTTTTGAGTCCTACGCATTATCCTTGTGGTATTGCTAGGACATCTGAGTGATATGCAAACATATTCACAATGAAGATGGAAAGCCTTCTAGAGGCAACATTAAACAAGCTCTTGGTAGGTGGCATATGAAATCTTTTCTAAAGATCTACCATGTGACAACTGAACAGAAACACTAGGGTGATTCATACTTTTGAATCAATCTTGGTTCATGTTATGGATTGATGGATACCTTTGAAAAACCGTTCGTTGTGCTTAAAAACTCTTTTTTTAGCACGTTGACTGTGTACTAATATTTCAAAATAAAAGGTGTTTATGATTGATAATTGATTTTCATTAAAACCTTCGTTGTATTGCAAAAACAATTTCTATTGAGCAGTACACGATTGCTTTTCAAATATCTTTTCATCAATCAGTGAATCTCAATTCGCTGGCTCACTCACTCCGTGTTGTCTTCTTTGAGACGTTCCGGTTTGAGAACAGCTAGAGCAGCTGCGAAACCCTGTCAAGGAAATTCTTCGGAATTATACCTAATCACAGGCAGTACTTGTACTGATCAACGGGGAACCGTGGACCGTGTACCTCAATTCAACGAAAGTGATCAAAGACACTTTCATGCGCTTTATTGCTAACTGTTGTATGCAGGTACGCCTGACGTTTACAGCTGATCAGAATGAAGCAGTCAATCCATAGCCGCATGCTCACTCAACACATTCATTTCTAAAAAGAAATCATGATTAGTGCATCAATGACTTTGATATTCTCACTCCATGCTTCTGCTACGCTGCTGCCAATATCATGAATCAACTAAAGCTTTCGCTACTCTGATGAGAATATATCATGATCCAGAATGTGAGCATGTCGGTCCAAAATTCACATCATCACATAATACCAACACCACAATGGATGTGTCAAAGATTTATGATAGCTGATGATCTCATAATTGGCTCAAAACTCATCATCACGTGGATCAGTTAAAGACCTCCACTTGGATTAAACAAACATGCAACAATGATGAATCAATGACTACGAGCTTCAGAGCAAAGTACTACATCAAGAATGCAAGAACAATTTAAAATGTAATATCTGTTTGTATTCAATGTAATTTTAATGTGTGTTTGAGGTGACCTCCCTTAGGGGGAGATTGTTAGGATTTAGTAAATCTAGTTATTAAAGAGTCGGTCACCTCAAGTATATGTAATCGTTAGAAAGCTCGTAGTCATAGATTATTTAACGTTAAGTAGTATTTAGTTAAGTAAAATCGTGGAGGACGGACGGGTCTTTACCCACTGTATGCCTGATCCACGGCCCGTAAGGTGGCGATTTATGTAAGGACTATAAATACTCTCTACCTTCCAAGGTAGAGAGTTGGAGCTCATAATAAGATTTTTCTTTCTCTCACTAAAGTTCCCAACCTCTAACTTTCTCTCTCTAAAACATCACTTATACGCCTATTTGATCTTGTGGTTTAGTGTGTTTATGAAATCCAATATGTTACATGGTTATAGTACATCGATCCAACAAGTGGTATCAAAGCTTGTGTGGAAACTCTGATTAAGAAGAAACCCTTAATACCTAGTTAACAACAAAACCCTAAAGATGTCGACTGAAGTTGCACCATCCCCATCCATCACCTCATTCAGAATTCCAATCATCAAGAAGGGAGAGTATGATCTTTGGAGCATGAAGATGAGACAATATATTGCCATTACAGACCATGCACTATGGAATGTGATTGTCAATGGTAATGAAGTTGTGGAAGAACCTGTAGACATTCCTGGACAACCTGAAGCACCTAAACCCATCTTGCCAGCTGCTACAGTAAGGAATCAAGATAGGCTCTTAACATACTCCTATCTGCTATTCCTGATGGTCACCTACTCAAGTACCATGATGCTAAGGATGCAAAACAATTATGGGCTGCTCTCAAGACTAGATTTGGAGGTAATGATGCTTCCAAGAAGATGCACAGAAATCTGTTGAAGCAACAGTTTGAAACTTTCACTGTTGGTGAAAGAGAAGGTCTTGATGCTGCCTATGATCGATTTCAAAATCTCCTCAGCATGTTAGAGTTATACAAGGCAGAAGTATCTATTGAAGATGCAAATCTGAAGTTCTTAAGGAGTCTGCCTTCCACATTGTTGGGAATAATCCGTTACCACGGATAGTTGTGGTTTACATTGCTCGGATTAACACTAGCAGTGGAAACGTATTACCACTGCTGGTACATTATTACCACTGCTATAGGAAAACGCGTCTAGATAAGTATAGAATAGATCTTGTGTATATTCTATAATGTTAGCTTTATACTTATCTTGTAAAGGACTCCTTGTTGTATAAAAGGAGGTCCTAGGTCATTGTCTTACGTACTAGTAAATTACCTACATATTACTCACAAAGGCTTCAAGGTGTAACCCTAGTGATAAGCTAAGATCACTCGTATTATTCATTAATAATATTGGAGATTAAGTTTTGTGTTTAATCTGTGTTTACTTACATAACATCATACAATCCATCTTCTAAGTATTACTAAGTAAATTCCGCGTGCTTAATAATATTATACAAAATATCATTGACATAAGGTGTGTGTCCCGATCCATCAAGAGGTATCAGAGCGAAGGTTCTGATATTTTGTTTTAGAAGATCCAAGGAATAAGCTTAACCTACTCACTCAATTCAATGGAGATGGAAAACAACCAGTCCAACTCTTCTACACCAAGGCTACCTAAGCTCAAACTTAATGAGTTTGAGATGTGGAGGATACTGATTGAGCAATACTTTCTCATTCAGGACTATGCTCTATGGGAGATCATCTTAAATGGTGATTCTTTCAAGTCTGTAACAAAGACAAATAAGGTTGGTGACAGTTTCTGTGCCTGAATCTAGTGCTGAAAAAGCACTGAAGAAGAATGATCAAAAGGCTAGAAGTTTGTTGCTGATGACTCTTCCTAGAGACCAGATCATTGCATTCAGCAAGTTCAAGACTGCTAAAGAACTCTTTGAAGAGATCTGCTCTGTTTTTGGTAGTAATGATGCTACAAAGAAGACACAAAAGACATTGTTGAAGCAAAGTTATGAAAACTTCTCTGCTTCAAGCAATGACTCACTTGATAGTATCTTTACCAAACTTCAGAAGATTGTGACACAACTGACTGTGTTTGGCATTGAGGTAGAAAAGGAATACCTCAATTTGAAGTTTCTAAGAAGTTTTCCTTCAGAGTTTCAAACTAATGTTACTGTATGGGAAAACAAATCAGACATAGAAACAATGAAGCTCAATGACCTTTACAACAACTTTAAACTTATTGAGCAAAGGTTGAAGAAGGCAGGAAAACTTGGTACAAGCTCAAGCAGCTTGGCATTGTTGTCAACCTCTGTTGATAGTGATGATTCTAAAGATGATAGTGATGATGATGTTGTCACTGCTGGTTCTAAAGTTTCCACTAGTAGTGTTAGTGTTACCACTGCAGGTTCAAAGAAGAAGGTTGCTAGTATTGGAGATCCTACCTTTTATGCTTTTATCTCCACTCAAGTCAATGGCTCTGTCTTAACTCATGAAGACATAGAGCAAATTGATGAAGATGACTTGGAGGAGATGGATATAAAATGGCAGATAGCTCTTCTTAGCATGAGGGCTAGGAAATTCTACAAGAAGACTGGCAAGCCTATTCACATCAATGGTAGTGAAACTGCAGGCTTTGATAAGAAGAAAGTGGAGTGCTTTAACTGCCACAAGTTTGGACATTTTGCTAGAGAATGTAGAAGACCAAAGACCAAGGACAACAGGTCTACTTGGTACAAGCAAAAGAAGGAACCAACTGTGGAAGAACCAAAGGCAATGTTGGCTATTGATGGTGTGAGCTACGATTAGAGTTTCATGGTTGATGATCAAGAAGAAGAACATTCAGATGCTGCTCTTGTTGCTACTGAATTTGCACTCATGGCTTTATCTGACTCTGAGGTACAAAACTTTGAAAGTTGTTCTAAAACATGTAGGGCTGCTAGAGAAGTTGAAAGACTTAATGATTTATATTCTAGTGAAAGACAAGAGTTGTATAATGCTAATTATACTGTGTCTAATCTTAGGAGAGCTATAGCAGTATTAGAAAAGCAAATAGAGGACTATCAAGAAAATGAGTCTAGATATAATGATGAAATGATTCTTCTTAGGAGAGAGGTAGAACATACAACAGCTGTGAATGAGGCTTTCCAAAAGGAGCTTGATAAACTTAAGCAGAAAAATGAAAATGTCAATTTAACTTTAGACACATGTTATCATCAGTCTAAGTCAATTGATAAAATTTGGAATGCTCAAATACAAAGTAAAGTTAAGTCTGGTATGGGTTATAATATAGTGCCACCACCACTAAGAGGTGTTCCATCACCTCCAGGCATAGATTTAGCTCATACAGGTTTAGAAGAATTTCAGGATCTTGAACGTGAATATGGTCCTCTTAAGAACACATTTGTGAAAGAAGAGGAATTGGTTAAAAAAGAAACTGATGTTTTTGAGAGTGCTAGTGACTCATCAGTAGTTGATGAGAATGTTAAAAAGAATGTAGAGACTTCTATCCCAAAAGTTGTTAATACTGTTACAGAGGAACCTAGGAAACATGCTAATAAACCTAGACCAACTGTGAAGTATGCTGAGATGTATAGAAACAAGCCTACAGCTCCTAGGGGTAACCAGAGGAGTTGGAATCATGTTAAATCTCAACAACTAGGTAGTAATTTTGTGATGTACAATAAGGCATGCTATATCTGTGGTAGTTTTGATCATTTACATGCTTATTGTGACTATCATGTTGGGAGAAGGGAAGTCCATGAGAATAAAAGGGTGAATTCTAACATGTTTCAGCATAATGTCCACCCTAATTCACATTGCAAAATGGTCCCAAGAGCAGTTCAACTAAGAAGTGGTCTCAAAACTTTTGCCACTGCAAAAACTGTTAACACTGCTCACCCTAAGTCACATGTTAAAAGTGCAAAGTCCAAAACAACTTTTGAAAAATCTGCACAAACAGGGAAAGGAAATTTTCAAACTAAAAAGGTTCATTATAACCAACAGTGGGTACCTAAAAAGAAACCAGCAGTTTCCACTGCTCATACAAAAGTTACCACTGCAAGGGTTGTAAGCAAGAAAAGGGGGGACATGGGGAATGCTGTGAAGGCCTTAGCACGTTGGGAATGGGAACCTAAAGGAAATACCTCTACAACCAATCCCAATGGTGTATCAATGACCTTTGATAGATTTAACTATATTGATACATGAGGCAGATCCAAGTCAATCATGGCTTGGGTCCCCAAAAGAAACTAACTCTTTACTCTTATGTGCAGGAACATCCAAGGACAAAAAGATCAGATCAAGGATATACAGATAGTGGGTGTTCAAGGCACATGACTGGCAACAAGTCCTATCTTTCTGATTTTGAGCATTATGATGGACAGTATGTCAGTTTTGGTAATGAAGTTAATGGAACAATATGTATGATGAAGGAACATTAAAGATAAAGGAAAACATGGATCATTATTATTATTTCACAAAATGCGCACACAGAGTGCAGTAGATACATCCATGGAATACAGACTACAAGCATCATTACATCAACTGAAAACAACTACCAACAACCTACCCCAGACACAAGCTTCATAACCCATCCCCAACCTACCCACCATCTACCATCTATGGTTTCTTTGGGAAGCCCGACTTTGGCATCACCTTAGGAGCTCCACGCATGTCAATCCACTTATACGGTATGCTAAACCCCTAACCACTTCTCTGACTGGTGGAGAGGATGATGAAGGACCAGCTGATGGTGGTGCTGCTCTCAAGGATCTTGCACGTGGTGCTTGAAGCTCTTCATTAGGGTGTATTGCAGCAAGGGGAGGCACACTCAAGGCTTTTGTGGAAGTCTCATCATCTGTGTCCTCATAGGGAGAAATATAAAAACTTATTGAACTATCTCCCTTGGTCAAAGCATCTTGAGGTACTGGTTGCAAATTTGATGGACCAGCAAATGATGGGATGATACTCATGGACATATGAGATCTCTTTCTGGATGACACTTCTTCAAACTCTTCTTTCTCTACTCTGCTTGGGTTGTTCAACACAAAGTCATCCCATACACTGTCAGAAAATGAACTGTCTGAGGAAAGATTGATTGGATTGGACCTGCTCATGGTGATCTTTTGAAATCTTTTAAGAGAGAAGTGTTGGTGTTATAGAAGGTTGTGGGTGTTTGGTTCTTTAATACAAGTTTAAGTTACATTTAGTAATTTAATGAGGGGAAGGTGTAAGTAGTTGAGAAGTAAATGGAGTCCTGTGGCATTGGAGAGTGTATCAGTGTCTATGAGTTGACTTAGTTGACTATAGCCACTGCTATATTCATTCCTTGATATACACTAACCATTGCTAACCTCAACAGTGATTCCAGTGTTTGGTTTATGTTTGTGATTTGCATATTTGAAGGATTCCTTGTTTACATTGAATGGTTACTCTTTAGTGTTTGTCTTTCTAGTTTTCCACTGATTTTTATGCAAGAATTATTTTTAACAGTGGGAACTATATTGCAAAAAGTGGTAACAAGCTTGCTTTTACAGTGGAAAAAGGAAAACAAAGGAACTTCATTTCATGATTCATTACAACCAAAGTGAAAGTACTTCTAATCATCAAAACACAAAAGACTGCAACCTAGCACATTCTACACCTAACTTCAGCTACTCCATTGGCTTCTTGCCTTTGCCCACATAGTCATGCTTGTTTTTCTATGCCCTCTTCCTTTTGTTCTCAAAGGTGGATTGCATTCTTGGACATGGAAGACCAAGAACTTGTGGAGGAGGCTTTGGTAGCATTGCAGGCTTCGTTGGGATGGATATCTGCTTCATATTGGAGATAGCTGTTTCCAGTGCATTTGAAAGAGCTTTTGGCAAATCTTTGGCCATGGAATAGGTCTCATCATTCGTCTCATCATCATCTGATGAGCTGGAGTAAAACTCAAGAGATGGTGCAGGTTTTGCAGCAGGTACACGCTTGACAGTCTCTTTAGTATATTTCTTGGATGAAGTACTTCCAGCCCAAGCTGGGAAGTATCTAGCCCATCCTGATGCCTCTGAGGAAGTCTCTGACTCGATCACATATTCTTCTTCTGAATCAGAGGAGATGTCAATGGTGTTGGAAGGATTGCTCATGATTATTTTAGGGATATTGTGTGTTTGAACATGCTTTGATGAAGGTTACAAAAAGCCAAGCCTCCTTATATAGACAAAGTCGGTTGAAAGGGTTAATTAATGAGTATATTTACTTTTCCCTATATTGGTAGGTTAAGGAGTAAATATAGATATTATCGGGTTGACTTTGGAAGATATTTTACTTGGGTAATGGTTTGGTTAAAGGTAACTTTGGTTAATAACAAGTTGGTTATTCCTATCTATTATAGATACATAACCAAGCTTTGATGGGAGTTGATCTTAAAAGGTGTATAACTAAGATACACAACAAATGGTTATTGATTCACCATGTCTAATCCACGTAAGAATCAACTAGTCCAGAGCAAACGGCTACTTGTAAAGACTTGACAAATCCGTTTATGGTTGATAGTTTACCAAAAACTATATGGTTATCAACTCACCACATTCTTTATGATTAAGAGTTGGCTAGTCCATAGCAAACGGCTCATGGTAAAGACATATCAAATCCGTTGATAGCTGGTAGTTTGCTAAAACCTATGATAAGAGCAGTCTAGTTTTCATATGATTTTATTTACCGCTGCTCTTTGAAATTTTTGTGAAAAATTACCACTGCTAGTTCACAGTTTCCACTGACAGTGTTATTTTACCACTGTTGTCCTAGCCGTTACAACTGATTGTTTCAGTAACTTATTTTTTACTAGCCATTGAAAGTAACCACTGATTTCCATATATATAGGGTTAAAATTTTAAGGAAATTATCTTCTTTCCATATAGTGATAAATACTTTCTAAAGATAATTTTTCTTGCGCAATAATACTAAACCCTAACCCTATATATCTTTCTCTCTCAATTGGCTAGTTATTCTTTCAATTCTTACTGACATAATATCGTTTTTCATCAAAAGTTTCTATGGAACCTTTAAAATTTGCAGATGAGCACAACCTAGTGGCCTACCTACAGAAGTCAAACGAAAAGAGTGGCCCTGTTTTTCATCAGATTGTGGACTTTCTCAATACCACCCATATAAGGTATGCTTTGCTTTTAAAACCCACAATCTATTTCTCTCAAATCAAACAGGTTTGGACTTCTGCTAAGTCCATAACACTTGAGAATGGAGATACACATGAAACAGTGGATGCTCTAAGAGCCACTGTGGATGGGGTAACTATTGATGTTACTGAGGCATCCTTGAGGAGAGTACTCCAATTGGGTGATCTCAATGGTCTCATCACATTACCTATGCCCGAAATTCATGATACTTTATCATCCATGGGGTATGATACCACTGACAAAAAGGCTACTTTCAAAAAGAGTGGTTTTTGTCCCCAATGGAGATTCTTGATTCATACTCTCTTACATTGTCTTAGTCCAAAGAAAACATCTTATGAGCAATTTAGTTCAACCATGGCTTACCCTTTGGTTTGTCTAGCCAATGATAACATTTTTAACTGGTCAAATTATATTTTTACAAGTATGACTGGCAATGTAAAGAGTTCAACAAAAAATTTAATGTATCCAAGGTTTGTGCAAGCAGTGCTAAATGAGTTTCAACTGCAACCCCATAATACTATTTATGAAATCAGTTGCCTAAAGCCTAAAGTTTTTCAAAACATGAATAGAGATGGCAACATGCTTTTTACACCACTTTTACCTCAAATGCTTGCAAAGATTACAGCTGAACAAAACACACCCATAATCGTTGTTCCAAACATTGATTATACTCCACCTATTTCTCACACCTATGAGAGGAAACGCAAGTCAGCTTCTCTCATGACAACACAGCATATTTCTGAACCTTTTGGTCTAGGAACAAGTAGTGGTGGTTCAAGACTTTAACCTAGTCCAACTAGGGAGGACTCTGAGCCAATGCCCCATGATTCACCTCTCCCAACAGGTCACACAGTTGGAAGTGATGAGGGAAGTGGGCAACAATTGGAATTGATGGTTTTGTGTACAAAGTTAGCCAAGCAGGTTGAAGCTCTACAGAAGGACTTGGCACATGTCAAGAAGCAGCATGCCAAGGATATTACACATTTAAAAGAAGAGATTCAGACCTTGAAGAATGAGTTGCAGGGGTTGAAAAAGCACAAGAAGACTGCAACATTGGTGATCTCATCTTCATCCTCATCTACTGATGGTGATTCAGCTGATCATGATTTGGGAAATTCTCCCAAACAGGGGAGGAAAATAGGTGCTGACACTAAGGGGAGGAAAATTGATTTTAAAGATGAAGGAGATATAAGTAAAGGAGCAAAGGAAGCTGATACTCATGGAGAGCAACTTGATGATCAAGATATTTTCATCTGTAACTGATTTTACCACTTATTCCATTTCCACTGCAGAGCCAAATATTGCCACTGCAAGTGAAGAATTTGATAAACTGAAGAAAGACAAAGGTAAAGCAGTTATGGAAAGTGTAGAGCAAACTGGAAGAAAGATTTCAAAGAAACAACAAGCACAGATTGCTCTTGATAGAGAAGTTGCTAAGAAGATTACTGAAGAACAAGTTGCTGAAAAGAAAAAGCTTGAAGAAATGGAAGTTGCAAGCTTTTTGGAGACTAAAAGATTGAATAGAATGGAAGATTTTATTGAAGATCCTCTTTCCACTGTTCAACCTACAATACTTAGAGAGAAGACTCCAGAGTTTAGCTATGTTCCTACTGAATATGATATTGAGTTTTTGTTTGCTAATAATCAAATGATCAGGAAAAAGGCAATTGACGTTGTAGCTGATGCATCCTTAACTGAAGAACACAGAACTGCTCAGTTGAAGGATTTCATTCAAATGAAGAACAATCAAGCACTTGAAGATGTGATTAGTACAGTCAGAAAGGGTCAAAAGAAACAAAGACAACCAACCAAGGCACAAATTATTTCATACATGAAGACTTATTGTTGTCATGTTGGTGGTTGGAAAAAGCATCAATTCAAAGGAATGACTGATAATAAAGTTGAAGGTATCTACTACAGATTTCAAAAACATGATAGAGATTTTATTTCAATAGGCTCTGAAGAAGAAGCAAAAAGGTTTCCTGGATTGAAGAGAAAGGCCAAAGAAAGTGATTATCATACTGTTAAGAAGACTAAGGTTGCTGAAGAACAAGAAATGTCTACTGAGAAAGAAATTCCCAATGAGAAATTCACTGAAGAACAACTGACTGGAATGATTTTGATTGAAGAAGAAGATTTTTATCCAGAACCACTACAAGTTCGATATCCTATCATTGATTAGGAAGTTTACACTGCTAGCAATTTTGCTCCCACATGGAAGATCACAAGGCTAGGTGGTGAAACTTCATCATTCATTCAATTTGAAGATCTTATAAAAGCTTTTGACAGAGATGACCTTGATACATTATGGAGGTTAGTTCAAGAAAGGTTTAATGCTCAAGATCTCAAAGATGTGAAGGAGATGCAGTTATAGGTTAATCTTAGAAGGCTCTAAGAACCAAATGTTAATGATGATTTCTAGAAATTCTCATGTACATGTCCTGGTACTAAATGGTTTTACAATGATTCATGTGAAGTTCATCATGTTTCTACAGCAAATGGAGAAGATGCATTCATGCTTGCTGAGAAAGAATATCCACTCAGAGCTGGAACTCTCACAGTGATGCTATGTACTACTATAAGAGTTCATGAAGAAAATGAGAAGGTCAGAGCATTGTTACTCAGGCTTCAAGAGCTATTCAGAAGTTAAGGAAGAAGTAAAGTGTTTGGTTGAATTCCCCAAATCCTTGAAGATAATGCATATTGAAGAAACTTATTGATTTGCAGAGAAATCATAAGTTTAGGGGAGGATTGTTTGGAATAATCCGTTACCACGGATAGCTGTGGTTTACACTGCTCGGATTAACACTAGCAGTGGAAACGTATTACCACTGCTGGTACATTATTACCATTGCTATAGGAAAACGCGTCTAGATAAGTATAGAATAGATATTGTGTATATTCTATAATGTTAGCTTTATACTTATCTTGTAAAGGACTCCTTGTTGTATAAAAGGAGGTCCTAGGTCATTGTCTTACGTACTAGAAAATTACCTACATATTACTCACAAAGGCTTCAAGGTGTAACCCTAGTGATAAGCTAAGATCACTCGTATTATTCATTAATAATATTGGAGCTTAAGTTTTGTGTTTAATCTGTGTTTACTTACATAACATCATACAATCCATCTTCTAAGTATTACTAAGTAAATTCCACGTGCTTAATAATATTATACAAAATATCATTGACACAAGGTGTGTGTCCAGATCCATCACACATGGCATGTGATTGCAACTATGATCAGAGGACAACCCGGTTTGGACACTATGGACTTTGATGATCTCTACAACCATCTGAAGGTGTATGAGCATGAGATGAATGGCTAAACAAATTCAAAGTCTCACAGTATAGCTTTTGTGTCTTCTGAAAAGAGAGGCAGTACTTCCACTAAAAGTACTGCTTACCCTACTCAAAGTATTGTTTCTCAAAGTACTGGTCATCCTGCTCATTCTATCACAACAATGACCAACCCCACATTATCACCAACAAACACCCTCCATTCTGATGAAGTTGTATGCTCATTCTTCGCTCAGCAAGCTACCTTACCTGTTACTTATGAAGAAGACTTGTTTTAAATTGAAGAGGATGCTCTTGAAGAAATTGATATAAGGTGGCAGGTTGCTATGATCACTGCAAGAATCAAGAAATTCATGAAGAAAACAGGAAGAGGCATTGACTTCAAGCCTAAGCAGGGTATTACTTTTGACAAATTCAAGATTGAATGCTTTAACTGTCAGAAGACTGGACACTTTGCAAGGGAATGCAGGTTTGCTAAATATCAGGCAAACAGGATGACTGAGAAACCAAAGCTTGAACTAAAGGAAATTCCTATTACTGAAATAAAAGCTTTGGTTGCTCAATAAAATCTATCAGAGGTTGACTGGAGTGCTGAGTTTGATGATGAACCAGTAACCTATTGTATGGTAGCTGTGGAAGAGTCAATGGAAGAGTTTGATTGGAGCACAGCTTTTGATGAGGAACTTGGATTTGCTGCTTTGGAATCCAGAGACGGTTTTGGAAGCTTTGATTGGAGCATGGAGAATGAAGATGAACCTATTCTGCTTGCTATGGTAGCTACTTCACCAAGTTCACCCCCTATCTTTGAGGTATGCTCTAAGTGTCATGATTTTTATCAAAAGGTACTTACTAATTATGTAACTGAAAGAGATAACTGTAGAAGGGCTAGAGCTGAGGTAGCTGGTTATCAAATTACTTTAGATTCTATGGAAGCCAAAATAATAACACATGAAAATAATGAAATGGCTTGGGCAGAAAAGTATGAACAACAGGATTACCAATTAAAATTAAGTGAATGGAAGTTAGGATGTAAGGTTGCTGAATTAGATAAGATAACTAAGGAAAGGGATGAATTGCTAGAAAAGTTTGCTACCTAGGGAAAATCTGGTCTTTCACATGTTAGCTTTGTTGAAAAGCAGAAAAGAGCTTATCTTAAAAATGGACTAGGTTTTGGCATGGACTTTAGTAGCACAGATGAAAACCTACCTAGTGATCAGGATGAATGTGATTTTGAGGACGTAACAACTAGTGTTGATGAACTTATTAACTATGTAGACACATCTAGTAATGAGGAATCTACTAGTCAAACACCTCCTGATTTTAACAAGGACACTGGTAGTTTCCAACCACCTAGGACTGATGTTTCTTGTTTTGGAGTAGACAACCTAGAGTTTAGGAAAAAGCTTACAGGTCAATCTAATACAGGTCCCTCTAGTTCTGACACACCAAAAGAAACAATTGAGAAACCAAAGGATAACATTGTTAAGGGTCAAGCAGTACGTTCTTCTCAAAGTACTGTTAGACGTCCAGCAGTACCTTCAAGAAAACCTTTTCAAAATACTGCTAAACCTTTTTGGGATAACTCCGGTCATAACAATTCTCATCATTCACCTAGAAGACAAGATAGGTTTGGTCATACACACAGAGGAAACAATTTTGGGATTACAGGTCAAAAATTGTGTTTTGTTTGTTATAGTCCTACTCATTTGATTAAGGACTATGACTTTCACTCAGATTACCTAAGCAAATTCCCAAAGAACAGAACTGCCAACCAAAAACCAAGGGAAACTAGACCAGTTTGGAGTCATTCACATAGGGTTAACCATAGTAATTTCTCAAAAGACTATAGGTACCCTCACCAGAGAAGACCTTTTTCAAAACCCCCAGTACCTTCAAACACTTTTCAAGGTACTGTTAAGCCAAAAACAGTACCTTCTCAAAGTATTGCTTGATTTTCAAACAATCAAGGAACTGCTAGCACTCTTATGAATAGAAATCCTAGGAGACCTAACTACTATCAATCTAGAAGGCGTTACAATTCAACAAGAGTGTCTAGATCAAAGAGACCTAATCCAGAAGTTAAAAAATGCTGGGTTAAGAAGGAAAGTACTGTTGGGGAACAAACAGTACTTTCAGCAAGTGTGAGTGAAACGGAGATTTTGGTTGAAAATAATAAAGAAAACTTGAATGAAAAGGAGATTTTTATTGAAAAACCAACACAAGTTTTGGAACAAACAAAGATAATTGATCATGTGCTTAAAGACAGTGGCAATTACATACTTAAAGAATTTAAGTATGTAACTCCACAAGGGGAACACAAGTCAGTAATGGCTTGGGTTCCTAAAATTAACTAACACTCAGATCTTTGTGCAGGGAAACCCAGAAGAAGAGCTTAAAGACCATCTAATTGTGGATAGTGGTTGCTCTGGAAGCATGACAGGAGATAAAGATATTCTGTCAGATTTTAGATCCTATTGTGGAGGAAGAGTTGCATTTGGGAATGATGCTAGTGGAGGAAGAATTACAGGCAAAGGAACTATTAAGGCAGGAAGCATAGATTTTGAGAATGTTAGATATGTGAAGGAGCTCAAGTTTAACCTTTTGTCAGTATCAGATCTGTGATAAGAAGCACCCTGTGTTATTTACTGACACATAATGTCTCATTCTTTCCCCTGATTTCAAGACTATTGATGATAACTTGGTAGTACTGAGAGTACCAAGAACCAATGATGTGTACAGTCTGGATATGAAGAGTCTTCAATCTTCTGGAAGAGCAACATGTCTAGTAGCAAAGGCATCACTTGAAGAAGCACATCAATGGCATAGAAGATTAGGCCATGTTAATTTCAAGAATATCAACAAATTGGTCAAAGGAAATTTAGTTAGAGGTTTACCTTCCAAGACTTACAAGAATGATCCCTCATGTTTGGCGTGCAAGAAAGGTAAACAACACAAAGCTTCATGCAAGAAGCTTGAGGAAAGAACTATTCGAGAACCTTTGGAGTTGTTGCATATGGATTTGTTTGGACCTGTTTCTGTTGCTAGTCTAAACAAAAAGAAGTACTGTCTAGTTGTGACAGATGATTACAGTAGATTTAGTTGGGTATTTTTCTTGGGATTTAAAGATGACACCTTTGATGCTACTAATGATCTTATAATAGCCCTTGAAAATCAACTGAGACTTAAAGTAAGAGGTATTAGATGTGATAATGGGACTGAATTCAAGAACAAGCTTATGGATGAATTTTGTGCTAAGAAAGGAATCAAGAGGGAGTTCAGTATTGCTAGAACTCCACAGCAGAATGGTGTTGCAGAAAGAAAGAACAGAATTTTGATTGAAGCATCCAGAACAATGCTTGCAGACTCATTATTACCTATTCAATTCTGGGCTGAAGCTGTAAGTACTGCTTGCTATGTGCTTAATAGAGTATCAGTCACCAAACCTCAGATGAAGACACCTTATGAGTTGCTGATGGGAAACAAACCCAACATTCATTTTATGAAACCTTTTGGATGCCCTCTGACTATTCTCAACACAATTGACAATTTGGGAAAATTTAATGGGAAGTCAGAAGAAGGATACTTATTGGGGTACTGCACCAATAGCAAAGGATTTAGAGTGTATAACAGGGTCACCAAAAAGGTTCAAGATTGTCTTCATGTTGAATTTTTAGAAGATCAAGAAAATCAGAAGGGTAAAGGTCCTGATTGGATGTTTGATCTTGAGGTTTTGACTCCTTTTATGAATTATGTTCCTGTTAGAGAAGAAAATCAAGTTGATCACAAAGAAGATGACTTACAGTACATTGTTCATGGAGTCAATATTAAACCTGATGCTGTTCCTGATGAAGAACCTATAAGTGTTGAGTCAGAGAAAAGTACTGATAACCCAAAAACTCCTTTGACTGCTGAAGATCAAGCCATTCAAGATGAACTTCATAGGATGCTTATTCAAGAAACACTCTCACAATCCTATGAGGATGCACAAAGGAGATCTTTTGAAGAAGAAAAGAGAAAGGGTAAGTATACAGAATACCCTCACAGTACTTTGGATCACAGTACTTTGGATCAAAGTACTGCTGCACCAATTGACAGTACTTTTGATGATGATCCAACCATGCCTGATTTAGAAGACACTGAAGATGAACTAGATGATGAAGGTATTTTCTCCAATACCAATGAAGGTGCTGATTTCACAAATTTGGATGATGATCTTGCAGTACCACAGACTCCTATATTAAGAATTCACAAAGATCATCCCACTGGTTAAATTATTGGACCTTCTACCTCTGGAGTGCTTACAAGAACCAAAGCTAAGGGTTTGTCTAAACCTCACAATGCTTTACTTAGCTTTGTCTATAAACAGAAAGGGCTGAATCACAAGGATCATCAAACATGCTTGTTTACTTGCTTTATCTCTCAAGAAGAACCCAAGAATATAGCTCAAGCATTATCTAAAGAAAGTTGGGTTGAAGCTATGCAAGAAGAACTTCTTCAATTCAAACTTCAAGAAGTTTGGGTACTATGTGATCTACCAGATGGAAAGAAAGTTATTGGAACAAGATGGGTTTTCAGAGTCAAGAGAGATGAAAGAGGTAATGTCATCAAGAACAAGGCAAGATTAGTAGCACAAGGCTACAGACAAGAAGAAAGAGTAGATTATGATGAAGTATTTGCTCCTGTAGCAAGGATTGAAGCCATTCGCATATTCCTTGCTTTTGCATCTTATATGGGATTTCAAGTTTATCAAATGGATGTCAAGAGTGCCTTTCTCTATGGCAAAATTACAGAAGAGGTCTATGTTAAACAGCCTCCTGGTTTTGAAGATCCTGCACATCTAAACAAAGTCTACAAAGTGGTTAAGGCTCTTTATGGCCTTCATCAAGCACCTAGAGCTTGGTATGAGAGGCTCTCTACTTTCTTATTACAACAGGGTTACAGGAGGGGAGCAATTGACAAGACTTTGTTTATCAAGAAAGATAAGAAGGATATCATGATGGTTCAAGTTTATGTCGATGATATCATCTTTGGAGCTACCAAACAGTCCATGGTCAAGGAGTTTGAGCAGCTGATGCAACATGAATTTCAAATGAGTTCTATGGGTGAGTTAACATTCTTTTTGGGACTTCAAGTTAAACAGTCAAAGGAAGGAATTTTCATAAGTCAAGATAAGCATGTCTCTGACATTGTAACCACTCGTAAATTTCCATACCGATTTTCGTGGCTATATTTTTTTCTTTCTTTTCGAACTTTAAACACGACAAGTCATGAGTGTTTTTTTTTTAAAACTTACCTCGACCTCGATAATAAAAACTTTATAAAATAAATATAAACTTTTTTTTATTTTTTTTATTTATCTACCGAGCCTCTAAGCCCAACCCGACTTGATCCAATTCATTTTATTGGGCTCGCATGCTCAACCCGATCCAACCCAACATCTTTAACTAAGTCACTTGGGCCTAGCCTTTTATTTTTTTCAATCCAAGCACACCTTATTTTATTTTAGTAACACAAAATTGGCATGTAAAAATTTTTGATATGTGTCTCGAATATTTGTGAACCAACAAAATACCCAAGCAAAACAAATCACACTCCATACTAACTTATAAAATAAAAACTTGGCAAAGTGAAGTTGTTATATTTTCTTCTATGTTTCTGTGATACAAATGTGACCCAACGAAACACCAAGCATCTCAAACATCACCTTGGTCTACTATATCATACGTGTGAGACCAAAACAACAAATCAAGCACATAAATTATTGAAACACAATTATTTGTCACATGTATTTACCATGTTTCTATGACCATCGAGTACAAGACAAGCAAAAACACAAAGTACCAATTCTTGGTCAAATGTCAAACCCAACAAACTTTGCTAATCTTATGCTTGTCATATGTTGGTACCACATTGCATGTGTTTCTGTGAAGCCCATGTGATTCAAGCATACCCTTTGGACCACCCCTTTCACTCAATCAAGACAACATCAAAGCATGCCCCAAATTTGTGTTCCAGTCGAAGCATGTGCAAGGACCCCTCACCCATCACTTTCATCTCCTTGAAACTAGAAAGGAAGTACATATAATATTAGTAGAACTATGCTTACACCTTCTATATATTACACTTGGTTAAAAACACAAAACTTACACTTGCAACAAAAAATCCAAAACGCAAAAACACATTCACATTACTACTCCCTCACTGTCGTGCAAGGAAGAAGGAAAAACACATGGTTAGTCGCTTAGCTTAAGTATTAGGTTCGAGGGTGTCACCTTGAGTCACTTAGGTCACGTTCACTTCGCTTCAAATCTCGTCACCACTCGCTAGAGTGTCGTAAGTTCTTTCGACCCACTCTCAATTAATCTTATTATTCTAATCTCCATATCGCTCGTATACATGTTTAATACATCTAAAGGATCGAATCGTATAACAATGTGTCTTAAAGCTAACGATCTCTAAAACATTGACAAACCAAATAGAAACATTTGTATATCAACTAAACTTAATGTGTTTTGTGTTGCGTTATAAACCTTCGTTGCATTTTTAATCTAAAAGCATATGTCGTGTTTATTTTAAAACTCACTCTTGGGTCTCGATAAAAATTAAAACTCAAAACACAAATGAGTCGGTACTTGTTTTGGCTTACTTAGTCTCGTTTTTATTCACGCTTAACTTACTCTTGAACTTGGTAACTCATGTGCTCGAAAGAAATGAAAACTATTTTGAAGAAGAAATGAAACACAGAAACTATTCATGCATAATTGCATATGATCACAGTGCAGTGAGCGAATGTAACAAAAATATAACAGACACAAAACTCCCTTAACTTGGTTAAATCAGAAAAGCTTAACACGAAGGAGCCCTTGGCTCACTTGGTGTTGTTCATCAACTTTTACACAACCCACCCAAGTTCGAATCCCTCTTGTGTCGCTTAGAGGATTTTATTTTTTTTAACACTTAAGCCATTTTCAAACAGTATAAAACGTGTTAAATACAAACCTGTCGCAATAATTAACAAAAAGAGCCGTTGGCTCAGTTGGGAGGGGCGTATACTTTTGTCCACAAGGTCTTGAGTTCAAATCCTAGCATTGGCAGTTTTGCCATATCTTTGTGATTTTTACAAGTTTCACTATTTGACAGATTTAGCCCTCCAACTTAAATTGAGTTGTTACTTTTCTTAAAACCCATATAAGTTTATAACTTCTATAACTCTTTACCATTCAACCCCTCGAGTTTAATACGTGACATTTTTTTATATACTTTTACATTCTAACAACTATTTTTTTGACACCAAACTTATACATTTTTATAACTAATAATAAAAATGTCAAAACAATTTATTTCTGACACTTTTCGTTCGTAATTTCGTCAAATTAATATATTTAGTTTTAATACTAAAACCCGACTAAAAGACAAGAGAATATTTAAAACAAAAGTAATAAAAATATTTCTCACTAACTCTACAATATATATACATAAAAACACATTCACTTATATATGTACATATCATATCACTCAATGTTGTATTTATTTATACTTTACCGACAACGTATGATTTTTCACAAACACTTTAAAACGATTTAAACATAAACTCTGCCACACAAGCAACATTAAACACAACCACGTATAAACACTTGCATTTATTTAAAAACTCTGAGTCGTGAACACACAAAACTGCAAACTGAGACTTGCTCTACTAATTTAGGTTGCGTGTTGGAGCTACTTGTTACTTGATCTCTTGATACTTTATTCACCGAACTGCTGAGGTGAGTTTATAGCCCCACTTTTACTTTTATTTACTTGCTTTATAAAACTTTGGGGTGAGAAACATGCAAAACTCTTTTCGGACCTGAAACTGAAAACACTATTACGTGAAACAACCTTGAATCCCAACTATGCTACCGTTAGTTCCCTTTGGGGAGGCGCGATTGTTATGAATAGATCTATTGGGGATGACACCCCCGTTCGAGTTTGACCGGATAGGCAAATGTCGGGCGTATATCATATCGTATTGATTGAGTGTACTGGAAATACACTTGCTGGGCTTTTATTTATCATGCTTCTAGATGCATGCACACTGTCGTAGTTTCGGTCGCATGAACTTGGTACTACCGTAATAGCTCTTTTTGCATATAGTGTCATTCACGGAGATGCTATATGTGCAACTGTGGTCCAACTTGATTTTCGAAACTTAAACCTATGAACTCACCAACCTTTGTGTTGACATTTTAGCATGTTTTTTTCTCAGGTTACTTATTGGCGTGGGCAATGGCAAAGGCATTCATTGAAGACTGGCATCCGAAGTGTTTCCAAACATTTTAATACAACTTTTAATGGGACAACATATATTTTTATGGGCTTTACTTCCGCACTTTGAAACAATGATGTAAAACTATTTCTTAAATTAATATATCTTTTGAAAATAGAATAGAATTTCCATTCTTTATTAGCTTGTGTTGTGTATATTGATTTAGTAGCACCCCATGACCCGAACGCTTCCGCTGTGAAATTTTGGGGGTGTTACAGATTGGTATTCAGAGCCAAGGTTATAGAGAATTAGGTATTTTTCAAAACCTAAACTATAACCAAATTTTCCTAAAAACACTTCAACACTGCCGCCGCTGCCAATGTCTGCCATGCCTTGCCTACTGTTACACGATGTAGTCGTGCTATGTGTTACTGCTATATTTTAGGTTCGTATAAACTCTCATTTGAATTAATTTAATTATTTCTCAAAATCATTAAGTTTCTTAATTAACTCACATTTAAACTTTAATGCTGTTCTTGTTTGATTGGGTCGCGAAGTTTAAATGAGAATAATGTTGATGTAACAAACTTAATGAAATTAAGGAATAATTAACTTAAGGATAGGGTAGAGTAGACTACGAATCCTTATGCTTGTTATCTCTCCATGTTAAACTGCCTAACATGCCCACTATTACAATATCGCACTATGCTATGCCTCTAATTGCTTATATGTTATTTATGTATGTAACATACAACTTGTCAATGCTTCTACGTTATTTATGTGTGTAACGTACAACTCGTCACTCTATCGACTTCTACGTTATTTCTGTGTGTAACGTACAACTCGTCACTGTATCGACTTCTACGTTATTTCTGTGTGTAACGTACAACTCATCACTCTATAGACTTCTACGTTATTTCTGTGTGTAACGTACAACTCGTCACTCTATCGACCTCTACGTTATTTCTGTATGTAACGTACAACTCGTCACTGTATCGACATCTACGTTATTTCTGTATGTAACGTACAACTCGTCACTGTATCAACTTCGACGTTATTTCTTTATATAACGTACAACTCATCACTGCTTCTATATTAATTCTTTATGTAACATACAACTACTTGATTCTCGCACACGTATTTAAACCACCTCTGTCACTGGTCACGATCTCTTATGGCACTCTTATGCTCTATCCTTTATAACCTCATACGACTCTGTCCTTCCTGTTATGAACCCAACTATCGTACTCTATTATGAAACCACGTTATACTTCGCTTAATGAATCCTTTATCCTTTGTTTACTTATCGCCTCTTGTCACTGAATTTTTCTTGAAGGACTAGCCTCTTTTCCACGTCACGTTTTAAAAGTATATACTCACGTCTCGTCACCGTATCGACCTCGACGATTCTCGCATTGTAAACCACGAGGACGTGGTTTTCTTTTAAGAGGTAGGTACTGTAACCACTCGTAAATTTCCATACCGATTTTCGTGGCTATATTTTTTTCTTTCTTTTCGAACTTTAAACACGACAAGTCACGAGTGTTTTTTTTTTAAAACTTACCTCGACCTCGATAATAAAAACTTTATAAAATAAATATAATTTTTTTTTTTTATTTATCTACCGAGCCTCTAAGCCCAACCCGACTCGATCCAATTCATTTTATTGGGCTCGCATGCTCAACCCGATCCAACCCAACATCTTTAACTAAGTCACTTGGGCCTAGCCTTTTATTTTTTTCAATCCAAGCACACCTTATTTTATTTTCGTAACACAAAATTGGCATGTAAAAATTTTTGATATGTGTCTCGAATATTTGTGAACCAACAAAATACCCAAGCAAAACAAATCACACTCCATACTAACTTATAAAATAAAAACTTGGCAAAGTGAAGTTGTTATATTTTCTTCTATGTTTCTGTGATACAAATGTGACCCAACGAAACACCAAGCATCTCAAACATCACCTTGGTCTACTATATCATACGTGTGAGACCAAAACAACAAATCAAGCACATAAATTATTGAAACACAATTATTTGTCACATGTATTTACCATGTTTCTATGACCATCGAGTACAAGACAAGCAAAAACACAAAGTACCAATTCTTGGTCAAATGTCAAACCCAACAAACTTTGCTAATCTTATGCTTGTCATATGTTGGTACCACATTGCATGTGTTTCTGTGAAGCCCATGTGATTCAAGCATACCCTTTGGACCACCCCTTTCACTCAATCAAGACAACATCAAAGCATGCCCCAAATTTGTGTTCCAGTCGAAGCATGTGCAAGGACCCCTCACCCATCACTTTCATCTCCTTGAAACTAGAAAGGAAGTACATATAATATTAGTAGAACTATGCTTACACCTTCTATATATTACACTTGGTTAAAAACACAACACTTACACTTGCAACACAAAATCCAAAACGCAAAAACACATTCACATTACTACTCCCTCACTGTCGTGCAAGGAAGAAGGAGAAACACATGGTTAGTCGCTTAGCTTAAGTATTAGGTTCGAGGGTGTCACCTTGAGTCACTTAGGTCACGTTCACTTCGCTTCAAATCTCGTCACCACTCGCTAGAGTGTCGTAAGTTCTTTCGACCCACTCTCAATTCATCTTATTATTCTAATCTCCATATCGCTCGTATACATGTTTAATACATCTAAAGGATCGAATCGTATAACAATGTGTCTTAAAGCTAACGATCTCTAAAACATTGACAAACCAAATAGAAACATTTGTATATCAACTAAACTTAATGTGTTTTGTGTTGCGTTATAAACCTTCGTTGCATTTTTAATCTAAAAGCATATGTCGTGTTTATTTTAAAACTCACTCTTGGGTCTCGATAAAATTAAAACTCAAAACACAAATGAGTCGGTACTTGTTTTGGCTTACTTAGTCTCGTTTTTATTCACGCTTAACTTACTCTTGAACTTGGTAACTCATGTGCTCGAAAGAAATGAAAACTATTTTGAAGAAGAAATGAAACACAGAAACTATTCATGCATAATTGCATATGATCACAGTGCAGTGAGCGAATGTAACAAAAATATAACAGACATAAAAGTCCCTTAACTTGGTTAAATCAGAAAAGCTTAACACGAAGGAGCCCTTGGCTCACTTGGTGTTGTTCATCAACTTTTACACAACCCACCCAAGTTCGAATTCCTCTTGTGTCTCTTAGAGGATTTTATTTTTTTTAACACTTAAGCCATTTTCAAACAGTATAAAACGTGTTAAATACAAACCTGTCGCAATAATTAACAAAAAGAGCCGTTGGCTCAGTTGGGAGGGGCGTATACTTTTGTCCACAAGGTCTTGAGTTCAAATCCTAGCATTGGCAGTTTTGCCATATCTTTGTGATTTTTACAAGTTTCACTATTTGACAGATTTAGCCCTCCAACTTTAATTGAGTTGTTACTTTTCTTAAAACCAATATAAGTTTATAACTTCTATAACTCTTTACCATTCAACCCCTCGAGTTTAATACGTGACATTTTTTTATATACTTTTACATTCTAACAACTATTTTTTTGACACCAAACTTATACATTTTTATAACTAATAATAAAAATATCAAAACAATTTATTTCTGACACTTTTCGTTCATAATTTCGTCAAATTAATATATTTAGTTTTAATACTAAAACCCGACTAAAAGACAAGAGAATATTTAAAACAAAAGTAATAAAAATATTTCTCACTAACTCTACAATATATATACATAAAAACACATTCACTTATATATGTACATATCATATCACTCAATGTTGTATTTATTTATACTTTACCGACAACGTATGATTTTTCACAAACACTTTAAAACGATTTAAACATAAACTCTGCCACACAAGCAACATTAAACACAACCACGTATAAACACTTGCATTTATTTAAAAACTCTGAGTCGTGAACACACAAAACTGCAAACTGAGACTTGCTCTACTAATTTAGGTTGCGTGTTGGAGCTACTTGTTACTTGATCTCTTGATACTTTATTCACCGAACTGCTGAGGTGAGTTTATAGCCCCACTTTTACTTTTATTTACTTGCTTTATAAAACTTTGGGGTGAGAAACATGCAAAACTCTTTTCGGACCTGAAACCGAAAACACTATTACGTGAAACAACCTTGAATCCCAACTATGCTACCGTTAGTTCCCTTTGGGGAGGCGCGATTGTTATGAATAGATCTATTGGGGATGACACCCCGTTCGAGTTTGACCGGATAGGCAAATGTCAGGCGTATATCATATCGTATTGATTGAGTGTACTGGAAATACACTTGCTGGGCTTTTATTTATCATGCTTCTAGATGCATGCACACTGTCGTAGTTTCGGTCGCATGAACTTGGTACTACCGTAATAGCTCTTTTTGCATATAGTGTCATTCACGGAGATGCTATATGTGCAACTGTGGTCCAACTTGATTTTCGAAACTTAAACCTATGAACTCACCAACCTTTGTGTTGACATTTTAGCATGTTTTTTTCTCAGGTTACTTATTGGCGTGGGCAATGGCAAAGGCATTCGTTGAAGACTGGCATCCGAAGTGTTTCCAAACATTTTAATACAACTTTTAATGAGACAACATATATTTTTATGGGCTTTACTTCCGCACTTTGAAACAATGATGTAAAACTATTTCTTAAATTAATATATCTTTTGAAAATGGAATAGAATTTCCATTCTTTATTAGCTTGTGTTGTGTATATTGATTTAGTAGCACCCCATGACCCGAACGCTTTCGCTGTGAAATTTTGGGGGTGTTACAGACATTCTCAAAAAGCTCAACCTTGATGCTATGAAGCCAGTCACTACACCTATCAAGTCTATCAACTCATTGGGCAAGGATGAAGATGGTCAACCTGTTGAAGTCAAGCTGTACAGATCTATGATTGGCTGTCTTATGTACTTAACTGCATCTAGGCCTGATATCATGTTTGCTATTTGTTTATGTGCAAGATATCAAGTCTCATCTAAGGTCTCCCATATGAATGCAGTGAAGAGAATTTTTAGTTATTTGAAGCACCAACCTAAGTTAGGGTTGTGGTATCCAAAGGATTCCCCTTTTCACTTGGAAGCTTTTTCAGATAGTGATTATGCAGGTGACAACTATGATAGAAGATCAACCACTGGAGGATGCCAATATCTTGGAAGAAGATTAGTCTCATGGCAGTGTAAGAAGCAAACAATTGCAGCAGCATCATCTACTGAAGCAGAATATGTGGCTGCTGTAAGCTGTTGTGGACAAGTTTTGTAGATGCAGAATCAACTCTTGGATTATGGGTTCAACTTCAAGAACACTCCTATCAATATCGATAATGAGAGTACAATTTGCATTATGAAGAATCCAGTTTATCATTCCAAGACCAGGCACATTCCGATTAGGCATCACTTCATCAGAGATTGTTATGAGCATAGGCTCATTAATGTTGTCAAGGTTCACACAGATGATAATGTAGCTGATTTACACACCAAAGGATTTGATGTTTCAAGATTCAATCACTTGGTGGTAAGCATTGGAATGATTAATTACTAAGCTATATTTAAGGGGAGGACTGATTAGTTAGTTAGACAGTCTTGTGCTTTGCTTGAGGGGAGGCAATACAATGCCTCTTTGGAGTTTTTGTCATTATAGAGAAGAAGATGGAAAAGTACTGCTGTTTTGTCATATGAAAGTACTGCACTGAAAGTACTGCTCTGGAAAGTACTGCACACGTAGAAAGCACTGCTTGTCTTATCAACGTACTGTTCCAACGGTCAAAAAGAGGGGTAAAATTCAAATAACTGTAACTTTGTTATTATGGGCTGTGATTTTTCAAATCCTACCTATAAATAACTACTTTCCGATTTTCCCTCTCATATTTATTCTTATCAATCTTTTCCATATTTCTCTCTCTCACACAATTACTTATTCAATAATCAATCTTCTTTACAACCATCAATGGCAAACTGAAACACCGTCTCTAAACACAACATGGTGGCGAATTTGGATAAGACTGAAGCCAATGTCATATTCCATGACATTATTGATTTTCTAACTGGCTCTCCAATCAGTTATGTACTTTTAGTTGAACCCGATGTCATTGAGCCCTGGATTCAATAGTTTTGGGCAACTGCTAGGACTCATGTGGAGGATAATGATTCATATATACAAGCTAAAGTTGTTGGAAGGCTTGTGAAGATTACTGAAGAATCAATTCGTGAAGACTTATTATTTGATGATGCAGAAGGAGCTATTAGATTTACTAAACAGCTTCTTTGGGATACGTTGAGAGATATTGGGTATGAAGGGTCTTTGGCTGAAACAACAACATTCAAGAAGCCCTTGTTTACTCCGCATTGGAAGTACTTGGTTCATGTTCTACTTCATTGTATCAGTTCTAAAAGTTCTTCCTGGGAGCGGTTTGGTTCTAATATAGCATCTGCACTGGTGGGATTGGCTACAAATCGTATTTTTAACTTTTCAAGGCTAATATTAGATGGTATGCTATCTCACATCTCTCATGGATCACGTTGGTTGATGTATCCAAGATTTATTCAAGTCTTCTTGAATAAACAACTTCAAGATGTACCAAAGCCTTCGAGTCTATTACCTATTGTGGTACAGCCGGCCAAGATTTTCACCTTCATGGCTAGGAAGAGTGATTAATTTTCTAGAAGGAACACTCCATTGACTACTTCAATGATGGAGATCGTTCAAGCTATCAGGGATGAGGCTGTAGCAAGTAATGAACGAGAAGGTACTGCTTCAACTCAAGGTACTGCTTCTCGAGGTACTGCTTCACAAGGTACTACTTCCCAAAGTACTAATGTCAATGAAGGTACTGAAGGTACTACTTCTCGAGGTACTACACATATTGAGTCAAAACCAGATGTTCCTATTTCTTCACCATCCTTTGGAGGAGTCGCAGCTAAAATACCTCCTGAAGGATTAGTCTTTGGACAATTATGTTCTAACAAAGGAGCTAGTCAGATTAAAGAAAACAACTGAGGCTCAAGCTGCACAGATTGCAAAATTGCATATCAAGTTTCGAAGATTCAAGAAGTCTGTCTGGCCTTTAGTGAAACATCACAGGCTCTGGGTTAAAGCTGAAAAGAAGAAACGCAAGCTTTTTAAGAAGACGTCTTCAGGCACAAAGGTTCACCAGCATTCTTCTGTCCAATTGGGGAGGAATTTAGAGCAATAGAATTTGAAAGAAGATGCTGAAGATGTTGAGTTTTATGAAGAAAAGAAGAATGAACCTCAAAGTACTAAACCGCAGGTTACAATCTCAAGTACTGAGCCTGAAAGAACTAGAGTTCAAACATCTGGTGTTCAAAGTACTGATGATCAAGGTGCTGCAGATCAAAGTACTGGTTTTCAGGATACTCAAAGACAAGAACTAATAACACCAAGAACTCTGAACTTTGATGAAGAAGCTGGTCCTTCTACCATTTTACAAGAACAAGAAGTTGATACACCTATGGTTGAACACACAGCAAGTGATGATGAAACAGTTGCTGAAATCTTGCAAAACCTATCAAGACCAAGAGGTGTTAGTATTCCAGGTGTTACTGAAGAACAACCACAAACTTCTCAACCAGTTATAGATCCAAAAGATAAAGGTAAAGGCAAGCTGGTGGAAACAAAGAAGAAAAAGAAGCTGGCCTTGGCAGATTTAAGAGCCATTGAAGTGGCTAAGAATGAAGAAGCTGCAAGGGAGCTACAAGCGAAGTTTGATGCTGAAATTATTCAACCAGTACCTGAACCTATTTTACCACAAACAACAATAAGTAAGGCTAAAGAAAGAAATGCTATGATGGCTTACTTGAAAGGTCAAGGGTTTACTGGATTACAAAAGCTAAACCATTTAAGATGAAAGACTTATACAATGCTGTCATAGAAGCTTATCAGAAGCAAGTTGAGAGTATTATTTCTTTCAAGGATGATAAGCACAAGGAGGATTTTAAGAAAAGAAGCTTAAAGAGAAAAAGGACAACTGAAACTAAAGAGATATCAAAGAAGATTGAGCTAAGATCAGATACAGTTGATGAACTCAAGAATTACATTAGAGTTGTCGACTTTGAGAATCCAAAATCCAAAGATGTTGCAGTAAAGAAGACCAAGATGATTACTTTTGAAGTTGTAGAGTCAAAAGATGGAGATTATTTGATGTTCCATAGAGAGGATGAAAGCTTCAGAGTCTTCAATTTGCTATGGGATATACTGCACATTATTGATAGAGCATATCTATTTCAACTATACCAACTAGTCCAAGAATACTTTGAACATATTCCATCAAGTGGAGTTGGGTTAGTATTATTAGGAGATCTGACAACCATCTTTGAGACTGAGGAAACAAGTAATGATGAACTCTGGCAAAATCAAGAGAACTGGAAAATTACAAGCTGGAGATTCTTTGAAGAATCAAGAGTTCATGCATTAGAATTGGAAGATGAAACTATGATCCACATGCTAGCTGAAAGAAGATATACTTTGACAAGAGATCTTATGAGAAGGATGTTGGATCATGGAATGGAAGTCGAGGAAGAGAATGACAAAGCCTTAATGATTATTGAACTATATATCAAATGGACAAAGGCTGAGGATGAAGCATAAATAACTGGTATGATGTTTAATTGTGTAAATTCTTTTACAAGTATTTCATTCAAAGTACTGCTGGAACAAACAGTATTTTAATCAAAGTACTGCTTGCATCATAAACCAGTAAATGTTTTTGAAAGAAAAACTTTTGTTAAGAATATTTTGACACAAAAGTTAAAAGCAACAATGGTTTTTGAGATGGTTATAACATTAGGTTATCATTTCACCATGTTTAACAAAAGAACTGGCTAATCCATGAGCAAACGGCTCTGGTAAAGATATCTCAAATCCGTTATATAGTTGACAACTTGCTAATAAGTTGTATGGTAATCAACTCACCATATCAGTAAATGTAAAGAGTTGGCTAGCCCACAAGAAAATGGCTTGTGGTAAAGGCTGTGGAAAAACCATTCATATGGTAATTAGTTTACCATGGTTGCAAGAACTAACTAGTCCAAAAGGGTACAACTTTTGGTAAAGACAAATCAAATCTGTTGATAGCTGATGATTTGCTAAAAATCATATGGTTATCAATGTACCATGGTCTTACACACCTAAACATTTGGCTACTCCAGAGTTAATGGCTTTGGTAAAGAGACATCAAAATCCATTAGATTTCAATGATTCACCTCTCACAGGAGTTTACACACCTGGAAGTGATGAGAATAGACTGAAACTTAAAAGAACTGATGTACAAACTGCCATATGTTGCTGAGTAGCTGAAAAGATGGAGATTGTTGATTGTTGCTGAAAAGAGTTACTGATAAAGATTACTTTGATGATGATGATATAAGCACTGGATCTACAAAGACAAAATTTGAAGATAAAGTCACAATCTCTCTTTGAAGACAAAGATGTTAAAGTTGAATATACAAAGGAACTTGAACTCATGCAAGTAGAATTCAAGTTAGGGGAGGATTGTTGGGATATAGAAAGTTAAAGTGCTGAAGAGTCAAAGTACTGAAGTCAAAGTACTGCTAAAGAAGAAAGTCAAAGTACTGCTCATTCATCAAAGTATTGCATGCTTAAAGGACTGCTATGAAAAATCGTTAAGGATCATTATGTAATTCTAGAATGTTCTCAGTTTAGTATAGTATTACTTGTCGTACAAGGTTTGTAATTGTAAACCGACTAGGGTTATCCTTAAGCCTATAAAAGGACCCCTAGATTGGCATTAGAGTTTACGAGTACATGAGTTTATGAGTTCACGAGTTTACGAATTCATATATGCGTTTTAGAGTTTTAGAGTTGTTATTAGAGTTTTAGAGTTGTTAAGAATCTGTATAACAAGCAGGTTCTAAAGTATTAATAAAATCGTTTGAACTTTAAAGTTAATTCTTCTTAGCTTTGTTAAGTAAATTCCGCATACTTAATAGAGTTTGTCCAGTGTTTCATTGTTAGTAACTTAGGATTTATCCGAGGTTATTAAACCCTTACAAGCTATTTAAGTTAGTTTGGTTAGAGTACATCGATCCAACAGCAAGCTTCTTGGCATTCAATATAAAAAACCACCACCAATCATGGCCGAAAAATACGAATTCACCAGGTACCATTTGGGGCCGGATGAAAAAATTTACAAAGTTCGGAAGATAGGGACTAAAGAGTACCTCCGCACTGCTACCAATGTCTCTTGGGTCAGACACAACTTGATGAAAGACATGGAGGAAGTTGGCCAAGTCCAAAGGCCACCATAAAGCCCCGAGGCTTTGAGTCTAACTAAAAGACTCGTAAATAAAGAAAAGTGCTCTTTCGGGAGACAACCTGAATTATCCCTTTCATTTGTTTTATTTTCATTTCTGTTGGGTTTTGTGTTTTTAACCACTTTTGCAGGAAACGAAGAAAAGTTGCTGCTGCAGCATGCTGATCTGACCAGAGTTACGGCGTAACTCATTCTCATGGTTACGCCGTAACAGTCCCCTTGCAGCAGAACTTCAGATGCACTACCAATTACGGCGTAATCCCATCTCAGTGGTTACGCCGTAGCTACACTTTTGCAGCGTATGCCAGGTTTTGCCTAGTTACGGCGTAACTCCTTCTGGAGTTACGACGTAACTATCCTCTGCATTACTTCTTTCATTTTAAACACAATAACTTTGTATTAGTATTTTAAATGAACTTTGTGGGTGTGTTCCCTGTAAACCCTCACGAGACTACACTCGTCCACTTAGGACACCAAGTGGTTTAAAAGGCTTGTTGCATGCGCTAAATGCAACCGTGATTCCTACGAAAGTGAGTTAGGTTTATTTTTCATTTTTCAGTTTTTTCTTTTTAGAATTGTGCTTGTCGGTAGTGTGATTTCAGGGATTGAAGTTTGCTCATGGATGCTTATGCGAAGGCATGACTCTCTTTCGTGGGCCTTCTTTCTTTTTGGAGCAAATTTCAGGGAAGTTCTCGCTCTAATTCTACTTTTCTCTTCACCTTTATTTAACACTTAGTGCAAAAGGGACTTTGTACAATTCAAGTGGGGGGACGGGAGTAGAATTATCTCTTGAACTTTATTTTGCCCTTGTTTTTCTAGTTTATTTTGAAAAATTATGCCATTTTTTAAATTTTGACATGTTTTTCTTAACCTAACTAGATTAGACCTTAGCCGAACACATATAACCCTTGATATATTATGGTGAGATTAGCCTTATCCGTTTCCAAAATTTTACCCCAAATCCACCAAATTATGAGTGCGCCGGTAGCTTGTAAACTTTAGAACTTGGCCTTTGCATCATTTCGATACCATAGACGAGGTATGTTGAGTTTAGCTCGATGTATTTAGACTTTTCAGTTTAAGAAGGCAGTATTATAGGATTATCACCCAAATAGCCTACCATTGTGTGTCTGTCTATTAGCCACCTCGACTTCTCGACCCCCATGTGAAACCCTTTTGTTGCACTCACCTTTAGTGCAAGATACCACTATATACACCCATCTGAGCCATTCCTTTCATTTCGTTAACCCAATATATTGTTTCGTTACACCTATATACTTTAGCTTACCCTGTAGTCTTTATTTGTGATTGAGAAGTCATCATTTGCCTAAGTTCAAGGTTCAAGTGGAAAGGTTCGGGAATCACGCTTTCGTCGACGACATATTCTTAAAGATCATTGAAGACCCCCCGAATTCCCATTGTTCATCTCAAGTGGGGGGATGTTATGTTTATTTTAAAAAAAATAGTTATGTTATTCAGTTTATTGTAAAGTGCAATGTTATAAGAACTATGTTATGAGCTTAATATAGATTTAGTATCGAGGAGGCCACCTCCGTCACATTTGAAGATTGGAGTTGGTAATAGCGCCAACAGTTGAAGAAAAGGTAGTGTGCCCATCATGACGTCCTCTAATGACACAGCTACCTAGTTTATCATGATCCGGTTTCTTAACTTCGAAGCTTGAACTTTGGGCGGACGGTAAGTGGTGATGACTTGGTTATAGATTTAGACTATTTGCTTGATTTTAATTTTACACCATTTATATATCCCATGTCTTATCATACCCTTTAGTCATGAAGCGTGTCTAGGTGATGCAGCGAGCAATCTTTGGTGTCTTGGCCATGGATTTGGTCATGTACCATTGGTTTTGTCCACTTCGCCGTGACATGTTAGTAATGGCGAGTCACCCTTAACCTTTGTCGTGTCTACCCATATTGCCTTCGAGAATTGCTTAGCCCTTAACTCTAGTCGTGGAGATTTGTGTAACCGTCAAGCTTATGATAGAATACATGCTATGACTATGCGATTAAGTGATCACCCCGAAATTGACACTTAGAATAGTTGAGAGATTTGAGTGTTTCATTCCCATTTTGTGGTGTTCGGCTTTGTTTTATTCTAGCATAAGGGATTTTTAAACTTATATTTTTTAGGTAATGGAAGATATCTTTTTAGGAATCTATCCAATAAGGTCTACTTGAGGGCAAGTAGAGTTCAAGTGGGGGATATTTGATAACATCAAATTATCCTGAATATTAAGTGTCAATTTCCTTCGATAATTCTTGTAATTTATATCATTTATATGGATTTACGCTTGTTTTCTAGTATATTTCACTTTCAGGTAAATTACGAGCATTGGAGCTAAAGAGACGCGGATTTGGAGAGATTATTGAAGATTTATCATAGTATGCTCACTTTGAAGAAGTTACGACGTAACTCCTCTCTCATATTACGCCGTAACTAAAGCGTGGCTCAAAAAACCAACTTATCAGAAGATTACAGCGTAACTCTCCCAAAGATTACGACGTAACCATATTAGGTCAAATGAGGTTCCGCTCCGCTGATAATTACGACGTAACTCATGCTACAACTACGGCGTAACCATTGATTTATTGAAGATATGGCGTAACTCCTTCCAGAGGTTACGCCGTAACCAGCATTTTAGTTCCAATTGCGAAGAATTATATGTTCAGCGTAACTCTTATAATTATTTATGCCGTAACCAGAATGGCCTATAAATACCCCATGATTTCCAGCATTTCAAAGTATCCCATTTCACAGACAACAATCAGAGAACATGAGAAGAAGTCGAAGGCAGGTCTAGAGGAGCATACGAAGCTATCTCCAAGGGAGAAATCACTCCCCTACGATAAGCAATAGCTTTTTATCTTTTCTTTACTTTCGATTCATGTATTTCGTAACATTAAACATTGAATTGATTTGTATGGTTAATATGAGCGGCTAAGCACCTCTTGGTGCTGGCCTTGTTATGATTCCTTAATTGTTTTGTTTGCGTTTACATTGCTTCCGTATAATTATTTCTAAGTGTATGCATGCATAGTTTATTAGTAGCTACCCTTGTTTCGGTAGTTTTGAATGGCGGTAGAGGCTAGTTTCTTAGGAGATATGACCAACTGACCCTAAGTGAGTAGACTGAGAGGGGAAGGGTAAGATTTGACCAACTGACGACCCTTTCTACTTGTGCGATTTGACCAACTGATCACCTACCGTTTGGATGAACTTAAGAATTAGGGGGTGAGTGTTGCCCGGGCACTCACTATTATAAATCTAGCATGTAGCGGTACTTAATGACTTGGCTTAGGGGACCAGGAACAACTGGACTTATGAGGGGACACCTGACTTCTCCAGTGGTACCCTTTGCTGATAGTTTAGGACGAACTGACCAAATGCTGTCCTCTCGACTTTGACCCCACCTGGATTAATTGGAAGTAATTAGAAGTAAACACTACTAGTTAGGATGAGTAACTAGGTTAGCACCACTCTCCTCTATTGATCACATCATTTGCCTTTATTTGCTTTAGTTGTTAATTAGTTAATTCCTTATTGAAATCATATTAAAATCTGTGACACCTAGACTTGGTATAAATCCACAAACATAGCTCTTGGGACGACATCGGTTTTACCGATTACTACACTACACACGATTTGGTACACTGCCCGTTAGTGCATTAGGGTAGACCATAGCTATAACGAGTAATTATAAATGTTAAAACCTAGTCAGTAAAACCTGCATCACTTATACTAGTTATTTTCTCAAAATCATGATCCTATGACACTAAATATATCAGTGTAGTTATATAGGAGCTCAAAAAATCATAGTTTTTCGAATCAGCTACAACGGACTTGTGAATCAAAAGTTAAAACAAGTTAAAGATCAAAACCGGAAACCCTAAAATCTGTAAACAACCCTACTGTCCAGTTTTTCTTACTCATTTTTTAGGCCCTTCTGTTCTGAATCATCAAAAATATAAAACACGAAGGCTTGTGCTCAATCTCATCATACATTGATTTCATATTTTTATTATAATAGGTATACTTGTTATATTAATGATGTTGTATAAAATCTTAAAACATAAGTAAAACTTGTTTATGATTTCATGTAAACCTTTATTATCTTATACTAGTTATTTTCTCAAAACCATGACCCTATGACACTAAATATATTCGTGTAGTTATATAGGAACTCAAAAAAATCATAGCTTTTCGAATAAGCTAAAACGGACTTGTGAATCAAAAGTTACAACAAGTTAAAGATCAAAACCAGAAACCCTAAAAGATGTAAAAAAAAACCTTGTTGTCCAGTTTTTCTTACTCATTTTTTAGGCCCTTCTGGTCTGAATCATAGAAAATGTAAAACACGAAAGTTGTCCAAAATGATGTTTTGCATAAGACAATATGGGAGTTTAAGCCTAAAAATGCAAACCAAGGGCTAATTATCGCCAAAACTTGCAAGTACTGTTTTAGACTTAAAGTTTATATTTCAAAGGTTTAATTATGATAAACTAGTTTTCTTCCAAGCTTAAAGACTTACCTAAGTTAAACACATTTTATAAAAATGTAACCTATAGAATTCTAATAAACTTTTCTAAGTTTATTTGAATTTCAAAATAATGTTTTTCATATATGAAAACCGATTTTACTGTTCATAACTTGTAAAAACTTGTAAACTCTTATAACTTGTTTAAATTCTTTAACAAAGACATAAACCAACTAAATTCACAAGCCACATAACCATTTTAAACACTTGTATGCAAAATACATGCTTTACTATTAACGTAACATGTTAGTAGGGAGTTTCGTGTGAGGGGCCTCTTCGGGGTGAACGTATTGACGAGTAGTTGGATTTATGATTTAAAGTGCTGTAGCTCCTCGTACGTTTACTACATGACCTCTGAATTATGTTAGTCCAAACAGTGTTACAATAATTAACTAAACATATTTTCTTAAACCTAGCCGTCTTTATAAAGGACATACCTGAATATTATAAACTATCATGTATAACATCATGATCAATATAATGACTTACATACGCTCGTTTATATTTTCACATCATTATTCCAAAAACTAAAACACAACGTCATATTTTAGGTTGCAGGTAGAGGTTTTCGTGACTCATCGATCGACTACATTATTTACTTGACATCATTTAACTCACGGTGAGTTCATAGCCCCACCTTTTACTCTTTTAAACTGTTTTTACAAGCACTTGGGGGAGATACATACTATTTTTACTCGAACACAATTACTTGAAACTGTATGCTTATCTGAATGTTTTTAGCACTAAGTACCACTATTTCCAACTTAAGTCCCTACATCATGAGTCATTAATCACAAGTGAGTGAACACGAATAATGTGGATAGGCCTATTGGGATTGACGAATCCCGTTTGTTTGACCAAGTCCGGCAAGAAAACGCACTATATATGAGAACTCTAGGTATAACGGCAAATTACCTACTAGGGCCACTATTATATCAATTCTTATTGATACAACTGTTAACATTTTGATTTTCATGAGCTTAGTGCAATAATAAATGTTTTGTTTTCAAACTACGAGTGTATAACAATGTAACCTTTGTGTTGACTTTTAAGCATATTTTATCTCAGGTCCTTATGCGGCTGGCACGGAGGAGCACGGAAGGGCATAAATATTAAGTAGGCTTTACGTTTATTATCATTCGGAAAACATCAAAACTTTATGTTGATGTAGTTTGTACCCATGAACTTACTGAGACATCTCTTTTGTAAACTTTAATATTTGAATAAATGAATGACAATCCTTTTTAAACGACCCGGTTAGAGTTCGTTTTCTATTATTATAATTGTTATACCAACGAGTAATACTCAGTTTGAATTTCGCTGCATTTATAATATTGGGGGTGTAACATACTAATTACTACCTTACCACAAACCCGAAATAGATATTTATCATTGACTAACTCGCGCTTTAACATGGAAAACACACGCTTTAGTGACACGTGAATAAGACTCAAATATACCTCGATCAACATCATCGAAAATAAGACATCCTAAGTTGGCTATCCCGAATTACCAACTCCCATAAAATCCTGAAATATACAATACAAAAGTTGCAAAGTTACGAGCATTATCTATACTACATAAAAAGAGAAAATGGTCAAATAGTCAATAATTGGAAAAGTGAAAAGTGGAATATGTAAAATCTCATACCATTGAATGCTATGCTGTAATCTTAACTTAAATGCGATGTTGTATCTTTGGAAAGTATAGAATGTCTCATATCATGTCAAACTTGATAACTTTGGAAAGTATGGCTGATTTCTTCAATCTTCAAAGGCGGGATTTAAATATAATCATTCAAATTGGATTCCTTAATCTCCGCTAAAATTTTGTCGAAACTAGACACCGCTGCCGCTATGCGCAGGTACTCGTCTAGTACACTAAAATAAGTAGGTTAATTTATTTAAACCATCGGAAATTTATTTCCATGATCAAAATAGGTACAAGCAAACCACCGAAATTATTTACTTCATTCAATATCAATATTTGAATTCAATCCCAATCCTAAACACCCACATATAATTTTATAAATATATTTTCCTGAATTTAATAACTTATATTAAAGTAATAATATAAACAACAACGGAGGTAGAACGCCTTCATCATTGGGATACTAGATTCATGGTTGATAGATTAATTATATGTTTTAGTACAAGACTATTGCTTAATTAGATGATCATTCGTTTTATGAATTACAATATGTGACAAAAGACGACATATGTGAGTATTATGGTTAATTATAACACAAGTTCAAAAACTACAGCAAATGACAAGTACGCATGTTACTGCAGTAGCAACTAGCAAGAACATTAGTACATCAGTACACTACTAGAGATCCGAGAATATAGCCCCTTTCATAGAGACCCCTTTTAGTGAAAAACGGGTTCTGTATGGATTCCGGCTAAAAAAAAGGGCATAGAGTCATTTTTTCTCGTGAAAAACCGGGCTTTATGTTAAAAGCCGATAGAGCCCAGTTTTCTTCTAAGAAACTGGGCTCTATTCCTCTTATAGAGCCATGTTCTCTAACACAAAACTGGGCTCTATGTTCTAAACCCTTGCCGTCACAGCCACCTTCGTCACACAACCAAACCAGTAAGAGATTTGATTCGAAAGAGGTACAATTGATGTTACATCGTATGTAACTATTAGTTAGCGTATTTTGCTATTATTATTTTTAGATACATGTTGCAACTATAGCAATTTTAATAAATTTTATGTAGAAGTATTTTGGACTATTCTTGTTTAAAGGGCCCTTATTTGCTATAGTGGAACAGGGCATCAAAAATCCACGGGACGGCCACTCATATGGTGAACCAACTACTTATGACCTGGATTACATACCGCTATAAATATGATTATAACACATGTCAGATTCATCTATATATGATGATTGAAATCCACTTAATTTTGATTTTTAAACTCGGTGATGAATAGAATATATGCTCTTATCCATAGTTGGCGTATTTTCAATTTATTATCATCGATTGGCCTTGGCGTGTATATAGATTTGAAGTGATGAGCTTCTTCTGAAAACGATTGCTTACCAGTATGAGATTCATTAAGAAATAGATGCTTACTGTTATGGGCAAAATTTATAGGTCTTTAAATGGCTAACTATGTGATAGAAAGGTCAACAGGGTAAGCAGGTTGCTTCTTACTATATATATGCTATGAAATTTGAGATAGTCAGGTTGCTTCTTATAAGCTACTCATTTGTAGTATCACCGGACATCCCGAATCACCCGACTCGGCATAACCCGATCCGAATACCGCCGAACTCCATAACCTGATTCCTTTATCGGGTCGGTTCGCGGGTGAGTTTTTAAAAATCAAAACCCGACTTAACCCAACCCGATTACCCAATAACCCTAGCGGGATAAGAAATTCCAAAAGAAAATGATGTGTTTTGCCTTTTTGTTCGATTGTTTGTTCTGCTGAAATCCTAACGTGATAAACGAGTGTGGGAACCCGCGCGATGCAGTGGGATTGGCTTCAAAGGACTTACTTTGTAGCGACACTTAAACCTTAGAGACTAATTTTGCCAAGTTGCTATAGTTAGCAATTAATTCTATAGGACTTACTTTGCAACGTCGCTTAAACCTTAGGGACTATTTTTGCCAGATTGGTATAGATAGCAATTAATGATGTAGGACTTATTTTGCAGCGCCACTTAAACATCAGGGACTATTTCTGCCAACTTGAGAAAGTTGCAATTAATGTTTGCTACAGGACTTACCTTGCAACGCCGCTTAAACCTTAGGGACTATTTTTGCCAGATTGCTATAGATGGCAATTAATGCTAAAGGACTAATTTTGCAGCGCCACTTAAACCTCATGGACTATTTTTGCCAAGTTGGGAAAGATTGCATTTAATGCTTGCTTGTTACTGTTTTCTTCCCCGATCTTTAGTATATATAGTAATATCGTTCACGTAAAGTGAAGAAAAAGAAGCAGACGGGCCAATGTTGCAACTAATAAAGTTATAGGGCTTTAGTTAATCAAGTAAAAATAAGTTTAGTATTTTACTGGGCTCTGATAGACATATTGCTCTAATAGACGTTGGGCTTTAATTAAAATTGAGTTTACTGATGATTGACCAATCTTAACACCCCTACTTGCAATCTTGCATCTGTAAAATGAGCAACTTAAAATGTGAATCCAAAGTTTACATGTTCAGAAAGAGTCATTGGCAATATGCAACTGAAATATAAAATGCTAGTGTATTAACTCAAGTAACTGCGTAATCTTGATTGTTAGAAGTACCCCACTAATGTGACTAGGATGATATTGCCATACACATAGAAAGTACATAACAAATAAGAGCTCAACAAATAAAGATGAAATGTTCATTAGTAAATGTTCATTTTATGTAGTAGCACCAAGATGATGCAAATTGAATGTCGCTCTCAAGTCTTACTAACTGAATGGTCCGGTGAAGTGTTAGGAATGCGGCAACCGAATACAATTCCAACGAGCCTTTGATAAGCGTGTTGAACATTTGATACGCTTGTTGGGGATCTCTGATCCCCGTTGGGAACATGGAGGTAACTTAAATCAATCCCTGGCCGGGATGGGGCTAGGGATGAAGATTCTGTTGGAATGCGCGGTAATCCCCTTGTTGCCATCCCTTTACACTCATTCTTGTCTTGTGTTATATGCTCTTTGTACCTTTGCACAAATAGATCTATACTCGTATGATAGTCCTCAATCCGTAGGCTCAATGCCCACATCCGTTTATCCAACATTTGATTTCGCTGTGATAATTTAATGGCCAACCGATCATATTTATCAGGTTGGTGCGCTGCATCCGAATAATACCACCGTCGATATATCTCCTTACGTCGTCGAAAAGCATAATCATGTCGTCGTGCTGCATCAAGTCGCATTGCGGATTCATCATCTAATCGTCGAATTGCATACCGCTTGAATGCCTTGAAACCCTGTTTAGTGAATGGAAACCGTTTAGTAGATACCTGCAATGAATATTTTGAAGAGTTTTAGTATATAAAAAAGCTTCGTACACCTCATATAAAAAGAATTGAAGTTTAGCTTTAATACAGACACTGATTACCTTGGGTAAGGCACCAACCGCAACATTGCAAGGGCGAGTTGGATAAAGAGGAGTAACATCCTTTAATGATCATAAGGATTTGCATTGTGGGCACTATCAAGAGAAAATGAGGAAAAAAAATAAGGGTGCGTTTGGTATCTCACTATGGGAATGAGACTATAACTATGAAAGTGATTAAAGGTGTTTATTTAAGATGAGAAGGTCCACCACTATGGTAATGAATGATAGATATAATTCATACTCCATATACATCAAGTGAGCTAGTTATGTATCTTTCATAGGTGAGGGACCCACTACTACTATCAAACTCATATCCATTGTCATTCATGGCAGCATACCAAACGCACAATAAAAAACAATTGTACATACGGTAAAATTACTATTGTTAAAAAGTCGGACAAACCTTGCTATAATTTTGACTTTGTTGAAGCCATTGGTTTATACACGACCTTCCATATATGTGCCCACAAGGAAGACAACTGCAAAACAAAAAGAAATAGACAGTCAAATGTGTAAAAAGAATAACCAGATCATGAATGAACCAAGAATTTGTAAAGCCTTTATTCTTAAGGAAATTAAGAATCAACTTAGGGCATAAAAAGGTAGCTGGAATTTCTAATGAATCATAGGAAACATGCATGATTTTACACATAAAGAGGAATATTGTTAAAAACGGTATCACATTATAAATAAAAGTCGGATATCAAAAGGTGTATGTAGTGGTTCTTGTTTATGGTGGTGAAACTTGAAGATTGATATATGTAAATGTGAAAGTGGAAGATTGTTTATGGTGGTTCATGTTTATGACGCGTGTCCCTCCCCTTACACTACCCTACTTTCGATGCGTCCTCAACCCAAAAAAGCACTAGTCGGTTGCAAACACGACCAGTTACTTTCTTCATTGTGTGTGTGTGTGTGTGAGTGTCTGTGTCCTATCGTGATCACCATTCTTATGATAATCACACAATACACACTACAACAAATTGGTCATTTGTACACACTTTTTTCTTCACACTTAATCAACCGTGAACTTTATTTTTAAGATATTCACACTCATAAGTGTGTAAAAATTATTTTCACTAATAAGTGTGATAAATATGAAGTGCCAAAAAAAACTTCACATATTTAATTGTGAAAACAAAAGCTCACGCTTATAAATGTGAAATAATATAACTATATCTTTTTAACACTTTTTAATGTGAAGAATTATGAAAAACCTCACACTTTTAAGTGTGAAGTAACTAAATATTTTTTGTCACATTTAAAAATGTGAAAAGATGTAAAATTGCTATTCTTTAGAAAAAGCTCACACTTATACAAAGTGTGATGAATTTTTATGTATAAAAAAACCCAATATGTTTGGAAGATACCCCTATGTTTGGAAGCGGATATAAAAAAAAGAGAAGAATAAACGATACCAATTCGTTCCATCATCTTCACACACTAAAAACACACAATTCATTCATATCAGTTCATCAATTCGTTCATATCAGTTCAATCAATTCATTCATATCAGTTCCATCAATTCGTTCCATATCAATTCCATCAGTAACCATGGCGGATCCACATCAGTAACCAATTCGTCAGGGTTTCGATCAAGTTAGGTGAATATAAGCTCGTTTGAAGCTCGCTTAAAGGTTAGACAATTCACCGCTAGCTTATTTTAATAAGCTGTTTAAATAAGCTGTTTTGATTGAATTCATGCTTATTGTAGTTTAAATAGCTTATTTTAATAAATAGTTTTGATTAAATAGTTTAAACAAGTTTATAGACTTAATGAGTTGGAGTATAATAATCTGATTAGCTTCTTATGAGTTGGAGTATAATAATCTGATTAGCTTCGTGGTTATATGTATTAACTTTTGCGCTTCAGAATGCTAGCATATGTCAATTAGAGTTGAACTTATGGTGTTAGTATACGAGTTACTATCTGATGGTGTTGTTAGAGATGAAATATAATGATGCGCCTACTGAGTATTTGTTGATGGATATAATTAGGGGTGTTTGGCAGTAGGTTAAGTGGTTATGTGAAATGAACTTATTGGAAGTAGATTGTTCTTTGTTTCATTTTTTGTACTGATAGTAATGCTATAGCAGCTGTCACAGCAGGTCTAATCCTATTATTTTGTAATTTTTTAAAGATTAGTCTCATTTTTAATGACATGTTATTTCTACGTATTTCACAGGTTATGGCAAGAAGAACATGCAGAGCTCATGGAAGAATTAATCGTAAGTATTTTCGTAAATGCGTCCTTAATTTTCTAAAATAAACAAGCTAAACTTGATAAGCTGAAAAAAGGGAGCTTTATTGGCTTTTTCGTATTTCAATAAACAGATAAGCTCATATAGTAATAACAAGCTAAAATAAACATGTAGAACATTAAATGAACCTATATAGTGACTGTTTTATCTTCATGCAGATTCAAAACTTGAGCCACGGGTCTTGTACTTGGCGAAGAATGGTGGAAATGTTTCTTGGGGCAGGATTTAAGAGAAATCCTTCAGGAATATTGTTTTGTTGTTCCAGAATTTGCAACTTGTTTTTGAATTTGTAACTTGTTCCAGAAATTGTTAAAACTTTTATGTTTGAAATTGCAACTTACTTGATGTACCAGATCATGGTGAATATAAATTTGGGTTATTTGTGTTTGAAATTGTACAACACTTTTATGTAATATTTGATTTTTTAATTCCAGAAATTGTTAAAACTTAATATATAAAAATTTATTTATTTATTTATTCATTAAATAGACATTTAGAGTTCTTCACTTTTAAAGGTGTGAAGATTTTTTATTTAAATCCTCACAATTGAAAGTGTGAAGAATTAATATATCACACATAAAAGTGTGAAGAATTGTTTCAAATCCTCACACTTAAAAGTGTGAAGAGTTAAAAGCTCACATTTAAAAGTGTGAGGAATTGTTTTAAAGTTATCACACTTGAAAGTGTGAAGAATTGTTTCAAAATCATCACACTTTAAAGTGTGAAGTTTTTATTAATCTTAACATTTAGAAATGTGAAATTATTTGCTACACCAACATTGTTCACACACAAGCTAAGTGTGAACTTTTCAATTCCACACACTTTATAGTGTGAAAATATGCTTTAATAAGTGTGAAAAGTTAGCTATTTTGTTGTAGTGACAGTGGTTGGTGCGATAAAATTACATGTCTCATATGTTGAAGAATATAAGAAACACTGATACAAGAAAATTACATGATTCATACACAAAAATTTGGATCTTGCAGTCAAAGCTTAGATAAACTTGTCTGTTCAGAAAAGACAATTTGGAACATTTAATCAAATCCACAGTTGAAAGAAAAAACGTTTTTGTCATTGATCAGTCAGATATAGAGAAAGAGTTATATACTGTACCAAATTCGATGTTTCCCAGTACGAGCCAAAGCTTTGAAGCAAATTGGGCAAACATCGTTAAAGAGAGATATATTCTTGCTTCGTCCAAGAATAGGCCAATCAACCACCAGCCCTTCCAAAGTTGTTTTGCCATCGGAGCCAACCCAAGTTTCAACCTTAGGCAGTGTTACCCAAAACTCTATTTTTTCAATATCATCATATTCATAATCCAAATAATCATAATCTTCTTCTGCTTCTTCTTCGAATTCCTTACCTAGTTCTTCTTCCTCTCTTTCCATGAACTCCTTGTCATGATCCATTATTCAAAAACACTGATAAATTATTAGCAAGGATTACAACCAGAGTCGAAAAAACCAACACGCATATTTTATAGTCGGTTTTGTTTCACACATTAGGTATGGCTTGGGCCGAACCTCCCTTTTTATTCTTATAATTGAGAATTAATTGCACGAATGGTCCTTAAAATTTGATCACTTTCGCAATTTCATAATCGTCTTTAAAAATTTGTAAACATCATCCCCCTCATGAACATCAATGGCACATGATAATTGTGAGAAATTGAAATTTTAAGTGTAAAACTAATTGCACGAAGAGCAAAGTGAGCAATTCTGATTAAGGATTAAAATATAATTTTTTACTCTCTCCTAATTAGTGCTCTCCCCCAAACTGACAACTATTTTGATGAATGTCTTGAATCCAAAGAAGTCTTTTGATGATTAAATGAATACCGTCTTTAGTCTTCTAACACGCAGCGGAAAATGTAAAACAAACTGTACACTCGACCTTTTTCAAGATCGTCCATTTGGGAGAACAAAATATCAACATCTTCATTTCACAAAATGCATCCCAGTTATCTTACATATAAAAAATCAACCCATAATGTACACATAAAATGATAACACCAAAGTAACAATTTGAAACACTGATCATCTTAAATTTGTTGCCCGAAATTGCTAAAGATGGATAAGGGAGAAGTGCGTAGAAAAAGACGAGAGAAGGATATAGAATCAAAAAATATCTGACATAAATCATTAAACCCGATCACGTGAACTTGTTGTGCGTCCTTAATGTATACATTTCTCTCCCTTGATGGTTGCGATCTCATCGGAATCAGAATAAAATTGTGTACATGAAGCATTAACTGGAAGAACTATATCCTAAATCATTTAGCCCATGAGAAGATGTCGATAAACCCAATCTACTAACAATACCATTTAATATTGTCTAACTCTTTTATCAAACCCTTGTATCAAAATTCAATGGCTAACTCTAGTAACCACATGTGAAGATAATCCAATATGACGAACTTGAGAGTGAAGTAAAATCCCTCAGACTTGTGACTTAAGCTTGTACTATCATGTGACTAAGAACGGTGTACCTTATACCTTACCACCAAAGTATTAGAAGCACAATTTCTATTGATATATCCTCAACTACGTGAGACATTGAGCACTACAACGTAACTCCTTAAAGTGTAGCTACTTTGTGGGTATAGAGAGAAAGAATCACAACAATAATTAGATATCCAAGTCTTCATCACAATCAATATATGCCCAAACAATTCATCTTCGCAGGAAGTGAAGAAAGAAAGAAGATGAAATAAGTACACGCATCTGTAAAACGTTACTTCAAACCCAAATAAATAATAAAGAAACATCCTTGTACTCACAGTTGATATGCATTGCAAACTCTTAGCAGTGTAATATTAACCTCGTGAAAATTTGTAATATCAAATACCACTCTTTTTGTCAATTATATCAAAAATTAACACAACGCATTAAAATCAATACTTTGGTAACTATATTAAGTTTAGCCCAATCTTTGATATTAATTTGCAACCTATTAACCAGATATAGCCCAAAGCATTTATATTTTTCATGCCAGCCCAATAATATGATCGAGTCCGTTTGATATATCATTTAGGTCCAAATAATCGGATACAAGCCCAACAAATGAAAATCCGATCCAATCCATAAACAACATTAACCAGTTTAAGGGTGCGTTTGGTTTGCTGTCATGAATGACAATGGGTATTAGTTTGATAGTAGTGGTGGGTCACTCACCTATGAAAGATCCATACCTGGTATCACTTGATGTATATGGATTATGGATTATACCTATCATTCATTATCATAGGGGTGGACCCCTTCTTCTTAAACAAACACCTTTAATCACTTTCATAGTCATAGTCTCATTCCCATAGTGAGATACCAAACGCACCCTAAAATGTTTCTCATTTCATTATAAACTAAACACAGACTCTTGATAAGTTCGGCCCCCAACTCCTTTTTTGTCTCTCTGATATGCTTTCATCATCCTCACCAAATCTGATCCAAAACTCATCACATCTCAATCCATCATCTCCTTCAATCATAACCGAACAATCAAATAATAAACCCTTAGAATCGAGCCACACAAACACAAACTAAACCGTACCATTACCTTCTTGTTATTTTCATTGCTCAATCCGGATCAAGATAGCATAACGAGGCATCAAGATCCTTTGGAGGGTCTCGGGTAGGTCTTCATATGTTATTTTAGTTGTTGTTTATGGTCTATGAACGAACCAAAGAAAAAGGGTATAACATAGTTGTTATAATCCTTATCTTTATGTGTTCGGATATTAATTGAAGTTTTGCTTCACAAAAATGGATCGATATGATTGTTTCTCTTGTTTGATAGACCTTCATGTGTCTCGATGTTACTCTGAATAATACGAGAGAAAGAGCTGAGATTCACTAATTGTTTTGTTTTAAGTTTGAGTCTTGGCGAGTGAGTATTATATGAACAGGAGGGGATAATGGTTGTGTTTGGATTTTGTGACAATCCCTAAATTTTCAAACTTTAATTTAATAATAAATTATTATTTATTATTACCTGAACGTTTTGAGCAAGTATTAGCTCACTTGATATAATTATGAAAAGTTATCCTGCACACTAAAACAATTTAAAATAATTATAAATATCAAAAAATGCACATTTATATTTTATGACTAGGACTAATGAATAAAAATTTAAAAATAAAAAATTAACTCATTTTCCCTGAAAACGAACCCAAACGAGTACCGACACCCAATTAATTATGGCTGAAATTAATCAACTCATGTTCGAGTCCTCATTTATATTTCTATATCACATTTATATAAATAAATAAAAAATACTTGCGAAAACGTGTTTAAACATCTTTGTTTAAACACGCCAAACCGGGGTATCACGACTCGCATTCAAACTAAAACGGAACAAAAAAAAATACACCATGAAATTTCAAAATCTTTTCCTCCCTCTATAATTATACACTTTGTTGCCTACTCCCTTAATTAAAGTGTATCAAATAAATTCAAAAATCATAATAAACAATATTTTGACTTTGATAATTACACTTGACTTTTTTATATAAGGAATAAGCACAAGGACCATTGTGTATTAAGCCTTTGAGGGACAAAGAATGACTTGACCCCTCCTTGGGTCCTTACTGTTGACAACATACAAACCCAACACACCTTTTACTTCCTTCTTTCTTGCAACCCACACGAACACTCAAAGCTATGGTTCTCCTATTTAGCATGAACCAAATCCATGCAACACCTTTATATGTAATATTCTTTTTTCTTTTCTCTTGTGTTGAACGCAAGTCAACTAGAAACCATGGCCAATTATATAACCCATTTCTTTGCTTATAACCCCATGATAGAAGACACAAAACCACAACATTGTAATTTTTTATTCCTTTCTTGCGTTAGACCCAAACAAAGGAACAAAGGAGACAAGACTCCTCTTTTAGCCACCCTAATCTAATAAACAAATGACCAAGACCATGCCTTGACCACTCTTGACTTTGTTACCCATGGTATAATATGTCTTCTTCTCTCATGGTGACATGACAAACCAAAGCATGCCCTTAATCTAAGCCGATTCTTGCATGCATGCTTGCATCCCTTTCTTTTTTTAATTGCTTGGAATTCATACAAGGAAGAACTAATATATTGCTTAGGCCATGCTTGGTCTTGGCTATATAAGCCATTTCATTTCACTCACACACTCCTCACAACTCCTACACTTAGAATCTCAAACACACACATATCATTTGCAAAACACTTGAAAGTTATCGGGTTTTCAAAGCAAAAAGGAATCGGGTGTAAATTTGTGAAGCAAACGGGTTTACTAGATCGTTGGTCTTCTTCCTATCTCGTTCAAACAAACCACTTTCACTGCTCACTGTAACCATTTTCTTACTTGGTGTTTCATGTCAACTACATATGTAGTAACCAAGCACATATAGCAAATGAGTTTTACTTAAAATCTATACTCTCGACATACATTTATACACGATCTGTACATTGAAGTGAGTTAAAAAAACAACAAAAAAAATTAAAACAGTTAAACATAGGTTAAAATTGATAGTGTTGTAAATTAAAATACGAAACAACACTTGGCTCCGTTGGTTGGTGTGTTGGACAGTCAAGCAAGGGATATAGAGTTCGAATCATCCTCTTGGCATGTTTTGTGATTTTTGGTTATTTTTGCCAAGTTTCGTGAATTGACAATCCCAGTCCCTCAACTTCGAATCAATTGTCACTTTCTCTTAACACTTTAATAAGTTTGTAATTTACAACTTTAGGCCTCAACTTTAAATACTTTTGATATCTTTAGCAAGACTTTTATAAGTCTTATAAAACTTGTATTAATCTTTACAACTTTAGTCCCTCTAAGTTGTACACTTAACACTTTTTATCCTAAAACTTTTGGAAGATAATAAATTCATATTATTTTACCACTTTTGTTAAATGGACACGTTAACACATGTTTTTAACGACTCCATCCGCGTAAAGCATAAATATTATATTTTCCCACAACTCCGATAAAAATAAATATTGTATATATATTTTACCTCTCGAAACTAAACAAATCTAATAAAGACAAATTTATTTGTGTTTATTCACACTTTGGCATACTTGAGCCAGCATTCGAGCCAAATTTTATACGAAGGTTTCGCATACATTTTTTTCACTTCTTCCAAGAGCCAATACTTACAAACACTTTGAAACGATTTAAACGTAAACTCTGCCACACAAGCAACATTAAACACAACCACTTGTAAACACTTAAATTTATTTAAACACTTTGAGTCGTGAGTACACAAAACTGTAAACTAAGAATTGTCATACTAATTTAGGTCGCGTGTTGGTGCCACACACTGCTACTACTTGACTATTCATTTCGGAGGACTTATTTCTGAGGTGAGTTCGTAGCCCCACTTTTTAACTCGTATTTGCTTTGCAAACTTGCGGTGAGAAACATGCTTGATTTTTATGGGCCATTTAAACATTTCTTTTGATTAAAAAACTATTACGTGTTAGCCTAAGTATTGTATCCCAAATCCATGCCCTTACTCATGTACCGTTAGTTCCCGCTGGAAAGCACGAGTGATATAAATAGATCTATTGAGGGTGACGCCTTCATCCGTGTTGGAGAACCAACTTTCTAGATAGGACAAACGGATGTATACCATGTCGAATTACATGTGTCACGGGATAGAACACTTGTCGGGCCTTATTTTGATTACATGAGCTCATTTCATGCACACTGTCGTAGCTTCGGTATCATGGAACTTAGTGCAGCGTAGTAGACTTTCGTATAACATTATGCACATTATAATGTTAACCTATAAACTTAGTAGACTTTCGTATAACATTATGCACATTATAATGTTAACCTATAAACTTAGTAGACTTTCGTATAACATTATGCACATTATAATGTTAACTCGTAACCTTATTTAAAAGACTTTCGTATAGCATTATGCACATTATAATGCTAACTTGTAAACTTACTAGAATTTCGTATAACATTATGCACTTTATATTGTTAACTCGTAAACTTACTGCTTTATGTAAACCTATGAACTCACCAGCTTTATAGCTGACCTTTTTAGCATGTTTTCTCAGGTGTCTGATTCTGAAGTGTGACAATATCAAGGCAGGGCTTGGCATGGCTTGGTCATAGACTACACTGATGTATTTGGGACCACCTTTTATCAATGGGCCATACTTCCGCAATAATTTAACTTTTGTAAACTTTAGTAATTTCATTAATAAAAATTATTAAATGAGTTTTATAAACCGTTCTTTATTACCTTTGTTATGATACTAATTGAGTGGCGCCCTCGGGTTTTGGGAGTGTTACAGATTGGTATCAGAGCCTTGGTTATAGAGAACTAGGCACAAATAAGTCCTAAACTATAACCGCTTTTACGAAAAACTTTACCTATGACCAAACACATGCCAGACACATGGCCTTGCTCACTACTTTTACTTGGAGTAAATTATATATTATGCTCACTATTTACTTGCTGTTATTTAACGCAAATTTGTGTCATACACTGTTATATGCCACTTTATTTACTTGACACATACTACATACTTTAAGTATTTACTATATACTTATCTACCTATACCGACTTTGTCACAGACTATGTCTTATCCCGCTTACTCATACTCATATATACTGGATTATGATAATCCTACTACGTACTGGTTTATAACCTCAGGGTTATGCCTTCCTCTACATGAACTTATTGTTCAACTTCGAGTTTGAACACTCGCCTCACTCTATGTGAACTTATTAACTGACCTCGAGTTGGGTCACTCATCTTAATCTCTCAAAACAACTCTTAAAAGTATTTGAACATACTATTAGTATAACTGAGCTGAGCATTTCAAAATTCATTGAACCTCGGTGGAATATAGACTGATCACCTATCTTCGACCAGGGACAGTGGGACATAGCCTGATCACCTATGTCCGACTTAGAGGTGAATTTTGGAATACTAAGAATAGTTACACTGGAATTATGTTTGAAGTAGTTCTTGCTAAAACTTCAAGTGTTGCAAACTTTTTGTGTGAATACATAAACTTTTCACATAGCAACCCCTTCACTATGCATGTCTGTCACGACCTTACCCTGTCACAAGTACCTCCACTCCACACCTTACCGATGAATTGGAAATCATCACTAACCATTCGAGGAATAACTCTCCTTCGCTCACTAAGAAAAACCTTTGGAGTAAATCAAACACTTTGCATTGAAACAATAAACAATAAGCATTTTAATGGGATTGCTAAGGAACAAACTGATTCATCATCTACAAAACATTATGTGAGAACGTAACTCCTGAACTCACATAGAGGACATGTAAACTTCCAGCTTGGAACCGATATTAAACAAGTTTTTCTTTACAAAAGTTGAAGTTCGGCAATTTTCTCTACATTCATCAGGTTCTCTTCCGAAAGCTTGATCAAAGTCAACAACTTTCTATTTCCACATCCTAAATTGTCTTAGGACAACCTACTGACAATCACGGATACCTGCAATAACTTCCTTAAAAGTTATAACTCCAGACTATTTACGGAGACCAACTATGTAATCTTTGTAACTTTTTCAGTTCCGAGAAACCTCATCATCAAGTAGAAACCTATAACTACTTAACGACTTATACTCCGTAAATGACCAAACTATACTCTTAACTTTGAGCCTCCGTACTTTGGGTATAAAGCACATCAATAAGTCAACCAACGAATTGCAAGTAGCAATCAACACCATCTTTCTAGAGGACACCTAAAGCTCACTAGTAACCCACACTATCTTTTTAATCACACAACAGAACATGACATTTCAACGTCATCATTCAAATGGAATAACCAAAAAAATATCATGAGCAACTACAAGGAGTAGGTTATTCGGATATCCCTCAGTAAGAGGAATGAGTTAATAGAAATAACTCTAGGAGTACACCTAGATTGAACATCATTTCCTTGCAGGAAATTCACATCTATGAAATGTTAAAACCTATCGAAACCCTGAGTCGGGAAGGCAAATGGTTAAAGTATAGCCGTATCTCGATTGTCAAAACACGCAAACTCTATCGAGTAACTCAAACTGAAATTTAAGGACGAATTTCTTTATAAAACGGGGAGACTGTGACAATCGGTAAATTTTCAAACTTTAATTTAATAATAAATTATTATTTATTATTACCTAAACGTTTTGAGCAAGCATTAGCTCAATTGATATAATTATGGGAAGTTATTCCACACACTAAAACAATTTAAAATAATTATGAATATCAGAAAATGCGCATTTATAATTTCTGAGTAGGACTAATGAATAAAAATTTAAAAATGAGAAGTTATCTCATTTTCCCTGAAAACGAACCCAAACGAGTACCGACACCCAATTAGTTATGGCAATAATTAATCAAATCATGTTCGAGTCCTCATTTATATTTTTATATCACATTCATATAAATTAAAAAAATTCTTGCGAAAACGTGTTTCAACACACCAAACAGGCGTATCACGACTCGCATTCAAACTAAAACAGAACAAAAAATACACCATGAAATTTCAAAATCTTTTCCCTCCTCTATAATTATACACTTTGCTGCCCACTCCCTTAATTAAAGTGTATCTAATAAATTCAAAAATCATAATAAACAATGTTTTGACTTTGATAATTACACTTGACTTTTTTATATAAGGAATAAGCACAAGGACCATTGTGTATTAAGACTTTGAGGGAAAAAGAATGACTTGACCCCTCCTTGGGTCCTTACTGTCGACAACATACAAACCCAACACACCTTTTACTTCCTTCTTTCTTGCAACCCACATGAACACTAAAAGCTATGGTTCTCCTCTTTTGCATGAACCAAATGCATGCAACACCTTTATATATAATATTGTTTTTTCTTTTCTCTTGTGTTGAACGCAAGTCAACTAGAAACCATGGCCAATTATATAACCCATTTCTTGGCTTATAACCCCACGACAAAAGACACAAAACAAGACACAACATTGTAATTTTTTATTCCTTTCTTGCGTTAGACCCAAACAAAAGAACAAAGGAGACAAGACTCCTGTTTTAGCCACCCTAATCTAATAAACAAATGCCCTAGACCATGCCTTGACCACTCTTGACTTTGTTACCCATGGTATAATATGTCTTCCTCTCTCATGGTGACATGATAAACCAAAGCATGCCCTTAATCTAAGCCAATTCTTGCATGCATGCTTGCATCCCTTTCTTTTTTTACTTGCTTGGAATTCATACAAGGATGAACTAATATATTGCTTAGGGCATGCTTGGTCTTGGCTATATAAGCCATTTCATTTCACTCACACACTCCTCACAACTCCTACACTTAGAATCTCAAACACACACATATCATTTGCAAAACACTTAAAAGTTATCGGGTTTTCAAAGCATAAAGGAATTGGGTTTTCAGAGCTATCTCCAAGGGAGAAATCACTCCCCTATGATAAGCATTAGCTTTTTATATTTTCTTTACTTTCGATTCATGTATTTCGTAACATTAAACATTGAATTGATTTGTATGGTTAATATGAGCGGCTAAGCACCTCTTGGTGCTGGCCTTGTTATGATTTCTTAATTGTTTTGTTTGCGTTTACATTGCTTCCGTATAATTATTTCTAAGTGTATGCATGCATAGTTTATTGGTAGCTACCTTTGTTTCGGTAGTTTTGAATGGCGGTAGAGGCTAGTTGCTTAGGAGATATGACCAACTGACCCTAAGTGAGTAGACTGAGACGGGAAGGGTAAGATATGATCAACTGACGACCCTTTCTACTTGTGCGATTTGACCAACTGATCACCTACCATTTGGATGAACTTAAGAATTAGGGGGTGAGTGTTTAAGATGCTACCGCCCGGGCACTCACTATTATAAATCTAGCATGTAGCGGTACTTAATGACTTGGCTTAGGGGACCAGGAACAACTAGACTTATGAGGGGACACCTGACTTCTCCAGTGGTACCCTTTGCTGATAGGTTAGGACGAGCTGACCAAATGTTGTCCTCTCGACTTTGACCCCACCTGAAGTAATTGGAAGTAATTAGACGTAAATACTACTAGTTAGGATAAGTAACTAGGTTAGCACCTCTCTCCTCTATTGATCACATCCTTTGCCTCTATTTGCTTTAGTAGTTAAATAGTTAATTCCTTATCAAAATCATATTAAAATCTGTGACACCTAGAATTAGTATAAATCCACACACATAGCTCTTGGGACGACCTCGGTTTTACCGATTACTACACTACACATGACCGGGTACACTGCCCGTTAGTGCATTAGGGTAGACCATAGGTATAACGAGTAATTATAAATATTAAAACCTGGTCATTAAAACCTGCATTAAGTTTTTGGCACCGCTGCCGGGGAGTTATATTAGGATTTCTATTAAGTCTTTAATTCTTGTTTTGTTTTTAGAATTTTATCAAATCCTCACGATCTCTTTTCAAGTCTTCAGGTACCATGGAAGTTGTTAACATTGATGACCTCACTCTTGAGGAATATTTGGCATTGAAAAGAGAAGAACAAGCTCCAAGACTCGCAAGACCGGCAATTGGAGCTAATATTGATTTCAAGATAAAACCTCAATTTATGAGGGAATTAAGACCAAGTCCTTTTTCTGGAAATACCTCGGAAGATGCTTACGAAGACGTCGAAAATGTTGAATATATCACCAGTTCAATACACCAGGAGTTTCAAAAGATGCAGTTATGCTCAGAATTTTTCCTATCACTCTTACGGGAGCCGCTAAAAGATGGGTTAATAGATTACCAGCTGGAACAATTGATATGTGGGCTCTCCTTAAAAGATACTTTATTCAACGATACTGTCCACCATCTAAAGTATCAAGACAACTCGCAGACATACATAAAAAGACCCAGGAAGTTTCATTCTCCCTTGCTCTATTAATAATTTACATAATATCAATGCCTTAAAAGACCTAGGGGCTAGTATTAGTATCATGTTGTTTTCCATGTGCAAAAGATTAAACCTTGGTCCTATCAAACCCCTTTGCATGACTATTGAAATGGCTGATAAAACGGTAAGCATACCCAGAGGGATAGTTGAGAATGTGCTAATCAAAATCAATAATTGTTAGGAATTAGAAATTTCCATAGTGAAGAGTCGGTCACCCCAAATATTATCTAGCATAAGTTAGCTCGTAGACTTGTCGTTAGTTACGTTATTTATCAGTTTATTAGTTAGTTATTAGTTTAGTTTAGCGTAGTGTAACACCGTGGAGGAAGGACGGGTCTTTACCCACTGTATCCCTGATCCACAGGCCGATAGGAGGTCGTGTATTGTGTAAGTATAAATACCCCTTCCATCCATGGAAGGGGTGGTGCTTTTCAGTCTAATATTCCATACTTTTGTGTAAACCTCTAGCAAAAACACCCTCTCTCTCTACTAACTCTCTAACTATGGCAAACATGTATTTTGATCATCCAAGATCACCCGAATCATCAACACAATAAATATTACGATCCTACAATTGGTACCAGAGCCAAGGTTGTTGTGTCTTGATGATTTTTTTTGTGGTTTTGATACTTATTTGATACTTATAAGAAACTGGTTTTCATATTGATGTGGTCAGAATATGTTTTATGGGTAAACAGTTCTTTAAAATGTTTTGGTATTATCTTTTGGTCCATCAATGTCTACAAAACCTGTCTCTTGTCATGTCCATGTCCAAGTCAGTATATCTGTTATGCTTTTTGTACCAAAAGTGTAGTCTAAAGTTGGTCATTTGGTCAGTTTTTTAACAGTCAAAATGGGTCAAAGAAGCATATTTTCTGCATTTTCTGGGTTTATCATGAACATGGTCGGAATATGGTCGGAAAACTCATCGGAAAATGTCAAATTTCATGGTAGCGACTTATCACTATTTGTCCAGATTCATTGAATCTTGCTAGCGACTTGTATTTACAAGTCGTAGCGATTTGACCATCATATAGCGACTTGGATATTCGTTGACTTTTTTGAAAGTCAACAGTGACTTATGTCAAAAGCTAAGTAGCGACTTGTTCAAAAAATATGCTAGCGACTTGTTGTTTAACAGGTTAGCGACTTGGTTAAAAGATATGCTAGCGACTTGTGTTTGAAATGTTAAATAATAACCTAGCAACTTGACTCCATCTAGCGACTTGACACAAGACTTTAGCTAGCGACTTGTCTTGGACAGAAAGGATGAAGAAGAAACGACTTGTTGACCAAGACCATCAAAAATACCAAGTATCAAGACTAATCATATGCGACTTCAAGAATTCAACCATCATCAGTCCAGATGCAAGAAAATAAAAAGAGAATATCGAAGAACATCTAAGCATCACAGTGGTGCCAACCAATTATTCAACACCTTTCTACATCTATACACAACAAATTCCCTTTCCCCTAACTAACTTGAAATGAGATCTCAGAATGTTTCATGTGAAAATTGTATACAAAGACCACGAGGGTCTATTTACACGAATGGTTTCATCATCATAGATCTCTTCTAAATAATCTCACAACGAAAATGAAAACCAATCAACAATCTCAGTTTTGCTCGTTTTGTATGTGGTTCTACAAACACATAGATCTTTAAGGATCTATACACATACAAGCTTGTGCTTCATAGATCAATTTAGGAGTCTACTCCACTTGATAATATCCGAATAGCAAAGAAATAAGTCATAACAATATAGTTATACTCGTTTCTTTAATTCGTTATAAACCAAATCAATACTAAAAGGAATAACCATGCTCAGTACCTACCGTGTTATTCTGAAGTCGATGTCATTGCCAAATCAAACCATCTCTATGGCTTCTCAGATTCGGCTTCGTGCCATCCCTGTGGCGTTCTCAAACTGAATCGGACATAAGGTTTGATGGTAGATAGTGTTCATCTGAGATTCTCATTTGTTTGAGGCTCGAATATAAGAAAGGCTAGACTGAAGTTGGTGCTTGTTTCTCATTAGATAACTTGATTTGTATGATTGATGAGATTGATTGAATGAGTGTGAGATAGATCTTGATTTGATTTGGTTTGGTGAGAGAAACAATATGATGGGGGCGGACAAAACATTGAGTGTGGTTAGGGCTTGCTAAACTGTGAGAAATATTAGGGTATCTCATATCTTATATCCGGATACACATTGTACATGGATCGGGCATTTTTTGTTTTTGGATCGTGGGTTACTAGTTGGATCGGGTACACAATTATTTAACGTGGACTTCACTTGGGCCAGTAGAAGATGTCTTGGCCTGTTATTCTTATAATCTGATCGAATGTATACTTCTTTTATTGGACCAGTTTATTGAATATGTTTGGACCTAATTGTTTGGTAATAGTCCAACCGGTGTGGATAATTGGTGTGATATGAGAGTGATTATGGGCCTGATTTTGAAGATGGTCTCGTGGGCATATAATGAATTGAATGGGCCGTCGTATGTGTGATTATTTGGGTCGGTTGATGATGATTCTTGGATATGGACTGTGAGTTGTAGTTTGATCATGAGTATTGATGTCGTGATTTGTTAAAGAGACTTGATGATGATGACATTTGTTGTGATTTGGTATGATAATGATATTTGGATTGATGATAAGATTTGTTACGCTGTGCAATTTGATACTTTAGGGTATACATTTTCACAAAGATTATTATGTCACGGCTAGAAGTGTTTATTGGAAAATGTTGACTACGGGATTGTTTGTACGATATTTCTTATTTGGATTTGAAGTGATGTTTTCCGGGCGCGTTTACTTATTTTCGTCTTCTTTCTTTCTACCCTTCCGTAAAGATGACTTGTTTGGGCGTTTATTGAGTGTGATAAAGACTTGGCTATTTAGTTAGAGTTGTGATTCTTTCTCGCTTAACCAACAACGTAACTATCACTTCGGTGTCTCACGCAGTTGAGGATATGTCAAGAGGTTTTGTACATTGGGTACACCGTTTCTTCTTCACAAGGATTAGTACAAGTTTAAGTAACAAATCTGGGGAATTTTACTTCATGATCAAGTTTGGTATATCGGGTTTACTTCACCAGATGGTCACAACATTTGCCGACAGAATGCGTGATTGATGTATTTACCAAAGTGTTTAATTAGTTGGTTGATGATGGTGTTGATGTTGGTAATGAACCGGTGATGAACCGCTGCATGTTCCCCTAAAACAGATATTTACTAAAACCAAAGTTGTCATGACACATTCAAGCTGACATTGTTTACGGTTTTGTCTTAATTTTGTAAAATCCCGCCAAAGAAACTATTTCTCGGTTTAAATCATAGACTTGTAAAATCCCGTGACAATGGAAACATCCTGGTAAAAGTAAAGTTCATTTCCGGATCTATCTTACGGTTTATTCTTGGTTTTGTAAAATCCCGCGAAAGAAACTATTTCTCGGTTTAAATTATAGAATTGTAAAATCCCGTGATGATGGAACCATCCTGGAGAAAGGAAGGTGTATTTCGGAATCTTTTCTGATGCTGGTGCTACGGTTTCTGCTTCAAAGAAGGGATAAAAGTGTGTGCTTCATGAATTGGGTATGTGTTTGGGTTGTCTTCATGGTAGTTTGGTTATTACTTGGTTTTACGGGTTATGTGCTTATACCATGGTCGGGATGAAAACCATTATCATAGTTCAATTAAAACGTCAAAAGAGGCTAGATTTGAGCTTTTATCTAAGAAGATGTGACAACGGAGTTAATCCACTATTATTTATTTGAGGTTGAAGTGAATTATCACGGGCGAGTGTACTTAGTATCTGAAGGTATCGGGGATGGATGGATGAAGATTCTTCATGATCCTTGTTCGAGCTTATTTCCAAAAACGAAGACTTGGAAATCTAGTTATTTTTTAGAGTCTAGTTTTTCTGGAGGAATTGGGCTCTTTTTACCACAAAAATAACTATCACTTTAAGGAGTTACGTTGTAGTGCTCAGTGTCACATTTAATTGTGGATTTTCAAGAGGTAATGTACGTCTTATACTTGATGGTTGGTTGGATGAAGAGTATAGAGTACTTAGAGATTCAATGGAGCATGAATTCTCGGCACCGCTCTTTGTTACATATGTGCAAGTTTAAGTCACGAGTTTGGGTTAGTTTACTTCAGGGTAAAATTCATCATATTGGGTTTTCTCCATCAACTGTCACTACAAAGAGCCTACTGAATGATAATGGGGTTGATTACATGTTTTGCCATAAGAGATTGAAAAGAGAGAGATTATGACGTTTGAATACTTCAGTTCAAGCCTCGTTCTCTAAAGAAAAGAAAAGTGTACGCTTCAGTGCGCTTTATCTTCTGAAGAAGAGAAATCTTCTTATTATGACCATTCTCATCAACATGCTTCATATTTTTTCCATGCGCTTCAGTCATCAAGTGAGCCGGGCTATCACTGATTGTTTTCTCATTCCACTTGCTCGATTATAATGAAGATGGCGACATCACGTGCTTATTTTGCGGGAAAGAAGTGTGAATAGAACATTCGGATGATTTTCACTTATTTAATCAAGAATGGCATCTCCGTATGCAATTCTTGAGGGGGAGAAGAAGTGTGAATTTTTTGCATGATTGATTAATATTTGAGAATATATGGTCAAACGGCTCCTAACTCATGTAAGAACCGAGCTTCTTCTTATCGGGTCATCTTCACATGGAGTTGTTCTTCTAAGAGCCGTTGGTTGACATCTTCACTCGGATTGATGAGTTTATCGACTAAGTGCTTCCGGTTAATGCTTCACGTATACATCAACATGATGATTCCGAACAATCTCTCTGTTCTTGTTTGATGTGATTGGTAGTTTGGTGTTACCATCTTGTGTGTTCGTTGAGGCCTGATTGCTGATTTTCTTGATGAACATCCTTCTGTTCTTGTTTGATTGGGAGGGATTTTAGCTAAGGGGATATGCAAGATGTAAGTTAATTGGGATGCTTTTTGGTGAGATGCTTTTTGGTGTGAGTTGAAGATGTTAACTATCTATTCCCCAACTGCACAATCTTGAAGAAGGTCGAGTCTACAGTCTGTTCTACATTTTCTGCTACATGTTAGAAGACTAAAGACGAGTTGCATTTAACGATCTAAAGACTTCTTCTTAATCGGGAATTTATCAAACAGATTGTCGGTTTAGGGAGAGCACTAATTGGGAGAGAGTTATAAGTCAGATTCAATCCCCAATTAGACTTGCTCATATTCTTTAGCAGTGATTCCTCGAGACGTTGTTATTGACTATTTCACGTATTGGACATTTGACACAAGTTGATTACTTCGGATTTAATCATTTATCACTTATTTGAGATTGAAGTTGACTTTCACAACGGCGTGTTCTTATTTGATAACTTGCTCGGGCTTAAGAATTTGAGTTGAAGACTTGGTTTATCTAGTTACCAGCAGTCGAGGTGGATGGTTGAAGACCTAGTTAACTATCACTATTAGGAGTTACTTTGTTTTACTCAGTGTCACACGCATATGACGGTGTGGATAATCGCAAGAGGTGTTAATGTCTCATACTTTGCTTGAGTAGTGAGTACTTAGAGATTTGCTTGAATCATAAATTCTCGACACCGTTTTTCCATCATTAGGTGCAAGCTTAAGATACAAATGTGGGGAAGTTGACTTCAGTTTCAAGTATGGTATATCGGGTTTTTCTTCTTCAGTGGTCACTTCAAATTGTCTACATAAGGGTTGATAAAAATAGACAGAGAGAGTCTTCAGCATGTTGATTCTCACAAGAGTTCAAGTGTTCTTCTCATAAAGATTTCAAGTATTTGGGCTTATACTATGTTGCTGACTCTGAAGTGTCAAAACCAGCAAGGGGTAAGGAGATAAGCACCTAAACGCGAGTAAACTTGATGAACTTAATACTTCTAAGTAATTGAAGATACCCCGGGAAGACAAATGTTATTACCGCAGAGAAACTCAAGGTTTGACTCATGACGAGTAAACTTGATGAACTTAATTCTTCTAAGTAATTGAAGATATCCTGAGAAAACAAATGTCATGACCGCAGAGAAACTCAAGGTTTTACTCATCAAGGCGTTTAGTGCTAGTATTTCATCTACGTGGGGGAAGTGATGTTAGAAAAAGTTTCTGAAGATAAAAGAGGTACACAAGTGCGACATATTCAGGGGAGATAAATGTGTAACATGAGGGAGGTGTTATCAGTTATTCTTTCGGTGGGAATGTGTGTACTTCGGATTCTTGAGCTTCATACACGATCATCAGGGAAGAAAAATGTGAACATGGGAAGGTGTTTTCATTCCCCTCATGATGTGTATTCGGGAGAGCTTTTGGGTATTGGTGTACTTCAGGTTCTTGAGCTTCATACATGGTCATCAGGGAAAAAAAATGTGAACATGGGGAGGTGTTTTCATTCCCCTCATGATGTGTATTTGGGAGAGTTCTTGAGCATTATACAAAGAGGCTGACTGCATCAATTCAACCACTTGGTGGAATTGTTCTCTTGACAACTTTTGGAATGGATTGCTTCAGACTTCAGTAGTAATGAAATATGAGAAGAAATTTTAAGAGTGGGATGATACGTTGCTGTTCTTGTTGATGATATAACCCCGAACAAAGAATCTAGATTACCGTTCTTAAAAGGAGCAGCGGGATTTATGATAATGGTGTGCTTCTTTGTGCACCTGGCTAAAGCAAGCTTGAAATAGAGCTTCGAATATGCTCATCTAATGGATTTTCGGTTTGGGGGAAGCTGCCAAAGTCTCTCTTTCTCAAAGGCTCATGTTCTGTCTTCTATTCTGGAGCCTCGATTTGCTTTGGTGGTGAATGTTTAAGAGATGATGACTTCTATCTTCTACAACGGGGCTGCTTGATATCCTTATCTCGGTACTCGTATCATCATCTTCTTTCACTATATCATCTTCTCTATCTTTGTATATATTTTTCAGAAAAGCAAAATACAAAAATATAAAACCAGCAAAACCAAATACAAAAATAGAAAACCTCAAAAAGAAAATAGAAAAATATAAAACCTTCAAAAATCCATAAAAATCAGAAAATTTCAAAAATACCAAAAATATGTTTTCTAAAGACATGTCTTCTGGTATCGATAACATCTACGGTCTTAGAAATGTCATTCAATAATGGCACGGGACTTTAGATGAAGTTCGAGCAGAAGGTGTAAATATTCTTTTCTAAACATGTCACAAAACTATGGCTTACAGTTATTTCAGACTGTAACCCGGGCTTCAAAAAATGGCTTACAGTTACTTCAGACTGTAACCCGCGCTTATACTATGGCTTGCTATTATTTCAGATAGCAACCCATTCTTTAAAGGAAGGAAAGTGCTGCGCTAAATCTATTTTCAAAATATTTCGTGCACTTATCCTAAAACAAAACAAGGAAAGCATGTCGTCAAAAAGACTGCTGTTCCTACACAAATGTTTTTCCGTCTAAAATTCTTCAGAAAAATATTTGTTGTGTTTTCAAAAATGGTGGAAAATGAGTTGCTTAAAATCAATCAGATTCAGAGTTTTTATAAAATTTGGAAACTCAATCAATGACTTCAGCACTTTTAAAATCTTTTATAAAATGAGTTATTGGTTGAGGGGGAAAATGTTTTCAAATCTATATCTTCTAACGAGCTTTCTTAATTATCCTAATATGCTTAATTAAAAATGATGTTAACCTATGTTGAAGGACTAGGTGCCAAGGATATGATTGCTAGGATTAGATAATTAGAGTTTGATGAACACATTTTTCCCATACATTTAAATGATCTGATTGATATGTTGCATAGACTTTTATTAGTCGATTACTGTTTGGGTGATGTCGACCACCATATATCTGTATGTGTGTTCACTAACGTATGCAGGTATATTGGTTATAAGAATGTTCCCGATCCGGATCCCACAGATTAATATGATTGGATGCCGAAAGGAAAGGGTAACTATATCTTGGGTTGACAAATGAAGAAACGGAGCTTAATTGGACTTCTATGAAGAGTTGGCATAAATGCAACGTAAGAGGTCTCACTGCATCAGCAGATGGTTTTCTTCTAAGTGATTGAAGAAACAGAGCTTAATTTGACCTCAGTTGGCATTCAAAATGCAACGTAAGAAGAAGTCTCACTGCATCAACAACAGAAGCTTCTCAACCACCTAACGTATCTTTGTGCAGGATACCATTTTTAAACAATTTTGAATAATTTGATTAAATTGTTTTGAAAATTGAAAATATTGTTTTGAAAATATATTGGACTAATTTTTTGAAAATCACCGGACTTCTTGTTATCAAAACCTAAGTCACTCAATTATTGACTTCTGTCATGGATTGAGGGGGAGAGTGATTTAAAATAAAATATTTTCAAACGATATTTCTTCACAAAAAGTCCGTTTGTACAAAATTTGTGGTGATCTAAAGATTTAATGTTATGTCATGGTATGATTTTTCTTTTGAATCAAGGTCTTTCAAAATGAAATTTTTTCTGTTCTTGTTTGATTGTGAAATTGTTTTATTTTACTTAAAGATCTCTTAAAACTATCATACCTGACACTAACAATCTTTAATGTCTTAAAATGGTCCTTATCTGTCATTTTTCAAAGTTAAATCAAGCCACGTCTTTCCCCAAAATGTTTTAAATGATTTAAATCAATTGGGATCACAAATCTCAAAAGGTTTGAAATTTTGATCAGGGTAGAGATCGTGAGTTAAATCTCTTATCTGTTTAAATGGAATTGGTTTTAGTCCTTCAAAGGCACTCCTGCCTCCATGTGCCAAACGATTTCAAATACACAATGCACATGTTGAGGAGGAGGATTTATCCAAAAACCAGATGAGTATTTAAACAAGGCCACATTTTCTCCCATGTTTTCTAAGCCTAATTAAATTACTTGGGATCCAAAATCTCAAAGGGTTTGATATTTTTGATCGGGGGAGAATTTGTGATTTAATAATGAAATTTGATAAAAGGTGATCGTTTTGATTTAATTGTGCAGGCTGCTCTCTCATATGTGCTAAACGCTTTCGAATCTCGAAGCACATATTGAGGGGGAGCATAACTATCGAGGTACAAAAGCTTTTTAAAAAAAGTTATTTATAAAGTACCTTGATTGAGTTTTCAAATGGTTTTCTTAATGGATTTTGTGATCGTGGATGTGCTTCAAAAGAACTCTTGCCTCTATGTGATAAAATGTTTTAAAATATCCTATGCACATATTGAGGGGTAGAATTTTACCAAGAAAATCAAATGGCTTTTTCGTATGAAAATTGTGATCAAAGAAAATATTTCAAAGTCCTCTTGCCTCCATGTGCCAAACAATTTCTAAATCACACGCACATGTTGAGGGGGAGGTTTTCTAAATGATCAAAACTATTAAGGTACAAAATGCTTTGATCTCGTATCACAAGTACCTTGATTGTTTTTCCAAATGATTTTTCAATTGGTTTCATGAAGGAAAGAACAATACCAAAAGACCGACCAATTTACTTTATTCATGGTGATATAAGGATGGTTAGGTTAGGTATTCGTTCCCACGATCCCGCCAGAACCAGAGGGATCTACCCAGGGACAATCCACTAGATAGTGTAGAGTCCTTAGGAATGATGAAAAAAAGAGAAAAATGAGAATATGGAAAGAGTGCGGACTGAGACAGAGCTAGTACTGGAATAAACCCAACAAGGTTCTAGTAATGAAGTCTCGGTAAGCACTGAAGGGGTTGAAGAATGAAAAAGAAATGAATATGAAAAAGGGTGAAAAGAAATAGCCCTCCAATAATTCAACCTTAGGGCAGTAACCGGGTTCAAATTCATATGCTATTGGTGTTTACTAAGGTAACATCGGTATTGAAGACAAGACGTCATGGACCCAGTGACTCACTACACTTCAACTTTCCAAACCACTCAAGTTCCTCTTAAAAGGACTTGTTTCATTCTCACGGGGAACCGACATTATCTATCGACTCTCTCTTAGAGATTGTTGATATTGAAGAAGGAGACCCTCTCTCTAGTCTCCGACACAGGAACCAAATGTGCACTATTGAGTCTAGAGCCAAGAGATCATCCACAATATCTCATTAGGACACAAAATTAATGAAAACTTGCTGTTTCACACAATGTGGAAAGTAAGAATATATTGAGAGTCCTACGCATTATCCTTGTGGTTTTGCCAGAACATATGAGTGGTATGTAAAAGTATTCACGATGAAGATGGAAATCCTTCTAGAGCCAACATCAAACAAGCTCTTGGTGGGTGACATGTGAAATCTTCTCGTAAGATCAAACTTGTGACAACTAGATAGAAATGATGGGGAGATTCAATCTTGAATCAACCTTGGTCCAGGAATGGAATTGACGAATACTTTTGGAAAAACCGTTTGATGTGCAAATCTTCTTTTCTCTAGCACGTCGAATGTGTATTTATGTTTTCAAACACAAAAAGTATCTCTGATTGAAAAAAAAATACTTTTGAAAAAACCATTCGATGTGCGAATCTTCTTTTCACTAGCACGTCGAATGTGTACTCATTCTTTAATACAAAAATTATTTTGATTGAAAATTTGATCTTTCTCATAAACCTTCATTGTATTGCAAAACTCTTTCTTCAAGCAATACACGATTGTTTTTCAAATTATTTTTCATCAATCAGTAAATCTCAATTTGCTGGTTCACTCACTCCGTGTTGTCTTCTTTGAGACGTTCCGGTTTATGAACGGCTAGAACAGCTGCGAAACCCTGTCAAGGAGATTCTTCGGAATTATACCTGATCACAGGCAGTACTTGTACTGATCAATGGAGAACCGTGGGCCGTGTACCTCAATTCAACGAAAGTGGTCAAAGACACTTTCGTGTGTTTTATTGCTAACTGTTGTTTGCATGTACACTTGAACGGTTGCAGCTGATCAGAATTGATGAGTCAATCCAAAGCCGTATGCTCACAGCATCCACACTTAATTGAAGAAATCATGACTGGTGCATATCTACATAACCTGGCTCTGATATTTCTATACTATGCTTCTGCTACACTGCTGCAAATATCATGAGCCAGTAAAGCTTCCGCTACTCTGATGAAAGATGTCATGATTCAAAAGTGTGAGCGTGTCGGTCCGAAAGTCACAACTTCACATGATGGCAACACAACAAAGGGTGATACAGAGATTTACTGTGGCTGATGATCTCAAAGAAAGCTCGAAGATCATCAAAGATGTGGATCAGTTCAAAGGCCTCCACTGAAAGTACAAAGCAGTCGGACTTTGGAGTTGCACTACAAAAGCACAAAGATTGCGGAATTGAAGAATTGAAGTCTACGAGCTCAAGAACAAAGTCAAGAATAGAATGCTAGGATTCGAAATGTAAAACATGGGGTGACCTCCCTTAGGGGGAGATTATTAGGAATTAGAAAATTCCATAGTGAAGAGTCGGTCACCCCAAATATTATCTAGCATAAGTTAGCTCGTAGACTTGTCGTTAGTTACGTTATTTATCAGTTTATTAGTTAGTTATTAGTTTAGTTTAGCGTAGTGTAACACCGTGGAGGAAGGACAGGTCTTTACCCAATGTATCCCTGATCCACAGGCCGATAGGAGGTCGTGTATTGTGTAAGTATAAATACCCCTTCCATCCATGGAAGGGGTGGTGCTTTTCAATCTAATATTCCATACTTTTGTGTAAACCTCTAGCAAAAACACCATCTCTCTCTACTAACTCTCTAACTATGGCAAACATTTATTTTGATCATCCAAGACCACCCGAATCATCAACACAATAAATATTACGATCCTACAATAATTTTACTCTTTCTGTCGACTTTGTTATTTTAGACATGGAAGAAGATCTCGACATTCCATTAATTTTGGGCAGACCCCTTCTGGCCACTGCACGTGCAAAGATTAATGTTTTCTAAAAAATCAATGCATTAAAAATCAACGATAGGAAGCTTACCCTGAATATGGATGACGTTGGAAAATGTCACCCTGTCGAAACTGTTTGTGTTATCAAGAAAGGAAAAAATAAAACTACCCCTACCACCATCATACACAAGCACTGTGTTACTAATGATCATAATATGCAGGGAAGGAAAGTCAAAGAATACGACAATGGAAAAATACATCGCGACCACGCCTCGAAAATAAAGGAAAGAGAGTCTAAAGACATGTGGCACGAAGTTCAGAAAGTTGATTACAAGTACATTCCCAATTTAAAATACCATTGGTGCAGGGCTATCCCTATTGACAACGATAAAGGATATGATCTTTGGGCTTCATGTAACCCTTATGCGGACGTCTATGACGGTGGTCATGACAAGGAAAGAGTAAAAAAAAATAAGTACTTATGGTCCTTAACTAATGACAAGGAAATAACATTCGAAGCTTGGGTGCGAATCATGTATGGCGAAGTTGGAAATGATGATAAAAGAAAAATCTGGACTAATCTTAGCCACGGTGAAACCCCTGATCATAATCATGAAGCAACAAATAATTCAACTACGTATCATGGGCTCATTGGTCGAAAGCATTGGTGTGAAATAATAAGAACCATTGATGGGGATTCTTGGGCCTCCTGCAATCCTTACGATGACAACTGTAATGGAGGAAGTAGTGCAAATAGAGTAGGAGTTAACGAATTTCTATGGAATTCAACAACGGACAATATAAGAACCGAGGTACAATGGTCTGGTAGGTTAAGATTTAACGATTGGATCAAAATCAAATATGGGAAAGTGGATTCTTCTACACAAAAATAAAATTTGGAAGGACTGCATGAACGAAAATAATCCGGATGAAGAGAGATACGGGTAACTCAACCAATGATGACAAAGAGGACACAAGAAAAGATTCCAATCATAAGGATACTGATAATTCTGTTGAAACCATTTCCAATGATTATGACATAAAAGGAATCGTGGATCACCAGGAGCCATGATGTAAAGCAAAGATAAGTGACCCAGAAGATGAAGAGTATGAGAAAATGAAGTGCAAGCTTCTTGGCATTCAATATAAAAAACCACCACCAATGGGGCCGGACAAAAAAATTTACAAAGTTCGGAAGATAGGGACTAAAGAGTACCTCCGCACTGCTACCAATGTCGCTTGGGTCAGACACAACTTGATGAAAGACATAGAGGAAGTTGGCCAAGTCCAAAGGCCACCATAAAGCCCCGAGGCTTTGAGTCTAACTTAAAGACTCATAAATAAAGAAAAGTTCTCTTTCAGGAGACAACCCGAATTATCCCGTTGATTTGTTTTATTTCCATTTATGTTGGGTTTTGTGTTTTTAACCACTTTTGCAGGAAACGAAGAAAAGTTGTTGCTGCAGCATGCTGATCTGACCAGAGTTACGGCGTAACTCATTCTCATGGTTACGCCATAACATTCCCCTTGCATCAGAACTTCAGATGCACTACCAATTACGGTGTAATCCCATCTCAGTGATTACGCCGTAGCTACACTTTTGCTGCGTATGCCAGGTTTTGCCTAGTTATGGCGTAACTCCTTCTGGAGTTACGACGTAACTATCCTCTGCATTACTTCTTTTATTTTAAACACAATAACCTTGTATTAGTATTTTAAATGAACTTTTTGGGTGTGTTCCCTGTAAACCCTCACGAGACTACACTCGTCCACTTGGGACACCAAGTGGTTTAAAAGGCTTGTTGCATGCGCTAAATGCAACCGTGATTCCTACGAAAGTGAGTTAGGTTTATTTATCATTTTTCATTTTTTTCTTTTTAGAATTGTGCTTCTCGGTAGTGTGATTTCACGGATTGAAGTTTGCTCATGGATGCTTATGTGAAGGCATGACTCTCTTTCGTGGGCCTTCTTTCATTTTGGAGCAAATTTCAGGGAAGTTCTCGCTCTAATTCTACTTTTCTCTTCACCTTTATTTAATGCTTAGTACAAAAGGGACTTTGTACAATTCAAGTGGGGGGACGGGAGTAGAATTATCTCTTGAACTTTATTTTGCCCTCGTTTTTCTAGTTTATTTTGAAAAATTATGCCATTTTTTAAATTTTGACATGTTTTTCTTAACCTAACTAGATTAGACCTTAGTCGAACACATATAACCCTTGATATATTATGGTGAGATTAGCCCTATCCGTTTCCAAAATTTTACCCCAAATCCACCAAATTATGAGTGTGCCGGTAGCTTGTAAACTTTAGAACTTGGCCTTTGCATCATTTCGAGACCATAGACGAGGTATGTTGAGTTTAGCTCGATGTATTTGGAGTTTTCAGTTTAAGAAGGCATTATTATAGGATTATCACCCAAATAGCCTACCATTGTGTGTCTATCGATTAGTCACCTCGACTTCTCGACCCCCATGTGAAACCCTTTTGTTGCACTCACCTTTAGTGCAAGATACCCCTATATACACCCATCTGAGCCATTCCTTTCATTATGTTAACCTAATATATTGTTTCGTTACACCTATATACCTTAGCTTACCTTGTAGTCTTTATTTTTGATAGAGAAGTCATCATTTGCCTAAGTTCAAGGTTCAAGTGGAAAGGTTCGGGAATCACGCTTTCGTCGATGACATATTCTTAAAGATCATTGAAGACCCCCCCCCCCCCGAATTCCCATTGTTCATCTCAAGTGGGGGGATGTTATGTTTATTTAAAAAAATAGTTATGTTATTCAGTTTATTGTAAAGTGCAATGTTATAAGCACTATGTTATGAGCTTAATATAGATTTAGTATCGAGGAGGCCATCTCGGTCACATTTGAAGATTGGAGTTGGTAATAGCGCCAACGGTTGAAGAAAAGGTAGTGTGCCCATCATGATGTCCTCTAATGACACAGCTACCTAGTTTATCATGATCCGGTTTCTTAACTTCGAAGCTTGAACTTTTGGCGGACGGTAAGTGATGATGACTTGGTTATAGATTTAGACTATTTGCTTGATTTTTATTTTACACCATTTATATATCCCATGTCTTATCCTACCATTTAGTCATGAAGCGTGTCTAGGTGATGCAGCGAGCAATCTTTGGTGTCTTGGCCATGGATTTGGTCATGTACCATTGGTTTTGTCCACTTCGCCGTGACATGTTAGTAATGACGAGTCACCCTTAACCTTTGTCGTGTCTACCCATATTGCCTTCGAGAATTGCTTAGCCCTTAACTCTAGTGGTGGTGATTTGTGTAACCGCCAAGCATATGTTAGAATACATGCTATAACTGTGCGATTAAGTGATCACCCCGAAATTGACACTTAGAATAGTTGAGAGATTTGAGTGTTTCATTCCCATTTCGTGGGTGTTCGGCTTTGTTTTATTATAGCATAAGGGATTTTTAAACTTATATTTTCTAGGTAATGGGAGATATCTTTTTAGGAATCTATCTAATAAGGTCTACTTGAGGGCAAGTAGAGTTCAAGTGGGGGATATTTGATAACATCAAATTATCCTGAATATTAAGTGTCAATTTCCCCCGATAATGCTTGTAATTTATATCATTTATATGGATTTACGCTTGTTTTCCATTATATTTCACTTTAAGGTAAATTACGAGCATTGGAGCTAAAGAGACGCAGATTTGGAGAGATTATTGAAGATTTATCATAGTATGCTCACTTTGAAGAAGTTACGGCGTAACTCCTCTCTCACATTACGCCGTAACTAAAGCGTGGCTCAAAAAACCAACTTATCAGAAGATTACAGCGTAACTCTCCCAAAGATTACGACGTAACCATATTAGGTCAAATGAGGTTCCGCTCCGCTGATAATTACGACGTAACTCATGCTACAACTACGGCGTAACCATTGATTTATTGAAGATATGGCGTAACTCCTTTCAAAGGTTACGCCGTAACCAGCGTTTTAGTTCCAATTACGAAGAATTATATGTTCAGCGTAACTCTTATAATTATTTACGCCGTAACCAGAATGGCCTATAAATACCCCACGATTTCCAGCATTTTAAAGCATCCCATTTCACACACAACAATCAGAGAACATGAGAAGAAGTCGAAGGCAGATCTAGAGGAGCATACGGAGCTATCTCCAAGGGAGAAATCACTCCCCTACGATAAGCAATAGCTTTTTATCTTTTCTTTACTTTCGATTCATGTATTTCGTAACATTAAATATTGAATTGATTTGTATGGTTAATATGAGCGGCTAAGCACCTCTTGGTGCTGGCCTTGTTATGATTCCTTAATTGTTTTGTTTGCGTTTACATTGCTTCCGTATAATTATTTCTAAGTGTATGCATGCATAGTTTATTGGTAGCTACCCTTGTTTCGGTAGTTTTGAATGGCGGTAGAGGCTAGTTTCTTAGGAGATATGACCAACTGACCCTAAGTGAGTAGACTGAGAGGGGAAGGGTAAGATTTGACCAACTGACGACCCTTTCTACTTGTGCGATTTGACCAACTGATCACCTACCGTTTGGATGAACTTAAGAATTAGGGGGTGAGTGTTTAAGATGCTAGCGCCCGGGCACTCACTATTATAAATCTAGCATGTAGCGGTACTTAATGACTTGGCTTATGGAACCAGGAACAACTGGACTTATGAGAGGACACGACTTCTCCAAGTGGTACCCTTTTGCGATAGGTTAGGACGAACTGACCAAATGCTGTCCTCTCGACTTTGACCCCACCTGAATTAATTGGAAGTAATTAGAAGTAAATACTACTAGTTAGGATGAGTAACTAGGTTAGCACCACTCTCCTCTATTGATCACATCATTTGCCTTTATTTGCTTTAGTAGTTAATTAGTTAATTCCTTATCGAAATCATATTAAAATCTGTGACACCTAGACTTAGTATAAATCCACAAACATAGCTCTTGGGACGACATCGGTTTTACCGATTATTACACTACACATGACCGGGTACACTTCCCGTTAGTGCATTAGGGTAGACCATAGGTATAACGAGTAATTATAAATATTAAAACCTGGTCAGTAAAACCTGCATCACTTATACTAGTTATTTTCTCAAAATCATGACCCTATGACACTAAATATATCAGTGTAGTTATATAGGAAATAAAAAAAATCATAGTTTTTCGAATCAGCTACAACGGACTTGTGAATCAAAAGTTAAAACAAGTTAAAGATCAAAACCGGAAACCCTAAAATCTGTAAACAACCCTACTGTCCAGTTTTTCTTACTCATTTTTTATGCCCTTCTGTTCTGAATCATCAAAAATATAAAACACGAAGGCTTGTGCTCAATCTCATCATACATTGATTTCATATTTTTATTATACTAGGTATACTTGTTATATTAATGATGTTGTATAAAATCTTAAAACATAAGTAAAACTTGTTTATGATTTCATGTAAAACTTTATTATCTTATTCTAGTTATTTTCTCAAAATCATGACCCTATGACACTAAATATATTCGTGTAGTTATATAGGAACTCCAAAAAATCATAGCTTTTCGAATAAGCTAAAACGGACTTGTGAATCAAAAGTTACAACAAGTTAAAGATCAAAACCAGAAACCCTAAAAGCTGTAAAACAAACCCTATTGTCCAGTTTTTCTTACTCATTTTTTAGGCCCTTCTGGTCTGAATCATAAAAAATGTAAAACACGAAAGTTGTCCAAAATGATGTTTTGCATAAGACAACGTGGGAGTTTAAGCCTAAAAATGCAAACCAAGGGCTAATTATCGCCAAAACTTGCAAGTACTGTTTTAGACTTAAAGTTTATATTTCAAAGGTTTAATTATGATAAACTAGTTTTCTTCCAAGGTTTAAGGCTTACCTAAGTTAAACACATTTTATAAAAATGTAACCTATAGAATTCTAATAAACTTTTCTAAGTTTATTTGACTTTCAAAATAATGTTTTTCATATATGAAAACCGATTTTACTGTTCATAACTTGTAAAAACTTGTAAACTCTTATAACGTGTTTAAATTCTTTAACAAAGACATAAACCAACTAATTTCACAAGCCACATAACCATTTTAAACACTTATATGCAAAATACATGCTTTACTATTAACGTAACATGTTAGTAGGGAGTTGCATGTGAGGGGCCTTTTCGGGGTGAACGTATTGACGAGTAGTTGGATTTATGATTTAAAGTGTCATAGCTCCTCGTATGTTTACTACATGACCTCTGAATTATGTTTGTCCAAACAGTGTTACAATAATTAACTAAACATATTTTCTTAAACCTAGCCGTCTTTATAAAGGACATACCCGAATATTATAAACTATCATGTACAACATCATGATCAATATAATGACTTACATACGCTCATTTATATTTTCACATCATTATTCCAAAACCTAAAACACAACGTCATATTTTAGGTTGCAGGTAGAGGTTTTCGTGACTTATCGATCGACTACATTATTTACTTGACATCATTTAACTCACGGTGAGTTCATAGCCCCACCTTTTACTCTTTTAAACTGTTTTTACAAGCACTTGGGGGAGATACATACTATTTTTACTCGAACACAATTACTTGAAATTGTATGCTTATCTGAATGTTTTTAGCACTAAGTACCACTATTTCCAACTTAAGTCCCTACATCATGAGTCATTAATCACAAGTGAATGAACACGAATAATGTGGATAGGCCTATTGGGATTGACGAATCCCGTTTGTTTGACCAAGTCCGGCAAGAAAACGCACTATATATGAGAACTCTAGGTATAACGGCAAATTACCTACTAGGGCCACTATTATATCAATTCTTATTGATACAACTGTTAACATTTTGATTTTCATGATCTTAGTGCAATAATAAATGTTTTGTTTTCAAACTATGAGTGTATAACAACGTAACCTTTGTGTTGACTTTTAAGCATATTTTATCTCAGGTCCTTATGCGGCTGGCACAGAGGAGCACGGAAGGGCATAAATATTAAGTAGGCTTTACGTTTATTATCATTCGGAAAACATCAAAAACTTTATGTTGATGTAGTTTGTACCCATGAACTTACTGAGACATCTCTTTTGTAAACTCTGATATTTGAATAAATGAATGACAATCCTTTTTAAACGACCCAGTTAGAGTTCGTTTTCTATTATTATAATTGTTATACCAACGAGTAATACTCAATTTGAATTTAGCTGCACTCACAAAATTGGGGGTGTAACATACTAATTACTACCTTACCACAAACCAGAAATAGATATTTATCATTGACTAACTCGCGCTTTAACATGGAAAACACACGCTTTAGTGACACGTGAATAAGACTCAAATATACCTCGATCAACATCATCGAAAATAAGACATCCTAAGTTGCCTATCCCGAATTACCAACTCCCATAAAATCCTGAAATATACAATACAAAAGTTGCAAAGTTACGAGCATTATACACTAAAATAAGTAGGTTAATTTATTTAAACCATCGGAAATTTATTTCCATGATCAAAATAGGTACAAGCAAACCACCAAAATTATTTACTTCATTCAATATCAAATTTTGAATTCAATCCCAATCCTAAACACCCACATATAATTTTATAAATATATTTTCCTAAATTTAATAACTTATATTAAAGTAATAATATAAACAACAATGGAGGTAGAACGCCTTCATCATTGGGATACTAGATTCATGGTTGATAGATTAATTATATGTTTTAGTACAAGACTATTGCTTAATTAGATGATCATTCGTTTTATGAATTACAATATGTGACAAAAGACGACATATGTGAGTATTATGGTTAATTATAACACAAGTTCAAAAACTACAACAAATGACAAGTACGCATGTTACTGCAGTAGCAACTAGTAAGAACATTAGTACATCAGTACACTACTAGAGATCTGAGAATATTGCCCCTTTCATAGAGACCCTTTTTAGTGAAAAACGGGTTCTGTATGGATTCCGGCTAAAAAAAAGGGCATAGAGTCATTTTTTCTCGTGAAAAACCGGGCTTTATGTTAAAAGCCGATAGAACCCAGTTTTCTTCTAAGAAACTGGGCTCTATTCTTCTTATAGAGCCATGTTCTCTAACACAAAACCGGGCTCTATGTTCTAAACCCTTAGGGTGCGTTTGGTAGAGAGAAATTCAGAGAAAAGAAATGAAGTAGAGAATAGAATCTCAGATAATAGAAATCAGTAGAGAATTTTGTTCAATTCTAATGTTTTGTAACAACAGAGACTTGACCCGAGAAATAAAAAAAAAATTATTTAAATAATATTTTGTCTAAATAAAAATTCTTAAAAAATATTTGAAAAAATTATTTAAAAAAAAATATATCTTTTTTTTTTAAAATTTATTTTTTAAAAATTTATGTACTTTCTTAAAAAAAAATTATTAAAAAAAACTTATTTTTTTAAAATGTATTTACTTAAAAAAAAAAAAACTTGTTTTTTTTTAAAAAATATTTTTTAAAATGTATTTATTTAAAAAAAAACTTATTTTTTAAAAAAAATAATTTTAAACTTATTCTTTTTTAAATATTTTTTTTTAAGTTTTTAAAATTTTTTTAAAAAAAAAAAAAAAACACATTTTTTCAAAAAAATTAATCCATTTCTCCAATTTCTCCACAAAATTAATGGAAATGGGGCTACTTAAATTACACTACTCATCTCTCTCCATTTCCCCTCCAATTTCTCCGCTTTTACATTTCTCTGGCTTACCAAACACGAGAATTAAAGCCATTTCCATTTCTCCATCTTCAATTCTCTTAACCAAACACACCCTTAATTCCATGTTTCCCCTTATAAAACCGGGCTCTAATCATCTGCCCCTACGCGGTTCTCAAAATAAAATCCAAAAGGCAAGGGCGCGTTATTTCCCTCCCCAAATTTCATTACACACAAAACCCTAATCTCTTTTCCCCTTTTTCACAACCTTCATCACACACCACTTAACGACTGTCACACACACCACCACCACCAGCGCCGCACACCATTGCCGTCACAGCCACCTTCGTCACACAACCAAACCAGCAAGAGATTTGATTCGAAAGAGGTACAATTGATGTTATTGTTCAATTAATCATTATAGTATCTCATAAATGAAGTTGTGAATTTTGATTCTGAATTTAGTTCTGTTGGTTATATATTTTTTTATATTGTTGATTATAAGGTATTGATTTTTAAATTAAATGGTTGAAATTTACTTAATTTTTGAATAAAATGGTTGAAAGTGAAAATAAAAACATGCTCACCTACAAATATAGTCATATAGTCTTTTTCGATACGGTTCCTCTGCTAGAATGAAATTCTTTCATGTGCATACGCTTACAGTTGATAGCTAGTTATTTACATATAATTTAAATATCAATTGTAAATTATCAATATATCATTTGATGATGAATGATTTAAATAGCAATTCTGTTTGTGTGAACCATCCAAGACATTAGGCATTTTAATATTTAAACCGCGTCACATTTTATCGCTTTTGAATAACTAATGAAGCTACCTCCAGCTTGATGCTCTTTCAGGTGATATTATATTATTCTTCCGGGTCCTTAATCTTCTCGCAGGTGTCTATCAGATCCCTTACGACATTGCCTTATTGTGTTATAAATAAGGGATATTTAAAGTATATTACTTCGTTTCAGGGCTTTCTTCGGCATTGAATGTGAGTGTTAGCTATTATAGAATCATTAGACCGTTTGCTGAATCTGCTCTGGAAACGTTAGTTTTGGTCATGACTTATTGTTTCATTTTATCATTTTTGCTCTTGACTTTCCATTTTATCTTGTTACAGTGACTTAAATGAGCGGCCAAAGGATAATGCAGAATGGGTAAGTGATAGCCCTGTAAATTCTGAATTAGAGGCAAAATTGAGGCCCTTATTAGTTAAGTTTGGGAACGCTGATAAAATACTTGGAAACCAGGTGCATACATGATACATCTTTCTATTTACACATGTAGAAACACAACCAAAAGAGCAGGAACTGGTTTTGCAGAGTAGCCGAGTTGTTGAGATTGGAAACGGAAGTTGAAGATTGCAGTTGTGAAGTGAAAGTTGAAGATGCGCCATTTTCGAAATTGCTAAACTGCAGGTAGTTATACTACTGCTGCAATGGTACATTTGCTCCAAAGTTATACTTAAGTAGTGAATTAAGGTAGCTTGTAACTTTTTTAAATGTGTTGTTTGCAAGAATATATCAATAGAAAGTGGTAAGTTGTAATATCAATGAATCTTTTCTTATTTGAATCAATACAGTGTTTCTTTAATAGAAAACCGGGCTCTATAATATATAATAGAGCCCGTTTTCAAAACCGGGCTCTATTTGTTTTCGCATAGAATCCCTCCCCTTTTGTGCCCTCATGCAAAACCGGGCTCTTTGCACCTTTTTAACCGGGCTTTATGCCCTTTTTTGTAGTAGTGGTAGCAAGTAGCAACAAGTTCATAAGTTGTAGATCCAAATTTAGTACATCCGTATATGGGTGTTCATCGGTTCGGTTATCAGGTTATTCGGTTCGGTTAGTTTGGCTAAAAAAAATTTGGAGTATAACCGAGAACCGAACCGAATTCAAATTGATTAAACTGAACCGAATAACCGAAACCGAACCCCCATAACCGAAAACCGAACCGAATAACCAAAATTACATAATTTTAATTATTTATTCATTTATTTACATAAACTTTTAGCAACAAAAAAATTATCAAGCTTAAAAAATGTTATATTTATAATATGAAAGAGTTTTAATATTTTTTGTTATATATAAATATATAAAAATATATATATATTTATTTGAATTCGGTTTTCGGTTCGGTTTCTGTTTAGATTGCTAGAACCATAACTGAACCGAGCACCGAATAGGTTAGATTCGATTTTGGTAAATTCGGTTTGGTTCGGTTATTTTCGGTTTGATTCGATTTTACTTTTCGGTTTATTTGGGTATTACTCATACCATGAACACCCCCACATCAGTAGCAAGTATCAACAAAATAAAGTAGCAACAAGTCAACAAAGGACATGTTCAAAAAAATTCCGTAACTTCCATATTTATTTAACACACCTAATTTTATCACAATAGCCAAGTCCTTTCATAATTTCATATGCACAACCTAATGACCTATCCTACATTAGTCATGTACAAGATATCTTAAGAGATTATACCTTACTAGTTACTTCCATCGTAGAACAAAGGTAAATAAGACATATAAATAAATACAATATAACGAAGTAATGAACCCTTTTTCTATTCTAGTGATTTGTTGAGATGAAAAGGATTCATATGTAGGTAAAAAAGATAGGTCGTTCATTGATTAGATGAGAACGATTCAGGAAGTTAGGGTTTGTGTTTTTTGGGTGTTTTGTGAAGTTAGGTGGACTGTGAAGAGAGTTTGAAACTTTAAATGAACAAAAAAAAATAAAAAAATAAAATACAATAGTCACTCGTTTTTTTTAGTTTATTTCGGTTTTCATACCAACCCGATCCGAAACTGAAAGTTAGAAAAAATTAAAACCGAGAACCGAACCGAAGGTTGGTGCTTCGGTTTGGTCTACTCGGTTTGGTCGGTTTTGTCGGTCGGTTCAGTTCTTGTTCGGTTTTGCCCAGCCCTATTTCTTTCTAAGTGGGTTTTATATATGAAGAAGTACGTCGTTATGTCGTTGAGGATATAATACTTGTTTACTTACGAGTTGGCAAAGTGAACAATATTGTGCAACATGTGTCTGAACATGCCAATTTATTGTTGTTTGGCAACACACAAATCTCGTAATTAAACTTGTCATAAGTCATCCCTTTGATAAGGCACTGACTCATATGGTGAACCAACTACTTATGACCTAGATTACATACCGCTATAAATATGATTATAACACATGTCAGATTCATCTATATATGATGATTGAAATCCACTTAATTTTGATTTTTAAACTCGGTGATGAATAGAATATATGCTCTTATCCATAGTTGGCGTATTTTCAATTTATTATCATCGATTGGCCTTGGCGTGTATATAGATTTGAAGTGATGAGCTTCTTCTGAAAACGATTGCTTACCAGTATGAGATTCATTAAGAAATAGATGCTTACTGTTATGGGCAAAATTTATAGGTCTTTAAATGGCTAACTATGTGATAGAAAGGTCAACAGGGTAAGCAGGTTGCTTCTTACTATATCTATGCTAAGAAATTTGAGATAGTCAGGTTGCTTCTTATAAGCTACTCATTTGTAGTATCACCCGACATCCCGAATCACCCGACTCGGCATAACCCGACCCGAATACCGCCGAACTCGATAACCCGATTCCTTTATCGGGTCGGTTCGCGGGTGAGTTTTTAAAAATAAAAACCCGACTTAACCCAGCCCGATTACCCAATAACCCTAGTGGGATAAGAAATTCCAAAAGAAAATGATGTGTTTTGCCTTTTTGTTCGATTGTTTGTTCTCCTGAAATCCTAACGTGATAAATATCGTTCACGTAAAGTGAAGAAAAAGAAGCAGACGGGCCAATGTTGCAACTAATAAAGCTATAGGGCTTTAGTTAATCAAGTAAAAATAAGTTTAGTATTTTACTGGGCTCTGATAGACATATTGCTCTAATAGACGTTGGGCTTTAATTAAAATTGAGTTTACTGATGATTGACCAATCTTAACACCCCTACTAGCAATCTTGCATCTGTAAAATGAGCAACTTAAAATGTGAATCCAAAGTTTACATGTTCAGAAAGAGTCATTGGCAATATGCAACTGAAATATAAAATGCTAGTGTATTAACTCAAGTAACTGCGTAATCTTGATTGTTAGAAGTACCCCACTAATGTGACTAGGATGATATTGCCATACACATAGAAAGTACATAACAAATAAGAGCTCAACAAATAAAGATGAAATGTTCATTAGTAAATGTTCATTTTATGTAGTAGCACCAAGATGATGCAAATTGAATGTCGCTCTCAAGTCTTACTGACTGAATGGTCCGGTGAAGTGTTAGGATTGTGGCGACCGAATACAATGTCAACGAGCCTTTGATACGCGTGTTGAACATTTGATACGCGTGTTGGGGATCTCTGATCCCCGTTGGGAACATGGAGGTAACTTAAATCAATCCCTGGCCGGGATGGGGCTAGGGATGAAGATTCTGTTGGAATGCGCGGTAATCCCCTTGTTGCCATCCCTTTACACTCATTCTTGTCTTGTGTTATATGCTCTTTGTACCTTTGCACAAATAGATCTATACTCGTATGATAGTCTTCAATCCGTAGGCTCAATGCCCACATCCGTTCATCCAACATTTGATCTCGATGTGATAATTTATTGGCCAACCGATCATATTTATCAGGTTGGTGCGCTGCATCCGAATAATACCACCGTCGATATATCTCCTTACGTCGTCGAAAAGCATAATCGCGTCGTCGTGCTGCATCAAGCCGCATTGCGGATTCATCATCTAATCGTCGAATTGCATACCGCTTGAATGCCTTGAAACCCTGTTTAGTGAATGGAAACCGTTTAGTAGATACCTGCAATGAATATTTTGAAGAGTTTTAGTATATAAAAAAGCTTCGTACACCTCATATAAAAAGAATTGAAGTTTAGCGTTAATACAGACACTGATTACCTTGGGTAAGGCACCAACCGCAACATTGCAAGGGCGAGTTGGATATAGAGGAGTAACATCCTTTAGTGTGCATAAGGATTTGCATTGTGGGCACTATCAAAATAAAATGAGGAAAAAAAAGTAAAAAACTATTGTACATATGGTAAAATTACTATTGTTAATAAGTCGGACAAACCTTGCTATAATTTTGACTTTGTTGAAACCATTGGTTTATACACGACCTTCCATATATGTGCCCACAAGGAAGACAACTGCAAAACAAAAAGAAACAGACAGTCAAATGTGTAAAAAGAATAACCAGATCATGAATGAACCAAGAATTTGTAAATCCTTTATTCTTAAGGAAATTAAGAATCAACTTAGGGCATAAAAAGGTAGCTGGAATTTCTAATGAATCATAGGAAACATGCATGATTTTACACATAAAGAGGAATATTGTTAAAAACGGTATCACATTATAAATAAAAGTCGGATATCAAAAGGTGTATGTAGTGGTTCTTGTTTATGGTGGTGAAACTTAAAAGATTGATATATGTAAATGTGAAAGTGGAAGATTGTTTATGGTGGTTCATGTTTATGACGCGTGTCCCTCCCCTTACACTACCCTACTTTCGATGCGTCCTCAACCCAAAAAAGCACTAGTCGGTTGCAAACACGACCAGTTACTTTCTTCATTGTGTGTGTGTGTGTGTGTGTGAGTGTCTGTGTCCTATCGTGATCACCATTCTTATGATAATCACACAATACAGTGGTTGGTACGATAAAATTACATGTTTCATATGTTGAAGAATATAAGAAACACTCGATACAAGAAAATTACATGATTCATACACAAAAATTTGGATCTTGCAGTCAAAGCTTAGACAATTTGGAACATTTAATCAAATCCACAGTTGAAAGAAAAAACGTTTTTGTCATTGATCAGTCAGATATAGAGAAAGAGTTATATACTGTACCAAATTCGATGTTTCCCAGTACGAGCCAAAGCTTTGAAGCAAATTGGGCAAACATCGTTAAAGAGAGATATATTCTTGCTTCGTCCAAGAATAGGCCAATCAACCACCAGCCCTTCCAAAGTTGTTTTGCCATCGGAGCCAACCCAAGTTTCAACCTTAGGCAGTGTTACCCAAAACTCTATTTTTTCAATATCATCATATTCATAATCCAAATAATCATAATCTTCTTCTGCTTCTTCTTCGAATTCCTTACCTAGTTCTTCTTCCTCTCTTTCCATGAACTCCTTGTCATGATCCATTATTCAAAAACACTGATAAATTATTAGCAAGGATAACAACCAGAGTCGATAAAACCAACACACATATTTTATAGTCGGTTTTGTTTCACACATTAGGTATGGCTTGGGCCGAATTGAACCTCCCTTTTTTTTTCTTATAATTGAGAATTAATTGCACGAATGGTCCTTAAGATTTGATCAATTTCGAAATTTCGTAAATTGTCTTTAAAACTTTGCAAAAATCATCCCCCTCATGAACATCAATGGCGCATGATAATTGTGAGAAATTGAAATTTTAAGTGTAAAACTAATAAGCTTTAAAGTTTGATATATTTTATAAGATGAAGGTTGAAGATACGTAACAAACTTTTCTCAAATTAATTAATATACGTAACATACTTATTTTCTTATCAATATACGTAATATACTTTCAAATACTTACTAATACACGTAATATTGACAGGTTACTAGTTTTTAAAGTTACAATAATGGTCCATGTCGTTTGCGTTAACTTTCACCGTTGGTCATTTGACATTTTTTAACTTAAAAAAGTTACAATAATGGTCCATGTGGTTTGCTTTGACTTTCACTGTTAGTCTTTTAACTTTCATCTTTTTTATAAATGGTTTTATACGTATTTTTATATACGTTTTTATGCACATTTTAATACACGCCTTTATACATATTTTTTACACACCTTTTTAGACATTTTTTTATACATCTTTTTTACATGCTTTTATACACGTTTTTACACACGTTTTATATACGTTTTTTACACGTTTCTATACACGTTTTCACACACATTTTTATACATGTTTTTACACACATTTTCATATAAGTTTTTTACACGTATTTAAATACGTTTTTTGCACATTTTTATACACATTTTTTACACACGTTTTTTTAAACGTTTTTTACACGCTTTTATGCACGTTTTTATACACGTTTTTTTGCACTTTTTTATGCATGTTTTTATACACGTTTAAAAAATGCTTTTAAAAACGTATATAAAACTGTGTTAAAAAACGTGTAAAAATATATAAAATCGTGTATACAAACGTGCATAAAATAGTGTAAAAAGACGTATATAAAAACGTGTGTAAATAATGTGTATAAACGTGTATAAAAAACGTGTAAGAAAATGTACATAAAACCGTGTATAAAAACGTGCATAAAAACTTGTAAAAAACGTGTATAAAAATATATTTAAAAACGTGTGTAAAAAGCGTGTATAAAAACGTGTAAAAACATATATAAAAACGTGTGTAAAAACGTGTATACAAACGTGTAAAAAACGTATATAAAAATGTGTGTAATAAACGTGTATAAAAACATGTAAAAACGTGTATAAAAGCATGCATAAAAACTTGTAAAAAACATGTATAATACGTGCATAAAAACTTGTAAAAAACGTGTATAAAAATGTATTTAAAAACATGTGTAAAAATCGTGTATAAAAACGTATATAAAAACGTGTGTAAAAACATCTATAAAAACGTGTAAAAAACGTATATAAAAACGTGTGTAAAAACGTGTATAAAAACGTGTAAAAACGTGTATAAAAACGTATATAAAAAAGATGAAAGTTAAAGGACTAACGTTGTTAGTCAAAGAAAACCACATGGACCATTACTGTAACTTTTCTAAGTTAAAAAATGTCAAAGGACTAACGGTGAAAGTCCAATGCAAACGACAGGGACCAATACTGTAACTTTTTAAAGTGGTAACCTGTCAATATTACGTATATTGATAAGTATTTGAAAGTATATTACGTATGTTGATAATAAAATAAGTATGTTACATATATTGGTTAATTTGAAAAAGTTTGTTACGTATATTTAGCCTTCACCCTATTTTATATAATAAGATAACTCACTTTTGGTCAAATCGAGGGATTCGATTAACCAATGAGAGGACTTTATTTTGATCGAGCCCTCTCATTGGTCAATTGGATTTTCAATTGGTCATATATATATGTATATATGTGTGTATATATATATATATATATATATATATATATATATATATATTAATCCTCTCAAAAGATGTTAAAGTAAGATGGATCCAAGTCTAGAATGAATGTTATGGAATGGGAAGAGTAAAAAGGTGAAGTATTTGACTTTCGGTCAATGAATGTGAAGAATAAAATAGAAGCTAAAATGAGTACTAGAAATTGTAGTGTTATGTCGAAAGTGGGTAAATTGGATGGTTTATGATATCCTTATTTAAATGGATTGGGATGCCTTTTCATTTAAATAAAAAAATTGTAAACCACAGAACCATGAGTTTGTATTCCCTGATTTGCATCGATTAGGACGCTTCTCCATGTAAATTAGGAAGTATAAATGATTGGAATTATGTGTTTCCGACGTGGCATGAGTATGATTAGAGGATTAGAAAATGAGAAGTAGATAGTTGTCTTAGGGATTAAGATAAGCGGGATAGAAACTAGATTGCAACTTGAGTTAATATTTAATGAGAAACTTATGTTTTAAGTTTCTAAATTATAAATTGAAAGGATTAAAGTCTGAAATGATGTTATTGTATGCATTGTGACATGATGGAGATTTATAGAAAAAAGTAGAGAAATGAGGTGTTATAGTAAGAACATTAATAACATGATGATATGACAACGGTAGAATGAGGAAGTAACAGTCAATGTTTGACTTAGGTAAAGTCAAGATAGTATAATTTTCTCAAGTGACATATAGTTCTTGATCAAAAATTTAGAATAAAGGAAGTAAAAACGTGGTGTAATAGTAATAAAGTTAACTAAAGTGATATTTGACCTTGACTAAATATGTCTTTGATGACATAATGACTTTAGTAAGAGCCGCCTTGGAATAGAAATATGTGTATAGTAGAATGGATTAAGGGTTTGGGTTGTGTTATAGAATTCCTCGAGTTGAAAGATCACCTAGATCGTCGCAACTAATTGGATAAGTGTTTGAAAGTGCTAAGACGGAATATGAATGGATGTGACCAAGTTTTTGGTTAGTACAAGACGAGAGATTTCAGGGAGGAAATCTAAATAAATGGGATAGAATTGTTAGACCTAAACCCCGTTTTCAGACGGGTATGATCCTAGATGAAATTGTCTAAGACTCTATGAGTCGGAGACTCGATATGATTGGTTAGTCGGCAGAAGTTAAGTTAAAGTCAACCCGATAGGCAAACTAATAGTCAAAGTAAGTGTATATGGTTATAGAAATATTGATGTGTCACAAATATAAGAGAAACATACTTGAGGGACTAAGGTTGTCAAGAGGTAAATATGTCATAAAGTTTAATCTGGCCAAAATAGAAGCACGGGGACTTAAGGGACCAAAGGTATCAATTGGGAAATAGCTTTATAGTGACGTAAGCCTTGAGATAAATTCCCTGACATTCCAAAATGTTTCAGAATTGTGAGGTGTGTGTGAGTATGTCGACAAACCAAAGAGGAGGAAAGAACAAGGTGCATTTTGATGATAAATTGATGAAGGATTAAGGTTCCAATTCAAGTAATATGTTCATCATAATTATCCTACTCAAGTAAGTATCCATATCTCGATTCAGTTAAAGAATTGAAAAGCTAAAGTTTATGAACCCTAATTTGAGTATTAGGTAAAAGATGATTTTTAAATAATTAAAAGGGTTATAGAAATTATTGGGATAAGCTTGTATTGGGATAACTATCATATGATCAATATATGATGATATGATAATTAGAAGTATTAATGGGTGAGCAAAGGTTGTGGTAAATTATTGTTATAGTTATTTGCTCATATTTTAAGTGATTATGGTTATGATGATTTAACCTAGGATGTGAAGAAGTGGTTAATGATGGTGATTGATGATGATGAGTATGGTTAGTATTGCTTAGTTGGATTGCTAATGTAAGTAACTAAGATTATTATGTGCTTAATATGGATATTTTCATATTATGTGTTTATGAATGTGTTTATAGAATTTATGTATAGGATTAGTAAGTTGGTTAATTAGGAAACTTGCTTAGTGAGAATGGTACAAGTGATAATTCATGATTACGGAAGGATTGAGGTATGTTTGTGATTAATATGTGTTATAGTTATGGTTTGCTATGGTAATTGGATATATGATTGATGGCTTATTAAGTTATGTGATTTTAAGTAGGGCTGAGCATCGGTCCGGAACCGACCCGACCCGACCCGAAACCGGTTTCACAAAAAACATGAACTGAAACCGAACCGAATCAGTTTGGTTCGATTTTTTGCCGGTTCGGTCCGATTTACATGCTCTATGTGTGTGTTTGGTCGGTTTTGGGTCGGACCGAACCGAACTGAACCGACCCGAAAACTGACAACCGCTAATACATAAAACCGAAACCGAACAAAAAATGGTCGGTTCGGTTCGGTCCGGTTCGGCTCGGTTCTGTCGGTTTTGTGCTCAGCCCTAATTTTATGTGTTCATGTATTAATCTTGTTGCTTACTAAGTGAAAGCTTACGTCAAAGTGTTTTAATGTTTTGTAAGTCCTTATGGAAGTGTTATGGTTTGGTAAAGGCTTTAGGATTGGAAGAGTGTATGTTAGAAGGTTTTTATGCAAATAGAAACTTAGGTAGAATACCGAGCTCAAAGTCAAAGTTGTTCCCCGAAAGTCATAATGGGTTAAATTTTATAACGCCAAGTCTTTGTAATGGTTCAAGAGTCATTTTACAGGTCTTAAAGCATGTTAAAGAGTTATGTTAAAGTTTAGTATGCAAATGGGTCAAAACGGGTGTTTGGCATAACACCCGTCACTCTGTAAGGTCGTTATAATCAAGCTTTTACATATATTCAATGTTTATAATGTCTTAATGATTTTTGGAATTTTTGGTGTTAAGTCATGTTATAGAAGTCGTTTTCTAAAAAATTGGTCAAAAGTGCACTGAAAGGGATATGCAGAAAAAGGGGTGTTTGGGACAAGGTCTATTTTAACCTATTTTGGGTCAAACGGGTCAAGAATTTTAGGAAACAATGTATACGGTATATTTTTAGTTAATGTGCATTACATATGTTTATATATAAATCTAAAGTGTTGGTTTTATGTTTAAAGTTGTTAATAGACATTTTGGAGAAGGTGTACAAAAGGGGTCCTTTAATGCACAAAAAGGGTAACAATGCACAAGAGAGGTCCTTTAGTACACAAGAGGGGTCTTTAGTGCACAAGAGGTTAGTAGTGCACATGAGTGGATCCTTAGAGCATAAGAGGGTTGTAGTGCACAAGAAGGGTCTTTTAGTGCACAAAAAGGATATAAGTGCACAAGAAGGGTTAGTGCACAAGAGGGGTCCTTTAGTGCACAAGAAGGGTTTGCAGTTTTTGTCCGTTTCATTTATTTTGTATAAAATCAACCGTAAATCGTTAGAAGTCGTGTCACATGTCGTTTTAAAGGTAATTGAGTCTAGTTTCATTTAAAATAGTCTTAAGGTTTGGTTGTAACTGAAAGGGCTGTAAACAAACCGGACGAACACGAACGGAGCCTTGTTTATGTTCGTATATTAAGAAAATGAGTTGTTCATGTTCGTTTATGTTCGTTTATTAAAACACTAAACGAACAACATAAACGATCGAACATAAATAAACAAAGACAAACAAATATAAACTTTATTAAATTAGGCACAATATGTAGTTTTATATTTGTTGTTTTGTTTAAAAAAACTAACTTTAAAATTATACAATTCAAAGATACGATTTACGAATATAAATAAATAAATAAAAATAATCGAACGCATAAACGGATGTTCACAAATATAAATGAACAGATGCGACATTTGTTCATGTTCGTTTATTTAACTAAACGAACGTAAAATATTGTTTATGTTCGTTCTTTTAATAAATAAACGAACATAAACGAACTTTTTGCCGAACAACTCATGAAATGTTTACTGAATGTTCAGTTCATTTATAGCGCTAGTAACTGATTGTTGTCTGTTCATTAAAGAGTCACAGGAGGTCAGTTTTGGATCATGTCGTTTCCGCGAAAAAGTTTCAAATTTTTTGTCAAATCGGGTACGGGCTAGGGCTGAGCAAAGCCGACCGAAACCGAATAAGCCCGACAAACCAACCGAACCGAATTATCCCCAAAACCGAACCGATGAAATTCGGTTTGGGAGTCGATTTTCAATATTTATCTGTAGCGGTATCAGGTTGGTCGGGATAAAAAATCGACTGGAGCCCGACTTAGCCCGTCAGTCCGAGAACTATTAGATTTAGGTAAAAATAAGCGCCCCTTCCCAACTCCAATTGTAACTCAATCTGATTATAAGCGCCTCTTCTCCAAAATTCATATATCCCAACTCCAGAAAAATAAGCCCCCCTTCTCAGAATTGTTCCATGGGTTCTTGGATTATTTAGACCATAATCATATACCATTCTCAGAAAAATCATATATCCCTTCTCATAATTTGTACTTGTATCTGCTACAGTACATTAAGGGGTGTTTGGATCTGCTACTGGGCTCCTAAGGGGTGTTTGGATCTGCATTTGTGGCCACAGGGTTGTTTGGATCTGCTACTGCTAAGGTGTCTCGGGCTGGGCTGCTATTACCCAAAGCCGACCCGGATGAGCCCAACTTATACCGAACCGACCCGACTGATAATTGGTTCGGTATTGGTTTGTTATTTTAGCTTCCATCGGTTTCGGGATATGGCGGGTCGGGATCCGACCCGATGCTCAGCCCTAGTAACAGCTATGATATGCATATTTCAAATACGAGATTGTATATATAATAATGCCTCATTTAAATAACTATATTGTAACTTATTATCTAAAATTCGGTTATAAAACAACAACCAAAAGTGGCAAAACGGGCTGGTCAGGCGAGCACGGGCCGCGGTTCAAACGGAATCGGGCCCGAACGGGCACGGGTTTAAACGAGCGCATATTATACGAGTCGCTTTAGAAAAGACCCAAAACGACGAAATAAATTACTCAAATGTTACATCTCATTTGTATTTAAAAAATTAAGTATATTATATCTATAAGTTTTTATGTTAAAACAATTGTAATATTCTTCAATTAATATGTGTACCCGTTAATACCCATTTAACTTTGTAGTGGGCCATAAATGCCCATTTCTAAAAATTATAAAAAAAAAAATAATAATAATAAAAGGGCAAAATGTGTCATGATCTTTTACACATTAACCCAAATTAGTTTTTTTTTTCTTTTTTTTTTACTAAATTTTGGTCACAAATTGCCAACGCTAACAAGTATTCATTATAAATATTAATCGGTTTTTTTTTAAAGTTTAAGTAATGATATCAAAAATTACATTACAAAAACACATGTCAAAAATTTGTACGTGACAACTAAACTAACTTTGATTCATGTTAAAACCTCGTGTAGTAAAACTATAAAAGATGACAAGTTAAATACAACAATAGTTATGATTACGGATGTCAATTAAGTCATGTTCGTGTTGTCCTATTCGGGTTCGCGTATTGGCGGGTTAATAATAACATCTGCCCAAACATGACCCATTATTAATCGTGTCAAGAAACTCAACTCTAACTCAGACATGCATAACACGTTTAACCCGTTTGTGACATGTTTAACCTGTTTAATTAAATAGGTCAAACAATGAATAAGGTTGGTGGTTTGTTGATCTAACTAGTTTAGATGCAAAAATGAGAGTAAGGATCAAATGAGAAATAAATTTTAAATGAGAAGGGTGAGAAGAAATCACAACCGCACATTTCAGATGCACCTACAAATATAGATGCATCTCCCCTTAAATTTTTCCACCTTATTTAAAATGTGTGGCTAAAATTTCTTCTCATTCTTCTCATTTCAAATTTTCTTCTCACTAGATATTTTCCCGCAAAAATGATATAATGATCAAATATTTGATAATACTAACATACAAGTAATTATACAACAATTTTATGAGTTATACGCGTCAATTTTAAAGGTATTTGAGATATAATCGTAATTCATTCATATTAAATACAAAACAAAATACATTTAATACACATCCAACATAAAAACCACTTTTTATATTTTACTTTTAGAGTCTTATATATTTAAACGGGTTCATGGGTTGACCTGCTTAATACCTACTCAACTCAAACCCAAACTTGTTTAACTTTATGTCGGATTTATGTCATTTATCGTGTCGTGTCAAAAATTACTGCATCTAGTTATGATTCCTAAAATGATGGTAAGTTTGTAACCTAAACGGCTAAACACGTTTGGGCTTGGAAGAAACTTTTATTTATAGCCCAACGAATTAATTCCAACCCTTTTCCCCCGAATAAAACCCTAGGAATAGCACACTATCTTTCCCCATTTACATCTTTCATTTCATTTAACATGGATTCAAAATTCCTGAAAATAAAGGATAACATTTTAATTCAAAATCACAGAGAAAATCTTAAGGTAGTATTACAAGCTATTCCTGAAGAGTTAAATAAGTATGAATTATCCAATTTTGTAAAAGCAGTGTTGAATGAGAAGGAAGTAAATCCAACTTTTGTAGCAGAATTGATAGCAACCTACAATCCGAAGAATCACACAGCGAAAATCAGCGGAAACAAGCTTAAAGTCACTGAGGGTGCATTGGGTGATGCATTGCATCTGCCAGACACTAAGAATGTAAATGTAGATGAGGATGAGGATGAGGAAGAGGCTATTGATTTTGATGATAATGAGGAGGATGAGGAGTATGCGAGTTTTCTACTTAATTTTGTGATGACATATATGTATTTAAATCCTGAACAGAAAGTGGATGTGGTTGCCAAAGTGCATAAAATGTATGATTGCTTAATCGACGGACACCCGAAAGATTTTGACTTTCGGGGTTTCATGTGGGTGTTGGTGGAAAATGAGATACTCAAGGGTACTGATATCAAAGAGTGTTACTATGCTCAACACATGCAGTGTTTGATTAGGGACCAACTCAGTGACCTTTTTGTTGTTACTACGAATAATAATAATGATGATGATGCTGGTGCTCAGATGGATGATGATGCTGGTGGTGCTCAGATGGATGATGATGCTGGTGGTGCTCAGATGGATGTTGATGCTGGTGCCCAAGATTTGAACTTCAATACAGTAAGTTGATTTTCAATGTTTTAAATAAATTTTGTAAAATCTGCCTAATAATTAGATGTTTGGGAAATTCTGATTCTTTTTACCAAATTATAAGATAAAATGACCAAAGAATTGAAGTATTCTTTGTGAAAAAAGGTAATCACATATTTGTCAAAATGATCTAATTGGGAAAACGTACAAATGGTTTGTGAAATGGAAATACAAACCTCTAGAATCAGGTCAAAAAACTGTAAATAAGCAACTCTGCGTTGTTGTTAGATAATTACTTCTGCTGTAGCTGCTGTGAAAACTAATTATCCAAAATACTCCAAATTATCAGAAGCAAATATTTTTACCTAAACATTAAACCTTGATTATTCTAACTTGATAATCATATCCAAAACACAAACCCACACACCCGTAATAAACAACTGATTTTATCTTCTTTTTTTGATTGCTCTTCATATCTTTTCAGATTTCTGGGAGTGGTTCGGGTAAGAACCAGTTTAAAAGGCGCCGCAGGAATAACTACAAGGCTGGGACTGCAAGTGGTGCAGACGCTGATATGACCAATGAGCACCCAGGTTGGTATTTATCTATCTTGCCAAACTATGTCTATATTGTTGTCAATATTGACCCATTTACATATTATTGGGTTAACTTGCATTGTGGTTTATCTCAAATGGTTTGGTCTAATAGATCAAGTTAGCTAAATAGGGATCTGGAGTCTGGGTGTTAATCAGTAAAAGTTAGTATCCAAGGCATACAAACTTCTGAATTTTTGTAAGATTGTTGTTGGAACATTATTGTGTATGTTATCATAACGAGCGCATTAATATTTTAGGAAAAAATGGACAATAAAGTGTCTGGGTCAACCCATACTAAAGAGTTACCTGTTTAAACCTAAAAATCTGCAAGCCTGCCCATCCAGCCACCTCTATTACTATTTTAGTATATCTGGAATTTTGTTTTCATTCAAATGCTGAGACTGATTGTCTTGCACAGAAAACGCAGAGGTGACTGGAGCTAAGAAGCTTGGTATAACATATGAGTACTTTCAGCGGGTGACTCAAGCTCTTGTGATGCGTCTTAGACAGCATGAGGAAACTGTGGCACGAGAGGGTACGCATTGATGACAGCATGGTTTACAATACATATAGAAATACATGATAAAGTAAAAGTTGCTTGATTTATATTTTCTTTTCTTACAGGTACTGGACTAGCCGGAATGAGACAAAGGGATCTGATACGTTGGTATGTGGGTCAGCAGAACGAAAGGAACAGCTACAACTCCATGGAGGAGGCAAAGGCTGAAGTCAACAAGATCAAAGCTATCATAGAGGTATAGGTTTTCAAATTTAATGTATTTACACACATCTGGAAATGGTTTGATTAGGTTTTATATGACATTCAACAAATCAAACAGGTAAGATTTTTAAGGATGTAGCCAGATTTATAATGGGTCAAATAGTTTGAACGGGTTGAAATAATCCAAAATGAAAGTTACCTTATAAATCGCCATATTTAACGACATTGAAGTGTTACTCAAATTTTGTAGTTTTATTAATATCTATAATATCTTTATAATTAAATATTTTTCATTTGCAAATCGATATAAATTGCAGAATTTGGTGAGGAGGAAGGGGCATTTAATCGTGGTAGACGAAGAGGAGGCCACAGCACAAGGGGATGATGATGGAAATGGCAAGCGGACTTCTCGAAACAACAGGATTCTTGTTGTGGCACCTAACTATGTTATCGATTAAAATGGTAATTTGTTCAATTTCAAGGATTTGTAATACTAGTTGGTATTTAGTTTCAGACACAAGTCATCCATTTTATTTATTGTAAAGTCAAGAGTGCTGCTAACAGCTCTATGGATAATTTAACTTGTGTGCAATATGCAATTTTCCTATTTCCTGCCAAGTTTCTTAAGATTCAAATATTTGCTTTTCTTGATATTTTATGTTTGGAATTGGGATGTTTACCTTGTAGTCTTCATCAGATGCACTTTTTTTACTAGAACAAGAAAAAGGAGTAACATTCATCATTTTACACTTGACAATAATAGTTTTCTTCCTGATAACTATGGCATTTTAAATATATGGTTCAGTTACTACATGAAGTCAACTATGGCATTTTACATATATGGTTCAGTTACCACATGAAGTCATCAAATGGAAACGTTGATTCAATTTTTACAGTAACCGAGCATATATAATAGTATATCCAGTATCCACTAAACAAAACACCATATCTGGTTTAAAATGAACAACTTAGAAAAATAAGCTTGTACTCTTGAAGAGTGTATCAAAAGTGAGTTTAGTATCATAATTTCTCGAAATATAATGCATAAACATCTTTAACACCTTGAAATATAATGCAACTTCAGTCTCGAAAAGTGAGTTTAAAAATATGATAGTGACTCTTGAAAATGTTTATGATCGTGACTTCTCGAAATATAATGCAACTTCAGTTTTAACACCTAATTTCCTCACAAAGTCACTAGCATAAACATCTTTTCATATATATATATTCATCAATTTCGCATAATGATCTTTTTAGATTAATTTACATTAGACTAATGCTAATGGGCGACCCAAAGCAATGCGTCTTCCCCACTAGCAATCTTCAAAGCAACGCGCCGCCAAGCAACAATTTCAAAGTTTCGGTTACTCACCTGACCGAAACAATTGAAACATTTGACAAGTTTTTATATAGCTATTGGCTGTTTCAAACAAAAACATTCGGGGTTGCTTTTGTGGTCACTACTAGCTAATTTTGGTTGGGTTGGAGTTGTGGAGAGAGAAAACTGAGATGGCGGGGTTGCTTGGGTTAAAAAGTGGTCACCGCATTAGTCAGGTGTCGTTTGTTTTTTCAGAGCTTTTACCTCTTAATCTGCAAACCATGTCTGCAGAAGAAGAGGTAGATCTAAAGTCTTCATCTACATGGATGAAGACCGTTTGTTTTTGTGCTATTGAAGTACTTCTTTTATTTTCTATTTTTTTCTTTTTGCGCTATAAATCCTTTTGTAATATGGTTCAAATGGGTTAATCGTAAAAAAACGTAAGAAAACGTAAAATAACAGACGAAAACATAAAAAAATGAACGAAAACATAAAAAACGGACGAAAAAAATACGAAAACGTAAGAAAACGGATTAAAATGTAAAAAAAAAGACGAAAACGTAAAAAAATAGACGGAAACGTAAAAAATGGGCGAAAACGTAAATAAAAAGACCGAAATGTAAAAGAGATGTAAGATATTGAGAAAGAGATGTAAGGTTTGTGAAAGAAGAGGTAAGGAGTGAAAGAAGAGGTAAGAAGTGAAAAATAATATCTGAAATTTAGAAGAGGAAAGAAGTGAAAAGAAGCACTTATATCTGCAAAAAAACAAACAAGAAACCTCTGCCCTCCTGCAGACAAAAGAAATGAAAAGAGGAAAAAAGCACTTATTTGAAAAAACAAACGACACATACTTTTGATTTGTAGGTACTAATCGATGAGATAGTTTTAAAAATATATTTTATAGAAGTTAATTTTAGACTTTTGATTTGTCTATCGAACAAAATGGTTAAACAAACTTTTGGCTAAATATATATATATGAATTTTATTTAATGTATTTTTATGTGATTTTACATTAATAAGCTTCAGATCCAACTAATTCGCCAAACAGCTTTATAAAAATATAAGCTTCAACTTTCGGCTTATAATATAAGCCTCAGCCCAAGCTCTAGCCCCAACTTCAACCCAGCCTCAGCCTCAGCCCATTGCGCCAAACATATGACTTGATCGTTTTGAAATTTTGTATACTAGCTGGCTTATATTATGACATTGATTTACGGTTATAAGTTTTTATAAAAGTTTTGTTTGTTACTCAAACTTATGAATTTTTTTATAAACTATAAGATTCTATAAGCTCAAGCTAACATAAATGAGCTTTTAGAAATGTTTGGAGCTTGTAGTATGTTAAATTACTTAAATACGTCTCAAGATATTATGGATAAACATGTAAATACGTGAAATATATGTGAGTTTAGTTATGTATAATTTTACACGATAAGCTCTAGCTACAACAAATTTGTGAACCGTATATAAATAAAGGTTATAGATTTTAGCTTTTACCTTTTAATATAAGTTCCAAGGCTTTAGTTTCAGTTATTAACTAAATTTACATAAACTAATAAGCCTGATAAACAAACCTTTGTTCCCCATATATAGGGTATGTTTTGCAAAATAGGCTGGTGTTGGCCAAGCTGGAGCTGGAGCTGTAGCTTGAGTTAGTGGTTATATTATAAGCTGGAAGCTGAAGCTTATATTTTTGTAAAACTGTTTGGTATTTTAGTTGAAGCTGAAACTTATTAATGTAAAAGTGCATAAAGATCAAGTTAAATTCAAATATGCTTCCAGCTGAAACTTATTTTTGTAAAACTACATGATAATCCACTATATTTTGAAGGATATTTAAGTAATTTGACTAGCTATAAACCCCATAAGCCTGTTTCAACTAGCTTGGTCTTATAAAAGCTTCCATAAACCTGTGTGACAAACAAAAGTTATGTTTAGAAAAAAATAACTGTTGCTAGAACTTGAGATGGTGTTGGAAATGATACTGGAGACGGAGATTATAAAAAGAGATTATTTTTATAAGATATATGAAGTAACATTTGATTTTCAAAAATTATGAAAGATTATTTCTTTTATAATCTCTTGTAAATTCTGTCTGTCAAACAAAAATTATTTTTTAAATAGTTTATTTTAAAAAAAAATAAACATACTACATAATCCTCATGTGACAAACCTGCTCAAAACTCATTTTATCATCTCACTTAATTATAAAAGCTCAAACCCTTGTAAGCCCCAACAAAACACAGCGCCAAACACAACCATAATCTCACTTTTGTCACTATTTCACTTTTGTCGCTATTATAGAAACATCCACCCAATTAAATCACTGATCAAATCATCATTCAACAAATATCAACAACCCAACATATAAACACTAATCAAATAATAGACACAAGAATTAGCCCATCAAGTCGGTTGATATCTTAGAAACCTTGATTTAGTCTCATTCAAATAGTTTAATCCAAATAAGAATCATTCGTGATCTCTCAAACTAGACCAAATTTCTTAGTAAACGCTTTTTAACAACTCATATACTAATATAATCCTTTTTTTAGCAAATTACACAAAACCAAAAAACACACACACAGACGTAGATTTTATTTCTGACACAAACAGAGAAAAACACAACACAAAAACATAGATTTTACTTCTGACACACACTAAAAGTACAAAAACAAAACAAATATTTGATTCTGCATATGAATGAAACAAGAAAAACTCCCATGACCCGACCCGGACCCGGTCAAATTTGGACTCAAAGCTCAAGTCAGGGTCGGTCCTGAGATTTTGGATGCCATGGGCGAACCGAATGAATATGCCCCTTGTAAACAAACAACATATTTTTTAGGGGTTTGGAACCTGGTCAAGCCAGGCGGCTCATCCCCACGCCGATTTTTTTATTCATTAAATAAAACGATACAATATGAGAAGATAAACTCCGAATACAAGTTCGACAACATTGATCACCTAAATCAATGTCTTCGTGCGTTTCTTGAAGCAAAAACATCAATTATCTTGTCATAGTCGACATTTGCTAAAAAACTACTTTCAATACTCACAATCGCTAACCCGTTGAGCCTCTCTTGACTCATTGTACTCCGCATATAAGACTTCAATATCTTTAATTTTGAAAAGCTTCTTTCTGCAGATGCTACCGTGACCGGAATGGTTAATAATATCTTGTATGCAAGTAAAACATTTGGGAACATATCCATTTTCTTCGTAAACTCCATGATTTGAATGGATGTCCAAGGTCTTTCTCCCTCGTATGCTCCATTAGGCAACATGTCCTGCAAAATTTGTAACTCCATAAACAAATCATTCCCGTCAATATCACAATCTTTATCATTTGTCAAAGCAGATTCGAAACTTATTTCCCGATTCGAAACAGCCTTCAACCTTGCGTCCTTGCCTACCGTTTATTTTCTTGTGCAGTGTTGTGCGTATGGTTTATAATTCAGTTTCAAATTGAAAGTGTCAGACTTTTTTTTTAATTAGTGTCGTTCCAAAGTTTATCATAATCATTGATTTAGTCAAAACAATACAACAACAACAACAACAACAACAAACCCAAAATCCCTCCGGGGCGGGGTATGGGGGATGTAAAATGTAGACAGATCCTACCCCTGCCCCAGGATAAATCCGGGGGTAGAGAGACTGCTTCCAACGAGACCTCCGGCAAGTGCAGGTGTGCGGGTGAGAGATAGGAGAAGAGAAGAAAGCATAAGACAAAAAAGTAACAAGCACAAGCATAAACGAAAACAAAAACAAAGTGACGGGGCACATGGGAGAGCACATGCAAAGGCACACAAACAAGAACAAACAAAAACAAAGGAACAAAGCCCTAAGAAAGCAAGCTGACCAAAAGGAGCAGCATAGGCACACAAAAAAAGGCACCAAAATCTAAAGGAAAGGCAGAGCATAGAAACAAGGCACCAAAACAAAAACAGGGCAAGAAAAGCAGGCAAACCTAAGAAAGACCAAGCTAAAGCAAAAGCAACGCACGGGGCATAGATCTACGGAGAGCAAAAGGGGGCGCCAACGACCTAAAACGCTGGGGCAAAGCAGCCAAGAGACGCCTAAAAGCCTAACACACCAAAACCACCTAAAACCCCCTAAGGACCCTAGCCAAATCTAACCGCAAATCCTAATCCTATCTCTCCACACCTTCCTATCTGAGGTCATGTCCTCCGACAAGAGAAGCTCCGACATATCAAGCTTAAGTCTATCTTCCCACCTGAGATTGGGTCTGCCCCTTCTTCTCACTCCATCTACTATTAGTCAAAACAATAAATGAGTAAATTAAGTAGGTCTCGTAAATTCCGTTTCAAATTGAATATGTTACAGGCTTTTTAGAAAATGGGCCATATTTAATATAGTACACACACATATGGACCTCTAGCTTGCTGGCCCCCTTCTGGGCTGCCCCTGGGCCGTCACCCTTACGGCCCATAGCCAAATCCGGGCCTGGCTCAAGTTCAACGTCAAATTCAAATTCTTCTGGATTACAAAAGAATAATAATATTCAAGAAGCTAAGGCAAAAAAAAGATAGTTCATTTTTTGATATAATTGCAAAGGTGTTCACATGTGGTGGTGGTCAAAATGATAAAGATAATGATGATGATTTGTATGATGATCATGCTATACCTACTACACCTGCTAATTTCCAATGTAAGTTTTTCATGTTTAAGTTTGCCAGGTTTTTTAGTGATTATGATATTTATTTGTTTATGGATTTAAATATTGATGGTTGTTAGTTGGCATGAATTGGTAGTATTTTGTAGCGATTTCGGGTTTTGGGGTTAGTAAAGTGTTAGATAACCCGCAACGCTGACCAGTCAACACGCCTGGATGATAATATGTGGGCCCGCTCAGGAGAGTGTTACCATTTTGAGCATGTCTCTCAGTTCCGAAACCAACTGAGCTATGTGCTTGAGGGCTGGTCTGAAGAACTTGGGTCTTTACTAGGATATCCCATTGGGATTAATATTAGTGAATGAAATGATAGTTATGAAGTGAATTATGTTTATGGAAGTAGAGTGATATGTGCTTGATTTTGCGTATTTGACATTTAAAAGTCAAATGTATTGCTCATTGATGATTAGGATATTAATAAGTTCTTGAATCAGTAACCATCGTTGCATTGAATGCTAACCAGGATTTACGACGTATGGCGTCTTTAAACTAAAAAAACAGGCTACATAGATGTCGTTTTGAGATTTTAAAAAGTAGAGCGTTTAACTCTATAGAAATGTGGCAGTTTTTTTGGTAGGAAAAAAGACACCAGTAAGAGAAGCTAAATGTTATTACAGATATGCACAAAGAACCATAAATTAGAACTTTGGAATTTGAGAATAATTAGGATTATTGCATCGGTATTCTTATTTGTTTACAGAACTTTTTGATGGCAGTCACTGAAAACCTGCATGGAATAGTTGTGAAGAAATATGTTTTAGAACTTGTAGATTTGATGTCTATAATATTACTCACTAGTTATGCTGTGAAATTGTTACAGGAGTGTTGCTTTTCTTCAGATACAACACGCACTCCTTCAAGAAACAGCAGAAAACACAACTACTCTGCTTCATCTACACCTTCTAGGGCATCTGGCGGAATACAAGGCATCAATGAGTTATCCTTTGAAGATATTCGTAAGGCGACTGGAAATTTCTCTGATTCAAACATAATTGGGGAAGGAGGATTTGGTTCCGTTTATAAGGGAACGCTGAGAAATGGATCCGTCATTGCTATAAAGCGTGCAAAAAAGGTTATTTATTTTTGGAATAGAAACTATTACTACCTCTATAAATTGAATGGAAATATAATCATAAAAAACTTCTTAGCTAGTAAATTGGTTGCTAATGCCAGATATAAATATCTAATACGCTTGTGCTTGTAAATTGGTTGCTAGTGTCAGATGTTAATTGGTTGCTAAGGTTGAATCTTGTGAACCTAAAGCAATGCCATCAAGTTATCAGTACTATGTATTTGGAAAAGATGTGATTTATACATAAGTTTTTATATACGAAAACCATAAAATTCAAATTCCATGGGGTATTAAGGAGTATTTATTAAATATTTACGTTTTATGTGGCAGGACGTACAATTATGACCAAGGGACTCCATTGGAGTTCAAAAATGAAATTCTAACATTATCACAGATCGAGCATCTAAATCTGGTCAGATTTTATGGTTATATAGAGCATGGTGGCGAGCGTATTATCTTGTTAGAATATGTTACCAACGGAACCCTTCGTGAACACTTAGATGGTAAATGCAGCTGCATGTATCCAGTTTTTAACTTCAGTCTACCACTTCCCTCAAAATGAACAGTTTGCTCTTTTTGCCTTGTAGTTCTAAAGTTACTTCAGAAGTAATATTGTATTTCTTTTAGGTAAATGTGGAAATGGGCTTGAAATTGGAGAGCGTCTAGATATTATGATCGATGTAGCTCATGCAATTACATATTTGCATACGTATACAGGTATGTTGCTTATTACTTATAAACATAGATGTTTTTAGTATCAAGAAATTTCATTAACTGTTTATTTATAAACAAATTGCAGATCAACCAATAATCCACAGAGACATAAAATCCTCTAATATACTGATTACTGATAAACTGCGTCCAAAAGTGGCTGATTTTGGATTTGCCCGTATAAATGTTGGAGATCCAGATCCACAGAGAAAAAAGGTGTTTGCTGACACACAAAAAGTGTCAGGATAAGTATAAAAGAGTGTCAGCAAAGATAAATTAGCTTCTCCTTCACATATAATAAGTGTCAGCAGAAGTTCCGACGGTAAAAGTCTATGGTGACAGACCTATCCTGACACATAAAGTGTCTATAATTGTTTAGATCTTTGTCTACACAAAGTTTGTGTCAGTAATACACAAACATACTTTTATAAACACAATTCATGTCATATAAGCATACCACTGGCAGTTCCAGTACCACAATATCATACAGAAATCCGAACTTGCATTACCAGAATATCACACAGAAATCAAACTCAAATCTGAACTTGCATTACCAGAATATCATACAGAAATCATATTACAATGCATTTCAAATTGTGTCCAGAATATCAGAACTTGCAGGTCTAAGTGTCTAACACAATATCATACAGTAATCATTATCCAGCATTACAATTACTTAATACCAAATTTTGTCCTGTAGCACTAGTAAAATGAGATAGTTGATCTGTCTTCTATAACTCTCGAATACTCTGTCATCATTTCCTGTAGTCGAAACAAATCTAGTTAAAAGCTTTTCAAGTATTTGCACAAAAATAACTAGTTTATAGATCTTGGCTTGTATATATTCGAAAAGTAGAAAAAAATGCAATAGATTTGAATATTTTTTTCCAAATGCAGAGTTTCAATTATGCTTTTTTCCTAGTGAATTTAAACTCATCTGAACACCACAATTTCCTGCAAAAGCCATTTCAAGAACGCTGACAATAAGCCCACCATCACTGACAATTACTTCGAAGTATTCTTTGTGAAAAAAGGCGTAACAGTTAGAATGTTAGGTAATCACATATTTGTCAAAATGATCTAAAATGGTTTGTGAAATGGAAATACAAACCTCTAGAATCAGGTCAAAAAACTGTAAATAAGCAACTCTGCGTTGTTGTTAGATAATTATTTCAGCTGTAGCTGCTGTGAAAATTAATTATCCGAAACCAACTATTTCCCACCCAAATACTCCAATAATCAGAAGCAGATCTTTTTACCTAAACATTAAAACTTGATTATTGTAACTTGATAATTATATTCAAAATGTAAACCCACACACCCGTAAACAACTGACTTTATCTTCTTTTTTTGATTGCTGTTCATATCTTTTCAGATGTCTGAGAGTGGCAATTCTGGTCAGAACCGGTTTAATGTAGTTTACCAAAGGCGCGGCAGGAATAACGACGAGGGTGGGACTGCTAGTGGTTCAGGTTCTTAAGGGCATGGAGTTAATTCAGGAAGCTCTTCTAGTGCCTCATCATCATCTGCTGTTTTGATACGGTTTAACCCGTATTGCAAAATGGAGTCTGTGTGGTCTAAAGCATTTGACGTGAAGAGCATTTTGTACTTTATTATTTGCATGCATGTAGTCTATTAATTAAATCATGTTCCCATGTTCCGTTTTAGTTTTCTTAAGAGTAGTTACAATAGTTTTATGTCCCATGTTCTCCAAAGAATTAGCAAGTAGTTTTATGTTTCTTTATATATTGTACTTCGCATTTGATGAAAGGATATGAATGAAAAAGAATATTAAAGTCTAGTTCCTCTCTAGTTTTTTTGAGTCTTGCCCGCTCTAAGGGCCTTATCAATCCGTTTCTTTAATTTACTTTTTGGGAGATTGACCATCTCGAATCGGTCTTCTATCATATTTTCTAAACTATATTTACTTAAATAGAATATTGTTTGGCATTTTATGAACTTTTATCACAACACTCAGGTCAGTTTTGTTTGGCATTTTTCTCACAGTTCTTATTATGTCACTATACAAGGCTCTTAGGTACTTAATTGTGTGACTTAAAAATGCTTTTATTTTAATGATATTTTGTTTTGTTTTTTGTTTTTTTTTTCCTATGGTAATAGCTATGAACCGTGATGCATGAAGCACTGAAGCCCACCAATTTTCTTTTGACACCAGCGTAAACCAGAAGACGAAACGGACATAGGTACATTGTAATTATTTTATTTTATTTTTTGCTTTTTTAGGGGGTTACTTTTAGTTAGAGTAATCTTTTTTCTCCTTCTACCTAAAAAATCATCGTTAGAGAAATTTTTATTTCTTTGTAATCTCCGTAACAGCAAGCATGATTTTTTTGTTCATCCAGTAACTGAAGTTGTGCTATTTTCTATCTTTCTGCATGTGTACCTTGATTTTACCATGTAAATTTAGTCGAATTTGTGCTTATAGTTATTCCAGTTATCACTGTTAGAATTTGTGCTTATGATTTTACCATTGTCATTTCACGTAGACATGAAACAATGACTTACCATAGATAGAATGAAAAACAAAGATTTTAATAATTTTTAAAGCTTTTGTTAGACTTCACATTGTTAATGTTATCGTGATAGCAACGAGATCATAATATCGATCACGAGTTTAAGATCTTATTTTAATGTCATTTCTTTAATAGTTTTTTTTTTTTTTTTTTTTTGCATAAAAGGATGTATGAACGACATGAAATTATAAAAACTTAGCTCAGTTGGCCACCTGGGTTCTTGTGGAGCTTGGGGGAGTTTTAACCTAGGGTTCGAGTCTCGCAGGAGACAAACAATTCAGATTTTTCTCCTAGTGTGAAACCGTGAATTATAGGGGTTTTCCTTCGCGGGTCTCTCCTAATGGTTTGAGTCCTAGGGCCTACCCATTTGGATGGTTTAACTCGGAGGTCGGATTTCAAGTGTGGTGTCGTTCTTAAAAAAAATAAAAAATAAATAAATAAATAAAATATAGAAATTATTATATATTATAAGCACAAAAATATAAGAATTTTTCACGAAAATGTTGTCTTAAATTATGATTATGTAATATTTAAAAAAAATCCAACTAAACAAGAGAATTATATAAATTTTAGAAAATGCATTTTTCCTCAAAAATTTATAAAGCATGATCCATAATTTTGTAGTTTTTAAGTTTGTTGTTCCAGAAAAGTAAGATCGGATCGTATTAGATCTCAAGATCACATGGTCAAGATCGAGATCTTATAAGATCTTAAGCTTGCAAAGATCATACATAAAATTGAGATCGTTTTTGCTATGTGATATCGTAAAATCATGAGATCCTGATACCATAATCAGAATCTTAACAACAATTGTTTATAGTCTTTTTTTCCTTTTTTTTCTTTAGTCTTATAATTTCATGTCGTTCATACATCCTTTTATTGGTTTAACGTGAACAACGTTAAACTAATCTCGTCTTCCACGTAGTGTTGAGGAGGTGATAGGCTATCTCCGCTTACTGTGGTCTTCACAAAACTTTTTCAAACCTTAATTCAAATCTCTTTTTCAATCCTAATTAAACCCTTTTCTTTTCTCAATCCTAATTGAACCCTCTTCTTTTTTCCTTTTTTTTTCATAATTCTCAGCCCTAATTTTTTGTTTTCTGATCCCTAATTTTAGACAATCTTTTTTCCAAGCCTTAATCTCATAAACCTTTTTTTGTTTTCTTTTCTCTGTTATGGGGGACTATGATTGGCAAGAGGTCAAGAGAAAAAATCGTGGTTCAGTGTTTAACAGGCTTAAGATTCCCCAATCTAAGTCGTCCATGATGAACGATTTAGCGAAGGTTTCTCTTTCCGTGTATGTGTCCAACTTTCCCTCTCACCTCACCGTTAGAGAGCTTTGGAACATATGTGGCAAGGCAGGGACATTGGTGGATGTTTACATTGCCAAACACAAAAATGCTTTGGGGCAGATGTTTGGCTTCTGCCGCTTCATTAAGGTATCTAATCAGGATGATCTCATTAATACACTTTGCAAGATTTGGATTGGTAAGCTGCGGTTATATGCGAACGTTGCAAGGTTTGATAGAAAGCTGGAGGATAAGTCATCCAATGCTAGGACTCAGGTTGTTAAACCTTCCCATGCAAGCACTAGGACTATCCCTAAAGCAACGATGGCTTCATCATAAGCTAATGTCGTCGGTGGGTCTTCTAATGGTGACTTGAAAAGCCCCAATACCGAGCATGAAGGTACTTGTGCACCCATACCTCCAATTATATTATCGCAAGATAAACCCAATGATTTCCCTTTAGCTTTACTTGGGTGTTATAAGGATTTTCGGGCTATTGCTAGCACTAGAAGTATGTGTCATAATGAAGGTTTTTTGAATGTCGATATTAAATATTTGGGAATTTTATGGGTTCTATTTGATTTTGAATCCTTGGAAACCAGGGATAAATTCCTTAATCACAAAGGTATTTTGACTTGGTTCTCTACTTTGAAACCTTGGTATGATGACTTTGTGGTGGATGAACGCCTCGTTTGGCTAGAGATTGAAGGTGTTCCACTACTTGCTTAGGACAATCAGGTGTTCAGTCAGGTATGCATCAAATGGGGTGAAATCATCTTCATGGATGACACTGGTGTATGTAACAGGCTTAGCAAAAGATTATGCATTAAGTCGACCCACATGAACTTGATCTTTGTGTCTATCATGGTGACTTTGAACAATGTTACCTATACCATTCGGGTTAGGGAACTTTGTAGCTGGACACCTACTTTTTTTACTCTTGATAATGAAAAGGATGATAATTCTGTTGGTGATTATGAAATAAACGGCGAAGAATTTAATGAGGAAAAAGATATTGAATCGGTCATGGGTATTAATGCTGATGATGAGGTTGAAGATTTCGTGAATAACCACGAGACGGGGGACAAAGACCAAGATACTTTACATACTTCTCCTAAGCTTGATGGGCTGAATGAGAATATCTCAAATAGTGATCCTTTCGAACTCGATGAACTGATTAAAAAGAGTGGCAAGCCTCATATGCCATGTCATTCTGAGACACCAGAATTTCCGCCAGGCTTTTCATCTATCCTTAAAGCCGAACAAGTTTTTTCTTATTCTTTTCATAATATTTCTGAGGGAGGGCATCTTAAACCACCTGGTTTTTCTATCTTTGGAACGTTTGGGGGAAACTATTAAGGTCGGTTTGGCTTTAGGTTTGAATATGGAAGGGTGTGAAACAACTCTTGCTTCTCTTATCAATGAGTTTGGAGATAATGGTGTGAAAAAATGAATTGCATTTCTATAAATTCTCAAGGTCTTGGTGACCTTAATAAACGGAGGTGGCTTCGTGATTTATGTCATACTAATAATGTTAACTTCTTAGCTATCCAAGAGACCAAGATGACTCATGTTGATCTTTGGATGCTCAGGCAAATTTGGGGTAATGTTCATTTCGATTTTGGGAGTAAACTTGAATGAATAAATAGAGAGTAAACTTGATCGTTTTTTTGTCTCCGAGAGCTTTTATGAGGCATTCCCCCATGCTATTGGCCTTGTCTTGGAGTAGGGTATTCTGGATCATCGTCCCATTCTTATTAAAGAATCTATTGTGGACTATGGCCCTAATCCTTTCCGGTTCTTTCACTCTTGGCTGGATATAGATGGATTTCATGATTTGGTTGTTCAGACTTGGAAAAACGATGGTATAGTCGATGGGAATGGGTTCATTATGTTTAAAAAGAAGCTTCAAAATCTCAAAAAATTCATTCGGGTGTGGATAGCTTCTTGGAAGGCTGATGCCCATGCGTCAAGGAAAGATTATCTCCAAAAGCTTGCTGCTATAGATTTAAAAATCGATCAAGGTTGTGCTAGTGAGGAGGATTTCAAGATTCGGCGTGATTCTCTCTCTATACTAGGCGATATGGATCGTATCGAGGCCAAAGATTATGCTCAAAAAGCTAAAATCAAATGGGCTCTAGAGGGAGACGAGAATACAAGCTTGTTAATACAAATAAGCCGTAAAAACGTTTATTTATATTTTACGATCTTCTAATGTTTTGTCGATAACAAAAGTAAAATCATATTAACGAAACAAATAAAATACGTAAATGATTTGAACTAATAGTTTTCTAACATATTCACATTTCCACATAAAACACTAAAACAAGTATAAGTGATTTTATGATCTAGATATATATGTACAACAACTAGTGGAGCTAGAGGAGCTTGGTGTATTTGACATCCTAAAGCTAGAGGAGCTTGGTGTCAAAACAACACGTTGCAAAATTACTTGCAACATTTGATTTTAATTTCATGACTTCCCGTTGCAAATATTGCAATCATCTAGGGGGAGCACACCCGTTACATAGACGTAATCCTTTGCATAAGTTAGTTGCAAATGAACTAGATTAGAATTAGTTTCTTGACGCCCTTACTTAGGGGTGGACTCGTCAAGGGGGAGTAACGACGAGATCCTTTCCCGTTACTTGCTCTCTATATTTTTTTTCTTTCACATGTTTTTCTTAAAAACGATGTGTTGCTTTCTTTCAAATACTTTTTGTTTCGACAAAAAAGGGGAGAAGAAAGTAAAAACTACAAATTTAAACTTTTACGAATTTTAGCTTTTCCTTAAAATAATTTTATGTTTTTTCATCAACAAAAAGGGGGAGATTGTTAATACAAATAAGCCGTAAAAACGTTTATTTATATTTTACGATCTTCTAATGTTTTGTCGATTACAAAAGTAAAATCATATTAACGAAACAAATAAAATACGTAAATGATTTGAACTAATAGTTTTCTAACAAATTCACATTTCCACATAAAACACTAAAACAAGTATAAGTGATTTTATGATCTAGATATATATGTACAACAACTAGTGTTTACATATTGGCTTAACAAGTATAAGTGATTTTATAATCTAGATATATATGTACAACAACTAGTGTTTACATATTGAGCTAACACATACTTAAACTAAGTATACTAAATGGGTAAAAACAAGTATATACTAAAATGGGTAAAAACAAGTATATACTAAATAGATAAAAACTAGCAAATGGTTTTGACCCATAACCCATGGTTTTATATATACCACTTATACAAGTTCAATGTATCCTTAAGGTACATTGTATCTAGAAAGAAAACCATGGATCAACCCATAACCCATGACCCATGACCCATAACCAAAAATACCCTTGGGCAAAGAGGAGCGGACCACGGATCCCTAGCTTTGTGCTAGCCGGATCCCAGTGGAAGGGATCCGTGAGATCCGGGAAACAGTAGGATTTTTCCTCTATAAATAGTGAGCCATTTCTTCATTATATCTCACCCCTCTCTAACATACTTTCTCCCCTGAGTTAAATCTCACTAACCTTAGATCCAAGAGATCTATGTTTGTAGTTTTGTTTTTGTGTGATCTTTTAGGTTCCTCTTAAAAGGGAAGATCACCACCTTTGAAGTCGAGTAAGCTCAAGTCCATGAGTTGCCAAGCTTCCTCATCATCAAGGCTATTGAAGTCCTCTTGTTGATGATCCCTTTCTTTCTTCAAAGAAGCGTAGTGTTAAAGACATTAGTGAAAGATGTCTCAAGTGTCAAGACCAAGATATTAGTGAAGGGTATCTATCGTCTATAGGATAAAGCACTTGTGGTAGGTGCTTAGAAGTCAAGACAAGAAGCATTAGTGAAAGGTGCTTAGAAGTGAAGACACAAGACATTAATGAAAGGTGTCTTGTAGATCTAATCAAAGACATTAGTGAAAGGTGTCTTGTAGATCTAATCAAAGGCATTAGTGAAAGGTGCCTTAGATGTACATTCGATATGGTGTGTTTCGATGTACTAGATAGACTAGCATTAGATCCAAGGATATTGATGTCCTTGATGATGTTGTAAAGGAGTAGATCTCCTTTGGGATTAGTCGTTGGTGTAGTGTGGTAGTAGTTCCTCCATTGCAATGGAACTAGGTACTTAGCCTAGTACCTAATAAAGGGTAGGCGACGTTGTGAAGGTGTAGTTCACCTAAGGTGTGAAAGAACTCGGTGGTTAGCCTAGCACCGTATAAAGGGTAGGCAACGTTGTGTTAGGTGTGGTTCGCCTTGGTGTGAAAGAACTCGGTATTTAGCTTTGTACCGGAAAAAGATTAAGCGACGTTGTGAAGGCTTCTCCGCCATAAGGAGATTGGTGTAGTGATTACAAACTCTCGAGTAGGTGACTCAAGGAGTGGAGTAGGGCAAGGAAGGTGTCCTTGTAGCCGAACCATTATAAATACTTGCGTTGTGGTTTTGTGCTTCTTACTCTTATCTTTTCATTACATATCTTTATATGCTTGTTTATCAACATCCAACACACACAACCAAATAGATTGACATAAGTCGATCTAAATAGTTTAAAAGGAAGTTTTAATTGGTAAAACTATTCAACCCCCCCTTCTAGTTTTCCACAATTGGTATCAGAGCTTCGTTACCAAGTTTCTTGAAGTATATTGTACTTTAAAAACTTGATACGATCCATAGTTAATTGAAAACTACAAAGAAGGTTTTTTCATAAAAACAAACACCATGTTTTTCAAAAACTATATGTTTGGATGTTGAGTTGATAACAAAATTTCTTTATATATATATTTTTTTTATTTAATTGCACTAATCTTCCTTGTGATATTGATTAGTCAAAGCTCATACCCACCAAGCTTTGGGAGTTGCTTGGTAACAAGAATACCTTCCTTAAGAAGGTATCTTAGACGCAAAGGAGCAGGAATCGTCTAAGTGACATTTGTCATTTGTAAAAGACATTCCTAAGTGCATTCGAGGTATGACTTTCTACTTATATCTAAATGATATTTGTTTAGTATATAAGTGTTATTTGCTAGGCTTTTATTTGAGTAGATTTTTGTGTTTACACATGATTTACATGTAGCTTCGTTAGGAAGCCTGTTTCTCACATACGTGTTATTTTTCTCGTCTATAGTCATATTATATAGAGCTTATGCTTTATTTCTTCTAATAAAACAAAAACACGAATTTCAAAAATTCCTCCTTCCCTATTAATAAACCCACTCGACGCCCACTTTTTCAATCCTCACTTTTTCAAATTTTCCAATTTCAAAAATTCCCTCTCATTCAAAAACTTCATCTTCCTCCTCATTCCATCTCTTCCTAAACCAAGAAGATCCGTCATCAACATGGTTTACATCGCACTCGTGCTCATCGCCCTAACACTCATCGCACTTGTGTTCCCTATGATGAAGTTCACATACGGAGACATTTACTTTGCGTTGTTAATCTATATTGGGGTCATTTACCCAATCCTTTGTATCATCCTTAGTATTGAAATGCAATATTATTGGTAATCTATTTTACCTAGGATGTTTGTGTTATTGTGTGTGTTTCATTCCTTTTGATCTATATGTGTTATATTCTTTCGTGATACATTAGATATCATGTATGCATGCTAAAAGAAAATGTAGGATAAAACATACTTCATGGTACAATAACCGTAAAACCTATGTTTTTATTAAAACTGGTTATGTTACTACAGATCCACGGATCCTGAAAGTTACACTAGCCGGATCCCTTTTGAAAAAGAACCGTGGGATCCGTCCTCTTTGGAAAACAGTTTTCATGTAGGATTAAAAACCACTATCTTTCTAAAAGTAATAATCCAATAGAGCTTCAAAACCATGAGTTAGCTAAATACTAATTGTTAATAGAATATCTAGTAAAACGTTAGATTATTATAGGTTGACCATAAACGTCTTCCCTTATTAACCCATCACTTCTATAGGTTCAACTATGACGCATGAATACGAGTTTGATTTTTCACTCACTAGCGTCTACACCCGAACATTTCCTTGAGCCCAACACACCTAGCAATCATGTCCGTGGGTTCAATAATCTCGAAAACCGTCACTTCCATGAAGGACGTATTGTAGACACCTCTCTACAATTGGAAGAAGGTATCAATACCTCCTTCCGAGCCATAGGACTAGAATGTCTTCTTGAAATCAACGAGAAGATATGTCCAAGGTTCATAATGGAATTCTTCCGTCAAGTGGAACTCGTTCGTAACGAGGATCGCTCTCTATCTCTTTGGTTTTATATCAAAAACCAAAAATTCACTTTAAGCCTTGGGCATTTTGCTCACATCCTCCGAATTCCAAACCATGGACAATGTGCCTTCACCGAAGATTGGTCTCTTGATTCTCTCTTCAACTTTCGTGAAGAAAATAGTCCATATTGTTCACACATACCCTCTCCGGAAGATTTAACACGCATGATATGCAAACCTCGACCATATTACTCCAATCCAAACATTATCCATACACGGGATATCCGAGAAGAGTATAAGCCTGTTGCTCTCATTCTACATGAAAATGTTTGGAGTCTTAGGGGAAATCGAGATATTCTTCCTGCTTGTTGTGCTCACATGTTGTACTGTTTGCTAACACAACAACCATACAATCTCGCCTACTTCTTCGCAAGGCGAATTGCAAATCTTCAAGGCTCCAAGAATAAACTCATCCCTTATGGAATGTTCTTGACACGCCTATATCACAATGTTATGCACTTCCATCCTCAATTTCAAAGTCCGTTGTACGTACTTGTGAACAAGATGATGGAACCGCTAAACATATCTCTCATGAAGACTTACTTCATTCATGATTCCACCAATACCCATCAATCACATAATGATCCTCCTAGTGAAGACACTCAAGGAACCTAGAATAGTCAAATAGGATCAATTCTACTCTGTAATCCTATCTCTTCCATGAAATAAAACATCTTACATTTGATTTCCTAGTTTTAGAACTCACTTAAACAAAACTTGGAATATAATGCATTGTCAAAGATCATTGCATACCTTTAGTAAAGGTTCTGTCTAACAGATAGACGGATCCCAAATGTTGTACTAAACGGATCCCTACTTCTAGGGAACCGTGGGATCCGGCAAAACAGAAAATGCAATTGCAAGCATTATATGTCAAACACATCCCTTAGAACACCTCACACTAAGCTAAACATAGTGTCTTAAGTTTGATTAAGACTTTATCAAGATAGGTTGACCTTTCCTACTCTTTCCAACTCACATAGATTACATTCTAAGGCTTTGTTAGATCTACCATTTCAATCCATCACTCTTCCGCTCCCACAACTCACACTTTATTCTTCTTATATGATCTCTCACAACTAGGTTAGAAGTCCTTCGATTATGACAATATTGATCATTGATCAATCTCACCTCAAAATTGATCAAAGTTGATCAAATCCTAGTTTTTCCCATCTCATAACCATTAGGATATTTTCCAAAACATAATCCTAAGACACAACCTGATCTCTAGGATCATTTAGTTTCATTTAACTTCAATTGACATCTTTAATGTGATCCTTGCTCATCCATTGGTACTTGTTGAAAGTTCCAAATCCTTCCATAAATAACAATCATTAGCTACACCACTCATTGCCTTCAAACACTTAAGCACCCCTTCATTTAAAACACTTAGGAGAACTGAAACACTCAAGGTGATGTAGGTCTAGGATCTTAGAAACATCATTCCCACTCCTTCATAAATTGCTGAACGTCGGATCCCTAGAACTAGCCTAGACGGATCCCTCTGAGAAGGGAACCGTGGGATCCGGATGACAGTCTATGAAAAATCTTACTAAAACAAATCATTTCAACTCAAACACTCCATCCCATCTTAAATGAGTTCCTAGAACAGCACAACCTCTGTAGTTGACTCTTGTGCATGCTAATCATCACATTCCAATAAATCTTAGTGGCTTGGAGCTTAAATGCACTTTCAAAATCTTTTGGTTTATAAACCACCTTGTTAGGACCTCCATAGTCATCACTCTCATTCTAACTTTCAGCCTTTGCAATCTCTTCAAATCATCTCATCATGAGAAAAACCCCAAGTAACAACCTATCCACCAAAGAACCACCCATCAAAAGGGCTCGTGTTGTACACGAAATCTCTTCAACGAATCATCTCGGTCAAATCAACAAACCTTCATCATCCAATCAAACCAATTCCTAAAAGGATAGTACCCACAAAACTACCTATACCAAACACAACCATACCTCCTAGGCCAAACAATATAATCTCCACTAAACCATCACCTTTGGTTCCTAGAGCTATCTCTTTTACATCCCCACAATCATCACCTCACCTCTACAATTTAGAGGACTTGCCACCTAGGCCGTCTCATCCGCTTCCGCCGACAACATTCTCCTCATTAGGAGGAACAATGATTCAAAATCAAGGTGTTGAGTCAACACTTGCTCCGGCTTCCTTTTCGCCGTTTCCATCATATAATCCCATTTGGATTATAAGAAATCATCAAAGTCAACCACCCGACCTTATGGAAGTTGACACATCTTTACCACCATCATCATTCTTGATCGAACCATTCCTAAATGGACCTCCACCAATCCCTCCATCATTCGAGGCTCCTCAAACCACTTCAATTGATCCTTTGAATCAAGCCACTTCATTTCATTCACCACCACTACCTAGCCATGACAAAGATTGCTATCATTGTCAACATGTTGAAAGTTTGATACATGAAGTACGAGAAGACCAACGTTTCATGTTCTATCATCTCCTCGAACGTTTCGACGAGATTAAACCTAAACATAACTTGAGCTAGAAGATTATAGTGGTGTCTAAGCTTCAAGCGTTAGTTTGTCTAAGAAATTCCTAGTTATGTATTGTCTATTTTCTTATTTTTGAGTCATGTATATCATAACTCTTGTTTTATTAAATGAAATTACATGTTACTTGTTATTTTTCTGAGAATATGTATTCATATCTCATTTATGTGATAACATTACTTGTTATATCACCTTTGCTGATTTTAGTCATCAGCCAGACGGATTCCTCAGTATTGCCTAGACGGATCCCTACTAGAAGGGAACCGTGGGATCCGTGAAGTCAGAATGTTTTTTTTTTCTTATCACATTTGCCGGAAATTGTACTTCTTTTCTAACCCTTGTTTTGCAGTTATTCAATTAACACATAAAGTATTTGACATCCTAAAGCTAGAGGAGCTTGGTGTCAAAACAACACGTTGCAAAATTACTTGCAACATTTGATTTTAATTTCATGACTTCCCGTTGCAAATATTGCAATCATCTAGGGGGAGCACACCCGTTACATAGACGTAATCCTTTGCATAAGTTAGTTGCAAATGAACTAGATTAGAATTAGTTTCTTGACGCCCTTACTTAGGGGTGGACTCGTCAAGGGGGAGTAACGACGAGATCCTTTCCCGTTACTTGCTCTCTATATTTTTTTCCTTTCACATGTTTTTCTTAAAAACGATGTGTTGCTTTCTTTCAAACACTTTTTGTTTCGACAAAAAAGGGGAGAAGAAAGTAAAAACTACAAATTTAAACTTTTACGAATTTTAGCTTTTCCTTAAAATAATTTTATGTTTTGTCATCAACAAAAAGGGGGAGATTGTTAATACAAATAAGCCGTAAAGACGTTTATTTATATTTTACGATCTTCTAATGTTTTGTCGATTACAAAAGTAAAATCATATTAACGAAACAAATAAAATACGTAAATGATTTGAACTAATAGTTTTCTAACAAATTCACATTTCCACATAAAATACTAAAACAAGTATAAGTGATTTTATGATCTAGATATATATGTACAACAACTAGTGTTTACATATTGGCTTAACAAGTATAAGTGATTTTATAATCTAGATATATATGTACAACAACTAGTGTTTACATATTGAGCTAACACATACTTAAACTAAGTATACTAAATGGGTAAAAACAAGTATATACTAAAATGGGTAAAAAACAAGTATATACTAAATAGATAAAAAACTAGCAAATGGTTTTGACCCATAACCCATGGTTTTATATATACCACTTATACAAGTTCAATGTATCCTTAAGGTACATTGTATCTAGAAAGAAAACCATGGATCAACCCATAACCCATGACCCATGACCCATAACCAAAAATACCCTTGGGCAAAGAGGAGCGGACCACGGATCCCTAGCTTTGTGCTAGCCGGATCCCAAGTGGAAGGGATCCGTGGGATCCGGGGAAACAGTAGTTTTTTCCTCTATAAATAGTGAGCCATTTCTTCATTATATCTCACCCTCTCTCAACATACTTTCTCCCCTGAGCTAAATCTCACTAACCTTAGATCCAAGAGATCTATGTTTGTAGTTTTGTTTTTGTGTGATCTTTTAGGTTCCTCTTAAAGGGAAGATCACCACCTTTGAAGTCGAGTAAGCTCAAGTCCATGAGTTGCCAAGCTTCCTCATCATCAAGGCTATTGAAGTCCTCTTGTTGATGATCCCTTTCTTTCTTCAAAGAAGCGTAGTGTTAAAGACATTAGTGAAAGATGTCTCAAGTGTCAAGACGAAGATATTAGTGAAGGGTATCTATCGTCTATAGGATAAAGCACTTGTGGTAGGTGCTTAGAAGTCAAGACAAGAAGCATTAGTGAAAGGTGCTTAGAAGTGAAGACACAAGACATTAATGAAAGGTGTCTTGTAGATCTAATCAAAGACATTAGTGAAAGGTGTCTTGTAGATCTAGTCAAAGGCATTAGTGAAAGGTGCCTTAGATGTACATTCGATATGGTGTGTTTAGATGTACTAGATACACTAGCATTAGATCCAAGGATATTGATGTCCTTGATGATGTTGTAAAGGAGTAGATCTCCTTTGGGATTAGTCGTTGGTGTAGTGTGGTAGTAGTTCCTCCATTGCAATGGAACTAGGTACTTAGCCTAGTACCTAATAAAGGGTAGGCGACGTTGTGAAGGTGTAGTTCACCTAAGGTGTGAAAGAACTCGGTGGTTAGCCTAGCACCGTATAAAGGGTAGGCTACGTTGTGTTAGGTGTGGTTCGCCTTGGTGTGAAAGAACTCGGTATTTAGCTTTGTACGGAAAAGATTAAGCGACTTTGTGAAGGCTTCTCCGCCATAAGGAGATTGGTGTAGTGATTACAAACTCTCGAGTAGGTGACTCAAGGAGTGGAGTAGGGCAAGGAAGGTGTCCTTGTAGCCGAACCACTATAAATACTTGCGTTGTGGTTTTGTGCTTCTTACTCTTATCTTTTCATTACATACCTTTATATGCTTGTTTATCAACATCCAACACACACATCCAAATAGATTGACATAAGTCGATCTAAATAGTTTAAAGGAAGTTTTAATTGGCAAAACTATTCAACCGCCCCTTCTAGTTTTCCACAATTGGTATCAGAGCTTCGTTACCAAGTTTCTTGAAGTATATTGTACTTTAAAACTTGATACGATCCATAGTTAATTGAAAACTACAAAGAAGGTTTTTCATAAAAACAAACACCATGTTTTTCAAAAACTATATGTTTGGATGTTGAGTTGATAACAACATTTCTTTATATATATATTTTTTTTTTATTTAATTGCACTAATCTTCCTTGTGATATTGATTAGTCAAAGCTCATACCCACCAAGCTTTAGGAGTTGCTTGGTAACAAGAATACCTTCCTTAAGAAGGTATCTTAGATGCAAAGGAGCGGGAATCGTCTAAGTGACATTTGTCATTTGTAAAAGACATTCCTAAGTGCATTCGAGGTATGAATTTCTACTTATATCTAAATGATATTTGTTTAGTATATAAGTGTTATTTGCTAGGCTTTTATTTGAGTAGATTTTTGTGTTTACACATGATTTACATGTAGCTTCGTTAGGAAGCCTGTTTCTCACATACGTGTTATTTTTCTCGTCTATAGTCATATTATATAGAGCTTATGCTTTATTTCTTCTAATAAAACAAAAACACGAATTTCAAAAATTCCTCCTTCCCTATTAATAAACCCACTCGACGCCCACTTTTTCAATCCTCACTTTTTCAAATTTTCCAATTTCAAAAAATTCCCTCTCATTCAAAAACTTCATCTTCCTCCTCATTCCATCTCTTCCTAAACCAAGAAGATCCGTCATCAACATGGTTTACATCGCACTCGTGCTCATCGCCCTAACACTCATCGCACTTGTGTTCCCTATGATGAAGTTCACATACGGAGACATTTACTTTGCGTTGTTAATCTATATTGGGGTCATTTACCCAATCCTTTGTATCATCCTTAGCATTGAAATGCAATATTATTGATAATCTATTTTACCTAGGATGTTTGTGTTATTGTGTGTGTTTCATTCCTTTTGATCTATATGTGTTATATTCTTTCGTGATACATTAGATATCATGTATGCATGCTAAAAGAAAATGTAGGATAAAACATACTTCATGGTACAATAACCGTAAAACCTATGTTTTTATTAAAACTGGTTATGTTACTACAGATCCACGGATCCCGAAAGTTACACTAGCCGGATCCCTTTTGAAAAAGAACCGTGGGATCCGTCCTACTGGAAAACAGTTTTCATGCAAGATTAAAAACCACTATCTTTCTAAAAGTAATAATCCACTAGAGCTTCAAAACCATGAGTTAGCTAAATACTAATTGTTAATAGAATATCTAGTAAAACGTTAGATTATTATAGGTTGACCATAAACGTCTTCCCTTATTAACCCATCACTTCTATAGGTTCAACTATGACGCATGAATACGAGTTTGATTTTTCACTCACTAGCGTCTACACCAGAACATTTCTCTTGAGCCCAACACACACGGCAATCATGTCCGTGGGTTCAATAATCTCGAAACCGTCACTTCCATGAAGGACGTATTGTAGACACCTCTCTACAATTCGAAGAAGGTATCAATACCTCCTTAGAGCCATAGGACTAGATCGTCTTCTTGAAATCAACGAGAAGATATGTCCAAGGTTCATAATGGAATTCTTCCGTCAAGTGGAACTCGTTAAGTAACGAGGATCGCTCTCTATCTCTTTGGTTTTATATCAAAAACCAAAATTCACTTTAACCCTTGGGCATTTTGCTCACAACCTCCGGATTCGAAATCACGGACAATGTGCCTTCACCGAAGATTGGTCTCTTGATTCTCTCTTCAACTTTCGTGAAGAAAATAGTCCATATTGTTCACATACCCTCAGGAAGATTTAACACGCATGATATACAAACCTCGACCATATTACTCCAATCCAAACATTATCCATACACGGGATATCCGAAGAGTATAAGCTGTTGCTCTCATTCTACGTGAAAATGTTTGGAGTCTTAGGGGAAATCGAGATATTCTTCCTGCTTGTTGTGCTCACATGTTGTATTGTTTGCTAACACAACAACCATACAATCTCGCCTACTTCTTCGCAAGGCGAATTGCAAATCTTCAAGGCTCCAAGAATAAACTCATCCCTTATGGAATGTTCTTGACACGCCTATATCACAATGTTATGCACTTCCATCCTCAATTTCAAAGTCCGTTGTACGTACTTGTGAACAAGATGATGGAACCGCTAAACATATCTCTCATGAAGACTTTCTTCATTCATGATTCCACCAATACCCATCAATCACATAATGATCCTCCTAGTGAAGACACTCAAGGAACCTAGAATAGTCAAATAGGATCAATTCTACTCTGTAATCCTATCTCTTCCATGAAATAAAACATCTTACATTTGATTTCCTAGTTTTAGAACTCACTTAAACAAAACTTGGAATATAATGCATTGTCAAAGATCATTGCATACCTTTAGTAAAGGTTCGTCTAACAGAATAGACGGATCCCAAATGTTGTACTAAACGGATCCCTACTTCTAGGGAACCGTGGGATCCGGCAAAACAGAAAATGCAATTGCAAGCATTATATGTCAAACACATCCCTTAGAACACCTCACACTAAGCTAAACATAGTGTCTTAAGTTTGATTAAGACTTTATCAAGATAGGTTGACCTTTCCTACTCTTTCCAACTCACATAGATTACATTCTAAGGCTTTGTTAGATCTACCATTTCAATCCATCACTCTTCCGCTCCCACAACTCACACTTTATTCTTCTTATATGATCTCTCACAACTAGGTTAGAAGTCCTTCGATTATGACAATATTGATCATTGATCAATCTCACCTCAAAATTGATCAAAGTTGATCAAATCCTAGTTTTTCCCATCTCATAACCATTAGGATATTTTCCAAAACATAATCCTAAGACACAACCTGATCTCTAGGATCATTTAGTTTCATTTAACTTCAATTGACATCTTTAATGTGATCCTTGCTCATCCATTGGTACTTGTTGAAAGTTCCAAATCCTTCCATAAATAACAATCATTAGCTACACCACTCATTGCCTTCAAACACTTAAGCACCCCTTCATTTAAAACACTTAGGAGAACTGAAACACTCAAGGTGATGTAGGTCTAGGATCTTAGAAACATCATTCCCACTCCTTCATAAACTGCTGAACGTCGGATCCCTAGAACTAGCCTAGACGGATCCCTCTGAGAAGGGAACCGTGGGATCCGGATGACAGTCTATGAAAAATCTTACTAAAACAAATCATTTCAACTCAAACACTCCATCCCATCTTAAATGAGTTCCTAGAACAGCACAACCTCTGTAGTTGACTCTTGTGCATGCTAATCATCACATTCCAATAAATCTTAGTGGCTTGGAGCTTAAATGCACTTTCAAAATCTTTTGGTTTATAAACCACCTTGTTAGGACCTCCATAGTCATCACTCTCATTCTAACTTTCAGCCTTTGCAATCTCTTCAAATCATCTCATCATGAGAAAAACCCCAAGTAACAACCTATCCACCAAAGAACCACCCATCAAAAGGGCTCGTGTTGTACACGAAATCTCTTCAACCGAATCATCTCCGGTCAAATCAACAAACCTTCATCATCCAATCAAACCAATTCCTAAAAGGATAGTACCCACAAAACTACCTATACCAAACACAACCATACCTCCTAGGCCAAACAATATAATCTCCACTAAACCATCACCTTTGGTTCCTAGAGCTATCTCTTTTACATCCCCACAATCATCACCTCACCTCTACAATTTAGAGGACTTGCCACCTAGGCCGTCTCATCCGCTTCCGCCGACAACATTCTCCTCATTAGGAGGAACAATGATTCAAAATCAAGGTGTTGAGTCAACACTTGCTCCGGCTTCCTTTTCGCCGTTTCCATCATATAATCCCATTTGGATTATAAGAAATCATCAAAGTCAACCACCCGACCTTATGGAAGTTGACACATCTTTACCACCATCATCATTCTTGATCGAACCATTCCTAAATGGACCTCCACCAATCCCTCCATCATTCGAGGCTCCTCAAACCACTTCAATTGATCCTTTGAATCAAGCCACTTCATTTCATTCACCACCACTACCTAGCCATGACAAAGATTGCTATCATTGTCAACATGTTGAAAGTTTGATACATGAAGTACGAGAAGACCAACGTTTCATGTTCTATCATCTCCTCGAACGTTTCGACGAGATTAAACCTAAACATAACTTGAGCTAGAAGATTATAGTGGTGTCTAAGCTTCAAGCGTTAGTTTGTCTAAGAAATTCCTAGTTATGTATTGTCTATTTTCTTATTTTTGAGTCATGTATATCATAACTCTTGTTTTATTAAATGGAATTACATGCTACTTGTTATTTTTCTGAGAATATGTATTCATATCTCATTTATGTGATAACATTACTTGTTATATCACCTTTGCTGATTTTAGTCATCAGCCAGACGGATTCCTCAGTATTGCCTAGACGGATCCCTACTAGAAGGGAACCGTGGGATCCGTGAAGTCAGAATGTTTTTTTTTTCTTATCACATTTGCCGGAAATTGTACTTCTTTTCTAACCCTTGTTTTGCAGTTATTCAATTAACACATAAAGTATTTGACATCCTAAACCTAGAGGAGCTTGGTGTCAAAACAACACGTTGCAAAATTACTTGCAACATTTGATTTTAATTTCATGACTTCCCGTTGCAAATATTGCAATCATCTAGGGGGAGCACACCCGTTACATAGACGTAATCCTTTGCATAAGTTAGTTGCAAATGAACTAGATTAGAATTAGTTTCTTGACGCCCTTACTTAGGGGTGGACTCGTCAAGGGGGAGTAACGACGAGATCCTTTCCCGTTACTTGCTCTCTATATTTTTTTCCTTTCACATGTTTTTCTTAAAAACGATGTGTTGCTTTCTTTCAAACACTTTTTGTTTCGACAAAAAAGGGGAGAAGAAAGTAAAAACTACAAATTTAAACTTTTACGAATTTTAGCTTTTCCTTAAAATAATTTTATGTTTTGTCATCAACAAAAGGGAGAGATTGTTAATACAAATAAGCCGTAAAACGTTTATTTATATTTTACGATCTTCTAATGTTTTGTCGATTACAAAAGTAAAATCATATTAACGAAACAAATAAAATACGTAAATGATTTGAACTAATAGTTTTCTAACAAATTCACATTTCCACATAAAACACTAAAACAAGTATAAGTGATTTTATGATCTAGATATATATGTACAACAACTAGTGTTTACATATTGGCTTAACAAGTATAAGTGATTTTATAATCTAGATATATATGTACAACAACTAGTGTTTACATATTGAGCTAACACATACTTAAACTAAGTATACTAAATGGGTAAAAACAAGTATATACTAAAATGGGTAAAAAACAAGTATATACTAAATAGATAAAAAACTAGCAAATGGTTTTGACCCATAACCCATGGTTTTATATATACCACTTATACAAGTTCAATGTATCCTTAAGGTACATTGTATCTAGAAAGAAAACCATGGATCAACCCATAACCCATGACCCATGACCCATAACCAAAAATACCCTTGGGCAAAGAGGAGCGGACCACGGATCCCTAGCTTTGTGCTAGCCGGATCCCAAGTGGAAGGGATCCGTGGGATCCGGGGAAACAGTAGTTTTTTCCTCTATAAATAGTGAGCCATTTCTTCATTATATCTCACCCCCTCTAACATACTTTCTCCCCTGAGTTAAATCTCACTAACCTTAGATCCAAGAGATCTATGTTTGTAGTTTTGTTTTTGTGTGATCTTTTAGGTTCCTCTTAAAGGGAAGATCACCACCTTTGAAGTCGAGTAAGCTCAAGTCCATGAGTTGCCAAGCTTCCTCATCATCAAGGCTATTGAAGTCCTCTTGTTGATGATCCCTTTCTTTCTTCAAAGAAGCGTAGTGTTAAAGACATTAGTGAAAGATGTCTCAAGTGTCAAGACGAAGATATTAGTGAAGGGTATCTATCGTCTATAGGATAAAGCACTTGTGGTAGGTGCTTAGAAGTCAAGACAAGAAGCATTAGTGAAAGGTGCTTAGAAGTGAAGACACAAGACATTAATGAAAGGTGTCTTGTAGATCTAATCAAAGACATTAGTGAAAGGTGTCTTGTAGATCTAATCAAAGGCATTAGTGAAAGGTGCCTTAGATGTACATTCGATATGGTGTGTTTCGATGTACTAGATAGACTAGCATTAGATCCAAGGATATTGATGTCCTTGATGATGTTGTAAAGGAGTAGATCTCCTTTGGGATTAGTCGTTGGTGTAGTGTGGTAGTAGTTCCTCCATTGCAATGGAACTAGGTACTTAGCCTAGTACCTAATAAAGGGTAGGCGAAGTTGTGAAGGTGTAGTTCACCTAAGGTGTGAAAGAACTCGGTGGTTAGCCTAGCACCGTATAAAGGGTAGGCAACGTTGTGTTAGGTGTGGTTCGCCTTGGTGTGAAAGAACTCGGTATTTAGCTTTGTACCGGAAAAAGATTAAGCGACGTTGTGAAGGCTTCTCCGCCATAAGGAGATTGGTGTAGTGATTACAAACTCTCGAGTAGGTGACTCAAGGAGTGGAGTAGGGCAAGGAAGGTGTCCTTGTAGCCGAACCACTATAAATACTTGCGTTGTGGTTTTGTGCTTCTTACTCTTATCTTTTCATTACATATCTTTATATGCTTGTTTATCAACATCCAACACACACAACCAAATAGATTGACATAAGTCGATCTAAATAGTTTAAAAGGAAGTTTTAATTGGTAAAACTATTCAACCCCCTTCTAGTTTTCCACAATTGGTATCAGAGCTTCGTTACCAAGTTTCTTGAAGTATATTGTACTTTAAAAACTTGATACGATCCATAGTTAATTGAAAACTACAAAGAAGGTTTTTTCATAAAAACAAACACCATGTTTTTCAAAAACTATATGTTTGGATGTTGAGTTGATAACAACATTTCTTTATATATATATTTTTTTTATTTAATTGCACTAATCTTCCTTGTGATATTGATTAGTCAAAGCTCATACCCACCAAGCTTTGGGAGTTGCTTGGTAACAAGAATACCTTCCTTAAGAAGGTATCTTAGACGCAAAGGAGCAGGAATCGTCTAAGTGACATTTTTCATTTGTAAAAGACATTCCTAAGTGCATTCGAGGTATGACTTTCTACTTATATCTAAATGATATTTGTTTAGTATATAAGTGTTATTTGCTAGGCTTTTATTTGAGTAGATTTTTGTGTTTACACATGATTTACATGTAGCTTCGTTAGGAAGCCTTTTTTCACATACGTGTTATTTTTCTCGTCTATAGTCATATTATATAGAGCTTATGCTTTATTTCTTCTAATAAAACAAAACACGAATTTCAAAAATTCCTCCTTCCCTATTAATAAACCCACTCGACGCCCACTTTTTCAATCCTCATTTTTTTTTCAAATTTTCCAATTTCAAAAAATTCCCTCTCATTCAAAAACTTCATCTTCCTCCTCATTCCATCTCTTCCTAAACCAAGAAGATCCGTCATCAACATGGTTTACATCGCACTCGTGCTCATCGCCCTAACACTCATCGCACTTGTGTTCCCTATGATGAAGTTCACATACGGAGATATTTACTTTGCGTTGTTAATCTATATTGGGGTCATTTACCCAATCCTTTGTATCATCCTTAGCATTGAAATGCAATATTATTGATAATCTATTTTACCTAGGATGTTTGTGTTATTGTGTGTGTTTCATTCCTTTTGATCTATATGTGTTATATTCTTTCGTGATACATTAGATATCATGTATGCATGCTAAAAGAAAATGTAGGATAAAACATACTTCATGGTACAATAACCATAAAACCTATGTTTTTATTAAAACTGGTTATGTTACTACAGATCCACGGATCCCGAAAGTTACACTAGCCGGATCCCTTTTGAAAAAGAACCGTGGGATCCGTCCTACTGGAAAACAGTTTTCATGCAAGATTAAAAACCACTATCTTTCTAAAAGTAATAATCCACTAGAGCTTCAAAACCATGAGTTAGCTAAATACTAATTGTTAATAGAATATCTAGTAAAACGTTACATTATTATAGGTTGACCATAAACGTCTTCCCTTATTAACCCATCACTTCTATAGGTTCAACTATGACGCATGAATACGAGTTTGATTTTTCACTCACTAGCGTCTACACCCCGAACATTTCCCTTGAGCCCAACACACCTGGCAATCATGTCCGTGGGTTCAATAATCTCGAAAACCGTCACTTCCATGAAGGACGTATTGTAGACATCTCTCTACAATTCGAAGAAGGTATCAATACCTCCTTCCGAGCCATAGGACTAGAATGTCTTCTTGAAATCAACGAGAAGATATGTCCAAGGTTCATAATGGAATTCTTCCGTCAAGTGGAACTCGTTCGTAACGAGGATCGCTCTCTATCTCTTTGGTTTTATATCAAAACAAAAATTCACTTTAAGCCTTGGGCATTTTGCTCACATCCTCCAAATTCCAAACCATGGACAATGTGCCTTCACCGAAGATTGGTCTCTTGATTCTCTCTTCAACTTTCGTGAAGAAAATAGTCCATATTGTTCACACATACCCTCTCGGAAGATTTAACACGCATGATATGCAAACCTCGACCATATTACTCCAATCCAAACATTATCCATACACGGGATATCCGAGAAGAGTATAAGCCTGTTGCTCTCATTCTACATGAAAATGTTTGGAGTCTTAGGGGAAATCGAGATATTCTTCCCGCTTGTTGTGCTCACATGTTGTATTGTTTGCTAACACAACAACCATACAATCTCGCCTACTTTCTTCAAGGCGAATTGCAAAAATTCAAGGCTCCAAGAATAAACTCATCCCTTATGGAATGTTCTTGACACGCCTATATCACAATGTTATGCACTTCCATCCTCAATTTCAAAGTCCGTTGTACGTACTTGTGAACAAGATGATAGAACCGCTAAACATATCTCTCATGAAGACTTTCTTCATTCATGATTCCACCAATACCCATCAATCACATAATGATCCTCCTAGTGAAGACACTCAAGGAACCTAGAATAGTCAAATAGGATCAATTCTACTCTGTAATCCTATCTCTTCCATGAAATAAAACATCTTACATTTGATTTCCTAGTTTTAGAACTCACTTAAACAAAACTTGGAATATAATGCATTGTCAAAGATCATTGCATACCTTTAGTAAAGGTTCTGTCTAACAAATAGACGGATCCCAAATGTTGTACTAAACGGATCCCTACTTCTAGGGAACCGTGGGATCCGGCAAAACAGAAAATGCAATTGCAAGCATTATATGTCAAACACATCCCTTAGAACACCTCACACTAAGCTAAACATAGTGTCTTAAGTTTGATTAAGACTTTATCAAGATAGGTTGACCTTTCCTACTCTTTCCAACTCACATAGATCACATTCTAAGGCTTTGTTAAATCTACCATTTCAATCCATCACTCTTCCGCTCCAACAACTCACACTTTATTCTTCTTATATGATCTCTCACAACTAGGTTAGAAGTCCTTCGATTATGACAATATTGATCATTGATCAATCTCACCTCAAAATTGATCAAAGTTGATCAAATCCTAGTTTTTCCCATCTCATAACCATTAGGATATTTTCCAAAACATAATCCTAAGACACAACCTGATCTCTAGGATCATTTAGTTTCATTTAACTTCAATTGACATCTTTAATGTGATCCTTGCTCATCCATTGGTACTTGTTGAAAGTTCCAAATCCTTCCATAAATAACAATCATTAGCTACACCACTCATTGCCTTCAAACACTTAAGCACCCCTTCATTTAAAACACTTAGGAGAACTGAAACACTCAAGGTGATGTAGGTCTAGGATCTTAGAAACATCATTCCCACTCCTTCATAAACTGCTGAACGTCGGATCCCTAGAACTAGCCTAAACGGATCCCTCTCGAGAAGGAACCGTGGGATCCGGATGACAGTCTATGAAAAATCTTACTAAAACAAATCATTTCAACTCAAACACTCCATCCCATCTTAAATGAGTTCCTAGAACAGCACAACCTCTGTAGTTGACTCTTGTGCATGCTAATCATCACATTCCAATAAATCTTAGTGGCTTGGAGCTTAAATGCACTTTCAAAATCTTTTGGTTTATAAACCACCTTGTTAGGACCTCCATAGTCATCACTCTCATTCTAACTTTCAGCCTTTGCAATCTCTTCAAATCATCTCATCATGAGAAAAACCCCAAGTAACAACCTATCCACCAAAGAACCACCCATCAAAAGGGCTCGTGTTGTACACGAAATCTCTTCAACCGAATCATCTCCTCCAAATCAACAAACCTTCATCATCCAATCAAACCAATTCCTAAAAGGATAGTACCCACAAAACTACCTATACCAAACACAACCATACCTCCTAGGCCAAACAATATAATCTCCACTAAACCATCACCTTTGGTTCCTAGAGCTATCTCTTTTACATCCCCACAATCATCACCTCACCTCTACAATTTAGAGGACTTGCCACCTAGGCCGTCTCATCCGCTTCCGCACGAAAACATTCTCCTCATTAGGAGGAACAATGATTCAAAATCAAGGTGTTGAGTCAACACTTGCTCCCGCTTCCTTTTCGCCGTTTCCATCATATAATCCCATTTGGATTATAAGAAATCATCAAAGTCAACCACCCGACCTTATGGAAGTTGACACATCTTTACCACCATCATCATTCTTGATCGAACCATTCCTAAATGGACCTCCACCAATCCCTCCATCATTCGAGGCTCCTCAAACCACTTCAATTGATCCTTTGAATCAAGCCACTTCATTTCATCCACCACCACTACCTAGCCATGACAAAGATTGCTATCATTGTCAACATGTTGAAAGTTTGATACATGAAGTAAGAGAAGACCAACATTTCATGTTCTATCATCTCCTCGAACGTTTCGACGAGATTAAACCTAAACATAACTTGAGCTAGAAGATTATAGTGGTGTCTAAGCTTCAAGCGTTAGTTTGTCTAAGAAATTCCTAGTTATGTATTGTCTATTTTCTTATTTTTGAGTCATGTATATCATAACTCTTGTTTTATTAAATGGAATTACATGCTACTTGTTATTTTTTCTGAGAATATGTATTCATATCTCATTTATGTGATAACATTACTTGTTATATCACCTTTGCTTTGATTTTAGTCATCGTGACCGACGGATTCCTCAAGATTGCCTAGACGGATCCCTACTAGAAGGGAACCGTGGGATCCGTGAAGTCGTAATGTTTTTCTTATCACATTTGCCGGAAATTGTACTTGTTTTCTAACCCTTGTTTTGCAGTTATTCAATTAACACATAAAGTATTTGACATCCTAAAGCTAGAGGAGCTTGGTGTCAAAACAACACGTTGCAAAATTACTTGCAACATTTGATTTTAATTTCATGACTTTCCGTTGCAAATATTGCAATCATCTAGGGGAACACACTGTTACATAGACGTAATCCTTTGCATAAGTTAGTTGCAAATGAACTAGATTAGAATTAGTTTCTTGACGCCCTTACTTAGGGGTGGACTCGTCAAGGGGGAGTAACGACGAGATCCTTTCCCGTTACTTGCTCTCTATATTTTTTTCCTTTCACATGTTTTTCTTAAAAACGATGTGTTGCTTTCTTTCAAACACTTTTTGTTTCGACAAAAGGGGGAGAAGAAAGTAAAACTACAAATTTAAACTTTTACGAATTTTAGCTTTTCCTTAAAATAATTTTATGTTTTGTCATCAACAAAAAGGGGGAGATTGTTAATACAAATAAGCCGTAAAAACGTTTATTTATATTTTACGATCTTCTAATGTTTTGTCGATTACAAAAGTAAAATCATATTAACGAAACAAATAAAATACGTAAATGATTTGAACTAATAGTTTTCTAACAAATTCACATTTCCACATAAAACACTAAAACAAGTATAAGTGATTTTATGATCTAGATATATATGTACAACAACTAGTGTTTACATATTGGCTTAACAAGTATAAGTGATTTTATAATCTAGATATATATGTACAACAACTAGTGTTTACATATTGAGCTAACACATACTTAAACTAAGTATACTAAATGGGTAAAAACAAGTATATACTAAAATGGGTAAAAACAAGTATATACTAAATAGATAAAAACTAGCAAATGGTTTTGACCCATAACCCATGGTTTTATATATACCACTTATACAAGTTCAATGTATCCTTAAGGTACATTGTATCTAGAAAGAAAACCATGGATCAACCCATAACCCATGACCCATGACCCATAACCAAAAATACCCTTGGGCAAAGAGGAGCGGACCACGGATCCCTAGCTTTGTGCTAGCGGATCCAAGTGGAAGGGATCCGTGGGATCCGGGGAAACAGTAGTTTTTTCCTCTATAAATAGTGAGCCATTTCTTCATTATATCTCACCCCTCTCTAACATACTTTCTCCCCTGAGTTAAATCTCACTAACCTTAGATCCAAGAGATCTATGTTTGTAGTTTTGTTTTTGTGTGATCTTTTAGGTTCCTCTTAAAAGGGAAGATCACCACCTTTGAAGTCGAGTAAGCTCAAGTCCATGAGTTGCCAAGCTTCCTCATCATCAAGGCTATTGAAGTCCTCTTGTTGATGATCCCTTTCTTTCTTCAAAGAAGCGTAGTGTTAAAGACATTAGTGAAAGATGTCTCAAGTGTCAAGACGAAGATATTAGTGAAGGGTATCTATCGTCTATAGGATAAAGCACTTGTGGTAGGTGCTTAGAAGTCAAGACAAGAAGCATTAGTGAAAGGTGCTTAGAAGTGAAGACACAAGACATTAATGAAAGGTGTCTTGTAGATCTAATCAAAGACATTAGTGAAAGGTGTCTTGTAGATCTAATCAAAGGCATTAGTGAAAGGTGCCTTAGATGTACATTCGATATGGTGTGTTTCAATGTACTAGATAGACTAGCATTAGATCCAAGGATATTGATGTCCTTGATGATGTTGTAAAGGAGTAGATCTCCTTGGGATTAGTCGTTGGTGTAGTGTGGTAGTAGTTCCTCCATTGCAATGGAACTAGGTACTTAGCCTAGTACCTAATAAAGGGTAGGCGACGTTGTGAAGGTGTAGTTCACCTAAGGTGTGAAAGAACTCGGTGGTTAGCCTAGCACCGTATAAAGGGTAGGCGACGTTGTGTTAGGTGTGGTTCACCTTGTGTGAAAGAACTCGGTATTTAGCTTTGTACGAAAAGATTAAAGCGACGCTAGAAGGCTTCTCCGCCATAAGGAGATTGGTGTAGTGATTACAAACTCTCGAATAGGTGACTCGGGGAGTGGAGTAGGGCAAGGAAGGTGTCCTTGTAGCCGAACCACTATAAATACTTGCGTTGTGGTTTTGTGCTTCTTACTCTTATCTTTTCATTACATATCTTTATATGCTTGTTTATCAACATGCAACACACACAACCAAATAGATTGACATAAGTCGATCTAAATAGTTTAAAAGGAAGTTTTAATTGGTAAAGCTATTCAAACCCCCCTTCTAGTTTTCCACAAAGCTTTTTTTCATGGCACACTCAAGAAAAAAAGAAGGCAGCTTCCTATTAGAGGTATATTGAAGGATGGTGATTGGGTTGACGCTCCTGATATTGTTAAAAATGAGTTCTTGACTCATTTTCGTGATCGATTCAAGAAATTTAATTAGCCTACAACTGGTATTGACTCACTTTCCTTCAATACGCTTTCTCAAACCCATCGTGATTACTTGGAGCTTCCATTCTCGCGTCATGAAATTAAAAGGGCTGTTTGGGACTGTGGTAGTGACCGTGCTCCGGGACACGATGGCTTCTCTTTTCGTTTTCTTACCGCTTTTAGGATATTATTGAGGAGGATGTGGTTCGTTTTGTTCAAGAGTTTTATATCTCTCATGATATTCCTAAGGGATGCAACTCATCTTTCATTGCATTAATTCCGAAGATTCCAAACGCAAGTTTGTCTCTGATTTTCGTCCTATTAGTCTAATAGGGTGTCAATACAAGATCATTGGTAAACTCTTATCCAATCGGCTTAGTAGAGTTATTGGAGATTGTGTTAGCCCTGCTCAATCTGCTTTCATCAAAGGGAGGTTTATTCTTGATGGGCCTCTTATTTTGAACGAGATTTTGGCTGTGTATCGACATCATAATAAAGAGCTTCTTCTTTTCAAAGTTGATTTTGAAAACGCTTTTGACTCTGTGCGTTGGGATTTCTTAGATTCGGTTATGGAAAAGATGGGTTTTGGTATTAAATGGCGCTCTTGGATTTCAGGTTGTCTTTACAAGGCTCGATCCTCTATTCTTGTTAATGGCTCTCTGACAGTAGAATTTGAGCTTTTTAAAGGTCTCCGTCAAGGAGATCCGTTGTCTCATTTTCTTTTCATTTTGGCGATGGAAGGTTTACATTCTCTCACTTGTAAGGCTGAAGATTTGGGCCTCTTTAAGGGGGCTTCTATTGGGTGTGATAACTTGAATATTTCCCACCTTATGTACGCTGACGATGTGATCTTCTTCGGAGAATGGTCTTGGGTTAACGCTCAAAATCTTATTAGCATGCTTAGATGTTTCTGTCTTATTTCAGGGCTTAAGATTAATATTGACAAAAGAAAAGTTCTTAGTGTGGGTGTTACTGACGAGGAGATTTCTTAAATGGCGCATATTCTTGGTTGTGGAATTTCGAAGTGTCCTTTTAAATATTTGGGTGTGCCAGTGGGATGTAACATGAACCGATGTACCAAATGGAATGCGGTTATTAATATCTTCTCTTCCAAACTTTCTTCTTGGAAAGCTAGGCTCCTCTCCATCGGAGGTCGTTTGTCGCTCATCAAGGCGGTGCTGGGTAACCTTCCTACTTATTTCATGTCTATTTACTTGATGCCCGTCTCTATTCGTTCCAAACTTGAGTCGATGCGTAGCAAGTTTTTTAGAGGAGCAGATCAAAGTGATTCTAAGATGTCTTGGGTCAAGTAGGATAAATGCTTTTGTAAAAAGAAGGGCGCTTGGTATTGGTAATTTATGCTCTTAATATTGGCCGTTTGTTTATATATATGGCGCTTTCTCACCCGTCCTTCTTGATTTATGGGCTCGTGTCATCAGGAGTATTTATGGTTATAATGGAGACATCTTTAATGTTACGTACCGTCGGTCTAAACGTTCTACATGGGGCTCAATTTTGTCTTCGATTAAACATCTTAAGGAAAAAGGCATTGATCTCCTATCTCTATGTATTCGTAAGCTAGGGAATGGTGATTATACTCGGTTTTGGGAAGACACGTGGTGTGGTAATACCCCTCTTAAGCTGCAATTCCCTCGAATCTATAATCTGGATATCGAAAGGACTTGTCTTATTTCTAATAGAGTTCCTTTGTCTGATTGGAGTTCGGTGCTTAGACGTCTTCCTAGGGGAGGTGCTGTATTGATCCAATTCGAGGCCCTTAAAGAAGCTATTGGGAATGTCTCCCTTACGGATCAAAGTGATTCTTGGGCTTGGTCTATCGATGTTGCTGCTGGGTATTCGGTTGCTTCTGCCCATGCTTTAGTGGATGATAAGATGCTTGATTCTAGTCTTGAGGCCACTAGATGGATTCGACATATCCCTATCAAAGTCAATGTGTTTCTTTGGAGAGTAAAGCTTAATAAATTCCCGTCTAGAGTGAACTTAGATCGGAAAGGAATTGTGGTCAACTCTTTATCATGTCCTGCATGCCAAATTGATGTCGAAACGGTCAATCACATTTTCTTCAATCTGAGATGGCAAGAGATCTTTTGTCTCTTTTGGCTAAGTGGTGGGAGTTGGATTTTCCTCTTTGCTCTAACATTTCAGAATGGTATGATTGGCTTGACGACGCTCATCTTGCTTCTAAAATTCAGTCGGTTCTTGAAGGCGGGGGGACTCTTGTGGGCTATTTGGTGTTTTCGGAATAAGCTAATCTTCTCTAATTCCCCCTCTAAGAAGGCTACTCTTTGGGATTTCATTGTTTCTCAATCTTTTTTGTTGTTTTCTTCTAGAAATCCTAATTGTAAAGTTAGTTGGATAGATTGGTTACAAAACCCTATAGCTAGTATAATAACTATGTAATTTTCCTTCTAGCTTTTGCCAGTTTTATGTAACCGCCGTTCAAAAAACCTTTACCTCTATCCGAAAGTAGATAGATTGCTTTTAGAAGACCTGTGGCTTTTGTTGTAGGGAGTGATGATCGGACTCTCAAATTCTGTGTCTAAAAGAGAAGTTTTTCCAACACATCCAACTTTGCTTCTGAATGTAGTTATTGGTTTAATGTGAACGTAGTTATTAATCTCTACTATTTTATAATATATTTGATACTTGATTATAATGAAAGGCTTAAAATTTTAGATTACACATTTGCTTATAATAGAAAGATTTGGTCAAATACTAATACTAGTAAACGAATTTTTATTTTAAATTAAATAATTTATGTACTTAATAATATAAATGATTGTAACTCAAAACATTTAAAACACAATTGAGTAAATAACATTATTAAATTTCGGTAACCCAATTTTAAATTCACATAGGTTATATGTTTTAGTACAAAAAGGATCATGAAAAGATGATGAATTTATTTTAGATAGTGGTTGTGTATAATTTTTAACGTGATGAAAGAAGAGATGTTTGACTTGAGATGGTAAAGTCAACCATGATACTTTTGCAATACTAATAATTAACATTGTTTTTGTCTACACATTATATGCAACTATGACGTGTCATAACTATTACCATGTATCAAAACGCCACAATTGTTGCTTTCTCCCTTTTTAGTTTCGATGCATTGCATGCGGATTATTATAACGTATAAAAGTGATTGTGATGCTTCAATTGTGTGCTATTGTGAGTTATTTAACGTATAAAAAAGACTTATTATTAAGACTACGAGTATGCTCATTGGTGAACTTACTTAGCTCGTGGTATTTTAAGGCTATAACAACTTTCAAACGGAGTTGCCCACATCACAGATTCTCAAAAATATCTTTGGGTCCGTTGTTAACATTTAGATATAGTTAATTGTTTTGATAAAAAGATGTATGTAAACGCTATAGGCCTCGTTGATGGTAAATGAGGAAAATATTGTTAGTTAAGTGCATGCAATGAGACTTTCTTCTATAAAGTAGAAAAGTTAGTTAAGTGCATGCATTAGTTAATGCAAAGTCCTTTACATAATGCCCGTCACGAGACTTTCTTCTATGAACTAATTTAAGGCTCATTGACGATTACTAAAGCCCTCAAATTTCACACAAACACGCTACGCCTTTGGCACTTTGTGTCTAGTCGTCTAATCATTTTAATCTTAAACTTTTTCGTTTGTAAACATTGTATTGTCGTATATATATTAATATATAGGCTATGTTTGGCGAGGGCTTAAATGGGGCTTATTGAGGCTTGGGCTTTCAAAATAAATCGGCTAATAAAACAAGTCTCGTTTGATGTAGGGCTTATAAAATACGTCCCGGCTAAAAACTTTAGCCCCATAAAAAGGGCTAAAATCTTTAGCCCGGAGCTTTTGAAGAATAAATTACTTATTTACCCACAAAAATATTTAACATATACAAAAAATCATTTAATTATGTCTTTTTTAGTAATTTTGCAATAATAAGCCCCAACCCCAGCCCATTTGCCAAACAAGGAATTATCATAGAGGGAGAGGGCAGCCTAGATGTGCTTTTAAAGTGGATATTCAAAAGGCGTATGATACGGTTGATTGCGTATTTCTAAAGTCAATCCTGGTTGGTTTTGGTTTCCATCATAAAATGGTGGAATGGATCATGGTGTGCGTCTCTTCCACATCATACTCTATATGTGTTAATGGGAATCTTCATGGCTGGTTCAAAGGTAAGAGAGGTCTAAGGCAAGGTGACCCGTTATCTCCCTACTTGTTTACGTCGGTTATGTAGGTTTTAACCATTATTTTAAAAAGGTTTCTAACTTTATAAAAATACAAATTTTAATTTCGGCTTATAAGATAAGTCTCAGCCCCAGCTTTAGCCTCAGCCCCATTTCGCCAAACATACCTATAGTTTGTAACAGCTGGACTTACCAAATGGCTTGTGTTTCAATAGTATCTCATATTGTGTGAGAAGCTTCCAAATTCAAGTCTATATTTTTTATATAGATATTGTGAGATAAATAAAATTGTCGTAATAATGTTCAAATTGCAGGTTTGGTCCCAAAAACCTTTAAAAGTATAGCAAATAACTCTTTTTTGTAGTTTGGGTTGCATATATGTTTGGTCACTGACCAAAATACCCCTTTTTCACCCACCACCACCACCCACCATCGCCGCTTACCACCAGCTACCAGTGCCCACCACCAAACATACAACCCAAACTACGGACTTGTTCAGTTTGTGTTGTACTATGTTTTGATATCTAGTTATCTACTTATTTTTTTACAACCCTCTTGTATAATGCAAAATATTAGCAGCAACATATGATCATCGAGAATTTATGCTTTCTCGTATGTTTACATAAACCATTCATATATGACAAAATTGTAGAGTGCCAGTAGTTACTTGCTCAATTTACGGGGTACTGGTGAATTGTAGATAGATCGATCGAGCCCTCAAGGTTAACTTTTGACCTGGTTGTGTTTCATCTCTTATCCAAGATAAACACATATAAACCTCATGAAAATAATACATAATGCAAGTAAATCATTTGAAAAGACAACTTAATTTATAGTATACAATGTACAAGAGGAGTCTCGGAAGAGTGTGCAATAAGTGTTATCGTGCATAGCTTTCTGTTAGGTCACTAGTTTTACAAACACAAGCTTATAAGAAAGAGATGAGGCGATTGAACAAGATCTAACACACACACACACACGAAAATAGTAAACGGTTATGCGTAGGTGAGTGAGAGAAAGAAAAACTTGAACAACCCACCTTCAAATGAAGGTTTACAAGAGTATTTATAGGAGGAAAGCTAGGGCAACACTCCTAGTTTCCATCCTTTCTTTAATGGGCTTGGGCCTAAGCTCATGGGCCTTCTACATAAGCTTAAGGCTAATAACAAACATAAAGGCCATAATAAAGCTAACTATTACATCTTAATTACTAACACTTGATTATGGTTTAGGAGTGATTCCAACAATCTCCCCCTCAAGTGTTGGTGATGAACGGTGAAGGCGTTGAGGTAATAGTAGCTCTGACGTCTTCTGACATTTTTCTTTCATGTGAGAAGAATTACCTTGATTCAAACAATCTCCCCAGTATAGAGAGATAGTTGTCTTTGATCAGTTATGCTTTGACGTCATCTTTAACTTTGTTCTTTGATCATTGTTCTTTGTGGTGAAAGTGATAGTATGTTGTTGTGCGATCAAGTTCGCCTCCGCTTACGCTCAAAGTGTCTCCACGCCATTCTTCAACATGCTCACACGCTCTTTGACGTTGGAATTCAATACTGAGGAAGTTCTCTAAGTCTTTAACTTTGTAGATTCTTTGGTTTGACGAAGAATAATTCTGACTGTTGTGTTGCTTTTGGATGGAACTTCCATTAGTGATGATGTTGGCGTGAGCATGAGAAGAATCAGCACGATCACCGCTCCGGAGCTTCCATAAGAAGAAAAACATTTCAAACGGTTAGTAATAAGCGGATTCCGGCACTTACAAGTTTGAACTTCGAGTGTTAATGCATAGTGTGAAAACAAAACTCTAATTCTTACAAAGGCCGTTCCTGAACTGGAGTCCCACAAGTGAGATACCGATGTATCGGCAATACTCATACCGTGATGAGTCGCCAGGTACACCGAAGCATCACCACGATCGAGACCGTTTGAGACACCCGCATAATCCACGGGAGTTACCGAAGAGACCGGCCGTGCGGGTCGTTGATGTTGACCCTGGCAGGAGTTTCCATTCAATCACCGAGGATCACAGATGTGAACCTCTCATAAATGTTCTCGACAGATTGCTAAGATCTGTGAAGGACTCGATATGAACCACTGATAATCTTATTTGATCAACAAGTGATGAAATGTCAAGTGTTCCTAAGAGATCTTTTGATGAATCTCGTGGCTCTAGACTCAATAGTGCGTTTTGGTTTTCCCGAAAGAGACTAGAGAGGGTCTCCTTCTTCAATACCAATGATCTCTAAGAGAAAGCCAATAGTTTACGTAGGGTTCCCTGTGAGAATGAAACAAGCTTCTGTTGAGAGAAACTTGAGTGGCTAAGAAGGTTTAGTGCATGCGTACCATGGGTCCATGACGACTTTTAATCTTCAATACGGGTGTCAAGCGACAACCAAAGAGCATATGAATTGAACCTGGTGTCCTAAGTTGAATAATCTGGAGGGCTATTTTTCACCCTTTTCTTTACATTTTTGATTCTTCAACTCCTTCTTTCTCCGATTCTCATTTTCTCCATTTTTATAATCATACCTAAGGACTTCTAAGTACTAACTATTTGTGATGTCCTTGTAGATCCTCCTCGCTCTGGCGGATCATAAGACAGTTATTCCTAACCTTAGTCACCTTATAACTCCATGACTAACCTATGTTGCCATTAAAACCACAGAAGAATCTCTCAAACGGTTTGTTAATGAAAATCATGTTTGAACCACTGTGAGAGATAGGATTTTGCATAAATACTCCCCTCCACATGTGCTTAAGAGTTTTAATGGTTTAAATGCACGTGAGGAAAGAGCGCGACATTTTGAATTGATCCACGGAGATAGACAACTCCCAGACACAAGCATGCTGCATAGTTAAAGAGTTACATTGTCTGCTTTTAGGTGACAACTAGCTCTAATAACTACCTTGAAGGTGTAGACAAACCTCGAGGTTGTCATACCGCCGAGTTCATGTCTACCAAGAGTGTCTCGAATGGTACTTTCTACTTGGACAAGTTCTTTGCGAGACACGTTTACATTACTAGCGAACTAGCTTGAAATTATTACCCGTCGGGACAAGTTCGAGTAACTAACAGTTTAGTACCGTCAATTCATTGGTTAAGTTCAAGTACACGATTCATTTGCATTTTGCACAACATATTTCTTATCAACATCATTCTTCCCCTCAAAATGGCATATAAAATGTTATTTTTGAAATGTTGACAATAAATATGACCATTTTGAGTGTTGCGGGAAGATGACCACTATGAACAATTTTGTGAACAAAGTTTTAATTCAAATACTCCCCCTCAACAAGTGATATAAACAGTTGAGGTTTTGAAAATCATACGGGGAAGTACTTGACCTTTTGAGCAAAACCTTGAAAAATGAAAGGTTTGATAGGTTTTACTCGAAAAGAGAAGCTTTCGCCTCTTTTATAAGGATTGGCACCTGCTTTACCACAGTGGTCCTTTCTCGACAACGGGAGCACTGTTATGCTGTACAAGCCATAGGCATATATAATCATACAACCAAATTTATAATGAAAGAACCAAATCAAGGGGTACCAGGAAGTCCAAAGGATGTCGCCAGAGTGCGAACAGGCGTTGATAGTCGGTGATGTGAATCATGGGCCGACCACCAACAAAACTTTCCATCGTTCAACCGATCCCTTCAAACAACCTTTCATAAATCATTCGATGATCCTCCTCACATCCTGCGATCCCGAGAATTCCATCGCTAGAGACCCATCCTGACGGATGTCCTTCAACCTATATGCCAATCCGCCCCAACCATCTTCAAGGTGTGATCTCCAACTTGTGAAGTTCACTACGCCATTAAGCAACTGTAGTTCACTACGGTAAACGACGCTGAAAGGTTTGTCGATGAGTGTGTATTGTGAGAGCTAGTTGATGTCGGAAGATCTAGTCGAGGTGGTGTGAAGTTGACACGGTCCGATAAGATTCAACGGCCAGTTGGAGATCTTCTACACGCTTGATGACTATGTGTCCGATGAAGATGAGCAATGACTTGATGAATTCACGTTGTACTGTTGAAAGTTGTCTCATGCACCTTGAACTTTAGCAAGGTATGTCTTCAATGTCGTGATAGACAAATTCTCAAAGTCAGCTTCAGAGAAAGCATAGTCCCTTTCATCTTGTCGTTTGACTACGATATTCTTTAGGAAGGTGTAGTCCCACTTAGATGACAGAACAACATGTTTGATGGCAACGATATCCTTAGTAACGAACACCGCATGTTGAGACTTCAACCCCATGCTTCGTAGTAGATTCTCGGCGTTCCACCATGATGAATCCGTACATTGCATCTCTACGATGCTTCCACTTTGTCGAGAACAAGTGTTTGGCACGCTCAATGGCTATGCAATTGAGTATATAGCTGCTGAAATGGAAGTGTATGATGTAGCGTATTTCTTGAACCATGCCACCATGTAGAAGAAATTCGTGTCTCTGTTGAAGAAATATCGAAGGGTCCGTGGTTCATCTGGTTGGCCAATGGTCGGTAGAGGTTTTGTCCAATCGGTGTAGTATGGAGGGTTGTCCCTTTTTGTGAAGTCAATGTTTGCTTCCGGGTTGAGCCAATCCATGTTGTTAGACATAGCTCGAGCAATGTTGTCAAGGTGATATTCACTCGAGGCACTTTCGAGTTGTCTTTAGAAGTTGAAATGCTTCATTTGATTCGCCAACTCGATTTCGTCATCTTCTTCACATGGAACTTTTCTTGCAAAAGTTTTGCATGCTCCAATGTATTACCGTCTACCAAATTTCGACCTTCTTCGTAGAGTGTTGTTAACAAGAGTAGAGAACCATTCAAATTCTTCAGTTTTGTCGTCATCTAGCCAAGATACGACGCCGGTTTGAGGCGCTTTTCTTCTTCTTTTCAAGGCCTGTGATGATGATGCCGTTTCGAACATGTTCGAGAGGTGGGTTGTTGTAGGGGCTCGCGATCTTCATCGTCACCACCCGTATACTCAAAGTAATCACCGTTTTCGAGTCGGGGTGGTAACCGGAATCGTCCCGAGGTTTATTCAGAAGAACGCGGATGGGACTTTTGTTGAGTAGAGTCCGTTGGAGAGGAGGTATCATAGAAGATGATTCACCGACTTCTTGACGCTTAGCTTTATCATGCTTATCCGATCCTTGTCTTCATCGTCTCTAGGACGTTTAGACTTTTCTCGCCGAATCTACATGCTTCTTTGAGTTGGAAGTCCAAGCAATGCTTGAAACAACTTTCCTTCCTCTAAGTAAATGTTCCGATCGTGTGAACATTTGTGTGACAAGCTTGGCCACCAATTCATTATCGAGAAAACTACGGATCGGATGGATTGATTATGACGGTTAAAGGTGTTGATCGATAGTTTGCTTGGCTATTCGCATAAGATTCGATATAGTTGTTCTGTAAACATCTCCTTTGTGATTTTAGGAACGATATCCTGAAGGTACTTGTTAGTGTAACCTTCGATCATTTCGTTCAGTTCCTCTTGACGATGACTTTTCATGAATTCCTGAATAAACTTCCTTTCTTCTTTCATCTTTTCATGCTCGTCATACAGATGCTGTATGTGATCAGCAAAGAAATTCAACTTCTTTTGGAGAACGTCTTTCTTTCTGATTAGTTTGACAGCATTCCCAATTCGTTTATGAGCATGAAATATCCAAGAACGAGGTGGTTTCTTTACTGATTTGGATGATGATTTGGTTGATCTCTTTGATGGTGGTGGTGATGAATGAGAAGAAGAATCTGATGAGGATGAGGCGGAGAGACTCGGGGTCCTTGGTGGTTCGAAGTTTTTCGTGATCGAGATAGGACTTTCCAGAAGCAGCTTGTCATAATCAACATCTTTATCTTTCTCAGTTTCAGTTTTCTCAAACTCATATTCGATAGTATCCTCCACAAGCTTTTGTTGTTGCACAAGAGTAGGCACCGATCCCTTATCGGTCGATTAACCGCGAGGATTCGTGAAGAGTGGGCGCACCACTTGATCCTCCGGGGCCACCCATTTGGTCTTTGCAAATTCTTGACTTTTGAAGGTGATCGATGAATTTAAGCTTCTTCCCGTGATTGATCCAAGTAGCTCTTCTTCTTCTTCGTGAGCTCTCATCATAGGGCACAAGTGCAGAGTCTTTCCTTTTCCTTTATCGGCTTGAGGACTTGGGGTTTTGGTACTAATGGAGTGTCATCCTTTGCGTTTTAGAGTAAGTAATCTCTTCTTCGATTCAAGACTTGAGCTTTCGCCCAAAAGCTTTCTTTATGTTCGGTTTAGGGATTGGGATGGGAGTAGCTTCCTTAGATGGAACAATCCTCTTTAAGGAGGGTTCTCTTGGGAACTTCCTTTGACTCTCTATGCTTAATGCACTTCCAGATCGCCTCTTTCGGTTCTCCCAGTAGGTGTCCCGAATTTTTCATCAAGGTGGCCAACTTTTCCTTCTTTACGCCTACCGATACCTTTGTATGCGTTTCAACTTTTGATTTTAGAAGAATCGGGCAACTCAAAGACCTGTTTCTTCAGAGACGATTCTTTGATTCTCGACAGATAGTATGGGCTCACAAGATGTCATGATTATTCGGGTCATTGAGTCTCCGGGATATCGATGAAGTCCAAGAGCTCTCTCAGATCAACGGTTTGGTGTATCCGACATAGGGAATTTTGGAGCCAAGTTTATGAAACAAAGATCATATCTTCCCATAGCGTTGCTTCAATTATAATGTCGTTCTTGTTGATCAACGACCAGAAAATTTGCAGTTCCATGAGCTTGGGATGCTCATAGCCACTATCACGACCAGTGATGATCATATAGAGTGTCCTCCATGGTTGAGGAATATTCTTCACTCAGTGAGAGTGCTTAGTAATGATTCCTGAAGCTTCATCATAACCAATATCTATCAAGAATTGCAGACGGTCTCTTCAAGAGGGGTAGCAAAGAAGTCGGTTGGGCGATGTCGGAATGATGAGAATGACTCATAAGTCATCGAGAGTGATAGTGACTTGTTTGTGATTAAGAGTCACATTTACAAAGATTTTGACCGGTGATCCTCTCGCATAGAATCCTAATTGTTGAATGTAGACCTCTGAACTGTGGGAGTGTGAGAGCATGTTCGGTAGGGATGATTTCGAGAATATCCACCGCAATGAGACAAGAAGATTCCGAGCATGTGAGAGTGTCAAAGTCAACCCTAAGGTTGTTCTTTCCAAGCTTTCGGATAACCCTTCGAAAGATATATCAAGATTGTAAGAACTTCTGATGCATCCACATTCATTTGTTCAGCCATGTCGTGATCCGAAATAACATTAGCCAAAAGAACCAACATATCGAAAGACATAATGTTAGTCAACGAAGGTCTTATTGTCTTGTTATTGAATGTACAGTGTCAATGATTGTTACGAGTCCTAAGTCACTTGTTTGTCCAATAGTCCAATGATGTCGTGAAATATTTCGTGAGTTAGTTAACTTTAAGTTTTAAAGTTCATGTTATCACTTATGGTTCACAACATATCAAACGTTTAAGTTTATTAGTGACATTATTGGATTCGTGATGTTATGATAAGTTTATTAACAAGTTTGTACACGTAACAATTCATAATGAAGGTCAATCAAGGCATAGGCATAGAATTGGCAAAGTTAAGCGTGCAACAGTAGTGACATACGCCAGAGGCTTAAAGCTATGTGATCCTAACTTACGCGTAAGAAATGTTACGCGTAGGAAAAGGGGACCTTATGCGTGAGAGCTTACGCCGTAGGCGTATATATACCTTTACGTAAGGCTTACCGTAAGAGTAGACCTTATGCGTAGAGGTCACTATTTACGCATATCCTTCACGTGATACGCCAGTAGTCCCATTGTAGAACCTTACGCTAATAGTTATGAGTAGAATTATTTCGCATAACTTGACTATGCGTAGGGTACTCCTTATGCGTAGAGAATCAAATGACCTTGATTCTGAATATTAAGCGTAGCAAAGCCTGAAATAAATTCATCAAATCATCAAAATTAACACAAAAATTCATTATATCAACAAAACATGGCATGAATCATTCGTTAATAGTTACGCGTAGGTCAAAACCCTAAGGTTTAAGAATTACGCGTATGAGTTTTAACCATAGGATTTGCACCATATTAATTCTGGTAGTTCAAGAGTGTTATGAGAGTCTTTAGACCAAATATTAACACCTAATTCGTTGAGAATCAAAATTACCCAAAGTTATGAACTTTAAACCCTAATTTCAAATTGTTGAACAATTAGTGTTTCTGGGTGGTTAACAACCTTGGAAATCATCAATTCATCAATATATGAACATAACCCAACAATCTTTTTGACCAAAACACTTCACATTCAAAAATACCCAATTCGAGTCAAGAACCCTAGTTTTAAAAAATCATTAATTCGTGTTTCTGGGTGGGTTTTGATGGTTAAAATGATATCCTTGATGTATTAGAACCATTTTGACACTATCCATTAATCCAAAAACACACACACAATGATTGTGTGTTCATACGCTTATGCGTAGAACACATAATCACGTGTAGAACACGTTTTAGCCGTAGGATTAGCATGAAATATAAAACCTTAGCTTAAAAACATGTTAAGATCGTTAAAACACTTACAAAATGATGATCAAAAGAACGGATTTCTCGAATGAATCTTAGGCGTAGATGTTAAAAGTTGAAAGTAATAAATGTGAAGTGAATAAGTAGGTGGGAGGAGTTTTATTAAAGTTTACTTTAACATTTTGACAGTTTTGGTCCCTCCACCTTTTCCTTTTTCAAACAAAGCCATTTAACTTCCATTTTGGTTACCAAACAAAGGTTTTTAAGAAAGAAACTTGACACTCCCCTCTAACTTAAGAAAATGATGAAAGGTTATTGATTTTAGTCCGAGAGTGTCATTGAACCGTAAAAATTCACCACCATTGTTACAAGAAACAACCGAGATAAGATAACATGCAAGTACACAGATGTTTTGAAACAGTTAAGTCTTTGATTTCTCCCCCTCAACACGTGATCGGAAAAATACTGAATTTTGAAAGATTAAGGTGTTGATGGAAGAAATGTACTTGCAATGTTGAAAGAAAAATATATTAGAAGAATATTTTTGTTGTTTTATCAGATTTTATATTTTTGTATTTTGTTTTTGAAAAATTTATTTACAAAAGAGAGTTTTGGTGTTATGTGGTTTTAAGACTGTTTTTAGGAGGTCATCCAATTCCTCTTGAGTCAAACACCTCATACCAATCCGTTGGACCAACTCATTAAACCTAGCGGGAGGCAAGGCTTTGGTGAGCGATCGCCAATTGGTATTCAGACCCACAAAGTATAATTCAACGGTACTCGTTCCATGTGGTCTTTGATGAAATGATAGCGAAGATCGATGCTTTGATTTCGAGTGTGAACCGAGTTGCACGAGATCGCAATGGCACTCCGATTGTCGCAATACATCGGGATTCTGACAAATACGTAACCATAGTCTTTGAGTTGTGTTCTCATCCAGATGACTTGAGCACAATACACGGACATGGCTACATATTCTCGCTCGTTGATGATGTCGATGTACAATCCGCTTCTTTGATTGCCAAGACACCGTTTATCACCAAGAATTTGTAGAGCTCAAGAACTTTTCCTTGAGTCTAAGCATCCGCGTGGTCGCCTCAAAAGCGATTAGTTCAAAACCAGAATCCTTCGGATACCAGATCCCTAAGTTAATGGTTCCCTTGATGTATCGGAGGATTCTTTTAGCCTCGTGGAGGTGGGTTTCAATTGGTCGCGATCGATAACGGAGCATAGATAAACGGCAAAGACAATATCAGTCGCTAGTGTTAGATACATGAGGGACCCAATAATACTTTGGTATTTGGTAGGGTCAACTAATTTCCCATGTAAATCAAAGATCTAGCTTCTTGGTATGAGCCATTGGTGTGGCATAAGTATCACAGGTTTTCATTCCAAATTTGTTTAACAATTCAAGGGCATATTTGGACTGACTCAAGAAAATACCACGGGGTGATTGATGAACTTGCAATCCTAGAAAGAACGTAAGTTCACCCATCATGGACATTTCAAAAATTTTCTTCATTAGTTTTGCAAAAGCGGTTGAAAACTTTTTATGTGTAGACCCAAAAATAATATCATCCACGTAAATTTAAACAATTAAGATATGTGCCCCGTGATATTGTATAAAAAGAGTTGGGTCAACCGAACCTTTGGTGAAATTATTAGCAATGAGGAAAGATGATAGCTTATCGTACCATGCCCGAGTGGCTTGTTTGAGACCATAAAGAGCTTTGTTCAGTTTGTAGACATGGTTCGGCACTCGATCAACGAATCCTTCCGTTGGTCGACATAAACCGTTTCTTTCTTGTCCGCTGAGAAACGCAGTTTGACATCCATTTGAAAGACCGTCATATTCATATGAGCCGCGAACGCGAGAAATATCCGGACAGCCTCAAGACGAGCGACCGGAGCAAAAGATTCTTCAAAGTCTATTCCTCTCTTCCTCGACGATAACCCTTAGCAACTAGGACGTGACTTGTTTGATGACGTTCCCTTCAAAGATCCAATTTGTTTTTCCAAATCCATTTGAGACCAATGACGTAGACTCTTGTTGGTCTTTCAACCAGTTCCCATACTTCAAGACGTTTGAATTGGTTGAGTTCTTCCGCATGGATTCAATCCAATTGTCTTTTGTCATTGCGTCTTTAATGTTTTAGGCTCAGATTGGCAGACAGTGAGTGCATAAATGCAATGTTCACCATCTGTGTGAAGACGTTGTCTCTAACGCATCGGGTTGATTCGGGCTGCCAATAATATTAGCCAGAGGATGGTCTTTTGTCCATCGATGTGTAAAGGGTTGATATTGGTATATATTTTGCGATTTCGAGGATTCAAATGGTTTGTTGAAGATTCTGCGACATCCGTGCGGCGAGTCTCATTAGCAAACGGGTTGAAGAACGCATTTGGATCAAAAATCGCAGTGGGGGTACATCATTCGAATCATCGCCCGGTTCATCATTGTTGGAAGCGGTGTGTTCAACTGTTGTGTTGGAATCAACTGTGTAGGTGCATCTTCAATGTAGTTGTTGTAGCAGTATCGTATATGAATATTATCGTTGTGCAATGAAACAAATGGATACACCCGAGCACGCTTCATCAATATCGCCACCGAACAGAGGAGCAAATAACCTTTCCATTTGTTGACGAAGTTAGCCGGGCTTTGTTCACCGGGATGATGGGGTTTGAGGGAAGTTAAAGCGGTTGTGTCCGGGTTCTAAGTCGTTATACTCGAAGCCATTTTCGTGAGTTCATCAAATGAGCATGAATCGTTTCCATCACCGCTTTGTACGACGATTCTATCCGTAACCTTTAGAATTATCACAATATCCAATAAAGACTCCAATGTCAGCTTTTGCTTTGAGCTTTCCAAAATCATCACGATCATTATTCGGATAGCAAAGGAATCCAAATACATGAAAGTGTTTGAGATTCGTTTATGGTGTGGACAAGCTCAAAGGTGTTTTGTTGTGGCTTTGTGATCATATAACGGTTTTGAGTGTAGTAGCATGCAAGAGATACGCTTCTGCCCATAAGTAATCTGGAAGTTTAGCATTGATTAACATTGTTCTTGCGGCTTCCACTAACGTTCGGTTTCGCTTTCAACAACTCCGCTTTGTTCGGGTGTACGCGGCAATAGATGTTTGATTCAATTCCACTTTCTCATAGAATTCACGAAGGGTTTGGTTAACAAATTCGCCTTTGTTCGATTCGATTAGCTCGATCGGTGGCGGAGTGAACTTGTATTTTGTGAGAAAGGTGATGATCATTTGTGGAGCTTGGTCTTTGCTACGAAGAAAGTAGACCCAAGTCCATCGTGAGTAGTCATCAACAATTACTAAGATGTAGCTTGCCGTTGATCGCTTTGCACGCCGATCGGGCCACACAAATCCATGTGAAGAAGATGAAGCACATGCCGAGAGCGTGTTCCACCTTTAAAGGAAAATGAGCACGAGTGATTTTCCTTTTCACAGCCGAGCAAATGTGATCTTTGAATACCGAATCGTGGAGACCTTCAACTAGTTTGTGTCGAGCAAGGTTGGTGATGGTTTGAAAGTTTAGATGAGAGACGATGGTGCCATAGCCAGGATTTTGTTGATGTTGCCTTTGAAAGTAAGTAGATGGGAGATGAAGCAACCATGTCTTGCATAGAGATAGTGTAGAGACTAGAATTACGAGCCGATATAAGGTCATTTCCTTGTAGATCACGAATGAAACAAGTTTTCTCCCCGGAAAGCAACCTCCAAATCTCCATCACAAAACTGACCTACTGAAAACAGATTATGACCGAGGCCATCCACATAGTAAACCTCGCTATTTCGATGTTCCCATTGATATAATCTCTCGAGCCCATGATAGCTGCGAAGTGATCATTCCCGAACCCGACAGTGCCAATGAACTTTGCAATAAAGTTTGATAACGGTTTAAGGTTGCCGTCATGTGTCGGAACATCCGCTATCAACAATCAGAGAATGATCAGTATCACCGTTACACACTGCATTACCGGATGGAATAGAAGTAGATGTGGAACCCGAAATGTTAGAGGGTTCCGCTAAAAGTATATGAGACATGCACACATTAATGACTTTAGGCATCCATGTAAATCCTAGTGTGTTATATATCCATTTCTGCCATCTATAACTACTCTTTGCTTTTGTCTTAGTGAATGCACTAGGTGGTACTACATTCTTAGGAGGTGAAACCGAGCTACATGACAAACAATGTAGCCTTATAATCTAAAGAAGGCGGTCTACCAAGCACAGACTTATAATGATTAGTGGGCCTAGAGGTATTCGATTCTTAGGATTCCGTAAACGAGAGATTATAGCTTTAGCAACACATTTGTCATGACAATCATAATTCATACTTTTACGACAAATAACACAAGGTGCATCGACAATATCAAAAGTGCTTAAAGGTTTAGCATTTGTTACATCACTATTTCTATTACATTTCCACGCAACGTCTATAGTGGAAGCAACGTGAGTCTTATTCATAGTCCTATGGTGTTCTTCTACTTTAGCATTCTTTATTGATCTTTTCTTAGGTCGCAACTTCCTATTCTTCATTGAGTGCTCCTAGGCCGTGAAGTGCGGACGCTGGGAAAAGACGCAACTATTCCTGTTCAAGAGAATGAAGCACGTTAGCAACTTGTGATTTGGCAAGAGGGATTCTAGGTGCATGATTACTAAGTGTACCGGTGCTAATCTCTTAATGATGGTTGGCGGAAGTTGTTCATACTTTCCTAACATTTCTCTTAGCTTAGAGATAGTGTGAATCAAATCTTGATTTTCAGAACGAATATTACCAAAGAAAATTCATGACTTCTCTAGTGTGAGCAAGATAGTGATCAAGTTCGTTTGATGCTTCATGTCGAGTCTTATTGAGTAAATCAAATATGACACCATATTCCTGTTTAACTTTACAAGTTCTTGTTCATATTTTGAGATTTGACTTTTCAAAGACACGTTTTGATCATCCAGTTTTTTAGGATCAGAAGATTTTGCACTCAATTGAGTGATTTTCTTTTGAAAACTAAGTTGATGATTGTGAATATCTTTTTCACACCAAAGAAGACGACGTTTTGCATTGTAAAGTTCGTTAAGTAATTGTTTATTTTCAGCTTTTAAAGACTCGACCGAAGCATATTATCGCGATTCTCAACAAGCTACAGAGTCAACAAGACGCCAGAGATATAATCGATGCATATGGCAAAGAATAGAATAACACAACATTATGGATATCAGACGCATAACATCTTCCAAGAGTCGATCAACATTTTCTCAATTCTTTTACGTTTAGTATTAGAAATAGATGTTTCTTCCGAAACGACCTTCATCACTCCAAGTTCCTTATGAAAATCCTTTTCCCAAGCTAATGCACAACTTTTTAAATTTTTAACGTTAGGTAAAAGATTTTTCTGAAAAATGTCTCTTTGTTCTCGCACTAGAGGCGATTGAAAATGATCAATTTTGATTTCAGAACGATATTCTATCTCATGTTGTAAAATTTTGAGGTCGGCCATGAAAATGTCAAAATATCTAAGAATTTTTCGATTTTCAGGTTTTGTGTTTACTTTCTCGATGGAAGGTAAAGGACCATAAATTTGTGCATAATCTGGTTGGGGATTAACATTAGAAGACTCATGTGTTTTGATGATAACCCTTGGTGTGTTAGAAGAATCCGTTGGTGTGACGAAAGTGACCGTTTTGAATAATTAAAAGGTTTGTTGTAAACAACAGTTTTTAATTTTGATCGACTCTCGTCTTCGTGATCTAATTCCTCTTGACGATGATATTCAACAACACTCATAACAAAGATCATTAATTTTATATTCGCACCGAAACTTCGTGATTTGGTTTGAATGTTTTTAGTGAAAGCTTAGGTTTGTAATCAGCAAGATTTGGTCCATATCCTTTCGATTGGGTTTTAACGTAAACTTTTCAATAGCCGTTATCGATTCACCATGTTTGTAAACAAATAGTTTTAAACTCTTTGATTTTGTTTTGCAAGCCGATAATTTCTTCAAGAAAGTCATCTACCCGATTCGTTGAATGCTTTTGTGTTGAGAACTGCTTTTTGACAATTTAACAGCTCAACCTTAGCTTTTTGATTTTCCAAGGTGAGAGCGTTAATTTGCTTTTTATGTTCATGTTTCAGCTTGTTCTATTTCGCACAACAAAGCATTCTTCGGCTGCTAGATCAATCGATCTGCCTCTAAATATTTTTCGTTTTGATGAGATTTAGCAAAGCGCTTCAAAACCTTTTTCACTCTTGAGTTTTGAAAAAATTGAGTTGCATTTGTAAGCATTCAAAATCCTTGGTTAACAGTGCATTTTTGCTTTTTAAGTCCTTATTTAATGCATAACATTCCTCAATTTTGATTTGATGGTCTTGAATTAAACGAGCAAAAATCGGATGAGGCAATAGTGTTCAATGAGTCACAACATGATCATTATTTAGATCCTTAATTACAACCACGGAGTCAATTTGATTATCAAAGGAAACCATAAGGTCATCATGATCGTCAAATGTAACTACAGGGTTAACTTGAAAATCGTCAGAATGAGATGTAGATGACTCGTTTGAACAAATTGATCCGCGCCGATTGTGATATTGGCGGAGATATTTGTTCAGATTTGATGATGGTTTGTTCAGTACTGAGACAAGCCATCGATGTCATACACCGGCCTGTTTCACTCATGTGTAACTCATGTATATTAGCCATCAACATAACAAATGCATTGGCCCGCAAGTCCTCCATATCATCATCCGAGTCAGTGATGCGCCATAAAGCTTTGTTCTTTGTTTGTGAGAGATCCACCAGCTTCATCCTTAAGAGCCAAAAGAAGAGCCTCTTTGAAATAAGCACCGCCCTTAGTCCTTGGCTTTGGGCATGCATTAGCCAGGTGTCCCTTCTCATTGCAGTTGTAGCATCAAGACCATTCAACCCATTTCGAAAGCATTTCCTGCTCCACCACTTGAGCTCTGTTGGTATTCCTACCTATAGCATTAAACCCTTGACTACCTCCCATTTGACTCGACCATAACCACGACGAACTTCAACTCTCGTCCATTGTTCACAAATGCTTGATTTCGTGTATTGGATGAGGAACGAATACGATTGTTGGATTTGTTTGTATAATGGCTAAAAGCATTAGCAATCATAACAAATCCCTGTTGCAATGCTTCGAACGGATCTGATTCCTCATTAGTTTGACTATGAAGTGCTTGATCATTGTTGTTGTTGTAAGGAACCAATTGATTTTGTTGAGGTTGTTTGTGATTGATCGTTTGTGTAATGAGGCAGAGGTTGAGTTGCTTGTTGAGAAGGATAACTTTGTTGAGCATATAAGGCAAGTTGTTGATTGTCCGGATGTGTAGGTGGAGCAATTTGAGCACGGAGAATCCTTTCCCATCAATTTCCTTTTCATGAGGCTTCAAGTAATCGTACAACAATCCATATGTAGAATGATGCATATTCTTCGCTTGACAGAGAAAAATGACATACTTCTCCCATTCAGGACCAAGACTACTCAAGAACTTAGTATTCACTGCAATTCTTGGCATGATGATGTTGTGTTTATCCAAATCATTGATGATGTCTCGAAAATGATGATGATAAGACTCTAGTGTCTCTCCATGTTCAATCATGAAGTGTTCATAAGCCAAGTAAATTTTGGATTCCAAATCTCCCGATTGAGTACCGATCCTTCCATAAGAAGATCGAATATGATCCCACATTTTCCGTGCGCTTTTGAGCATCAACTCTACGAAGAATTGGGTTTGGTAATCCTAAGAGGATATATTCCATTGCAAGTTCATCTGCTTCATAGTGGAGAAGTTCTTGAGGATTCAAGTCTCAGAATGAGTAGCAATGTTTGTTTGTTCGCCTCTTGGTGGAATATGTGGATCTCCGGTACAATGATAGTAGGCATCTCAAATGGACCTTCCAAGATAACCTTCTTTAAGAACTTTCCTTGTGGCTTCTTCATATCACAAAACCTAAAGAACCTTATCACCCATTGATCGTAGTTTCCTGGAGTGAGCATTGGAGGCCTATCAAGTGATCCAGCTTCATGAATTGATTGTTGGATGCTTAAAGCTTCACACATCTTTGCAAACCAAGTGTTCCGTGATGGATGTTGATTGAATTCATTTGTGTAGGGTTGAACTTGAAGACTTGGCGGTGTTTGAACCATTTGTGGTGGGGGAATTGCACCAAGTTGTGGAGTATGTTGTTGATAGATTGCTTGTTGTTGATTCCATTGTTGATGTTGTGGACTTAGTTGTTGTCGTTGAGGATAAGTGTAAGGGAAATAGTTAGAGTATGGTGGTTGAGACATGTTGAAAACTTGTGTTGGTAAAAATGGATCTTTGTAGTCGAATGAACCTTTGTTGATGAAGTGTCCGTAGGCGTAGAAAAGACAAGAACCAAGTAGCACTTATGCTTAAAACACCAAAGTTTAGACAATAAGGAGTTACGCAGGATTTAGCATTACGCAGTAAGTAGGAAAAGCACTAAAGTTCGGCAGAGACAAAAGTTAGGCATAGAAAGTTAGGCATAGGATTTTCTTATGCGTAAGACTAGGCTTAGGCGTAAGAAAATCTTAGGCGGATTTCTACGCGTAGCTTATGCGCGTAATTTTAGGTTTTGCCCAAAAGATTTTTACACTATCACAAAGTGCAAAAGATATCCAAAGTCGACGTTTTGACTTATCCAAGTAAGAAAACACGAATAAAACCACGAAAATGAAGAGCAAACCAAGGAAGCACTTACGCGTAGTTTTAGGGTTTTACTACGCGTAGAAATGCTCGTAACTTTGATTCTGTCCAAAAGTGTTTCTAAACCAGTTTTTGTGTGATAAAATAGTTTCAATAACACCAAAATACACAAAAGTGTGAAACTTGATGAACCAAAGCCTCTAAAACGCTTTACGCGTAGAAAGACACCCACGTTCAAAAACTAGATGAAAAACAATATCTATAATATCCGCCCGTTTAGCCCATGCCCATTTGGGCCCTAAACCGTTTGAACCGTCGCCTGTGCCCGCCCGTTTTGCCGCCCCTTTATAAATTAACGTAAAAACTGAAACATATAAATTATTTTATATATAGTTCTTACCATGGTACATATAAATAACTTTATCTAGTTGCCAACTCTTACTGTTTTCCAAAGTCTATCATCATTTAAAATCTTATAAAGATAGACAAGATATCGAAAGCGTAAACAATCTAGTCGATCTACATCCATTATACAGATGTTTATGTATCTTTACTTTTTACATGTTAAAATAAATTGTGTAGAAAAGATAACTCGTCAGAATTTATATTGTTGCCATTTCAGACTTGTATAAAAGAAGACTCCATCTTTAATTTTTCTTACATTTTACATGCGAAAATAAATTGTGTAGAAAAGATAACTCGTCAGAATTTATATTGATCATGAGCTGGCTTCTTCATAACTTTATACTATTGTGAGTAGTTAAGAGCATTGGGTGTGGTGGGTGGATCATACCTCTTCATCACCGCTACCTCAGAGCCACATCAGCATAACAAACCTCCACAACTAACCACAACAAACCACCTTCGCTCATAACAAACCTTAACCTCTTTATTTGTGGCCCACTACTACACACACTACACACACACTACACACAAATCAAATAACCTCTTCGTTTGTTTCAAAACTTCTACCTCGTCGTCACCACGGTGATAGACTTCACGGCGAGCCATGACATGGCACCTCGGTGTGGCGGCGAGCCACGGCGAGGTGCCACCTCAGCCGACGGCGAGCCACGAAACTCCCACACCCAGCGCTCTAAGTACCTAGTAGTTGGAATGTTGGATATGAATTTAATGAAAGTATTGGATTATCAAAAGAACAATTTGCCACCTCTAATTCATATGTTTAATATTAATTAAGGTAAACAAGTTTTTAGTCGTAATATTTCATTTTGACATAAATCACTTGAGGTAAGAACAAACAAAATTAAAAGTGCAACGTTTATGCATTTAGTTTAGAATTAATCTAGTCGATCGTGAAATCTATCTACTTGCCATGTCTAAGTTTTTTGTTACACCATAGTGATTTAGAAAGATAAATACAGAAACTTTGTACTTCTAAATTTATTTACATTATAAAACATTTTGTTCTCTTTCTTCGCCTGCGCATAGAAAACCCGGTCTTTAACAGATCAAAGTATCAAACAAAATAAGTATGAGTGTGTATTCATGAGATCCCGCTTGTTAGAATAATCATCAAGAAGCAAATTTGTGAGTTGTGACAATAATCTTTTAACAACTTGGAGGGAAAGATTTAAAATTATTTTGCATGCAAAAATACAAGGAATGGATAATTTTTTGTTTCCAGATGTTGAATATATATCTATATATATACTATAAATAAATAAAAAATCAAAATGTGAAAAGTGAATATTTGAAACTAAAAAAAAATGTTGAAAACACTAGACGAGTACCCGCGCCTAGCGGCAACGGGGTTTAGTATTCTGCAAAATTCCGACGACCAATAAGTTTCTTTCAACAGACTGTATTTGTAGCGTCAGAGAATCATTTTCGAATAACTATAATTCTGATGTGTGGTTGCATACCAGCAGAAATATACAGTTTCCAAGAAAATTATGTGGAGTCGATCTAAGTGTGGGTATATATTTCTAATATGATTTTTTAACTTTTAAATTATTAAGATTTTAGTAATAATAAATTCAAGCATTACAAAAAGCAACAATATTATGTAGTTGACAATATTATATTGTAGCTTAGAGGTATAGCAACGTGGGTGACCGCATTTTCTTGTTTTGTCAGTAATTTAGGCAGTGATAACTATTTTTTTTACATGTGTAGCGTTTATTATTTGGTGTGTGTGGCTTTTAAACTTGTAACCTTACAAATTTAATATCACCATAGTAAAATTATCTTGTAATATCAATTTGTATAGATATTTAAGCATTGTTCAAAGCTATTTGTTTGGGGTACAAATAATTATCACTAAAGATAACAATACTATTTAATTTTTGTGATTCTAATAAACTTACATAACATTATTGATATACCGGACAAAGGGCTATACAATATATATTAACTTTTAAAAGACGATTCATACATGCTAGTCCCTTAAGTGGTGCAAGACCAACATTTTTCAAAATAATATTATACAGATGACAACGTACATGTGTCAGAGCAAAATAAACAACAAAAAACTAAAATTACTTAATTTGTCATGGGCTCCACAGTTACTTCATCATTTCTCATATATTTTTGTCAAATTTGAAACTTGGTTCGACTCGGGTGGTTCAACCGGTTGAACCGTTCCGGTAAAAAAAGCAAGTAGATTTAAACCGAGTCAACCCGACAGGTTGGGTCGAAAACAAGTCAAATTAAATCGGGTCAACCCATCGGGTTTGAAGCGTCCCGGGTCAACCCGGGTTTGAAATATATGTCTTCAATATTTCCACTTTTAGCTTCAACTTTTCACTCTTTTACTTTTTGGTTTTTCCTTTATATATAGTATATAGCATAGTACTGCTGCGGCGGTACCGTGACGATTAACCGAAATAGATCTCGATGAGACCGATTCACGGTTTGTATCGGTTTCAACGAGTCCTCTCGGTTCGTTTTGGATGGCTTTAATTGGTTAGCCTAACCGTATACACCGTTCCCGGTTGAACACGTTAGTCCGGTCCGGTCTAGTTTTCAAAACTATATGTAACATCAACTTGTTAGCTTGTATGAAGTTTTGCGTGTTTTATTACTGTGTATAATGCGTATAATAACATGTACTTTTTATTTTAGGGTGTTTAAAAATATTATTAATTAGTGTGTTTAATTATTTTATATTTTGGATTATGTTGTAGCTTCTTTAAATTGTATGTTATGAAAATTTTATTGTACTTTTTAGTAAGGTGTGTTTTAATTGGTTGTTTTTAATTTGGTAGATGTGCTTTTAGTTTGTTGTACAATGTGAATAAATTATTGTACTTTTAAATAATTGAGTGTTTTAATAAGAGTATTAATTACACTATGCATTTCTATCTCATTTGACCAATTTCAATAATTCAACTTTTCAACTTTTCACCTTTGACCGTTTTTCTATTATATGTAGTATAGATAGATCTAGTACCCGTACCAGCGCAATGATATCTAGTTTTCTCGAAGTTTCGATGACCCATAAGTTTCTTTCAACAAACTGTATTTGTAGCATTAGAGAATCGTTTTGAATAACTACAATTCGATGCGTGGTTGCATAGCAAAGATAAATATATAGTTTTTTAATAAATTATGTGGAGTCGATCTAAGTGTGTGAGTATATTTTCTAATAGGATTGTTTTAAGTTATTAAAATTTTTAGTAATAATAGATTCAAGTATTACAAAAAGCAACGGTATAATGTAGTTGGCAATATTATATTGTAGTTTAGAGGTATAGCCATCATGTGTGACCGCTTTTCTTTTGTTGTAATAATTTAGCAAGGATAACTATTTTTTTTTTTTACATGTGTAACGTTTATCATTTGGTGTGTGGCTTTTAAAATTGTAACTTTGCAAATTGGATATCACCATATAAGATTATTTTGTACTATCAATTTGTATAGATATTATGCATTGTTCAAAACTATTTGTTTGAGGTACAAATAATTATCGCTAAAGATAACAATACTATTTATTTTTGTGATTTTAATAAACTTACATAACATTATTGATACACTGGACAAAGGGCTATACAATATATATTAACTTTTAAACGACGATTCATATATGCTAGTCCTTAAATGGTGCAAGAGCAACATTTTTTAAAATAACATTATACAAATGACAAATTACACGTGTCAAAGCAAAATAAACCAAAACTACAATTACTTGGTCTCTCCTTTCAAAAAAATTGTCACGGGTTCTACAACTACTTCATCATTTCTCATATAATTTTGTCAAATTTGAAACCCGATTTCCGGGTGGTTCAACCGGTTGAACCGTTCCGATAAAAAAAACAGGTCGATTTAAACCGAGTCAAACCGATAGGTTGGGTCGAAAAATGTCAAATTAAACCGTCACCGGTTTGAAGCCGCCCCGTCAACCCGTATCGGTCAAGGTCAACCCGTATCGGTTTCAATTGTTTGTTTATAATTTGGTAGATGTGTTTTTAATTGGGTGTACAATGTGAATAAATTATTGTATTTTTAAGTAATGGGGTGTTTTAATAAGAGTATTAATTATATTATTTATTTCTTCTCTCTCCATCCATTTTGTCAACATTCAACTTTTAACATTTTTCACTTTTTCCACTTTGACCATTTTTCCATTTTATATAGTATAGATATGTTTCAAAAGAAACAATTAATGCATATCGAAAAACGGGGTTGACCCGGGACGCTCAAACCCGGCGGGTTGACCCAGTTTAATCTGAACTATTTTTTCAACCCAACCCGTCGGGTTGACCCAGTTTAAATTGACCCGTTTATCGACCGGAACGGTTCAACCCGCTGAACCACACTGGTCAGCCGGGTTTCAAAATATTATGTTTAATCCTCAAATCCGCAAACTTTTATTATTTTTCATTTATAATCCATAAACTTCTTTTTATTAATAAAACTATTTGTCACTATATTGCAGTTATATAAGTACATGTTACAAAGTAGTATACATGTAAGTAAAAGAAAAGAAATGGAAAGATACATTATATTGTATTTATTTTAAGAAGTACCACCTTTTTTAAAATTTACTGTTATCTAACAGAAAACTCATTCTATGATGTTACAAGAGTTTGCAGTAAAGTATTAAGAGCAAGGGGTATCATGAGTTACCCACTTCTTTTCATTTGGGCCCCACGTGTGCCACACCACCTCCACATCACTCCAACACACTCACTTAAAAATACCCTCATTCACAACTTACTCACTTTCCTTCATTTGGGCCCCACCCACCCTCACAAACACATAAATAACATAAACACAAACACATATATTCTTTTGTCCGTTTCTTCGTCGATTGTAACGGCGAAATGGGAAGTGGCATTGCATCATGGTATCATGGCTAAGGATGACACAAAGTGGCTAAGTGCCACATAGGATTCGGCGACAAACAACGGATCCCATACCCCTTGCTCTAAGTTATTAACTGCTTTGATTTTATTTTCCCAGTAAAGTAACTTGTCATGATATGTGTAGACAACAAGTTTTCTATTTTAATTATTTCTTCCAATTAATTGATATGACCATCTTTTTTGTTGATATATATGTTTCAAAATACCAACACGCAAGCAAGGACGGAGTATAGTAGGGGCAAAATGAAATTTTCCCCCCTTAGAGCACAAGGTGTGGCCTCGCTGTGTGTATTCGCCATCCGACGTGGCCCTTTGCCGTGACACTCGCCGTCAATCACCTCTTCATCTGCATGACGAGAGGTTGGAGTGTACGTTTTTTTTAAGTGATTAATAAAGTTTGTATAATGAGCTTATGGGCTGGGCTGGGTAATAACGTTTTACATACCCCTTTTTTTTGTTTAATTTATAATTTTTTTTAAATATATTGTATTATATTTTTATTTTAATAAATAAATTTAGTTTACTTGGAAATTTGAAAAAATAAATGAAGTTGGAAGTGGTGGGCCACAAATGAGTAAGTTGAGGTTATTTGTGAGTGAGGGGGGTTAGTTGTGGAGGTTTGTTATAGTGATGTGGATGTGATGTGACGGTGATGAAGAGATGAAGGCTTGTCACGACACCTAGAGCTCTTAAATTTAAGACCACTGAGTTTTATGTTTTTTTAGTTTTGTGTAAAAACTCATTATTTCTCATATTTAGTTTCCTTAAGAATCACAACGCGGTTACTTATTTATGAGCTTAGTAATTTTTCCAATCGATGCCACGAGCTTCCGTCTGTATAAATCACTTTACAAGTCTAAAGCTAAGTGAACTTCTGATCTCTATAATAGAGAGTATTATGATCCCAAAACTAAATAATAAGTTTGTTACATTTCAAAAAAAAAAAAAAAAAAGTTTGTTCTTTTGATAATCCAATACTTTCATTAAATTCATATCCAACATTCTAACTACTTGGTACTTAACTACTCACCATAGTATAAAGTTATGAAGTAGCCAGCTCATGATGAATATAAATTCTGACGAGTTATCTTTTCTACACAATTTATTTTAGCACGTAAAAAGTAAAAAAATTAAAGATGGAGTCTTCTATTATACAAGTCTGAAATGGCAACAAAACTGATGGTAAAGCTGTCAATTGTCTCGAAGGTTGGTTAAGGTAGATTAAACCCTTAACATATTACATCCTTTGTAGGATTAAGTAACAATATTACCTTTGTGAGGGACGTAACGTGTTAGACATTTAACTTCACAAAGATGCACGATACTGGCCAATATTGTCGACAATAGATGAATCGTTCCAAATTTGACAAACCACATAATGAAAGCCCTAAAATATTACATACATACACATATAAAAAGAGGTACTCTAAAATATACGATAGCGTGCTTGTGTGCCTATTCAAACACCTGAAAAATGAACTGTGTGAGAGAGAATGTTAGGGTTGCTAACCCTTACGTGAGAGAGAACTGTGAGGAAACATTCAAGAGAGACAATGAGAAAGAGAGACTTAGCACGTAGGATCTAGAGGGCAATACAATGGCAAGCAACTAGGATCTAACTACATCTGTGGGAAACGTAACTCGACGATAAAATAAGAAAGACTTACTAGTAGCGGGTCTAGGGGACTAGAACTATAAGTTATTTGTTATGAAAAAATACCATAAAATATCGATCGATCCCTCAAGGTTAAATTTTTTCTTTTGTTATACACAATCCAATAAATACATTGCATATCGTAGTAGGGGTGTGCACGGTTTGGTTTGGGTCGGTTTTTGGCTAAAACCGAAACCGAACCACAATGTTCGGTTTTTGTAAAACCCAAAACCGAAACCCGTTCGGCTTTGGTCGTTCGGTTTTTCGGTTTGTTATCGCCTCGATTGATCGTATCTAACCGTTATTATTTGGTATGACCAAATTATACCAACAAACTTGTTTTACGTACAAAATTAGTTATTCTTCTTTACTTTTTTTCAATCTAAGCATAATAATGTTTATTGCATAATTCTACAATTACAAACATATAAATGAGACATACACATACACGTAGTATAATCATTATCGAATACTTATTGATATATTCACAAAAAACACGCGACACGACAAACACACATATAAATATAAACGTTAAGATAAATATATTATAAATCCATTCAAAAAATGAATATGAATATATAAATTTGATTTATTTAGTTATTTAATCATATTATATTAATTAGATATGATTATATAACAAAACCGGTTCCGTTCGGTTCGGTTTTTGCGGTTTGATTTTTGGATAAAAAGCGAAACCGAACCGCATTTTTTGGTTTTTGTAAAAACCGAATCATCGGTTTTTAGTTTCGGTCGGTTTTTTCGGTTTTCGGTTCGGTTTCGATTTTTTCGGTTTGTTTTGCTCACCCCTATATCGTAGCATACATTTTTTTTTTTATATCCTTCTATCATCGTTTGAATCGTTTCCTTTTACGCTCTAATTTATCACTTGTCGGATAAAATGGAAACCACAAAATAAAAACGAGAAACGACTTGAATGCATGTTCTAATCTTTCACTGTTAGTTGTATAAACTTATGGGACCGCACAATAAATGACAACAGACCTGAACAAATGTCTGCAAACTCATTTTCAAAATATATTTCATGATCAATGTCTACAAACTCATTATGAAAAGCTACTGTACTACAAAAATTTTAATACTTTTACAGTTTTACTAGTTTGAACTTAAAGTAGACCAGTCTAATTAGAGTTGAACTAGACAAATTGGTAGAAAATGATATGAAGGGAAGTAGAGAAAATGATATGCCTCTCTCCTATAACCATGCAAGAAACAAAAAAGATATCCCATTACTATTACAATGTTGTACAGTTGAAGTCTTATCATTATTGCATAGCCGAAAGAAAAGATGAAAATTGGAATTGTAGACATGTCTTCTTGGTGTATTCAGAAGGACAAGGCAATAATCTAATTTTTTTAAAGATTGTTTTTTAAGAAAAAATTTTAAATATCCCATAACCACTATCTATTTATCAAACCAAACGTTGTATAAATTTTTTACGAAAATAAACTTTTGATTCTCATCCGTTATATTTATTTGAGGAAAAAATTTCAACCCTACACATATCTTTTGCAACCTTCTACGTGAAGCAATTTTTTAAAGTATCGACACAAGTGTAAAAATGTGACCCAAACTCACGCGACACAATACTAGATTCATTGTAAAATGCGACCCAATTTATTAAAACCCAACATTGTAAAACGCGAGTATAATTTATTTGCAAAAGTAGAATGCGGCATTTGACACAAAAGTAAAATGCAACTTGCGACTCAAAAGTAAATCGCAACTAGCTTTTCATAAATTCAATATATATATATATATATATATATATATACACACAAACACTTAAACATACACACATACCCTTAAACATGTAATGACGACTACCATACATACAAACACTTAAACATGTAAAGACGACTACCATACACACATACAGGGACGGAGCCAGACACAAATATGACCGGATGCACAAATGTTTTTTGAACCATAATATAATAAAGTTAAAAGGTGGATTAAAACGAAGATTTCATTAAAACGATAAATAAATGAACATATTACCTTCTAATTAGTGAGATTCTACGATCTCCATAAAAAAACGCATTTAAAATCCTCATATTAGGGTTTTCTTTTACAAAATTTATATTTATTTTTTAATTGTAAATATACCAATTAAATAATACTAGAGACACATTTTGATGCATCGGGTACATTCAAGATACATTTAGAAAAAATCTATAATTTTTTTAAAAATTAACACTATATCGAACACCTGTGCAAGACGTGCACTGCTGGCACCCCCTGTCTCCCTCGACACATACATACATACGCTTAAAAAAAATCTTGAATGTAGAAGAATAAATGCACTAAATTCTACACTTCTTTGAACAATTGTATCTTTTAGAGCTTGGATATAGACATCTTTAAAAAAAATGCACCAAACTACCATACATGTATGCAATGTTTTCTTTTATCAATTGACTTTTTATAAACCCACCACTAAATTTTTTTTATTACTTAAAATGAAAAGTTGATAATTTTTAGATATCTCAAAAAGAGAATGGATCATTATTTTGAGACGGAAGTAAATAAAATTTATAAGGAGTCGCGCTTTTGAAGTCTTTTAGTCATTTTTGAGTCTTAATGACAGTAAAAAATGATAAAAAAAAAATTGTTGCGTAAATTTTCAAAAATACTTGCCTTTTTTCGTAATTTGCCTCCCTAAGTACCAATTTATAGTGTAGTTTTTAAAATTTATCAAAGTGTGCCCCCTCGACAAAAATTTCTAGCTCCGCCCCCGCTATTATCCACCATATTATTGTCTTCATAGGTGATTTCTACTACCAAAAGTTCCACCACACAAAGAGGGCATATATGAGATAGCCAAACTCTATTGTAATTTAGTACTGTAAGTAAAAAAGAACCACAATTCTAAAATCCAACACTAGGCGGGATAAAATTTCGAAAACTCATAAACGGGGGTGTAAACGATCTCCAAGGTGGCATAGTGGTTTAAAGTCTAAACCTCTCTCGATGATCATCTTGAGATTAGAAAAAAGTTCAGAAACCTCCACGCGATACCGGTCCTTGGACATCAAAACCAACAAAGCTCGAGTTACCCTAGTAGCATGAACATAGATCCTTCTCCGTCTACCTGTTTTCATACATAGGGATATGTTTACCAACACCAAAACATCTAGTAATACTTTTAGTTGCTTCCAAATTAAAACTTGCTTAAACCAATGATCTTAGGTTAACTCAATTATACTTGGGATGACCCTCAATCATGTCGGGTTTTTACCCTAGTGAAGATTTAGGATTGGGTTTCAGGGATTAAAAAAAAGAAAAAAAAAAGAAAAGAAAAGAAAAAGAGCACATCTTATATATTTTAAAATACAAAAATTATCTATATATACTCTCGTGTATGTTTGTCCATCAAAATCTATGTGTGTGTTTCATTTGGTCAGATAGGCTTTGGCACACTTAATTCAGAACACATGTATACTTAAAAAAGATGAAATTTCTCGCTCTCAAGCTCCTTGCAAGATCATATTGCACTTATGCCAACCTTGTGTCGAAGATATGACCAAATTAACAAAGATTTCAAGAAATATTACAGATGAAAGATCTCAATATTCTCATTGCAAACAATGACTACTTGTAAAAAAGTACGTTCGAAATGCTTTATTCTTATCTTGCAAGAAGATGATCAAATTAACCAAGTTGTTACATTTGATTATCCAATTGACGAATATACCAATAATCAAGTTGAACAAATTGAATATTCGAATGATCCAAATTTTTAGATTTAAAACACACCAATTCAAGCAAATAAATCACCCATCGGCCCTTCCCTGCAGGGATTCGCCTAGTCTCCCAAGAGGGATTCTAGAACCTTCCATACTTCTAATTTCATTCTTAGTCCTTCTAGTTAATATTTAACTAACCGCTAACCAAACTGTAATTATTTAACTATCGTTATGTTTTATTTCATGACTAATAATTAATAATAATAACGTTCTATTTATATTAATTATTTACATCAATTCTCATACGTAATGTGTGCAATCCCGAAGTCTCGAACCGACATACTATTTAAATATCCATAAAACCTTTCAGCCCCACTTGATATTACTAAATATAGTAATGACATTGGTTACTAGCTTTCACACGCCAACGCCTCAGATCGAATCGAGCATAGTCTCCTCGAAAAACTATTTAATGATTCATCATTTTACTATCCTTTGTTAATAATACTACATTAACTATGAATATGGATCATTTCATAAGTTAACATTGTGTTTCGTTGTATATGATTGAACAAGATTACCAAATCATCTCAACGTATTCCTGATAGATCTTGGTATGGCTTACAAATATTTGTCAACCCTACGTAGGGCCCAAATATAGTATTATACTTTGAAACAAATTCAAAGAACAAATTTCCTTGACTACAAACATAACTCATGAATTTTGCAACACTCCAAAATAAAATTTCCTTATAACTACCGCTAATGATAGCGTTAGACTATCTTACACAAATGCACTACATTCATATCGTTATCTGTATCTCAAGTATGAGGATAAACACTTCATGATATACTTAATGACAAAAATCCAAAAGTATCATCATGTAAAAGTGGGATGAGTCCTACATTCAATCTATCAACATCATTAACTGTATGTCCCCACGATCAATATACTTTAAAAGTATATTCTACCAAAACTCAGATTTGTCTTAATTCAATGATATTCCCACATCATTGATCGACAACGGATTCATTTAGAATAACATAAGTTATTCACGGGACAAACATGCAAATATAGGATATAATATTAAGAAAATGAAAATTAAACATAAACAACTATTTTATTTCATTAAAGTAATATTTGTTCATAACATCCTTTATCCAAATACTAATCACGATATGCATGAAACTACTAGCTAAACGAAGTCCTATCCCACGATGGTCAGTAGTTTTTTCTTTGTCAAATTTTCAGTAAAGGGACGCCTAGATTATCATTCGTATGAACTTGAGTAGATTGATTTCACCTATGTCCATTTGTTCTCTAACATAGTGATATCGACGAAGGAAATGTCCGCCTTCATTGAAGTTCATTGGCAAATGTTACGCAGAGTTGTCACAATACACATTTAAAGGCAATTCGACAGTAGTATTACACCGAGTCCAAAATGAATTTCCTAATCCAAACAAAATTTCCATCGCATTTTCAAGCAACTATGTACTCACTTCAGAATAGACATCGAACTGTTGTTTGCTTCTTGCTCTTCCAAATAATCGCTTCTCCATTAATGACAAAGACATAACCCGCCTAAGACTTCTCTATCATTCTTTATCGGGCTGGAATGACGACGAAACTCTATACATCAAGTGCTCGATTTGATTTCTCTCCATACACTGAAACACTTCTTTAGTATCCCATACTTAAGAATGTTCTTAATAGCTTGCCGTGTTTCAACACATTGTTCTGCTGATACCGACCTGTAATGTTCGATGCCAATCAGAACACCCCAAATTTGTTAAGAGGAAGCAGAAGTTATTCGAGCGCTACTTGAGTTGGTGAATCGTAACACAAGTAATAAAGAACGGAATACATGCTCCGTTTGACTTTATAAAATAGTTTTAAAACGCTATCTTACAACATAATTTAAATAAATGGGTACATCCCATTAAATTTAGTGGTCCCAAAGTAAAAACATCATTTTTGTGTAAAAACACTTTAATATTACTACATAATACATCCGCTTCTTCCTTGCCTTCATGAACAAATCTTAAAACACCCGAAAATATGCTAAAAGGTCACCTAAAAGTCGTGAGTTCATAGGTTTAAAAGATGGACCATAAGCAAAGGCATATAATCATTACAACGAATATAATGATATATGTATGAAAGTCTATTATGTTAGCTCTAAGTTCACGCAACCGATACTACGACGCTTCTGATGCTAAAAGATGTCATACAATATAAGGGCCCATAGCAAGTGTTTTGTCCCTCAACACTTGGTTCCGACATGGTATAGCGTTTCGCTTTGGCTTAAGCATGGCCAACCGAACGGAGAGTCACCCTCAATAGATATATTTATAACATTCGCTTCCCAAGGGAATTGACGGTTCATGAAAAGGGCATTCTCTAGGGACATAGGGGCTTAGGCTAAACCACGTAATAGTAATCATATTATAGTTTTGGTCCATAAAATGTTTTGCATATTTCTCACCCCAAGATGTATAAAACAAATTATCAAGTAAAAGTGGGGCTATGAAACTCACCTTAGCAAATGTGAAAATAAAATGTGGGACTTAGTGAATATTGAAGCTGCACCTAACACGACCTAGATAAGGGAGGGCAATGTTTAGTTCATCGTTCTTAAGTATTGCTTACTTAAAATGGTATAATTAATTTTATTCTTATATAATGGTTTTAAAATCAACCTTTAGTTTGTAAAAGTAAAATAATAGGTTTACTAGTAAGTATATGTATATAATACTTTATTTTGATTTTTGCTATTATTTAAGATCCAAGTTTGATTTAAGATAAATAATTAGAATGTTCCATTAATAAGTATATAAATGTATATATACTTATTTAAGTTGACACAAAATGATATTGTCAAAAGTAATTATTAGTTTGTCTATTTTCCAATTGAATTTAGAAAGTACTTGAGTTAATTTTTGGAAACTCTCAAGTTTAATAGTTGACCAAAATGATATAGTAGTCCTTGTTTTATTTGTCAAAGTTTGTTTTTAATATATATATATATAGTCCTGACTAAAGATCGTATTTGACACGATATATATGTCTACCCATTATCGTTAATCATGGTTATTGAGTGTCAAGTTTTTAAGCCTTTATTGTCTTATATAGTTATGTAAGAAAATAGTTTTTGCACTTGTTACTTGGTAACTCGTGACGCTTATAACTTATGTGATATATTGCGCGTATGTGTATAAAGACTTATTCGTCGTTGAGTAATAGTTTTACATTTAGATCTTTTCCTTGTGTGTTAGCTCATTTTACTCGACCGACACTCTCCAAGTTTTGTGGGTCAGGCCCCTGCTAGCAGTTTGGTACCTGTGGCTTGGGTTTTGGCCCAAACTAGCTAATAATCCCTTTAATGAGACTAAGTTTGACTTGGGTCGGCCTCTTTCGTGGCTTACACGAATGGAACAAAAAAAGAAAAACAAGGAGAAAACAAGGAGACTAACATGTAGCATTTGAATTAGATAACTAATAGTTTTGAAGTGTTACACATTGTCAAGTTGTTGCCAAATGTATCCTCAAGTTAGATATATAGCGAGTAACATAGGTTTCAAGACTTGAAGTGAACCTAGTTTGTTTATGCTCTAACTTATGTTGTCGAGACTCTCGACTAGTGAATATGATTCACCACTTTGGTACTCCAACCAAGTAGTTGTCGCCCATTTTCATAGTCCCTAGCACATCTATTCGATGACCATTAAGTACTTATCAAAGATGAGCAAACAAGGGAAGATGACAAGTGAAAGACTCGAACACATTTTAACACAAGGACACTCGACCGGGTTTCTCACTAGGCGCAAAGGAGGCTTTGACCCAAGGTTCATCTTTGAGTTACAAGACAAATAAAGACTAGCATGTTTCTCGAGTACAAGCAAGGTTAAAAATCAAGTTTCCGACATACTTTTAAATGATGTGAATGTTGACGGAAAATGTGAGTCTTGACATAGTTTTACTAGTAGTCTTGTAAACAAAACTTGACTCATTTACTTTGTCCTTGTCCTTGTCTCATAAAAACCAACAGCACCCTTGTTCACAAATGACCACTTAAGACTAGTTTCCATTATTTGTTTATCAAAACGCAAGTATTACAACATCAAAGTACCTAGTTACATAGTCAAATTACTAAGTTCCTATAAGACCAAGCCCTCATTTTCTTGGTTTGCTTTCGACCGGAAATAATCACAACCCATTGACAACATAAACCTCAACATGACTAGATCAAGCTCTAAAGTAACAAAACTATACTCATTTTGTAAAGTTGTACATCTTATACTTACAAACTTAAATGAAAACAAGACATCACAAAAACAACTTTATTATGAATGTTTACATAACAACGAAAAAATAGAAATCATGAGGAAGGAAAAGACTATGAACCTTATCAAGAGTGAAATGTGAGTATGTTGATGAGAGCCAAGTCGAGGGACCTCCACACAAATCAACCCACTTTTTGAGCAAACCCAACAACTTCTTGGTAACTTTGAGAATATTACTCTCTTGTGGTGAGTTTGAGTTTTGATTTGTGGGTGTCCTTGGTCTCTCAATGTTTCTTATGAAGAGGTTAAGAGGAAAGTCCTGGTCATCTCTTCTCATCTTTGAGTTTTGTTTGAAGCCAAAATGGCTTACTTCCAAGATATCCCAATTTTGGATATAAAAGATATAGTGGTGAAAAGATCTTTACTTCTTCCTTGTGATTTGTTTTGATCTTCCTGGATCCCTTCAAGATAGAGGAGCATTTAGGGAGATTTGAGAAGCAAGGTTTATCATGGATTAGGTATGAGAGAGGTGAGTGTGTTGGATGAAGATGTTGGCTTATCTTCAAATGGAAATATTCGCCTGAGGGAGTACAAGATAGAGGTTGAAGATGGATTTGATTCTTTTTTTTCTTGGTTCTTGGTTTTGCCGTGAGTGGGGAGGTAAGACAAAAGGGTTTATATTTTAATCTATCAACTCTTTTTCTTGTAAGGTATAGTAAGAGTTTTTAATAAAATGTTAATGTAAGTAAAGTAGATGTATTGCATACTTGTTTATTTTGTGTAAGTATTTGTATGTGAGATAATTATTGTATAAAGAGTAGGCTTTTACATTATAGTTATGTATGTTTGCACTTGAGTCTTATAAAGCCTTTGTTTAAGTGATAATGTGTTTAAGTATTTTGTGTCCCGCGAAGTCATATTGTGACCAAGGTATCATCGTTTGAAAACTTTTTACCCGTGGTATTTTATTGTTATGTGTTTGAATTATTTCATCCTTGTAATATTCCATGTCGCTGACATTTGTTAATTGTTTTAGCGAGTCCTTATCATAGTGTCGGTAACGCTGTGGTGTCGGTCACTGGAAGAACGAGATAACCTCTCGTCTTATAATTTAAATCATAAGACAAAATATAATATTCATAAAATGATATGAATGCAAAAGTGGTGCATTACCTGTCGCATGAAGTTAGTTACTCAAATGATCGTGCAAAGCTTATGCATGCTTAATAAAAACGGCTTAGTAAAATGAATTACTAATTATCAGTTAAATTTTGGTGAAAATTTACCGTGTGTCACATCCTCCCTGTCTTGGAAGAGAAAACCGTCCTCGGTTTTCGTTAGGATTGCTTGTAGTAGAGAAAAGGTGTGGGTATTTATGCTTGAATTGGTCTTCGCTCCTCATCGGTATTCTGACCTCTTTGAGAGTTCCAACGGACTTTGACGATCGGGATGCGGCTTTGCTTAAGCCGCTTGATTTCCCTATCCATGATCTCAATGGTTCCTCGACAAAATTCAATCTTCGTCGACTTGGATTTCTTCCAAAGGAATAGCAAGAGTTTGCCTAAAGACATTTTAAGTTGCACACGAAAACACGCTGTGCAAAGAAATGAAGTTCTTGTGGTAATTCAAGGCGTATGCTACCGTCCGATTCTAGCAAGAATTTTGAAAGGTCCAATATAACGAGGATTTAGCTTCCCGCTACCGAACGGATTGCCTTCCATGGCGCAACTTTGAGCATAACTTTATCTCTCACTTGAAACTCAAGTGGTTTCCTCCTTTATCACAGTAGCTCTTTGGCGGTCACGGCTGCTTGTAGTCGGCTTTTGATTTGTACAATCTTCGGTAGTTTCTTGGATTAACTCCCACCGTAGTTGACTTTCTCCAACTTCGCCCAAAGACACGTGTGATCTACACTTCCACCATAGAGTGCTTCATATGGTGCTAGCTTTTGGATGTGTGATAGCTATTGTAAGAAAACCTCGGCTAATGGCAAATGCTTATCCCAGCCATTTCCAAAGTCTATCACACATGCTCTTAGCATATCCTCTAGTGTTTGGATTGTTCTCTCGCCCGCCCATCACCGAGGATGGTAGGCGGTGCTCTGTCGATTAGATCCTAAAGCGCCTTGAAGTGATTTCAGGTGAACGGCTATCTCTGTCCAAATGATGGAAATTGGTACACCATGGCGTGCATGATTTCTTTCGTGTATAGTTGAGCTAGTTTTTCCATTCCCACACTTTCTTTCATCGGTAGGAAATGTGTCGACTTATGAGACGGCCAACTATTACCCAAATAGTGTCGTAGCCTTTTGTGGTTTTAGGTAACTTAGTGATAAAGTCCATTGTTATGCTTCCCATTTCCACTGGGATTTCGGTTGTACTAGTAGACTCGGTGGTCTCGATGTTCTTTAACCTTTGAACAAGTTAAACATCGGCTGACATATGTTGCAATGTCGGCTTTCATGTTACGCCACCAGTACAATTTCTTCAAATCAAGGTACATTTTGTCGGATCCTCGGTGGATGGAGTATTTAGACTTGTGGGATTCATGCATAATGATGTCAATTCTCCGTAGAGTGGTATCCAACTTCGCTTCTTTGAAACACGAGTTCGTCCGACCTTTTACTAATCCATTTTCACTTTCTCGCATTCCAAAGGTTTTCCTTCTGGACGATTTTCCTTCGAGTGCCCAATTGAGCCTCAAGAATCTTGGTAAGAGGTGAACTAATCGCCATACCCAAGGATCTCGACCTAAGAGGTTTTGGTCGCTTTCCTACCGAGATCAAGAACTACATTCGCTTAATTCGATGGTGGAATTCCAGTGCATAATCATTGAGTAATTCCAACCATCTACTGCTCATGTTCCGCCTTTTCTCGATCCAAATGTGTTGTAGACTTTGTGACGGGTATACGACACACTTTGTGCTATACAAGTAGTGTCTCCAAATTCGAGGCACAACTGCTCCTAACTCCAAATCGTGTCGTAGTTCTTCTCGTGAGTCTTCAATTAGAGGCGATATCACCTTCTCCATTAATATGCCTCCCAGCCCTTATGTGAAGCGTCCGCAATATACAACAAAGTTCACTACCTTCGGTAAGGCCAATGTGTGCACTACACAACTTTTCTTTAAGGAGTTGAAAGCTTCTTTTCTCTCCCACCAAACTTAGCTGCCTGGTTAGCTTGGTTAAAGATTTGGCAATCTTTGAGAAACCACAAATCTCCCTGTAGTACCCAAAGAAGTCCTAAGAATTGGCGTATTTCGGTAGGGAGTTGTGGTGTCGCCCAATCCTTTATTGACTCGACTTAGCTGGGTTCACATGTATGCCTTGACTGCCGACATGACCTAAGAATTGACGGTAGGTATCCAAAATTCACACCGAGAATTTCGCATACGCCTCTTCCTTCTTCAACAATTCTAAGATTAATCTAAGGTGCTCGTTTTTCAGACTTTGGAATAAATTAGGATATCGTCAATGAATACGACCACAAATTTATCCAAGTAGGGTTTACACACTGGTCCATGAGGTCCATGAACACAAATTGGTGCGTTGTTAACCCAAAAGGCATTTGAACTCAGATGTCCATAACCGAGTTCTGGGCGGTCCCTTCTTCGAATCTTAGTTGATGGTATCCACCTTAAGCTTTTTTGAATAAACACCGAACCTTGAAGTTGATCGAATAAGTCATCGATTCGGGAGTGGGTAACGGCTCGATGGTTAGTTTATTCAACTCACGATAGTCGATGCACATCCGGTTCCGCCTTCTTCTCGACGAACAGGACTGGTGCTCCCATGGCATGGCGAGCTTGGTCTCGAGAATCCTTTTTCCGCAAGTTCCGGCAACCGGTTTGATAACTCCTGTTCCGTTGGAGTTAATCGGCGGTAAAAGCTGCCATCAGCGCACCGTGCACTAAATCGACCAAATTCAACCTGTCGAAGTCGGCGGAACCCGCAAGTCTGGGAAAGACTTCGAATTTCTTACTATGGCACGCCCTCCGACGCTTTTTTCTTCCCCTTCTTTTCGTAAGGACTTGTGCTAGGAAGATATGACATCCTTCCTCGATACACTTTAACACCTTGGCCAGAAATGACAAATTTGAAGTTGCTTCTTGCACTTCTCCTTCTATTGTTAGACTTCATCTCCATAGGTACTGAACGAAGCCGTCGCAAAGATGGTAGCATGGTATTTTGCTAACCAATCCATTCGACAATACATCGAAACTACCCAATGCTACCGGTATCAAGTCGATATTGAATGGGTGGTTTAACAAAGGGGTGCAACCTCTTATGATGGTATCTACCCTTTCTATGTTACCGCGTAGGTTCCACGTTGTATGCATTTCTAATGCGGTTGGGATATCGAGTAGTGGACTAAATGTATTAGAAACAAAACTCCTATCGCCTCCGTGGTCAAACAAGATGGATGCATAACGGTTATAAGGAACGCACTGCCACAACATTCGTCTTCCGAGCCACTTTGTTACAAAGATAGACTCTCCCACGAAGTCTCTTCTCCATTTCCCCATTACTCGTTTGTCCAACATTCCCTCAATCCCGCCATTCCCATGGCTTTCGGATTCCTCTGTTTTGATTTCCTTCACGACCTTGGTTTCGTCTGCATTCATTCTTATAATGCCTTTTGTCACCACAAACCAAAGCAAGTTATATTAGCTGGGTCCTGAAGCCGGAGTCGTTTGAACTGCCGCCAATGATTTGACCTGCAGCTCTCGGGTTAAGTGTCCGATCTTCCACAACTACGGCACTTTAACCAGTACACCGCCTTTGTGATGCAAGCAGCATCGATACACAATGGTGCGCCCCGAAGTACGCTTTTCTTTTCTCCGACATTCATTGCATAAGCTCTAGCAACATTTTGCCTTTTGTTTGGTTGTCGTGTTGTTCCTATTGTTGTTGCCACGGTATTCATAGTTGTTGTAACCTTGAGAATGGTCATCCCATTTTACCATCAACCACTTTGTCCATGAAATCCTCAATCACTTGGTCCATGAGTTTGTTGGCTACTTCAATGGTTTCATGAAGATCAACAGCCTTAGAAGTGGTTACATTGCCCTTGATAGGTTTAGGCAATCCTCCCATATCTCTCCAACAATCGTCTCGGGAACCATTTCAGACACAATAAAGCTAGCTCTTGAAATCGCTGATTATAAGCAGCCATATTGGTACCTTGAACCTTTAGGTTCCAAAACTCATGCTCGAGTTTCTTGATTCATTACGAGGACGATTTTCAAGTACCATTTCCTTGAAGTTCTCCCATGGCATGGCATAGGCAACATCGATACTAGGGGATTTCAGAAAATTGTTCCACTGTGTCAAAGCAAAGATCCGTGAAGGTGAATGATGCATACTTAACCTTAGAATCTTCTTCAAAATTGCATTCGGAATATTGACCATCTAGTCGGTAATCGACACCTTCCGGTTCCACTAAAGCTTCCACCATGGTTTTACTAAAGTCTTGATAAGTACTGTGCGGTTGTGAGTGGGTGGTCTTGAAGTTCCAAAGACAGACTAGTGGTTTGTCGGCAGCCTAAGCGCACCGCCGTTGACTAGTTGGTCAATCATGGCTTCGATTCATGATAGGTCGGATCGAGTAACCTTAAGGTGAGTAGTGGCTTCGCCAGCTGATTGGGTGTGACTTCGTTTGGAATAGCAGCATTTTTATGCTTGGTTATAGTGACTCACGGGATGGAGTATTGAGGCTCCACCGTGGTTGGTAATGCTTGATCTTCGCTTTGGCGCATTTCAAGAAGAAAGGTGATGAGATATAGAACCTTTTAAATAAGGTAAGTGCCACGTAATAGGGTGGTTATCGTAGATAGATCATATGTGTAATCTATAAACGTAAAGACAATTGGGTAGGAAAATAAGTTTGTCATAGATAGAATTTCGGTTACAAGATTCCTACCACATGATGAGATACTAACCGAGTACAACCGAATACAACGAATACAAAGGAAATACAATGGAAACATACAACCAAATACGATGCTAATGACTAACACTAACTGTTATAGCTCAGTTTAGTGTACTACAATCATGCAATGGAATCTAAGGATGATCGGTAACGAACGCTTATGATAGCAATCACTTCGTTGTATCCTCCTCCATCTTCGACACTTCCATCTCGTGATGCCAACATGGACTCTAAACCGTGAGTCCTCTCCATCCCTCTCTCGACAAGATTCTCGCCATCCATGGACACGCTTAACTCCTCTAGCGTCCCGGTATCTCGAAGCTTACCTCTCAGCCCAAAACTCGTGTCCCGCTATCCAACTTCTAACATCCCTCGACCAGTCTCAACCCTAAAACCCGCCGATCCTCTCATGTTCTCGAGTCCCATGCTCTCAAACAACACATCAAGCATTTGTCTAAACCTCAACATGTGCCAAGCGCAGTTGGATCGACCTTCTAGCCGACGTAATGGACTCCTAGCAATGTCTCATGAGAGTCCAATCAATGAATATCCTTCGGAGGGTCGACGCTTTCTCTGAGATCCCGACAAGTCTCCGCTGGTCCTGCCTCAACTGCAGCTTCCTCAATGGTCTCTGTGCTGTCTAGTGGTGCGCCAAGGCGCTCCATGTCTCCGGCTGCAGATGGCCAACTGGTGATGACGGACTATAGCTCTGACTAGTGACAAGTGGTACTGAATCCACAAGCAATCAATATCTCTCCAATCAATCTCACTACTCTCCGAATGGAGAAAAGTGCCCCTCTCGCCTCTAATCCAAATGGTGCAATATCCATGTCATCGTCTAATCTTCGAGCCATCCTCGAGTTTTGTCCTGCCTCAGATACCTGGACAATCTCCGCACTGTACCACATCCGCTATGCTAACATGCCGTGGACACTCTCACGATAGGCTCGTAGTCCTCTTCAGATCCCTTCCGATCTTCTTCCTAGATCTTCCTCAGAGTAATCACCGAGAGATCTCCGAAGTCCCCTGATGACTCGGGTGACGGTGTCAATGACCAAGTAGTAGAAGGACCCATGTAAGCAGCCAGGGTCATCCGGAGTTTAAGCAGTAGCACATATGAATACCTCGATATCCGGTGTACTCTTGCCACCATATTTGGTTACCGCTGCGGTCAACAGTATCATGGAGTGGTGGTGAGGGTAGGTATAAGTGAGTAGGTACAATGGTCGGACCGGCTAGGTGGCCTGCATCGTATGGGATCGCTGGTCGAGTGTAAGCGGGCTGGATATCGGTGAGTGTATAGTGATGTCCTCCGAACATCGTGAGGAAAGGTCGGGAAGGCATAGTCTCAGGATAAGAGCGGTGCATATGTGTAAGCATGCTAAAATATGCTCATGATAGATATGGAATAGCGTATAAGTAAATAGGAAATAAAACATGTAATCCTATTAAATGAACTTTGTAAAATGGCGTAAGGCAAAATGGCACCCAAGGTCGTAGTAAGATGTTTTTGGTGAAAAGTAGTTATAGTTTAGGTTTATATGTACCTAGTTCTATAACTACCGATAAGCCAATCAGAACACCCCAAATTTGTTGTCGGAAGACACGTATATTCGAGCTGCTACGAATTGTGAATCGTAACACAAGTAATAAAGAAATGAATATGTCTGCTGACTTATAAAATAGGTTTTAAAACTGCCTACAACATAATTTAAATAAATGGGTACATCCCATTAAATTTATGGTCCCAAGTAAAACATCATTTTTGTGTAAACACTTTTAGTTATTACTAATGCACTACATCCGCTTTCTTTGCTCCTGCCTTCATGAACAAATCTTAAAACACCGAGAAAATATATGTGCTATCGTACTTAAAGTCAGTGAGTTCATAGGTTTTGCAATAGTAAGATTGGACCATGCTAAAGGCATATAATTAATACAAATATCGTAATTAAACGTTATTTATATTTTTGATCTTTGCCTAAGTTTTGTTAACGACAAAAGTAAATTTAATTTATAAAAGCTTAAAGCTTGTCAAGTTTATTAGATATTAAAACAAGCTTTTTCAAACAATATATTCATCATTCAAGCATTTACATTTATGATTAGTAACATCTTGATATGACTCTAATCATTATGTATGATAATAGTTTGTAGAATGTGTTAGGTTCTTAAAACCAAACACTACTTAAGCATTTTATTTTCTATTAATAGTAATACAACATTTGACATCATGTATTACATCATGGAAATCATTGGAAGATTCCATTAGATATTTTGTGAAGATTTGTACTCTTCATCTCTTGCACAATCTTACTTAGATAGAGTTGACTTTAGACAAGATTTGATATCTTGACTGCCGATCAAGGGTACCATTTTGGTACACGGCGAACCCTTTTAGGGGTCCATGTCCGCTGGACGCTTCCCCGTCATTTTGGCTATAAATAGCAATGCCAAGCCAAGTAGTTTCTCATCCTTTCTAACATACTCTCATACATATCTTCTCTAACCTTCTAACTCAGCCATATCATATTAGTGATCTCTTTTGTAGCAAAGAAGATCAAGTCATATTCAAGCTTCAACGAAGTTGGAAGTCTTTTTATTTAGTGTTGTATGATCTAGTGTTGATTCATACTTCATTGTTGTATCAAACCATCATAATCTTGTGAGTGTGAGTGGTTAGTATTTTAGTCCTCAAAATACATTGTGTGGGAGTAGTTGTACCCTTGGAAAGAACTCGACATCTAGCTTAGTGTCGGAAATAGTGTAAGTGTGTAAAGGTTTTCCCACGGTGAAAGGAGCTTGTAGACTAGTGAAGTTAAACTCTCGAGTGTGAGACTCGGGGAGTGGAGTAGGGCAAGGAAAAAGAGTCCTTGTAGCCGAACCACTATAAACAACTTGTTGTGGTTTGATCATTTTTTCCTTATTTATATTGCTTGCATATTTCATCAACATATTCAAGATCAATATCAATTGATCTTTCAATAAGTTTCAAAACAAAGTTTTTAATCGGTAAACTATTCAACCCCCTTCTAGTTTTCTACAATTGGTACCAGAGCCTCGTTTCTCAAGAATTTCTAAAATAACTTGTATTTTATAAACTTGAAACGATCCATGGATTCTAAAACTTTAAAGAAGGGCAATCTATGCAAAGACCACCACTCTTTGAAACCAATGGATTTATCTATTGGAAAACCGTTTTGAAACATATGTAAAATCAAAAGATATAGATCTTTGGTTTATTATTGTTAAAGGAGATTTTAGTTCTACAACAAAGGATATTTCCGCTGATGAACAAAAGAAATTAGTTGCTAAAAATAATGAAGCTAAAATGATGCTTTATAATGCTTTACCTAGAAAAGAATATGAAAGAATTTTATGTGTGAAACCGCCAAAGATATTTGGGAATCTTTAATTGTTACACATCAAGGTAATTCACAAGTCAAGGATAACAAAATTGATCTTCTTGTTCAACAATATGAACAATTTGTTATCCCTAAGATGAAACCATTGATTGTGGCTTTGCTCGCTTTAACACTATCATTACATCACTTAAAGCACTTGATGAATCTTTTCGTAGTAAGAACTTTGTCGGGAAATTTCTTAGAGCACTCCATCCCAAATGGAGAGCTAAAGTGACCGCTATTGAAGAATCAAAAGATCTCACAATAATGTCACTAGACGAGCTAATTGGCAACCTCAAAGTTCACGAAATGGTAATGGAGAAAGATTCTGAGATCATCAAAGGAAGAAAGGAGAAGATCAAACTGCTGTTCTTTAAAAGCAAAGGCGAATCAAGCGATGATGGTGAATCTTGTCTGAGTGAAGATGAGGAGTAGGCCATGGCCGTTAGAGATTTCAAGAAGTTCTTTAGAAGAAGAGGAAAGTTTGTAAGACAACCTCGAAAAGAAAAGAAGCCATTCCGAAAAGATCGGGATGATAAGAAGATTAAAGGTGAAAGAAAGTGTTTTAGATGTGGTGATGCAAGTCATCTATCCTGCCACCTAAAAACAAAACACAACGAGCTTTTGTAAGTGGTGCTTGGAGTGATAGTGAAGACGATGAAGAATCAAGCAGGGAAGAGATCGCTCTAATGGCACATGAGTCAAATGAGGTACTTTCCGACTCTTCTTATTCCTCTATAGATGATGACACCTTGCAAAAACAATATAATCAATTGTGTGAGCTAAGTCTAAAAATCATAACTAAAAATAAATTTTAAAACCAAAAGGAGTTTTGGAAAATGAGTATATGAGTTAAAAGAAAAAGCAAAACGACTAGAAAAGGAAAAGCAAATGACGATGATTGTAAATCATGTCAAGAGCTTAATCTTGAAATAGAAAAACTAAAGCTCACACAAGAAGTTTTAATAGAAAATAATTCTAAGTTTAAAAGGTTTAACAAAACCATCGCTCTTGCCGATGAAATAGTTAAAATTCATAAAACACCAGGAGACATGAATGGGCTAGGTTTTAATGAAGTATTAATTCCAAAGAGTCAAAACAAAACGGCCGAAAAGACGAACATTCTGTCAAAATCTGAAGATAAAGACGGACCAGACGGAACCAAAATAAGGGTTCCGTCCGTTATGCAAAATGGTACCGCTGGTACTTGAGAATAATGTTCAATACGGACCGTGCATCAATTTGTTAAAATAACAAAGAAAACCAATGATAATGTTAAACTAAAACCAGCCATTATATCAGAAGTAGGACTTGTTAAAAATGAATTTAGATCAAAAACTACTCAACAACGATATAAAACTTTTGCCAAACGCCTTCCTAAGAGCAACCACAACGTCAACCTAACTACCAACACAACGTTGAATCAAAACTTTCCTAGACCATATCAAACTCCTGATTACATGCCATGGAACTCTTACCCATCATTTCCATACATGAATCAAATAAATGGTATGTTTAACCCAAACCCATGAGATATTGGGGACCAAATGTTTGAGTTATTTGCTTCTTAGGTATGCTTGAAAGTTGGATTGGAACCTGATGAATGGATAAAAGATAGTGGATGCTCACACATTGCGAGCAACAAAGTCTCTTCTCATCATACCAAGAGTATGACGGAGGTAATGTCATAGCAATCTCAGCAAAATCAGAAGGTGTACATTGCTCATAACTCTCTAACTATTGAAAATGTTGCTCAGGTGGATAGGTTAGGATTTAATCTACTTAGTATTAGCCAACTATGTGATAAAAAGTATAAAGTACTATTTGATGAAAATGGTAGTAAAATACTAAAAGATGGTATCACCATAGCTAAAGGAGTTAGGAAAAATAACATATACCTCATGAAAATAGATAAAACATATAATGACAAACTTTGCCTAACAACATTAGACGATAGCTCATCTCTTTGGCATAGACGCTTAGGTCACGCTAATATGAGACTTATACAAAACCTATCTTCAAAAGAGTTGGTTAGGAATTTACCAAAACTAAAATATGACCAACACTTTTACGACGCTTGCAAAATTGGTAAACAAACACATAGTAGTCACAAATCTAAAAATATGGTGTCCACATCTAAGTGTCTAGAATTATTACATATGGACTTGTTTGGACCATCCGCTATAAGAAGCTATGGAGGCAACTTATACACTTTGGTCATAGTAGATGATTACTCAAGGTTTACTTGGACGTTATTTTTGAAAACCAAAATGAAGCTTTTGATAAATTTGAAATACTTAGCAAGAAAATTCAAAATCTTCTAGTGTCAAATTGTGTCGATCCGACCGGATCATGGTCGTGAATTTGACAACGAAACTCAATTTGGAAACTTTTGTGATACAAATGGTATAACACATAACTTTTCGGCTCCACTAACACCTCAATCAAATGGAGTAGTAGAACGTAAAAAAAGAACAATTCAAGAAATGAGTAGAACAATGCTTAATGAACAAAACATTCCTCAAAAGTTTTGGTGTAACCGCTGACACTTCTACATATATTTTAAATAGAGTCCTAATACGCCCTTTCCTAAACAAAACACCATATGAACTTTATAAAGGTAAAAAGCCAACATTAGGATATTTTAAAGTCTTTGGTTGTAAATGCTTTATTCTTAATACTAAGGATTATCTCACCAAGTTTGACCCAAAGTCTTATGAAGGTGTATTTCTTGGTTACTCTCAAACTAGTAAAGCTTACATTGTCCTAAATAAAGAAACAATGATAGTCGAAGAATCGTTGAACATAACATTTGACTAAACCACCTCTCTAAAACATCACCTTTGGTAGATGATGACTTAGTTGAAAGTCAAATAATAGAAAGTCAAATTAATAATAACAAGGAAGATGAACCATTAAATAAGGAAATTATAAAGAATCTAAAAGTCATCCATTAGAAAAGGTCATAGGACAACTTAATCAAAGAACCTTAAGATCACAAGCTCAAAATCAAAGTAATCATTTTTGTTTTGTATCCACCATTGAACCAAAACCCATAAATGAAGCAATAAAAGATGAATCATGGGTAATTGCCATGCAAGAAGAATTAAACCAATTAGTTAGAAATGATGTTTGGAAACTAGTTCCAAAACCCAAAGATCAAACTATAATTGGAACAAAATGGGTCTTTCAAACAAAATGGACAAAAATGGTGTAGTATCTAGAAACAAAGCTAGGCTTGTTGCACAAGGTTATAATCAACAAGGAATTGATTATGATGAAACTTATGCACCGGTAGCTAGACTTGAATCTATTAGAATATTACTTGCTTATGCATGTGCTTATGATTTTAAATTATTTCAAATGGATGTTAAAAGTGCTTTCCTTAATGGGTTTATTAACGAAGAAGTGTATGTTGCTCAACCTCCGGTTTTACCGACTTTGAGAAACCACATCATGTCTTCAAACTCAAGAAAGCATTATATGGCCTTAAACAAGCACCTAAAGCTTGGTACGACCGCCTTAAGACTTTTCTTATTGATAACAAATATACTATGGGATTAGTAGATAATACTCTTTTAACCAAGAAAAAGGAATCACATATTATTATTGTTCAAATATACGTTGATGACATTATATTCGGATCAACTTGTCAAGAACTATGTAATGATGTTTCTAAAATCATGCATGACGAGTTTGAAATGAGTATGATGGGTGAGTTAAACTTTTTTCTAGGACTTCAAATTAAACAACTAGAAGATGGTATTTTCTTTAATCAATCTAAATATATAAAAGACATGCTTAAGAAATTTGGTCTTGAAGATTCCAAACCAACTAAAACACCCATGTCCTCGGACACTAAACTCACCAAGGACTAAGAAGGTGAATCCGTAGATAACACTAAATATAGAGGAATGATTGGTAGCCTACTCTATCTTACGGCTAGTAGACCCACATTATGTTTAGTGTATGTGCTGTGCTCGCTTTCAATAAAACCCAAAGGCATCACACTTAGAAGCATTAAAAAGGATTTTTAGATATATTAAGGGAACAACGTGTTTAGGATTATGGTATCCCAAAGGAACGGGTATAGAAACCATAGTGTATGCCGACTCGGATCATGCCGGTGATATGTCGATAGAAAAAAGTACAAGTGGTATTTGCACTTTTGTTGGACATTGTCTCACCTCATGGTTTGCAAAGAAGCAAAGTTTAGCCATCTCTACCATCGAAGCTTTAATGCCTCACCGGAAAGCATGTCAACAAGCTTTGGATGAAGCAAGCTCGTAGACTACGAATTCATCTCAACATTGTGATACTTTTGCAAACAAAGGAGCCATCGATCTCAGAAGAATCCCGCTCAACATGCTCGCATAAAGCATTGAAACTATCACTTTCTTCGACAATGTTCAAAAAGGAAACATTTCAATCGAAAGTATCCTCAAGACAACATTGCCGACATCTTTACTAAACCTCTTAAACGAGAACCCTTTAATCTTCTTAGACTTGGTTTAGGATTAATGGAACCAAACATGTAGGATAAACATAGCCTAAAACATTAGAATAGTCAAACCAAAACAATTTTGTGCTTGTTTCACTAGTAGCCACACCAAGACGACAACAACACGGACCAAAATTTGGTGCCGGTCGTCCGTGGTGTCTACGTATAAAAACACTTTATATACATAACATCCTCTTTCTCACAACCCACTTTACCAAAACGTGTAAAACTTAAACCAAGCTCATTATTGTCATCTTCCCACTCACTAATCAATCTAAGATAACATCATTGTAAGTATCCTAACTACATTTCATCTCTTAATTCGAAGTCTAGATTCTTATTTATGCACAAAACTATCACAAATCATTACATGGGGTTTTATGTATGCTTTAATACCAAATATGAATTCAATTGGCAAATTGCATAACTAGTCATTCAAATTAGGTACTACATTATCATATTGCATAAACAAATCATGTTTCCCACTAATTGATAGATAATAAATATAAGGCCTTATTCAAACAACCAAACACCCCATGTCAAAAGTTTTGCTTCTCACTTGTAGGAAAACATTCTTTCATTGCTAATACAAATAGAAAGCTAGAATTTTCATCACTTGCATGCTCTTGAATACTAAAGGTATTGCATAACTAATATGCACTCCTGGGTATATTCAAATATAGCCACATTGAATTAGGAGCATTTGGGTTATCTCATGGTATTTGCCAAACACCCACTAAAACCATTTTTGTGCATAAAATGAGTCGAGATAACCGCAACTCCAAATTGTTTTCATATAGGCACACACTAGAATCAAAACGCTAAAATTTATCTAATTTTAACATATTAATTATTTTCCTTAGGAATAACCATGGTAGCCGCAAGATTCTATGATCACAAAGACACTCTTAACTACATTCCCAAACACCACAAAACCAAAGGACTAACCAAGGAACAAATAGAAATATTTAGGGGTCTAGAATCAAGGTATTTCCATGAGGGTAGAACCATTCACTCATCCTTCCTTGAGCATACCAATCTTCGTGAAGAACTAGCTGCCATTCAATTCGATTGTCTTCTTGACATTGATGAACCAATTTGTCCTAGGTTCGTTTTAGAATTCTATGCTAGTGTGACCGGTTTTAGTGATGAAGATGATGAATTTTGTCTTAGCTTTAGAATCAACCAAAATGACTACACCATCACTTTAAGTTTGCTAGAGTACTAGGAATTCCCAACCGAGGAACTTGTGTCTACATCGATAAGGTCACTCACCGCCTTGATGCAATCAATGACCGCTTCTTCCCTACATAACCCGCTTAGCCGATAAGGATGTCATCCGGAACACCTTTTAACCCAAAAACGGATACAACCCGAATCCGAAAAGAGGTAGACCGAGATCCATATGGAATGGAGCTCAATGAACTTAAGCATTTAATTTAAGAAATGGAGGAGTTACTTAGAGCAAACGTCATCAGCACCATAGGGAATAGGGATCACATAAACGCTTGTCACATGCTTTACAACTTGTCCACCCTACAACCATTCAACTTAGCCTACTACATAGCTAGGAGAATGATTGATATTCCAACTCAAGGATCCGCGTTTTTCCATACGGATGCTTCTCACCCGCCTCTATAGAAACTACCAATTCCACCAACCCCAAAAGGGATGCACTATGAACTCATCCCTCCCATCTTTGTACCTTTGAGTGATGCTCGAGTTGCTAAGACTAAAGGCAAGAGAGCTAAACCTCCAACTCCTTCATCATCATCATCATCAATAGCTCAGGATGGTCTTCTCTCATCTTCCACCTCATGAGTATTACGATTCTCCTTCGAGATTGAGAATGAATCACAGAATCAAGCAAACTAAGGGGATGTTCAAGTGCCTTGGTAGGATGATGAACAAGATTTACAAGAATTTGGACAAATAAGGGTACTTTAAGGAGTGTTTGGAACAATGCATTATCATTAATGTTTGATACTATTTAGTTGTTTTTATTATGTAGGATGATAATATAACTTAAAACAATGGTGTATGCTAACAAACTCATGCAGGGGGATAGCACAAGTATGCTATCAAATTTTACCCATTTTCACTATATTGTGAAAATCAATAAGCCTTGCTCAAAATCTATGCTCCACTATGTTTACATATGTGTTATTTACTTTTCCTAACTAGAAATGTTTAGTATAACATGTTTTGAGAAAAATTTCGTGTTTCAAAATTTCGAGTTTTAAAAACATTCTGTCCAAATTTCGATCCACGGATCGGGACGCAACCATTATCTTGGTACCGCCTTTATGTAATTTGGTACCGCCATATCTGTTAGTGACCGATCAAGACTTTTAGTTCCGTCTGTATGATTTGGTGCCGTGGATCCTCCGTAATTTTCTAATTTCGACTTTTCGTGATTCCAAATTATCTTCCATCACTTAAAATCAACCTAACTAGTTTATACGTTATTAGAACTAGTATTATTCACTAAGGGATGTAAGAAATCCATTTTCCACCAAAATTCAAAAATTTGAAAAATCCACCCAAGGAGCCCTTTGGCATAAAGGAAGGAACCAAATTTTGGTACCTTCAAATCCGTAATCTCAATATTAGAAATTCCACTCACTAAAACACATTAATTGCATATCTTTTCTTCTTCACTCCATCTTCTTTGTATGGATTGACTTGGGTGATATGACTAGCATTCAACCCACTTCCAAATCATTAGGAACCTCATCTCTTCAATGGTTCAACATCAAATCAAACCTTTCTCAACAATTTCTTACCTCTATAAATTGAAAGGTTTTACCATGATCATCCTCACACCTTCTTCATTCTCATTACTATCTAGCAAATCAAAACCCAAGTTAAAATGACTAAATCATCACCAAAACCTTGCAAGAAAACCGCTAGAATGAGCGTAGCCTTGTTGTTTTGTCAATCTTAGCTCATCATCCCATCTTCACCACTCCAATCTCATCTCCCATCAGAGATGATACACACCTTACCTTAGCTACACCTACTTCATCACACATTGTGATCACCACTCCACCACCAATAAAAACACCTACTTCACCTCCACCGCCACCCATCCAAACATCCAAAACACCCTCACCACCTTCACCAAGGTCTCCCACTCTCACTCCCATGGAGTTATTTTCAACTCCACCAACATCACCAAATCCTTTCCTAGAGGACTTGGAAGACTTGCCTCCTAGGCCAAGTCATCCACCACCATTGCCATCCTTGCACCATTGAAAGATCGCTCATGAATCACCTCGTCATCCATTGACCCAAACGCCCATTAGGCCAAGACCCTCCTTCCACCCCATTCACAAGGACATTCATGGTCCTTATAATGGGATCATCCACTTCCATCATCAATGTCTCCTCATATTGAGGACATTCCGGAGAGCAAGTGGGATGACAATCCCACTAGAGAGGAGATTCAAGCCGAACTCCACAACCTCCTCCAATTCAAAGGCATGGTGGATTCTCACTTAAATGAGACAATGCAAATGCAAAGTGCTTTGCTTGCATCCATCATGACCACTCCAAACATCCCCAACACCACCAACAACACATTCCACCATTCACAACCCCTCCATGTCACCAATGGTACAAACGAAGGTGGATGAGGACTATAGTTGACTCAGCTTGTGGAGCAACCGATCAAGCAATCAAACCTCTCCACCAATCTCACTACCTCCTCCATTAGGAGATGCCCTTCCAATCCAAATGTGGTGCATCAATATCCATGTCATCCTCAATCTCAGCCATCCTTGAGCTCCAGTTCTCAGATACTCGACACTGCACTGTTCACATCCACCATGCCAACATACCGTGGACACCTCATCTATATAGGTAGGTTCCTCTTCAGATCCTTGATCTTCTTTGATCTTCCAAGAGGAATAGATTTATCTCATGAGGTGCTTACCTGTCAATGACTCGGTAGTAGAAAGGACATATCAACGGTCATCTCATTAGTGCACATATGAATACCTCGATATGTACTCTCACAATCATATCAATTCATGCGGTCAACAATGATGGAATCAATGGTAGGTATGTCAGTAAAACTAACAGTGGTTGGATTTGGTCTGCACTATGATCCAATGATGCAAGTAACTATCCATTAAAGGATGTCTCTCTGACATCGTGTGAGGAAAGGTTTGAGAGCATAGTGCGTGACAAAAGACGGTGCATATGTGTATCTTGGCGAGGAAAAATATGCTCATGATGGATATGGAATAGCGTATAAGTAAATAGGAAATAAAACATGTAATCCTATTAAATGAACTTTAAGTAAAATGGCAAGTAAGGCAAGCGGCATGTGCATTCGTCGTAGTATGATGTTCTTGGTGAAAAGTAGTTATAGTTTAGGGTTTATATGTACCTAGTTCTCTATAACTTAGCTCGATGCCAATGTAACACCCCAATTTGTTGCTTAAGCACGTGTTAGTTATTCACACGAGGTGTGGGTGAATCGTAACTAAAGTAATAAAGAACGGAATACATGCTCCGTTTGACTTTATAAAATAGTTTTAAAACTGCCTTACAACATAATTTAAATAAATGGGTACATCCCATTAAATTTAGTGGTCCCAGTAAAAAAACATCATTTTTGTGTAAAAACACTTCTTTAATATTACTACGACACATCATGCCTTTTGCTTCATGAACAAAATCTTTAAACCTGAGAAAATATGTCTAAAAGGTCGTGTGGGTGAGTTCATAGGTTTAAAATAGTAAGATTGGACCATAAGCAAAGGCATATAATCTGTTAATACAAATATCGTCATTAAACGTTATTTATATTTTTAATCTTTGCCTAAGTTTTGTTAACGACAAAAGTAAATTTAATTTATAAAAGCTTAAAGCTTGTCAAGTTTATTAGATATTAAAACAAGCTTTCTTAAACAATATATTCATCATTCAAGCATTTACATTTATGATTAGTAACATCTTGATATGACTCTAATCATTATGTATGATAATAGTTTGTAAGAATGTGTTAGGTTCTTAAAACCAAACACTACTTAAGCATTTGCATATTTCTATTAATAGTAATACAACATTTGACATCATGTATTACATCATGGAGATCATTGGAAGATTCCATTGGAGAAGTATTTTTGTGAATTTGTACTACTTATTATCTTGATTGTAGATCTCTTACTTAGATATGGTTGAGCTGGTCCGGTCCGTTCTCATCCTTCTATAAATAGCTGCAAGCCATTGTGCATCCTCTTTCTCATCTATCTAACTTGACTAGTTTCCTTCATATTAGTGATCTCTATTGTAGCAAAGAAGATCAAGTCATATTCAAGCTTCAACGAGAAGTTGGAAGTCTTGTTTGTTTAGTGTTGTATGATCTAGTGTTGATTCATACTTCATTGTTGTATCAAACCATCATAATCTTGTGAGTGTGAGTGGTTAGTATTTTAGTCCTCAAAATACATTGTGTGTGGGAGTAGTTGTACCTTGAACTTCGACATCTATCTAGCTTAGTGTGGAAATAGTGTATGGCGGGAATAAAGGTTTTCTCCACCGGTGAAAGGAACTTGTTGACTAGTGAAGTTAAACTCTCGAGTGTGAGAGCTCCGGGGGGGTGGAGTGAACAGGAAAGTCCTTGTAGGCCGAACAACTATAAACAACTTGTTGTGGTTTGATCATTTCTTTCCTTATTTACTCATTACATATTGCTTGCATATTTCATTAACATACTCAAGATCAATATCTATTGATCTTTCAATAAGTTTCAAAACAAAGTTTTTAATCGGTAAACTATTCAACCCCCCTTCTAGTTTTCTACATAATCATTACAACGAATATAATGATATATGTATGAAAGTCTATTACGTTAGCTCTAAGTTCACTAAACCGATACTACGACGGTTCGTATGCTAAAAGATGTCATACAATATAGGGGCCCATAGCAAGTGTTTTGTCCTCAACACTTGGTTCCGAGCATGGTATCACGTTTAAACTTTGGCCTAAGCATGGCCAGGCGGAGGAGTCACCCTCAATAGATCTATTTATAACATTAGCGTTTCCCAATGAATTGGCGGTTCATGAAAAAGGGCATTCTCTGGGACATAAGGGCTTAGAGCTAAACCGCGTAATAGTAATCATGTAATAGTTTTGGTCCATAAAATGTTTTGCATATTTCTCACCCCAAGATGTATAAAACAAATTATCAAGTAAAAGTGGGGCTATAGAAACTCACATAGCAAATGTGAAATCCAAATGTGGGACTTAGTGAAATATTGTGGCTGCACCGATACATGATACCTAGATAAGGAGGGCAATGTTTAGTTCATGGATTCTTAAGTATTGCTTGCTTAAAATGGTATAATTAATTTTATTCTTATATAATGGTTTTAAAATCAACCTTTAGTTTGTAAAAGAAAATAATTTAATAGGTTTACTAGTAAGTATATGAATGTATATATACTCTTTTTATTTTGGTTGCTAGTATGTTTTAAGATCCAAGTTTGATTTAAGATAAATAATTGGAATGTTCCATTAATAAGTATATAAATGTATATATACTTATTTAAGTTGACACAAAATGATATTGTCAAAAGTAATTATTAGTTTGTCTATTTTCCAATTGAATTTAGAAAGTACTTGAGTTAATTTTTGGAAACTCTCAAGTTTAATAGTTGACCAAAATGATATAGTAGTCCTTGTTTTATTTGTCAAAGTTTGTTTTTAATATATATATAGTTCTCGACTAAAGATCGTTACTTGACACGTATATATATATGTCTACCCATTGTCGTTAATCATGGTTATTGAGTGTCAAGTTTTTAAGCCTTTATTGTCTTATATAGTTATGTAAGAAAATAGTTTTTGCACTTGTTTACTTGGTAACTTCGCGTGCGCTTATAACTTATGTGATATATTGCGCGTATGTGTATAAAGACTTATTAATTAGTTGAGTAATAGTTTACATTTAGATCTTTTCCTTGTGTGTGTTAGCTCATTTTACTTTCGACCGACATCGAAGTTTTGTGGGTCAGTCCAAGCGTTGTAGTAGTAGGGTACCCAGGTTTGGGTTTTTGGGCCCAAACTAGCTAATAATCCTTTTAATGAGACTAAGTTTGACTTGGCACGTGGCCTCTTCTGGGCTTACACGAATGGGAAAAAGAAAAACAAGGAGAAAACAAGGAGACTAACATGTAGCATTTGAATTAGATAACTAATAGTTTTGAAGTGTTACACATTGTCAAGTTGTTGCCAAATGTATCCTCAAGTTAGATATAGGGATATAACATAGGTTTCAAGACTTGAAGTGTACCTAGTTTGTTTATGCTCTATCTTATGTTGTCGAGACTCTCGACTAGTGAATATGATTCGCCACTTTGGTACTACCAAGAAGTAGTTGTCGACCCATTTTCATAGTCCCTAGCACATCTATTCGATGACCATTAAGTACTTATCAAAGATGAGCAAACAAGGGAAGATGACAAGTGAAAGACTCTCGAAATACATTTTAACACAAGGACACTCTCACTCGGCTTTCTCACTAGGCGTACAAGGAGGCTTTGACCCATGGTTCATCTTTGAGTTACAAGACAAATAAAGACTAGCATGTTTCTCGAGTACAAGCAAGGTTAAAAATCAAGTTTCCGACATACTTTTAAATGATGTGAATGTTGACGGAAAAATGTGAGTCTTGACATAGTTTTACTAGTAGTCTTGTAAACAAAACTTGACTCATTTACTTTGTCCTTGTCCTTGTCTCACAGAAAACCAATGCACCTTTGTTCACAAATGACCACTCAAGACTAGTTTCCATTATTTGTTTATCAAAACGCAAGTATTACAACATCAAAGTACCTAGTTACATAGTCAAATTACTAAGTTCCTATAAGACCAAGCCCTCATTTTCTTCTGGCTTGCTCTCAATGACAGAAATAATCACAACCCAATGACAACATAAACCTCAACATGACTAGATCAAGCTCTAAAGTAACAAAACTATACTCATTTTGTAAAGTTGTACATCTTATACTTACAAACTTAAATGAAAACAAGACATCACAAAAACAACTTTATTATGAATGTTTACATAACAACGAAAAAAATAGAAATCATGAGGAAGGAAAAGACTATGAACCTTATCAAGAGTGAAATGTGAGTATGTTGATGAGAGCCAAGTCGAGGGACCTCCACACAAATCAACCCAGTGATTGGTTTTTGAGCAAACCCAACAAATTCTTGGTCACTTTGAGAATATTACTCTCTTGTGGTGAGTTTGAGTTTTTGATTTGTGGGTGTCCTTGGTCTCTCAATGTTTCTTATGAAGAGGTTAAGAGGAAAGTCCTTGGTCATCTCTTCATCTTGGAGTTTTGTTTTGTAGGATCGAAAATACTAGTGATTTATGTGGTTCGGGGGGTCGGGGAAGCTCAAAGAATGAATAAGACATGGTATTGTTTAGATTGATGTAAAGGGAAGATGTGTGTGGAGGAGAAGAAGAAGAAACCATACACACTTCTTATTTTACAAAGTGAACTTCCTACCCTCCTAGTTGGGACTAGGAGGGGTATTTATACTTCATCAAGTCTAACTTAGCACTATTGACTAAACTAGTCCTTGTGAATGAGTAAAAGAATAAACTAATGCAATTCCCGTAATGACTTCACTTAAGCGAGGCTAACAATCTCTCCCCAAGTGATGTCATACGGGAGTTGCTTACAATGTTCCCTACAAGCAAAATTGAATACAAAGCATAAGCCAGCCTTCAAGAGTGTCTTCACAGCCATCAAACTTCATGAATCTTCTCATTTGCCATCTCTTTACTTACTTGCAGAAGAACAATGCGAGCAAATCTAATTAGGGATTAAATCGACCTTTTGCTCTCCCCTACAATTAGTGCTCTCCCCAAGCCCGACAACCTTTCTCGATGAATTTCCGAATTTGAAGAAGTCTTTTGATAATTAAATTAGAACGCGTCTTTAGTCTTCTAACACGTGAAAATGTAGAAAAGACTGTCGACTGACTTCTTCAAGATTGTCCATTCAGGGGAATAATATATCAACATCTTCATCTCACCAAATGCATTCCAGTTATCTTGCATATATCAAATCAACCCATAATGTACACATTTCTCTCGGAAGGTTACGACATCTAGGATCCGGCGCATACAATTGTGTACATGAAGCATTAACTGGAAGCATTCTATCATAAATCAAATCAGCCTGTGAGAAGATGTCGATGAACAATACCATTTGAAATTGTCTAACTCATCTCAACCCCCAGAATAAAATTCAGCGTGCATGCTGTAGTAACCACATGTGAGGATAACCCAATATGACTAACTTGAGAATGAAGTCAAATCTCAGGAATAGTTACTTAAGCTTGTACTATCCTTGTGTAAAAGAACGGTGTACCCAATGTACAAAACCTCTTGGCGTATCCTCAACTACGAGACACTCAAGTGATAGCTACTTTATGGGTTAAGAGAGAAAGAATCACAAAAGTAACTAGATAGCAAGTCTTCATCACACTCAACATATTTGCCTGACAAGTCATCTTCGAAGGAAGAAGAAAGAAGAGAAATAAGTAAACTCGCCCGTCAAACGTCACCTCACACCCAAATAAATAATAAAGAGTCATCTCCGTGGTCACGATTGAAATACATCGAAACCTTTAGCCGAACATGTATCCTTCGTGAAAAATTATGTGAAACCAACATACCACTCTCAATATCAAATTTTTATAACCAAAAAACAACTTTCGGGTTATAGATTTTTGATAAGCCCAAACGACAGCACTCACGTTCAAACCAGTTTCCCATCAAGTGAATATCAAAAGAAATGATGTACGGTCCAATTAACCTATTCTTAATCGATAAAACTTAGGCACACTCACTTAGTCATAACCCTAACCCTAAAAATATATAATCCGCAATACCACTCGTCATCTCACCCCAACATTTATCACATCTCTCTCATCTCACAGTACTTTCGGTCAACAAACACCCATCTAACTTCTCATCTCAAAAGCGGTCGACAAATCTTAAAACATATCATCTCATCTCAATATAATCATCAAACAAGATCATAAACGAATCAATCAATTAAATCATCACCCATATCACTTTTCAATTTCTGCTCACTAAGAATCAAGAAAGCAAGTCAAAGGCTTCAAGATCCTCTTGGGGTCTAAGGTAGGTTTTAATTGATGAAGTCTTCGAAGTTTATAGTAAAGCGATCTTAAGAAAAATAGTATAACGAAATTGTTATAACTCTTTTCTTTTTGAATCGAATATTCATAATGAAGCAAGGCTTCAAATAAAATCAATGATGATGTACTTTTCGTGAGTTTAGACCCTTGATGGTGGTTGATATTTCAATAATTACCAAAATAGATCTCGATTTTTTTTTTTTTGTACCGAGTCTAGATTGAGTGTTGGGGAGTGATGAGAGGGTATATTGGTGAGTCTAGGTCAAGGATTATGTTTCGGACCGATGATGTTTTACACCGAGGTCTCACGAGTCGTGTTTGGTATGTGGTACTTGGTATGTGGTCTTGGTCATTTTTACGCATATCTCTTATTTTAATCATTCCTTATGCGTAAAAACATGTCTAAACCTTATGCGTAGCTTTACGCCGTAACGCGATTAGCGAGCGCGTAGCCTTTACGCTGTAAAGCAAGTTATGCGTAAGCCCTTAGCGTGTAAGCGAAGCCGGACATAGGCGAACGCTTATACGCGTAGTTTTCCTGGCACGCCAGTAACTTCACGAGCCTACGCGATATCTCAATGAGATATTCTTAAGCGTAGAAAACTAGGGTTTGACCCGTTGACTTTTTTCTCCTGAGTTTTTCGACCATGTTTTTCCGACCATCTTCATACAAAACCCTTAAAAGCATATAAACCGCTTCTATTTTTGACCTTAACCAAGAGATGACGTTTGACCAAAGTTGACCACAATATTTTCACATGTTTGGTACAAAAGTCATAACAGATCTTTGTTTGGATAAGATAATGACCAAGACAGATATACATGAAGAAAGATTATGACTTTTTGTGTTTTAGACCAAAATAAGGATACTAGATCTTGAATAAAACTGCTAATTTACCACAAAAATACGGAAAAAAAAAAATTTTCCGACCTACAAATAACGTAAAAAAACAGTTAAAAACATGATTCAAACCACACAAATCGATAAAAATACACAACCTGGCTCGTTATACCAATTGTAGGATCGAAAATACTAGTGATTTATGTGGTTCGGGGGGTCGGGGAAGCTCAAAGAATGAATAAGACATGGTATTGTTTAGATTGATGTAAAGGGAAGATGTGTGTGTTTCTAGAGAGAAGAAGACCACACACACTTCTTATTTTACAAAGTGAACTTCCTACCCTCCTAGTTGGGACTAGGAGGGGTATTTATACTTCATCAAGTCTAACTTAGCACTATTGACTAAACTAGTCCTTGTGAATGAGTAAAAGAATAAACTAATGCAATTCCCGTAATGACTTCACTTTAGCAAGGCTAACATGTTTGAAGCCAAAAATGGCTTACTTCCAAGACATCCGAATTTTTGGATATAAAAGATATAGTGGTGCAAAGATCTTTACTTCTTCCTTGTGATTTGTTTTGATCTTCCTTGGATCCCTTCGAAGATAGAGGAGCATCTAGGGAGATTTGAGAAGCAAGGTTTATCATGGATTAGGTATGAGAGAGGTGAGTGTGTTGGATGAAGATGTTGGCTTATCTTCAAATGGAAATATTCGGCCTAGGGAGGGAGTACAAGATAGAGGTTGAAGATGGATTTGATTCTTTTTTTTCTTGGTTCTTGGTTTTGCCGTGAGTGGGGAGGTAAGACAAAAGGGTTGGTATTTTAATTTTATCAACTCTTTTCTTGTAAGGTATAGTAAGAGTTTTTAATAAAATGTTAATGTAAGTAAAGTAGATGTATTGCATACTTGTTTATTTTGTGTAAGTATTTGTATGTGAGATAATTATTATATAAAGAGTAGGCTTTTACATTATAGTTATGTATGTTTGCACTTGAGTCTTATAAAGCCTTTGTTTAAGTGATAATGTGTTTAAGTATTTTGTGTCCCGCGAAGTCATATTGTGACCAAGGTATCATCGTTTGACAACTTTTTACCCGTGGTATTTTATTGTTATGTGTTTGAATTATTTCATCCTTGTAATATTCCATGTCACGACATTTGTTAATTGTTTTAGCGAGTCCTTATCATAGTGTCGATGCAGCGTGGTGTCGGTCACTGGGAAGAACGAGATAACCTCTCGTCTTATAATTTAAATCATAAGACAAAACAAAATATTCATAAAATGATATGAATGCAAAAGTGGTGCGCTTACCTCATCTTGTATGCGAGTTAGCTACTCAAATGATCGTGCAAAGCTTATGCATGCTTAATAAAAAACGGCTTAGTAAAATGAATTACTAATTATCAGTTAAATTTTGGTGAAAATTTACCGTGTGTCACAACATCAGGCCTTGTACATCTCACAAGATACATGATAGATCCTACGCTACCGAAGCATAAGGAACTTTCTTCATGTAAGCCACCTCTTCGTGTTGACGCCATATAGTTTATTACTTAAGCCATGTTCAACTTGCGTGATCGCAAATATCCCTTCTTAGAATTTTGCATATTGAATCTCTTCAATATTTTATCAATGTAAGCACTTTGGCTTAGTCCAAGTAACCGCCTTGATCTATCTCGGTAGATCTTGATTCCTTAATAAAATGCATCTTCCCCTAAGTCCTTCATAGAAAAGCACTCTCCAAGATAAGACTTTACATCTTGCATACTTGAATGTCTTTTTCCCATGATCAATATGTCATCGACATATAAGACAAGGAAAATAACATTACTCCCACTAGCTTTGTGATACACACATGGCTCATCAAGATTTGAGTGAAACCAAATTTCTTGATTTCTTCATCAAACTTCTTGTTCCATTGCCTTGATGCTTGCTTCAATCCATAAATGGATCTTTGAAGTTTGCATACACGCTTCGAAAACTTTGGATTCACAAACCCTTGTTGTGCGCCATATAGATGTCCTCATCTAGACGACCATTTAAGAAGGCAGTTTTGACATCCATTTTCCATATCTCATAGTCATAGTATGCAGCTATGGCTATAAGAATCCTAATAGCTCAAATGTCTGCTACAGGAGAAAATGTCTCCTCGTAGTCTACCCCATAGGTTTGAGTATAACCTTGAGCTACAAGCCGAGCTTTATAGGTGTGTGCATTGCCATCCATGTCAGTCTTTATCTTAAAGAGCCACTTACTTCCAACTACCTTAGCATTTGGAGGTAAGTCAACCTCTATCAAGACTTCGTTATCTTTCATGGATTGCATTTCCCCATTCATTGCAACTCGCCATTTATCCTTTTCAGGACTCATCATGGCAGCTTTATAGTTAGCAGGTTCACCAAGATCCCTAACAAATTTTCCTCACTACTATGTTGAGACATAGGCCTCAGTGCACGCGTAGCCCTTGCGGATCTACGAATGGGAACCACTTCAATCTGGTGAAACGCCTGACTTTCGTGGTTCTACTTGAGGTTGGCTAGTGTTTTCGAGAAGGTGTTTATCTTCTTGATCATATTTCAGATCATAAACTCTCCCACTGAATTCATGAGATATGAGATCCTTTTTCAAGAAAGTCTCCATACCTAGCAACAATCACTTTGTTTTCAGGTGGAAAGTAGAAGTAGTAACCCATAGTTTTCCTTTGGGTATCCTAACAAGACACACTTAACAGATCTTTGTTGTAACTTATCAGCAGAGTCACGTTTAACAAACGCCTCACAACCCCAGACCTTTAAGTAAGACAAGTTGGGAGGTTTCCCATACCACACTTCATAAGGAGTCTTATCAACCTTCTTAGTTGGAACCATATTCAATATGCGTACAGCGATTTCTAAAGCATAATTCCAAAAGGATAAGGGAAGAGTTGTAAGATTAAACATCGATCGCACCATGTCTAGCAATGTACGATTTCTTCTCTCAGATACACCATTTTGTTGTGAAGTATATGGAGATGTGAGTTCTTTGGACAATACCACACTCAACTAGATAATCTTTAAACTCTTGGCTTAAATATTCACCACCTCTATCGGATCGAAGAGCTTTAAACTTCTTTCCTAGTTGCAGTTCTACTTCACTCTTAAAACCTTAAATGTTTCAAAGACTTCATGTTTATGTTTAAGTAAATAAACATAACCATAACGACGGAAATCATCAGTAAAGGTTAAGAAGTAGCTAGCACCCTTTCTTGACACATGTCTTAGTGGTCCACATAGTCGGTATGTATCACACCAAGAAGAAGCCCTTTCTAAACTATTTGTAAAAGGTTTCTTGGTCATCTTCCCAGATATGCAAGATTCGCATTTATCAAATGATTCATCATTGATGTCTTGCAAAAGCCCATCGTGTTGCAGCTGTTGCATGCGTTTCTTGCCTATATCAAATGATTCATCTCGAGACACTCAATGCGGTTTCTTTTCGTGGAAACTCTACCACCCCATGGTTTGCTGACTTCGCAAATTACCATGCGGGTAACTTCATAGTGAAAGGAATGCGACCCAACGGAAGAACAAATTCTTCAAGGATGTTAAACATTACTACGGGACGACCCTACTTATTCAAAATCTGTGCGGATCAAGTCATCCGGACGGTGTGTTTATGGACGGAAGGTATGGACATTCTCAAAGCTTGCCATCTGGACCGGGGCCATCATAGTCCAAATTACACTGCCAAGAAGGTGTTTGATTTCGGGTTTTATTGGCCCACTATTTACAAGGATGCTCATTAATTTGTCAAAGCTTGTGACGCTTGTCAACGTCACGGAAATATCTCGCAAAGAAATGAAATGCCGCAAAACGCCATTCAAGTGTGTGAGATCTTTGACATCTGGGGCATTGACTTTATGGGGCCATTTCCATCATCTCGAGAAACAAATACATATACTTCCATTTTGTTGACTATTTGTCAAAATGGGTTGAAGCGAAAGCTTTACCTACCAATGATGCCCCAGAGTAGTTGTGAAATTTTTAAATCTCTTTTTGCTAGGTTTGGAACTCCACGAGCTATAATCGGATCGGTACACATTTCTGCAATGATCAATTTGATCGTGTCATGCAAAAGTATGGTGTAACTCACCGTCTCTCTACTGCATACCACCCCCAAACAAGTGGGCAAGTGGAAGTTTCCAACCGTGGTATTAAAAGAATTCTTGAAAGGACAGTAGGCGAAAACCGTGCATCTGGTGGGATAAACTGGATGGACGCACTCACGGGCCTTCAGGTACAACTTATAAAACACCCATCGGGTGTACTCCATACAAGCTAGTGTACGGAAAGGCATGTCATCTGCCGATTGAGCTTGAGCACAAAGCATACTGGGCCTTAAAACATGCAAACTTTGATATTCAGACAGCTGGTGATCACAGAAAAGTTCAAATGAATGAATTAAATGAACTACGTGATCAAGCATACGAAACTTTCTTTGATCTACAAACAAAAGACAAAGAAGATTCATGACTATAAAATCAAGAACCGCGTTTTCAACGTCGGTGATCGAGTCCTTCTTTTCAATTCAAGATTGAAGATTTTCGGGAAAATTAAAATCCCAGTGGTCAGTACCATTCACCATCACTTAAGTATTTCCTTATGGAACCATTGAGTTATCTCAACCCGATGGTCCAAATTTTAAAGTGAATGGTCATCGATTAAAACACTATTTTGGAGAGGACATTCCACCCATGGTTGTCCCGGATCTACAAACATTCCCCATGAACCAATGAATGCGGGGATCGAGTCAAGCTAGTGACTCGGTAATCAAAACAGTAGCACACAATATGGGTTTTCACCCGTATTTCTGACTTCTTTCTACTTTCTACCACCCTAGTGTAGGGGAGTTGCCCCACGCTGTTGTATATAAGTACTCTCTAAAAAAAAATGTTTATATATCAAAAATAAAATAATGGCCGTAGTATTTCCCTTTTACGTTCTACGTTTCGGCATAAACGCCGGTACTTTGAATATTGAGGGCAATATTCATTTCTAGTGTGGGGGGGAATTCTCACGAATTTTATCATGTAATTATGCCACCCAATTCCCCCGTTTTTGGCCAAAAATGTTTTTGGAGTAAGTGTTTTGCACTTACTCAGCAAATGGTAATCAGTCCGCCATGTCTAACCCACATAAGGATTGGCTAATCCAGGAGCAAACGGCTCTTGGTAAAGATATCTCAAATCCGTTTATGGTTTGCAATTTGCCCAAAATTGTATGGTGTTCAGCTTACCATATCTTTAATTAGTGAAGAGTTGGCTAGTCCAGAAGCAAACGGCTTCTGGTAAAGACAAATCAAATCCGTTTACAGCTGGTGATTTGCTCAAAATCATTTGGTTATCATTGTACCAAAGTTCTTACTTGAACTAAAACAATTGGCTACTCCAGAAGTAATGGCTTTTGTTAAAGAGATGAAATCCATTAAGTTTTCTCAAAAGATTGCTAGGGACTAGCAATATCTTAGTGTGGGGGATTGATGAGTGTGCAAATACTCATCATTTTTGTACCGTTTAGAATGCCAAAAACATCTGAAAACACTCAGAAATGCATCAAAATGATAAAAATATCACAAATAAGTGTTTTATGTGTTTCAAATGCAAAAATACCAAAATCAGATGAAAAACGTATCAAGTTTGCATAATTGGCAGTTTTAGTCCCCCAAGTTTCAAAAGTTGTCAAAATCAGTCCCTGGTAAATCAAAATAAAGTAAAAATATCATTTAAGGTCCATGGGATTCAAAATTTGTCAAAACAAACCCTTCAAAGTTTAAAAACTGCAAAATTATAACTTTGGTCCCTCAACTTCGAAAAATTTCAAAAATAGTCCTTGGATATTTAAAAATGGAAAATAATCAAATGTGGTCCTTGTACTATTCATATTTGGCAGAATTGGTCCTTGTGTTATCTTTGGAAAATTGGCAGGTTTAACCCCTCATAAATCAGAAAATTGCATAAATGGTCCTTGTGTTATTAAGCTACCAAACTGACCCTTTATGTATTAAGAACCCCCTGTCAATAAACCTGTGACCCCCCATTTTGAACCCTCACCCCGTTATTAAAAACGGTCAAATAAAGTCAAACCCGCCAAAAACCAGACCCACTGTTCATCCTCCTCACCCAAACCTGCAAACCAGAAACCATAGTGGTTTCCTCCACTTGCCTGGTTTCCACCTTTCCACCTCACCTCCCCAGCTGTATACCCACTCCCTTCCACCTATACAATCTCCCAAAATTCTTTAAATGCAAAAAACCTCCTTATGACTTTTTGGCGCCAAAATTCCACATGGACAGTTATGATGAATTATGTAGATCCAATGGTTGGAATCAAGTGGGAAACATTCAGAGATGTCGACAAGAGTCTAAAAGATCTTTATAAAGAAGCTAGAAGCAATGTGGAAGAGTATCTAGTGTAAATTAGTTTAAGTTATGTCGTTTTAATTAAATTTCAATTTCCAGTGTAAGGTTAAGCTTTCAAAGACTTTGTTTAAGTATTTCAGTGTATTGTACATCTTTATCAATAATCAATTTCAAGGTTTCAGTATCATTTTCAAGATATGCATTTTCAAGCTTAAAATTCTCAATATGTCTTAAAGATGTTTGTAGCTGTTAATTTGGACTCATAAGCCCATATAAGCTCCTCAGAAAGCTTATTAAAGCTTTTAGTAACCTTTAAAATCAGTTTAGAAGTAAAAAAGCAAAAATACCAAAAATACCAAAAAATTAGTGAAAAATAAAAAATCCATGAAAATGAAGATCAAGAAGCTGGAGCAGGGTTGATATTGGATTGCCTTGGGTTTAGAGCTTCTTGGGAAGCTATAGGAAGTTGTTTCAGTCTTTGGTTCTCTGTTTTGTGCTTGGACACAGTTGTAAGCAATTTTCTCATAATTTGCATTTCTTAGTATTAGTGTTTAAATCTGGTTCATTTTAGTTTAATCCTGTCTAAATATAGTTAATATAAGTTAATTAATAGCTTCCTTGGTTTGAAAAGCTGTTTTAGTCCTTAAAGTTTCATTGATCAGGCCAATTTGTATGTCATTATGGTAGACATAGTTAAGACGCCCCAACTGGTCCATGTAACTCATCATTTCCAGGCAGTGGGCGCTTACAGGTTTCCCTTCTCCTTGCTTGCAACTATGAAGAGCATCAATCAAGTCATACAGCTCTACAATCACAGGCTTTTCAAACAACCTTTGCAATTCATCCAGCATGAGATTAGGGAAGTAATTCTCAAATTTCTTTTGCAAGCTTGAGTTCATACTCCCGAGCATAATGCATGCGACCTCATTATACTTGTCATACTCAGATTGCCATGCAACTCGTGCTTCAGCAGTAGCATCACTGCAGTTCAGGAGGACAAGGCAGTCAAATAATGAGTCTTTTGGCAACCCTCAAGACAATTCACGAGTTGTCGATACCAATCATTGAAATTCGCTACCATCAATTTCTCTCGATCAAACATAGATTTGAACGACGAGGCTAGTGCAGTAGATTCAGCTTTAGCCATTTCTGAAATAAAAAGTTCAAAAGTTAGTACTTTCGATAAGTAAACATTCAAGAAAATAAAATACCCTTTGGTCAATATTCATATTAACCATAGTATTTTCCTTGAATATTGGATCCTCATTATCATAGTTTCACCACATCAGTTGATCTGCTAGTGATGAAAGTATAGAATAGGTAATCGTTGAAAAACGATAATTGACAAACAAGTTTTCAATTCCAAAATTATGGGATTTACAATTTTTCCAAAACAATTAATGCAAAAAGTAAGCATGTTTTATCCCATCTTATGCCTTAAGTCATAGGTCTCACTAACTAACTTAATTAAGTTGTCTAATTTAGAAGCGCAAATCATAAAGTGAGGTCTCACACAACAAAATAATTCACCTCTTTATTGTAATCTAGATCAAGGTCTCACATAACTAAATTACAACTTCAATTGTTTCATATCATTAGATGGCATAAACTTAAATTTAAAGGGTACAATTTTTGTCGTGTAATCAAAACTTATGTATAAAGAAGCATGCATACAACTTTATGACATAATATTTTCGAAAAACTTACAATAGATTTTAATTGCTAAGATTGAATTCTACAAAGTTTTAATCGATGCGTTGAGAAACTTGCAACTTTGCACTAAGATGCTTCGTACATAGAATGGTTATACTAGGTAGCTCCAATCGAACTCACAAGGGGGAGAGGACCGTAAGCGCTGAAGCATAACCTTAGACATCCATTCGATTGCTGAGACTCGTGCTCACTTCTTTATAAACCCCTTTATAGTTTGTTCTAGTGGGTGAGCCGTTCTAACCATTTAGTACAGTCGCATCAATCGATTAAAAGTTCAAGAATAATTCTTAGATAACAAATCAATTTCGCCATTATTTAGTCCATTTAATTTTCTATTCAAAAACCCTTTTTGCTTACTAACATGTCAAACAATTTATAAACAAAAAAGCACTTTAATAAAAAATTAAACACACTCAAATAATATAAACATATAACTAAACAATTTAACATATGTAAAACAATTAGCCACATGCATAATTATTTCAATAAACTCTAATAAACAATTCTAGTCGTAAATAAATGCATACATTAACTAGGACTTTCATCTCAAGAAGAGAGAGATGAGCCACATACATCGACAAGTCGATTGCGTAAATAAAGTTAATAGTATACCAATTAGCAATTAACAATTTTATTAGTTATAATTGAGGTCTTCCCCAATTCAATAATTATTAAATAAATAAAACATGTGTGTATCACTTAACAATTAATCAATAAACAATAAACAATACTCCATGGCAAAACATGCATGTTCCACCATGGATTCCGCATAACAATTATCACCCAAGATACGCATATTACATGTCACATAACAATTATTCATTAATTAACCACATAAAATTAGCATGCAATCTTAGGGTTTCTACAAGTTTTACAAAATTAAAACCTAATTAAATAAATATGGGTATCGCCCTAATCAATAAAATAATTAGGGTTTCGAATTCAAAACCCTAGAAACCATAAAAGCATGCATATAATCATAAAGATTCAATTTTTATGTGTTTCGGTAATTAATTACATCATATAACTTACTGCCCTGTAGGATTTTTATACTCATAACAATTATATATAAAACAAATAACATCATCAAAGCATGCGGCGGAAGTAAATAGGAATAATATATGTAAATAATTAACCAAACAAGAAAGTGCGTACCTTTTAGCAATTCAAGAATCAAACGTTGATTTAACAAGAACCAAAACCCAAAACCCTAATTTAGGGTTTATATAATTCGACCTATAGAAAAGTCGACCACCAAAATTTACAAGCTCAAGCGTGCTTGTCATTCGTTCTTGTACACACGTACTAATAGCGATTTGATGTGGAAAAGCTAGTTCCTTGAATCACAAATAAACCAAACACTTGTATCTTTGAGTTAAGCAAAATCAAAAACCCTTGGGGTTTGGGAGTTTCACCGACACAAAGAGGGAGAGAGGAGAAGAGAAATTAGGTTATTGGTGATCCAAGATTAAGTTGTGAATGAATACAAGGGATTGTATTTATAGTTAACTTAACTTGGAGACCAAGTTTGTGTGGGATTGGGTTTGGAATACCCCAACCGATCGGCCTAGTCTCCCAAGAGGGATTCTAGAACCTTCCCGACTTCTAATTTCATTCTTAGTCCTTCTAGTTAATATTTAACGACCGTTAACCAAACCTCGTTGATTATTTAACTATCGTTATGTTTTATTTCATGACTAATAATTAATAATAATAACGTTTTATTTATATTAATTATTTACATCAATTCTCATACGTAATGTGTGCAATCCCGAAGTCTCGAGTTCGAATCCGGACATACTATTATTTAAATATCCATAAAACCTTTCAGTTATGTCATTGGTCGGTTTTTGACACCGAAATACATTACTAAACACAATTAGTTCACAACAAATGAGCACATTAAACTCCAGGGTTATAGGTTCTATTAAAAACAATCATACTTGATCCTTTTAAGCCTAAATAAAACTATATTTTCCAAAAAACAATTAATTGTAACTTTGTAAGAGATAAAAATAAAATGTACGATCATCATTAGCACCATGATAAAGCTTAAGAACTTAGGAATACATGGTTAGTAAGTTGCAACAAACGTGTTTACTTTACTTTAGTTTGTTTATAAATGACAACCACTTTAAACATGAGATTCATGAAGACATTTGCCTAGTTAATAATGAAATTTGTGCTTTCATAAGACTGTGTGTCACTAGCAAGGTGAAAACTTATATTATAACGAATGAAGTAATGGTTTTGATGTACTCGCTAAACCATTTCTTCACCTTAATGTTGGTCATGATTTGCTATTATTGAATGTACATGAATAGTTTATAGCAAGGTTTCCAATATCAAAATCTTACTCAGATTCGTTATCGTCATAGCAACGAGATCATAATATCGGATTAGGACTTTAAAATCCTATTATAAAATCATTTTCTTAATAGGGTTCTTTTTTTCTTTTTTTTTAACTTGGCATAAAAGGATGTATGAACGACATAAAATTATAAAAGGATTAGTTCAGTTGGCCACATGAGCTCCTTCTGAAGCTTGAGAGATGTTTTATTAATTGTGGATAGATCGATCGAGCCCTCAAGGTTAACTTTTGACCTGGTTGCGTTTCATCTCTTATCCAAGATAAACACATATATAAACCTCATCAAAATAATATATAATGCAAGTAAATCATTTGAAAAGACAACTTAATTTATAGTATACAATGTACAAATAGAGACTCGAAGGAGTGTGCAATATGTGTTATCGCACATGGCCTTCACTGAAAATGGACCACATTTTAATTAGTTTTACATATAAATACGTATAATATTAAATATATATGAGTCACATAATTCAAGTTTTTGTGCAATATCTTTTTAGTTTAAAAATGTAATAAAACCTCTTTGTTGTTATTGTTTAGTGTCACCGAAATTCACAAGACGACCTTGCAACATACGTACAACCTGCAATTGTTCAACCACAAGAAACATAGGGTGATTACGCATGAGTAGGGGTTTTATTCGGGTTGACACAGTCGGGTTTGGGTCGATTCGAGTCAAGACTTGAAAAAACATACCTGAACCCGACCATGTTTACAACTCGGGTGGGTCGGGGTCGGTGGTTGGTCATCGGGTTCGGGTTTACTCGTTTAAAAATAGTACAATCTTGGTGTTTACGTACAAATTAAAGGGAAAAAATGAAACTCGAGTCACTCGGGTTGACCCGAACCCTAGTAAGAGACAGATATCATACCCGAACCCGACCATATTTAGAACTCGAGTCAATTCGGGTTAACCCATTGACCCGATTGACCCGACCCGGAATGCAATATTCGGGGTCGAGGTCGGATCGGGTCGACTTATATGCACTTAGTTAAATATAGAAAAAATTACACGTTTGGTCCCTGTGGTTTACAAAGATTTCATGTTTAGTCCCTAAATCGTTTTAATTATACCATGGATACCTATTTTTAAAACCTTTCACTCATTTAGTTCCTATTTTGGATTGGCCGTTAGTTTATCCATTAAGTGTTTGCACCGTTAGTCCCTCCGTTAAGATTTTTTGCACCATTAGTCCTCATTTTTTAAAATGAACTAAAAACTCGTTTTTATTCGTTTTCGTCCATCTTTTTTACGTTTTCGTCCGTTTTTTATTACATTTTCGTCTGTTTTTTCAAGTTTTCGTAGAGTTTTTTACGTTCTCGTCCGTTTTTTTACATTTCCGTTCGTTTTTATGGCCTAGTTCTAGTGGTTTTTGGGTATAGCTTGGAGGACAATTATGGCCTTGTTTAACAACTAATTAATGGATATTTATGTCTCAGTTTCTAGTTTTAAGTCGTTTGATACTTACTTCAAATAACGTTAACAAAAAATAGTACTACATTTAAAGAATTTAAAAAAAAGTTGCCTTCAATGAATACTAACAACTTGAAGCTGGACATTAGCTATGATGGCATGGTTTATGGTTTGGTTTGGTTTATGATGTCTATGACATTAATGACGTAGATTCTTGTATATAGGTAGACATTATTGTGTTAACTTTTCTACAAGCCTTATATTTGTCAAAGGTCATTGATTCCGAAATTTTGGAACTAAACTTTTGGAACATTGTACAAGAAATAGATTCATTTCTCATATTAAATTTCAATCTACCATTAAACATCAATGAAGATGGTAGTACTCTATTGCAAAAATGTAATGACATATTGATATGAAACAAATAAGTGAACCGGATAGACCAACTTACATTCTTACTCATTGCTACAATTTAGATGGCCTATCTTTTTTTCACATTTAACATATTGCGAGTACATATTTACATGTATCTTTCAGTTTGCACCAAATACTTTTGCGATGTACAAAAAACGAAACAAAAGGGAAAATTGTTATTGTAGTAATGCAATTCAGATCAAATGAATATAAGAAGTTCAAAAATACCAAAAGTTTAAAAAATATATATAGAGGTAGTTCTTTGTTGTGCCCAGGTATTTAAAAGTTTTGTGGTTTGTGTGTGTGTTTTCTTTTATTTGTTTTTGTTGGTTATGCTTTTTATTGTGGTTGTGGCCGTCTTACTATTTGTTTATGATTTGTGTGTAGTTTTAGAAAGACAAAGCTAAATTAACGATAATGTGATCAGACTATCAGAGGCGGAGGGAGGGGTTGACTAGGTGCTAAGCCCCCTCCAATAAGCCCATCTATTGTATTAATACAACAACAATATTTAGCAACTTAACTTTGATTTACAAGTGGCCTTTCCCAAATATATCTTATATCCATAATAAAAAGAAAAAGAAAACATTCAGCATGTAAAAATGTCTCCTATTTTAGTGGCAAATTAATTGAAGAAAAAAATTCGATCGTGAGTCATAAGGAAACCATTTTCTATCTTAAATGCTTCTTTCAATATTATGAGGAAACAAACATAAATTTTGTGAGTCATAGGAAACAAACAACGTATACTTCTTATCTTTTAGATATGAGGAAACCCCAACCAAGTCAAGTCTATGTAAAAGTTCAGTGGTAATCAAAGATTGTATCTCATAATCCATTTATTTATATCAATTTAAATTATTTTTTTGCCAAAAAAAAAGGTCCTGTATCGTTATAACAATAAAGTAGAAAACTTATCCATTCCTTGAATTTTTGCATGCAAAATAATTTCAAATCTTTCCTCCAAGATGTTAAAAGATTATTGTCACAACTCACAAAATTTGTCTCTTATTATTCTAGGAAAATGATATCCCGAGCTTGGGGTTATTTATATGAGGTTTTAAGTTGAAGATAAAAAATCATTTTATGCTTAGAGACCATCACACCTAACATACGAACTAAAAAACTTGAACGAGCGCTATATCTTAACAGCCTAACGAGTAGTGAATTGAGAGGTCACAAAGGTCGACTTGGGCATAACATCCTGGTCAATCTAGTAACTTCGGCTTCACCTATTCTGAGATCATATCGGGTGAAGTATTTTACGAATCGAATTGGCAAAATTTAGTTTGATTTGGGCGGCTTTTGAGCCCAATTTTTTTACTAAAGTTACAAAATGAATCATGTTTGAAACAATATTCGTATATTTTAACAAGTGGGATCTCATGAATACACACTCTGACTTATTTCGTTTGATACTTTGATCAGTTAAAGATTGGGTTTTCTATGCGCAGGCAAAGAAAGAGAACAAAATGTTTTATAATGTAAATAAATTTAGAAATACAAAGTTTATGTATTTATCTTTCTAAATCACAGTGGTGTAATAAAATACTCAGACATGCCAAGTAGATAGATTTCACGATTGACTAGATTAATTCTAAACTAAATGCAAAAACGTTGTATTTTAAAATTTGTTTGTTCGTACCTTGAATGATTTACGTTGAAATGAAATATTACGACTAAAAAGTTGTTTATCTTAATTTATATTAGACATATAAATTAGAGGTGGTAATTTGTGCTCAAAATAAAAAAACTGAGCTAATTTGAGAAAATTTGAAAAACATTTGGTCACATTTAGCCTATTTTTTTTTAAATGGGTATATATTGCCTATTTAAAAGTTAAATAGGAAAAACGTGCACATGTTCTATCAATCGGAAAATATAACAATTATTTTTAAAGAAAAACTTATAGATATAATATATTTAATTTTTTAAGTATAAATGATGTGTTACGTTTGAGGAATTTATTTCGTCGTTTGAGTCTTTTCTAAAGCAATATCTATAATATCCGCCCGTTTAGCCCATTCCCATTTGGGCCCTAAACCGTTTGAACCGTCGCCTGTGCCCACCCGTTTTGCCGCCCCTTTAAAAATTAACGTAAAAACTGAAACATATAAATTATTTTATATATAGTTCTTACCATGGTACATATAAATAACTTTATCTACTTGCCAACTCTTACTGTTTTCCAAAGTCTATCATCATTTAAAATCTTATAAAGATAAACAAGATATCGAGCAGAAACAATCTAGTCGATCTACATCCATTATACAGATGTTTATGTATCTTTACTTTTTACATGTTAAAATAAATTGTGTAGAAAAGATAACTCCTCAGAATTTATATTGTTGCCATTTCAGACTTGTATAAAAGAAGACTCCATCTTTAATTTTTCTTACATTTTACATGCGAAAATAAATTGTGTAGAAAAGATAACTCGTCAGAATTTATATTGATCATGAGCTGGCTTCTTCATAACTTTATTGTGTGAGTAGTTAAGAGCATTGGGTGTGGTGGGTGGATCATACCTCTTCATCAACGCCATACCTCACATAAAGCCAAATTACACACCTAACCACAACGCCCATTTCATATAACATTAACCTTTATTTGTGGCACACTCTTACACACACTACACACACACTACACACAAATCAAATAACCTCTTCGTTTGTTTCAAAACTTCTACCTCGTCGTCACCACGGCGATAGACTTCACGGCGAGCCATGACATGGCACTTGCCTGTGGCGTGTAGCCAATACTGGCGCACCCTCGGCACCGACAGAATTCCCACAACTCCCACTTAGCTCTAAGTACCAAGTAGTTGGAATGTTGGATATGAATTTAATGAAAGTATTGGATTATCAAAAGAACAATTTGCCACCTCTAATTCATATGTTTAATATTAATTAAGGTAAACAAGTTTTTAGTCGTAATATTTCATTTTGACATAAATCACTTGAGGTAAGAACAAACAAAATTAAAAGTGCAACGTTTATGCATTTAGTTTAGAATTAATCTAGTCGATCGTGAAATCTATCTACTTGCCATGTCTAAGTTTTTTGTTACACCATAGTGATTTAGAAAGATAAATACAGAAACTTTGTACTTCTAAATTTATTTACATTATAAAACATTTTGTTCTCTTTCTTCGCCTGCGCATAGAAAACCCGGTCTTTAACAGATCAAAGTATCAAACAAAATAAGTATGAGTGTGTATTCATGAGATCCCGCTTGTTAGAATAATCATCAAGAAGCAAATTTATGAGTTGTGACAATAATCTTTTAACAACTTGGAGGGAAAGATTTAAAATTATTTTGCATGCAAAAATACAAGGAATGGATAATTTTTTGTTTCCAGACGTTGAATATATATCTATATATATACTATAAATAAATAAAAAATCAAAATGTGAAAAGTGAATATTTGAAACTAAAAAAAATGTTGAAAACATAGGTTTCAAAAGAAACAATTAATGCATATCGAAAAACGGGGTTGACCCGGGACGCTCAAACCCGGCGGGTTGACCCAGTTTAATCTGAACTATTTTTTCAACCCAACCCGTCGGGTTGACCCAGTTTAAATTGACCCGTTTTTCGACCGAAACGGTTCAACCCGCTGAACCACACTGGTCAGCCGGGTTTCAAAATATTATGTTTAATCCTCAATCCATAAACTTTTATTATTTTTCATTTATAATCCATAAACTTCTTTTTATTAATAAAACTATTTGTCACTATATTGCAGTTATATAAGTACATGTTACAAAGTAGTATACATGTAAGTAAAAGAAAAGAAATGGAAAGATACATTATATTGTATTTATTTTAAGAAGTACCACCTTTTTTAAAATTTACTGTTATCTAACAGAAAACTCATTCTATGATGTTACAAGAGTTTGCAGTAAACTATTAAGAGCAAGGGGTATCATGAGTTACCTGCTTCTCTTCATTTTTTTGTGATGCGTGTCACATCACCTCCACATCACTCCAACACACTCAAAAATACTGCAATTCACAACTTACTTCACTTTTCCATTTTGGGCCCCACATCACAAACTAACATAAATAAATAAACACATATATTCTTTTGTCCGTTTCTTAGATTCATTGTAGCGGAGAAATGGGAAGTGGCATTGCATCATGGTATCATGGCTAAGGATGACACAAAGTGGCTAAGTGCCACATAGGATTCGGCGACAAACAACGGATCCATACTCTTCAAGTTATTAACGCTTTTGATTTTATTTTCCCAGTAAAGTAACTTGTCATGATATGTGTAGACAACAAGTTTTCTATTTTAATTATTTCTTCCAATTAATTGATATGACCATCTTTTTTGTTGATATATATGTTTCAAAATACCAACACGCAAGCAAGGACGGAGTATAGTAGGGGCAAAATGAAATTTTCCCCATAGAGCACAAGGTGTGGCCTCGCTGTGTGTATTACCATCCAACGTGGCCCTTTCGCGTGACACTCGCCGTCAATCACCTCTTCATCTGCATGACGAGAGGTTGGAGTGTACGCTTTTAAGTGATTAATAAAGTTTGTATAATGAGCTTATGGTCGGGTCTGGGTAATAACGTTTTACATACCCCTTTTTTTGTTTAATTTATAATTTTTTTTAAATATATTGTATTATATTTTTATTTTAATAAATAAATTTAGTTTACTTGGAAATTTGAAAAAAAATAAATGAAGTTGGAGTGGTGGTGTAAATGAGTAGTTGAGGTTATTTGTGAGTGAGGGGGGTTAGTTGTGGAGGTTTGTTATAGTGATGTGGATGTGATCGCGTGATGAAGAAGATGAAGGCTTGTCCGACACACCTAGAGCTCTTAAATTTAAGACCACTGAGTTTTATGTTTTTTTAGTTTTGTGTAAAAACTCATTATTTCTCATATTTAGTTTCCTTAAGAATCACAACGCGGTTACTTATTTATGAGCTTAGTAATTTTTCCAATCGATGCCACGAGCTTCCGTCTGTATAAATCACTTTACAAGTCTAAAGCTAAGTGAACTTCTGATCTCTATAATAGAGAGTATTATGATCCCAAAACTAAATAATAAGTTTGTTACATTTCAAAAAAAAAAGTTTGTTCTTTTGATAATCCAATACTTTCATTAAATTCATATCCAACATTCTAACTACTTGGTACTTAACTACTCACCATAGTATGAAGTTATGAAGTAGCCAGCTCATGATGAATATAAATTCTGACGAGTTATCTTTTCTACACAATTTATTTTAGCACGTAAAAAGTAAAAAAATTAAAGATGGAGTCTTCTATTATACAAGTCTGAAATGGCAACAAAAGCGATGGTAAAGTCAATTGTCTGTCAAAGGTTGGTTAAGGTAGATTAAACCCTTAACATATTACATCCTTTGTAGGATTAAGTAACAATATTACCTTTGTGAGGGACGTAACGTGTTAGACATTTAACTTCACGAGAGATGCGATCTTGTAATATTGTCGACAATAGATGAATCGCTTCAAATTTGACAAACCACATAATGAAAGCCCTAAAATATTACATACATACACATATAAAAAGAGGTACTCTAAAATATACGATAGCGTTGCTGCGTGCCTATTCAAACACAAAAAATATGTGGAGAGGCTAACCCTTACGTGAGAGAAGCGTGAGGAAAAATTCAAGAGAGACAATGAGAAAGAGAGACTTAGCACGTAGGATCTAGAGGGCAATACAATGGCAAGCAACTAGGATCTAACTACATCATGGAAAGCGTAACTCGGCGATAAAATACTTACTAGTAGCGGGTCTAGGGGACTAGAACTATAAGTTATTTGTTATGAAAAAATACCATAAAATATCGATCGAACCCTCAAGGTTAAATTTTTTCTTTTGTTATACACAAGCCAATAAATACATTGCATATCGTAGTAGGGGTGTGCACGGTTTGGTTTGGGTCGGTTTTTGGCTAAAACCGAAACCGAACCTCAATGTTCGGTTTTTGTAAAACCCAAAACCGAAACCGTTCGGTTTTTGGCTGTTCGGTTTTTTCGGTTTGTTATCGGTTCGGTTCGGTTTTTCGGTTTCTAACCGTTAATATTTGGGTATGACCAAATTATACCAACAAACTTGTTTTACGTACAAAATTAGTTATTCTTCTTTAATTTTTTTCAATCTAAGCATAATAAAACCCAAAACCGAAACCGTTCGGTTTTTGGCTGTTCGGTTTTTTCGGTTTGTTATCGGTTCGGTTCGGTTTTTCGGTTTCTAACCGTTAATATTTGGGTATGACCAAATTATACCAACAAACTTGTTTTACGTACAAAATTAGTTATTCTTCTTTACTTTTTTTCAATCTAAGCATAATAATGTTTATTGCATAATTCTACAATTACAAACTTATAAATGAGACATACACATACACGTAGTATAATCATTATCGAATACTTATTGATATATTCACAAAAAACACGCGACACGACAAACACACAAATATAATTAAGATAAATATATTATAAATCCATTCAAAAAATGAATATGAATATATAAATTTGATTTATTTAGTTATTTAATCATATTATATTAATTAGATATGATTATATAACAAAACCGGTTCCGTTCGGTTCGGTTTTTGCGGTTTGGTTTTGGATAAAAGCGAAACGACATTTTGGTTTTGGAAAAGAAAGTAAAAACCGAATCATCGGTTTTAGTTTGGTCGGTTTTTCGGTTTGGTTCGGTTTCGATTTTTTGGTTTGTTTTTTCTCACTATACGTGCATACATATTTTTATATCCTTCTATCATCGTTTGAATCGTTTCCTTTTCGCTTAATCACTTGTCGGATAAAATGGAAACCACAAAATAAAAATGAGAAACGACTTGAATGCATGTTCTAATCTTTCATTCAGAGAGGGTGTCATAACAGGTGTATAACAAGGCATCGGCGTCGTTTCCAACATCTATTTTCAACTAACCACTCTTCATAATATAACATCTTCCTTTTCATTTACCTAACACTTTATTTTTTTTATTCAATTTAAATAAAAACTAAATAAATTCATTTCATTCAATTAAATTAAAAATACACACACTTAATAAAAAAACGTACTAAACATAAAAAAAGATATCGAAAAAAAAAAAAGAAATACATGAAATTATAGAAATTAACTAATTATCCGGATTATGTTGTTGAAATTGTGCCCATTGAACTTGTTGCCAAACATGGCGATGACACATCTGGAAGCTTAGCGTGTGTGCTTTATCATGTAGTTCTTTGGCTTTTTTTTTCACCACACAGCGTTCAATCCATCTACATTTGGTGTTGGAGAATATTTGCCAATAACATATCGCAAAATTTTCATCTTTCAAAATCATCATGCATTATGATGCAACATACTCGTGACTTCTGCCAATAGTAAATTGCGCTGCTTTTGGCAATGATATGCAGATCTTAGGACCAAAAGCTCTTTTCGATGTCTTAGCACTTTCTTGTTTATTTGAATGCGGCATTTTTGGATTAGTTGCTTACAAATGACTTGATGCGAAGATGCCCACTCAGTGGATCATTATTAGATAATACCCTTGCTTAAATTTACACCCATAAACTTCAAACTCAACCTCAGGCGGATGTCATCCCGTCGAATAACGGGAATTATTTAAAACCGTTAGGTTATTCGCACCTCAAATCAAAAAAAGCATGAAATCCACAAATCGTATGAAGCAACGCCAAGCATTATAGTGGGATATTTTTTATCACCTCTATGAAATTGGCGTGCCATTCTTTGGACAGCTTCTCCATTCCCAGAACAATACTGATCAGTCCCAACTGACATAAGCATGAATAGTTTTATGTGCATAGTATAAGTTACGAATGTCATCGCATCTGGTTTCTTAAAACTCCTTAATAAATAGTTGGATTATGCATGAAAGAAAAATCTAGCAATGGCGTGTTCACCTATTTGTAAATACTCATCTCTGCATGCGATATCCGTAATAGCCAATTGGTGGGGCATGTGCATTTAAACACACTAAAACTAAAACTCATTTTCACTCCGTCGGCATTCTAAAAATTCAAAATGCCTTTGGAAGAGGATGATGAGTTTCAATATATGTTCAATACCTTGCACTATTGTAGACGGCTCATCTGAAATCGACGTCTAAAGAGCTAATCCGAATATTTTGGGTTGTCAAAATAGTCGTGGCAAGATTTAAAGACTTCCGTTAGGAACACATTGACGACGCTTTTGAGAGAAGGGCTTGTTCTTAACGCGTTTGCTCTTCGAACTTCTTGAATAAACATTTCGCTCAGTTACTCTTCAAGATCACTATCGCGGAATAAGATGATTGACTATCGTAATTATGTTTTCGGCAAGTTTGAATGGATATGTTTTGATTGAATATGAAAACTTGTATGAAATGTTATGTTAATTGGGGAGTGGTGGGTTTTAAATTTTTAAAGCGTTAAGCAAGCGGATATATGAAATATTTCAATCGTCTGGGACTTCTAGCCCAGGTTAATTGGGATTCACGACGATTTTGGTTGCCAGATGCTGGCGGCCGCGGCGGAGAATTAAATCGTGGCGGCGGCCGGCGTCTGCGTGGCGGTCCAAATCTTATTGTATAAACTTATGGTAATGACACTGGACCTGAACAAATGTCTGCAAACTCATTTTCAAAATATATTTCATGATCATTGTCTACAAACTCATTATGAAAAGCTACTGTACTACAAAAATTTTAATACTTTTACAGTTTTACTAGTTTGAACTTAAAGTAGACCAGTCTAATTAGAGTTGAACTAGACAAATTGGTAGAAAATGATATGAAGGGAAGTAGAGAAAATGATATGCCTCTCTCCTATAACCATGCAAGAAACAAAAAAGATATCCCATTATTACAATGTTGTACAGTTGAAGTCTTATCATTATTGCATAGCCGAAAGAAAAGATGAAAATTGGAATTGTAGACATGTCTTCTTGGTGTATTCAGAAGGACAAGGCAATAATCTAATTTTTTTAAAGATTGTTTTTTAAGAAAAAATTTTAAATATCCCATAACCACTATCTATTTATCAAACCAAACGTTGTATAAATTTTTTACGAAAATAAACTTTTGATTCTCATCCGTTATATTTATTTGAGGAAAAAATTTCAACCCTACACATATCTTTTGCAACCTTCTACGTGAAGCAATTTTTTAAAGTATCAACACAAGTGTAAAAATGTGACCCAAACTTATTACTAGATTCATTGTAAAAATGCGTTGATTTATTAAAAATTTTAAAACGAAAAACTTGCAGTATAATTTATTTGCAAAAGTAGAATGCATTTTTGACAAATAAAAATGCAACTTTATATCAAAATATATAAAATAACTTTTCATATATTAATATATATATATATATATATATATATATATACACACAAACACTTAAACATACACACATACCCTTAAACATGTAATGACGACTACCATACATACAAACACTTAAACATGTAAAGACAACTACCATACACACAACACATACATACATACGCTTAAAAAAAATCTTGAATGTAGAAGAATAAATGCACTAAATTCTACACTTCTTTGAACAATTGTATCTTTTAGAGCTTGGATATAGACATCTTTAAAAAAAATGCACCAAACACTGATACATGTATGCTTTTCAATTGACTTTTTATAAACTCACCCACACTTCTTTTTTTCTTTGAATGATTTTTTAGATATTCAAAAGAAAGAGAATGTGGATCATTATTTTGAGACGGGTGAAGTAAATAATTTATATAAGGTGGCGTTTAGTCGCATTTTGAGTCTTAGTCGCGACAGAAAAAATGATAGCGAAAAAAATTGTTGCGTAAATTTTCAAAAATACTTGCCTTTTTTCGTAATTTGCCTCCCTAAGTACCAATTTATAGTGTAGTTTTTAAAATTTATCAAAGTGTGCCCCTCGACAAAAATTTCTAGCCCCACTATTATCCACCATATTATTGTCTTCATAGGTGATTTCTACTACCAAAAGTTCCACCACACAAAGAGGGCATATATGAGATAGCCAAACTCTATTGTAATTTAGTACTGTAAGTAAAAAAGAACCACAATTCTAAAATCCAACACTAGGCGGGATAAAATTTCGAAAACTCATAAACGGGGGTGTAAACGATCTCCAAGGTGGCATAGTGGTTTAAAGTCTAAACCTCTCTCGATGATCATCTTGAGATTAGAAAAAAGTTCAGAAACCTCCACGCGATACCGGTCCTTGGACATCAAAAAAAAACAAAGCTCGAGTTACCCTAGTAGCATGAACATATATCCTTCTCTGTCTACCTGTTTTCATACATAGGGATATGTTTACCAACACCAAAACATCTAGTAATACTTTTAGTTGCTTCCAAATTAAAACTTGCTTAAACCAATGATCCTAGGTTAACTCAATTATACTTGGGATGACCCTCAATCGTGTCGGGTTTTTACCCTAGTGAACATTTAGGATTGGGTTTCAGTTAAAAAAAAGAAAAAAAAAAAAAAGCACTTTTATATATTTTAAAATACAAAAATTATCTATATATACTCTCGTGTATGTTTGTCCATCAAAATCTATGTGTGTGTTTCATTTGGTCAGATAGGCTTTGGCACACTTAATTACATGTATACTTAAAAAAGATGAAATTTCTCGCTCTCAAGCTCCTTGCAAGATCATATTGCACTTATGCCAACCTTGTGTCGAAGATATGACCAAATTAACAAAGATTTCAAGAAATATTACAGATGAAAGATCTCAATATTCTCATTGCAAACAATGACTACTTGTAAAAAAGTACGTTCGAAATGCTTTATTCTTATCTTGCAAGAAGATGATCAAATTAACCAAGTTGTTACATTTGATTATCCAATTGACGAATATACCAATAATCAAGTTGAACAAATTGAATATTCGAATGATCCAAATTTTTAGATTTAAAACATACCAATTCAAGCACATAAATCACCCATCGGCCCTTCCCTGCAGGGATTCGCCTCTATTTCATCGGCTGGCCCTTCATCGTAGGGATCCGCCCTATAATGCATTCCTCAAGAGGATTTATGTGATTGTTTTTGTCTTTGTTATTGTTGGATTTTTATACTCATAACAATTATATATAAAACAAATAACATCATCAAAGCATGCAGCGGAAGTAAATAGGAATAATATATGTAAATAATTAACCAAACAAGAAAGTGCGTACCTTTTAGCAATTCAAGAATCAAACGTTGATTTAACAAGAACCAAAACCCAAAACCCTAATTTAGGGTTTATATAATTCGACCTATACAAAAGTCGACCACCAAGATTTACAAGCTCAAGCGTGCTTGTCCTTCGTTCTTGTACACACGTACTAATAGCGATTTGATGTGGAAAATCTAGTTCCTTGAATCACAAATAAACCAAACACTTGTATCTTTGAGTTAAGCAAAATCGAAAACCCTTGGGGTTTTGGAGTTTCGGCAAACCACACAAAGGGAGAGGGAGAGGGAGAAATTAGGTTATTGGTGATCCAAGATTAAGTTGTGAATGAATACAAGGGATTGTATTTATAGTTAACTTAACTTGGTGACCAAGTTTGTGTGGGATTGGGTTTGGAACTCCCCGATCGGCCTAGTCTCCCAAGAGGGATTCTAGAACCTTCCAGACTTCTAATTTCATTCTTAGTCCTTCTAGTTAATATTTAACCGTTAACAAACCTCGTTAATATTTAACTATCGTTATGTTTTATTTCGTGACTAATAATTAATAATAACGTTTTATTTATATTAATTATTTACATCAATTCTCATACGTTGTGTGTCAATCCAGAAGTCTCGAGTTCGAATCCGGACATACTATTATTTAAATATCCATAAAACCTTTCACTCCAACTGGATATTACTAAATATAGTAATGACATTGGTTAGTCTAGCTTTCACGCATGACCCCGGTCGAATCGAGCATGGTCTCCTCGAAAAACTATTTAATGATTCATCATTTTTACTCATCCTTTGTTACTAATACTACATTAACTATGAATATGGATCAAGTCATTTCATAAGTTAACATTGTGTTTCTCGTTGTATATGATTGAACAAGATTACAAATCATCCAGGCGTATTCGGATAGATCTTGGGTATGGCCATACAAACATCTTGTCAACCCTATGAGGGGCCCAAATATAGTATTATACTTTGAAACAAATTCAAAGGAACAAATTCTCTTGACTACAAACATAACTCATGAATTTTGCAACACTTCCGAAAATAGCCCTTATAACTACCGATTCACGGATAGCGTTAGACTATCTTACACAAATGCACTACATTCATATCGCTTATCGGTATCTCAAGTCCGGATAAACACTTCATGATATACTTAATGACAAAAATCCAAAAGTATCATCATGTAAAGTTGGGATGAGTCCTATATTCAATTCATTAAACATCATGTGAATGCGGTATGTCGCATCAATATACTTTAAAAGTATATTCTACCAAAACTCAGATTTGTCTTAATTCAATGATATTCTCATATCATTGATCGACATGGACTATTTAGAATAACAAAAGTTATTCACGGATTAAACATGCAAATATAGGATATAATATTAAGAAAATGAAAAATAAACATAAACAACTATTTTATTTCATTAAAGTAATATTTGTTCATAACATCCTTTATCCAAATACTAATCACAGATCGCATGAGAAACTACTAGCTAAACAGTCCTATCCATGGCATGATTAAGTTTTTCTTTTAAAGGCTTCGTAAAGCGATCAACTAGATTATCATCTGTATGAACTTTGAGTAGATTGATTTCACCTATGTCGACTTGTTCTCGAACATAGTGATATCGGCGAGGAAAATGTCCGGCCCTTCATGACTCTGGGCTCATTGGCAAATGTTATTGCGTGAGTTGTCACAATACACATTTAAAGGCAATTCGATTGAGGGCATTACACGGAGTCGAAATGAATTTCCTAATCCAAACACTTCCAGCGGCTTCAAGGAACGGCTATACTCGACCAGTAATGAATCGCAACCGTTGTTTCGCTGCTCTCTAGTCAATTGCTCCTCCATTAATGACAAAGACATAACCCGTCGAGACTTAGTATCATCTTTATCGGGTTTGGAATGGCGCGTCGCAAAACCTGTAACACATCAAGTTCATTCAACTTGCATCGGCAAATATCCCTTCTTGAAACACTTCTTAGTAGCCCTTAGATACTTAAGAATGTTCTTAACAACTTGCCGTGTTTCACACATGGGTTGTTGATACATTGTGGTAATGTTAAATGCAACATACATCGGCCTTGTACATCTCACATGATAGATCCCCTCATTGACATAAGGAACTTTCTTGTGTAAGCCACCTCTTCAGTGTTGACAGCAGATAGTTTATTACTTAAGCCATGTTCAACTTGCATCGGAAAATATCCCTTCTTGGAATTTTGCATATTGAATCTCTTCAATATTTTATCAATGTAAGCACTTTGGCTTAGTCCATTTAACCGCCTTGATCTATCTCGGTAGATCTTGATTCCAGAATAATCTTTGCTTCCCTAAGTCCTTCATAGAAAAGCACTCTCCCAGATAAGACTTTACATCTTGCATACTTGGAATGTCTTTTCCCATGATCAATATGTCATCGACATATAAGACAAGGAAAATAACATTACTCCCACTAGCTTTGTGATACACACATGGCTCATCAAGATTTTAAGTGAAACCAAATTTCTTGATTTCTTCATCAAACTTCTTGTTCCATTGCCTTGATGCTTGCTTCATCCCATAAATGGATCTTTGAAGTTTGCATACACGCCGGAAACTTTGGATTCACAAACCTTGATACATATAGATGTCCTCATCTAGACGACCATTTAAGAAGGCGGTTTGACATCCATTTGCCATATCTCATAGTCATAGTGCGCAGCTATGGCTATAAGAATCCTAATAGCTCTAATGTGCATTGGAGAAAATGTCTCCTCATAGTCTACCCCATAGGTTTGAGTATAACCTTGAGCTACAAGCCGAGCTTTATAGGTGTGTGCATTGCCATCCATGGCAGTCTTTATCTTAAAGAGCCACTTACTTCCAACTACCTTAGCATTTGGAGGTAAGTCAACCTCTATCCGGACCGTTATCTTTCATGGATTGCATTTCCCCATTCATTGCAACTCGCCATTTATCCTTTTCAGGCCTCATCATGGCGGCTTTATAGTTAGCGAGGTTCAAGATCCCCAACATATTTTCCTCGGCTTCTATGTTGAGACATAGGCATTTCAGTGCACGCTTGTAGCCCTTTGGATCTCTGAATGGGAACCACTTCAATCTCGGTGGAGCCTGGACTTTAGTTCTACTTGAGGTTGGCTAGTGTTTTCGGTGTTGTATCTTCTTGATCATCTTCGGATCATAAACTCTCCCACCGAATTCATGAGATATGAGATCCTTTTCAAGAAAGTCTCCATACCTAGCAACAATCACTTTGTTTTCAGGTGGAAAGTAGAAGTAGTAACCCATAGTTTCCTTTGGGTATCCTACGAAGACACACTTAACAGATCTGTTGCGACTTATCGTGAGTCACGTTTAACACAGCGCCTCACACCCTGACCTAAGTAAGACAAGTTGGGTTTCCTACCACACTTCATAAGGAGTCTTATCAACCTTCTTAGTTGGAACCATATTCAATATGCGAACAGGTTTCTAAGGATAATCCCAAAAGGATAAGGGAAGAGTTGTAAGATTAAACATCGATCGCACCATGTCTAGAAATGTACGATTTCTTCTAGCATACACCATTTTGTTGTGGAGTATATGGAGATGTGAGTTGGACAATACCACACTGGCTAGATAATCTTTAAACTCTTGGCTTAAATATTCACCACCTCTATTGGATCGAAGAGCTTTAATCTTCTTTCTAGTTGAGTTATACTCACTCTTAAAACCTTAAATGTTTCAAAGACTTCATGTTTATGTTTAAGTAAATAAATAAACATAACCATAACGTGAAATCATCAAGAAGGTTAAGAAGTAGCTAGCACCCTCTTCTTGACACATGTCTTAGTGGTCCACATACGTCGGTGTATCACACCAAGAAGATCAAAAGCCTTTTCTAAACTATTTGTAAAAGGTTTCTTGGTCATCTTCCCAGATATGCAAGATTCGCATTTATCAAATGATTCATCATTGATGTCTTGCAAAAGCCCATCGTGTTTAAATTTGTTGCATGCATTTCTTGCCTATATGAGCAAGTCTACAATGCCAAAGAAATGAAGAATCCAAATCACCTTTGATTCTTTTATTATTGATGCTAAAGACAGAATTATTTTATCATTCACATTATCATGCAAATCAATTTCAAACACACCATTTATTGGAATAACATTAAAGTAAAAAACATCATTTAAAGAAACCAAAATTCCATAATCAGTAAATGTATGAACGAAACCAATATCTTTTAACAAGGAGAAGCGACACCCCAACAATGGAAGGTGCATAATGACAATCGTTTAATGACAGTACTAAACCCGAAGGTAAAACTAAATCAAGCGTGCCTATAGCTTCAACGCCGCATGTGCTCCATTACCGCGTCAGGTATTCTCGTCCATAGGCAAGCTTCCTTGCTCTCTAAGTCCCCGCAGTGTATTACATATGTGAATACCACATCCAATATCATATACCCAGGAATTTATTTTATGAGGAAAAGCAAATAATTCTATCATCAAAGAGTATTGGAAGTCCCGCCACGCTTACCGGTATTTTTATAACCTCTTATTGCGACTCATCAAGGTATAGTGGACAATTCCTCTTCCGAATGTCCAACCTCGGTGCGTTGATGACAAGCCATATTCTTCCCGGATTCTCACTTTTTTTGGGAGGGTACCTTGGGTTCTGATAAGTCATAACTTGTTTTCCACCTCGGCTTTACCGCTTACCTTTCCCTTTCTTTTTCGCTAGCGGCTTATTAGGCTTAGAAATTCTCACGCTTTTGGAGAGGTACTTGTTGTGCTCTCTGCACGTTCCAACGATGTATGATGGCAATTTTCCACGATCGGAAACAATGGAGGTGTTTATGGATGACTTCTGTCGTCAGGGACTCGTTTCAAACATGTGTCCATTTAGATAAAATGCTAAAATGGTGTGAAGACACCAATCTTTGTCGAAATTGGGAGAAGAGCCACTTTATGGTCAAAGAAGGCATAGTCCTTGGCCATAAGATTTCAAAATGGGATTGAGGTTGATAGAGCAAAGTGTCAATGTTATTGCTAAATTGCCTCATCCTACTACCGAAAGGTATAGGAGTTTTTAGGTCATGCCGGTTTTATCGCATGATTCATACAAGATTTTTCTAAATCGCCTCGCCTATGACCCATCTTAGAAAAAGATGCTCCTTTTATCTTCTCACGGAGTGCATCGGCTTTTGAAACATTAAAGAAAAAACTTCGCTGATCCAATTCTCGCATTTGGGACTTGCCTTTGAGCTCATGTATATGCAAGTGATTTTGCTATCGGTGGGTCCTACCAGGGCGTGATCCAAGCATTTTCAGCCTATCACTCATGAGTAAGCTATGACTCAAGCTCAAATTACACCACTACGAAAAGAGCTACAGCCGTGGTGTGGCATCGTTTGAGAATCTTGACCTGATCATTGGTGTATACGGATTACTCGGCTCTCAAATATCTCTTTGCAAAACAAGATGCAAAGCCGAGATTACTCGTTGGGGTTCTCTCTTTGCAAGAATTGATATCATTATAGCTGATAAAAGGAGCGAGAACCCGTTTGATCATCATCTCCGTTTAGAAAACCCTCACCAAGATGTTTTCGAGAGAAAGGAAATAAATGAAACATTTCCTCTCGAGACACTCAATCGGTTTCTTTTAGGGTGGAAACTCCACACCCTGGTTTCGCGACTTCATGAATTACCATGCGGGTAACTTCATAGTGAAAGGAATGGACCAACGGAACAAATTCTTCAAGGATGTTAAACATTATTACCGGGGCTGACCCTACTTAATGTCCGGATGCGTCATCCGGCCCATTGTGTTTATGGACGTGGAAGCTATGGACATTCTCAAAGCTTGCCATGGACCCACGGGCCATCATAGTCCAAACTACACCGCCAAGAAGGTGTTTGGGGTTTTATTGGCCCACTATTTACAAGGATGCTCTAAATTTGTCCACGCTTGTCAGCTCAAAATATCCTAAAGAAATGAAAGCGCAGCCATTCAAGTGTGTAAGATATTTGACATCTGGGGCATTGACTTTATGGGGCCATTTCCATCATCTCGAGCAAATACATACTACATGGGCGTTGACTATTTGTCAAAATGGGTTGAAGCGAAAGCTTTACCTACCAATGATGCCTGAGTAGTTGTGAAATTTTTAAAATCTCTTTTTGCTAGGTTTGGAACTCCACGAGCTATAATCAGTGATCGTGGTACACATTTCTAAATGATCAATTTGATCGTGTCATGCAAAAGTATGGTGTAACTCACCGTCTCTCTATGCAGCCACCACCCAAACAAAGTGGGAGTTAACCGTGGTATTAAAAGAATTCTTGAAAGGGCAGTGGGCAGGTGCATCACATCGGGATCTAAGCTGGATGGCACTCGCGCCATACGACTTATATAAACACCAATCAGCGTACTCCATACAAGCTTAGTGTATGGGAAGGCATGTCATCCCGCGATTGAGCTTGAGCACAAAGCATCCGGGCCTAAACATGCAAACTTCGATATTGACGGTGATGGAAAAGTTCAAATGAATGAATTAAATGAACTACGTGATAAAGCATACGAGAACTCTTTGATCTACAAACAAAAGACAAAGAAGATTCATGACTCCAAATCAAGAACCGTTTTCAACGTCGGTGATCAAGTCCTTCTTTTCAATTCAAGATTGAAGATTTTCTCAGGAAAATTAAAATCCCGCTGGTCTGTACCATTCACCATCACTAAAGTATTTCCTTATGGAACCATTGAGTTATCTCAACCCGATGGTCCAAATTTTAAAGTGAATGGTCATCGATTAAAACACTATTTTGGAGAGGACATTCCACCCATGGTTGTCCCGGATCTACAAACATTCCCCATGAACCAATGAATGCGGGGATCGAGTCAAGCTAGTGACTCGGTAATCAAAAATAGTAGCACACCATATGGGTTTTCACCGTATTGGACTTCTTCTCTACCACACCTAGTGTAGGGGAGTTGCCCAATGCTTGTATATAAGTACTCTCAAAAAAATGTTTATATATCAAAAATAAAATAATGGTAGTAGTATTATTTCCACTTTTAAGTTCGTTTAACGCAGCGGTACTTTGAATATTGAGGGCAATATTCATTATCTAGTGTGGGGAATTCTCACGAATTTTTATCATGTAATTATGCCCCCAATTCCCGTTTTGGCTAAAATGTTTTTGGAGTAAGTGTTTTGCACTTACTCGGCAAATGAAATCGGTCCCATGTCTAACCACATAAGGATTGGCTAATCGAGAGCAACGGCTCTTGGTAAAGATATCTCAAATCCGTTGACGGCTAGCAATTTGCCCAAAATTGTATGGTGTTGTTTACCATATCTTTAATTAGTGAAGAGTTGGCTAGTCCGAAGCAAATGGCTTAAGTAAAGACAAATCAAATCCGACTGTTGATGATTTGCTTTCCAAAATCATTTGGTTATCATTGTACCAAAGTTCTTACTTGAACTAAAACAATTGGCTACTCAGTAAGAAAAACTTTGTTAAAGAGATGAAATCCATTAGTTTTTCTCAAAGATTGCTAGGGTTAGCAATATCTAATGTGGGGATTGATGAGTGTGCAAATACCATTTTTTATCTGCTTGAATGCCAAAACATCCAAAACAAGAACATCAAAATGATAAAATATCACAAATAAGTGTTTTATGTGTTTCAAATGCAAAAATACCAAAATCGGATGAAAACATATCAAGTTTGCATAATTGGCAGTTTTAGTCTCCCAAGTTTCAAAAGTTGTCAAAATCAGTCCCCGTAAATCAAAATAAAGTAAAATATCATTTAAGGTCTATGGGATTCAAAAGTTGTCAAAACAAACCCTTCAAAGTTTAAAAGCGCAAAATTATAACTTTGGTTCAACTTCGAAAAAATTTCAAAAAATAGTCCTTGGATATTTAAAATGGAAAATAATCAAATGTGGTCCTTGTATTATTCATATTTGGCAGGTATTTCCTTGTATCTCTTTGGAAAATTGGCGGTTTAACCCTCACAATCTCAGAAAATTGCATAAATGGTCTTGTGTTATTAAGCTACCACTGACCTTATGTATTAAGACCCCCGAATAAACACAACCCCCATTTTGAACCCTGTGCCGTTATTAAAAACGGTCAAATAAATCAAACCAAAGCCAGTGCAACAACAATCTCCTGCACCCAACTGCAAAACCCGAAACGGAGTGGTTTCCACTCAGCCCCTGGTTTCCCACACTCCCTTTTATTTGGTCCATGCCAACTCATCGTTTCCGGCAGTGGGCTTATAGGTTTCTGCTTCCTTGCTTTGCAACTATGAAGAGCATCAATCAAGTCATACATCTCACATCAAGGCTTTTCAAACAATGCTTTAATTATCTCAGGCCTTAGAGATTAAGAATTTCTTTTTTAAAAGCTTGAGTTCATACTTCAAACATAATCTGGGTGACCTCATTATACTTGTGTACTCAGTTGCCCACTTCGGCTGGTGCTTAGTGGTAACATAATTTGCAGGGGTTAGGGAAGGACAAAGTAATTAATCATTGGTGAGTCTTTTGGCAACCCTCAAGACAATTCGGAGTTGTCGATACAATCATTGAAATTAGCAGTCCAAATTTCTCTAATCATAGATTTGAACAGGCTACTAGTCTGATGGGCGATTCTGACTTGAGCCATTTCTACAGATATAAAAGTTCAAAAGTTAGTACTTTTGATAAGTAAACATTCAAGAAAATAAAATACCCTTTGGTCAATATTCATATAATAACCATAGTATTTTCCTTGAATATTGGATCCTCATTATCATAGTTTCACCACATCGCTGATCTTAGTGATGAAAGTATATAATAGGTAATCGTTGAAAAACGATAATTGACAAACAAGTTTTCAATTCCAAAATTATGGGATTTACAATTTTGCCAAAACAATTAATGCAAAACGTAAGCATGTTTTATCCCATCTTATGCCTTAAGTCATAGGTCTCACTAACTAACTTAATTAAGTTGTCTAATTTAGAAACTGTAAATCATAAAGCTGAGGTCTCACACAACAACATAATTCACCTCTTTATTGTAATCTAGATCAAGGTCTCACATAACTAAATTAAAACTTCAATTGTTTCATATCATTAGATGGCATAAACTTAAATTTAAAGGGTACATTTTTTGACGTGTAATCAAAACTTATGTATAAAGAAGCATGCATACAACTTTATGACATAATATTTTCGAAAAAACTTACAATAGATTTTAATTGCTAAGATTGAATTCTACAAAGTTTTAATCGATGCGTTGAGAAACTTGCAACTTTGCACTAAGATGCTTCGTACATAAAATGGTTATACTAGGTAGCTCAATCCAACTCGCAGGGGCGGAGGACAGTGCTTGAAGCATAACCTTAGACATCCATTCAGTGAATTGTGCTCACTTCTTTATTAACCCCTTTACAGTTTGTTCTAATGGGTGAGCCGTTCTAACCATTTAGCATAGCATCAATCGATTAAAAATTCAAGAATAATTCTTAGATAACAAATCAATTTCGCCATTATTTAGTCCATTTAATTTTCTTTTCCAAAAAACTCTTTTTGCTTACTAACATGTCAAACAATTTATAAACAAAAGGCACTTTAATAAAAATTAAACACACTCAAATAATATAAACATATAATTAAACACTATAACATATGTAAAAACAATTAGCCACATGCATAATTATTTCAATAAACTCTAATAAACAATTCTAGGCGTAAATAAATGCATACATTAACTAGGACTTTCATCTCGCAAGAAGATGAGCCACATACATCGACAAAGTCGATTAAGTAAGTTTCAAAGTTAATAGTATACCAATTAGCACGTAACGAATTTTTATTAGTTATAATTGAGGTCTTCCCCAATTCAATAATTATTAAATAAATAAAACATGTGTGTATCACTTAACAATTAATCAATAAACAATAAACAATACTCCATGGCAAAACATGCATGTTCCACCATGGATTCCGCATAACAATTATAACCCAAGATACGCATATTACATGTCACATAACAATTATTCATTAATTAACCACATAAAATGCCCAGTAGCATGCAATCTTAGGGTTTCTACAAGTTTTACAAAATTAAAACCTAATTAAATAAATATAAGGGTAATCGACCCTATCAATAAAAAGTTAGGGTTTCGAATTCAAAACCCTAGAAACCATAAAAAGCATGCATATAATCATAAAGATTCAATTTTTTATGTGTTTCAGTAATTAATTACATCATATTAACGGCTCGTGATGCCACCGTTGGATTTTTATACTCATAACAATTATATATAAAACAAAGAACATCATCAAAGCATGCAGCGGAAGTAAATAGGAATAATATATGTAAATAATTAACCAAACAAGAAAGTGCGTACCTTTTAGCAATTCAAGAATCAAACGTTGATTTAACAAGAACCAAAACCCAAAACCCTAATTTAGGGTTTATATAATTCGACCTATACAAAAGTCGACCACCAAGATTTACAAGCTCAAGCGTGCTTGTCCTTCGTTCTTGTACACACGTACTAATAGCGATTTGATGTGGAAAAGCTAGTTCCTTGAATCACAAATAAACCAAACACTTGTATCTTTGATTTAAGCAAAATCAAAAACCCTTGGGGTTTGGGAGTTTCGACCGGCCACACAAAGAGGGAGAGAGGAGAGGAGAAATTAGGTTATTGGTGATCCAAGATTAAGTTGTGAATGAATACAAGGGATTGTATTTATAGTTAACTTAACTTCGAGACTAAGATTGTGTGGGATTGGGTTTGGAATACCCCAACCGATCGGCCTAGTCTCCCAAGAGGGATTCTAGAACCTTCTCGACTTCTAATTTCATTCTTAGTCCTTCTAGTTAATATTTATGACCGTTAAGTAACTAAATCCTCGTTAATTATTTAACTATCGTTATGTTTTATTTCATGACTAATAATTAATAATAATAACGTTTTATTTATATTAATTATTTACATCAATTCTCATACGTAATGTGTGCAATCCCGAAGTCTCGAGTTCGAATCCGGACATACTATTATTTAAATATCCATAAAACCTTTCAGTTATGTCATTGGTCGGTTTTTGACACCGAAATACATTACTAAACACAATTAGTTCACAACAAATGAGCACATTAAACTCCAGGGTTATAGGTTCTATTAAAAACAATCATACTTGATCCTTTTAAGCCTAAATAAAACCATATTTTCCAAAAAACAATTAATTGTAACTTTGTAAGAGATAAAAATAAAATGTACGATCATCATTAGCACCATGATAAAGCTTAAGAACTTAGGAATACATGGATAATGATCTGGTTAGTAAGTTGCAACAAACGTGTTTACTTTACTTTAGTTTGTTTATAAATGACAACCACTTTAAACATGAGATTCATGAAGACATTTGCCTATTTAATAATGAAATTTGTGCTTTCATAAGACTGTGTGTCACTAGCAAGGTGAAAACTTATATTATAACGAATGAAGTAATGGTTTTGATGTACTCGCTAAACCATTTCTTCACCTTAATGTTGGTCATGATTTGCTATTATTGAATGTACATGAATAGTTTATAGCAAGGTTTCCAATATCAAAATCTTACTCAGATTCGTTATCGTCATAGCAACGAGATCATAATATCGGATCAGGACTTTAAAATCCTATTATAAAATCATTTTCTTAATAGGGTTCTTTTTTTCTTTTTTTTTAACTTGGCATAAAAGGATGTATGAACGACATAAAATTATAAAAGGATTAGTTCAGTTGGCCACATGAGCTCCTTCTGAAGCTTGAGAGATGTTTTATTAATTGTGGATAGATCGATCGAGCCCTCAAGGTTAACTTTTGACCTGGTTGCGTTTCATCTCTTATCCAAGATAAACACATATATAAACCTCATCAAAATAATATATAATGCAAGTAAATCATTTGAAAAGACAACTTAATTTATAGTATACAATGTACAAATAGAGACTCGAAGGAGTGTGCAATATGTGTTATCGCACATGGCCTTCACTGAAAATGGACCACATTTTTATTAGTTTTACATATAAATACGTATAATATTAAATATATATGAGTCACATAATTCAAGTTTTTGTGCAATATCTTTTTAGTTTAAAAATGTAATAAAACCTCTTTGTTGTTATTGTTTAGTGTCACCGAAATTCACAAGACGACCTTGCAACATACGTACAACCTGCAATTGTTCAACCACAAGAAACATAGGGTGATTACGCATGAGTAGGGGTTTTATTCGGGTTGACACAGTCGGGTTTGGGTCGATTCGAGTCAAGACTTGAAAAAACATACCTGAACCCGACCATGTTTACAACTCGGGTTGGGTCAATTCGGGGTCGGGTCAATTCGAGTCGGGTCATCTCGGGTTCGGGTTTACTCGTTTAAAAATAGTACAATCTTGGTGTTTACGTACAAATTAAAGGGAAAAATGAAACAGTCACTGGTTGACTCAAACCCAGTAAGAGTACGAGATATCATAACCGAAGAACCATATTTAGAACTCGAGTCAATTCGGGTTAACCCATTGACCCGACCCGGAATGCAATATTCGGGGTCGAGGTCGGATCGGGTCGACTTATATGCATTTAATTAAATATAGAAAATATTACACCTTTGGTCCCTGTGGTTTACAAAGATTTCATGTTTAGTCCCTAAGTTGTTTTAATTATACCATGGATACCCATTTTTGAAACCTTTCACTCATTTAGTTCCTATTTTGGATTGGCCGTTAGTTTATCCATTAAGTGTTTGCACGTTAGTCCTCCGCTAAGATTTTTGCACCATTAGTCCTCATTTTTAAATATGAACCAAAAATCGCTTTTCCTCGCTTTCAGCCCATCTTTTGCATTTGCCGTTTTTTTATTACATTTTCGCCTGCTTTCAAGTTTTGTAGCTTTACAATACGCCCCGCTTTTTTACATTGCTTTAAACGCTTTCATATGTTTTTACGCTTTTGTCCATTTTTATGTTTCGCCCTGTTTACCGCCATCTCAGATTTTACATTTTCGCCGTATTTCAATGCCATTTTTTTATCAAGCCATCTCGCTTTTTTCCGCGTTTGTTTTATATGTATTTATCTGTTTTTACGCATCCATTTTTTCCGCTTTCTCCCCTTTTTACGCTTACGGGCCTTTATGTTAAAGAAGTTTTGCTTTTACTAGCCATCCATTTTACGCGGTTTTTTCACTTTTACGCTGCCGAACGCAAATGCTGTACCGTTTTTACATTTATCATTTGGTTTTATACTTTTGTAGGCTCTTTACGCTAGTCCATTTTTGCTGTCGCATTTTGTTTTCTTCATCCGTGATTTTACATTTTGTTATTTAAACGTTATCCAATTTTATCGCTTCCGCTTGTTTTATACGCTCGTTCCTTATTACGTTCCGTATATTTTTTAAGCTGCTTTTTACGTTTTGTTGTTTTTATGTTTCGTTGTTTTATATGTTTTTGTCCATTTTTACATTTTCATCCGCTAAAACCCAAAACGGACAAAACTATTAAAACCCAACAAAACGTAAAACAAAACAAATAGATAAAAGGATGAAATGAAAACGAGAAAAGTAGACAAAATATAACAAACGGACGAAAACGTAAAAAAATAGACGAACACGAAACGGTATAAGAAAAGCGAAAAGATGAAAACGCGAAAAATCATTTAAAAACCAAAAATGACGCTAAAAACGCAAAACGTAAAACCGGATCGGAAAACCTAGAAACCCGACTAAAGACGATAATAATGAGCGTAAACCTAAACAAAACAAAAAGTAGAAACGCTTTAAAAATTTAATACTTTGAAATCAGAAAATGGACAAAATGCAAAAATGACAAAACGTAAAATGATCGAACACGCGAAAATGGACAAAGCAAAAAAATGACGGAAAAGATTAAAACGCAAAACGGATAAATTAACGTCAACAAGACGTGAAAAATCGACATGAAAACATAAAAAACGGACAAAAACCTAAAACGTACACATGCTTAAATGTATTATGAAAACGCTTAAAACACTAAAATGTAAAAAAAAATGATAAAACATTAAAAATGACAAAAGCAAAATAATGGATCAAAAACGTGAAAAGTAATCTTCAAAAACGGAAAATGGCATTTAAAACCAGAAAAAGATTGATAAAAGCGAATAAAAACGAAGTCTTTAATTCATTTTAAAAATGAGAATTTAAATCTGAAAAAATTTAATGGAATGACTAACGGTGCAAACACTTAACGGATAAACTAACGGCTCATCCAAAATAAGAACTAAATGAGTACAAAGTTTCAAAAATAAGTATCTCTGAAATAGTTAAAACGATTTAAATAATGAAATCTGAGCAACCCACATATACCAAACGTGTAATTTCTTCTTAAATATAATTTATGGCTTGCTTTTTCCTGCTACAAAGTACACGAAGGGCATGTTTGTTTAGTTTTTTTATTAAGTCCTGTTAAAATAAAGTTTACTGTCGGAAATATGCCGCTCGCTTGTAGATGAATAAATAGTTGTTTTGTTTTGTGTTGAATAAAGTGTCACGAATTAAAAAAATATCACTATACCCTTTTATTGGAAATAAAGTTAGAAGTTGGAGGGTAAATACGTAAAATTAGGATAAAATGGATGACTTAATTTGTAGATCCTCATCCCCATGGCTTTTTCTAGAAGGTCACATGTTAGTTTTAAGCACTAAACAAACATTCATTTTGTGACTTAATTAACTTAACTATTTTTCAATTAAGACACATTAAGTTGTTATCAAACACCACCGAACAGTGCTATGGAAATCATTAGCCGTTGGATCATCTGCACTTTTGATAAGAAGAGCAAGCTTCGTAGCCACATTTTTAAAATGATTTAAATAATGAAATTTGAGCAAACCACAAATACAATGTACAAGAGCAGTCTCGGAAGAGTGTGCAATAACTATTATCGTGCATGGCCTTCACTGAAAATGAACCACATTTTTATTAGTTTTACATATAAATACGTATAATATTAAATATATATAAATCATATAATTGAAGCTTATGTGTAATATTTTTTTAATTTAAAAATGTAAAAATACCTCTTTGTTGTGGACTGGCCACCAAAATTCACAAGAGGAACTTACAATATTACGTACACAATCTTGATCACATAATGTTCAAGCTTGTGAGACAATTAAATATAATTTCAAGCTTGCTTTTTCCTGCTACAAAGTACACGAACAGTGCTAAGGAAATCATTAGCCGTTGGATCATCTGCACTTTTGATAAGAAGAGCAAGCTTCGTAGCCGTTGGATGAATATGCATTTACTTTAACCTCGTTTTGTCAGTTTTTAAGTAGCTAATGAGAGAATGACGTGTGTAAATCCTAGTTCTAGTGGTTTTTGGGTATAGCTTGGAGGACAATTATGGCCTTGTTTAACAACTAATTAATGGATATTTATGTCTCAGTTTCTAGTTTTAAGTCGTTTTATGTCTCAGTTTCTAGTTTTATAACGTTTGATACTTACTTCAAATAATTAAAAAAAAATACTGTTATACCCTTTTATTTGAAATAAAGTTAAGAAGTTGGAGGGTAAATACGTAAAATTAGGATAAAATGGATGACTTAATTTGTAGATCCTCATCTCCATGGCTTTTTCTAGAAGGTCACATGTTAGTTTTCAGCTTAATTCAAAACAAACATTCATTTTGTGACTTAATTAACTTAACTATTTTTCAATTAAGACACATTAAGTTGTTATCAAACACCACCAACAAAGGTTGCTATGGAAATCATTCAGTGCTGATCATCTCAAGACTTTTGATAGAAGAGCAAGCTTCGTAGCCACATTTTTATAATGATTTAAATAATGAAATCTGAGCAAACCACAAATACAATGTACAAGAGCAGTCTCGGAAAAGTGTGCAATAACTATTATCGTGCATGGCCTTCACTGAAAATGAACCACATTTTTATTAGTTTTACATATAAATACGTATAATATTATAATATATTATATATATGGAAAAGTAGCTCCAACATTAGGAAACCATTAACTATTAATCAATTCCTTAATTCTTCATATTATTGGTTGATGGGTTGTGTTTACTCTTTTAATATGGCCATTATGTCATAACGTACACTCTTGGCTGTTTGTTATTGGCCAAATGGAGTTCCCAAATTTACTGTTCACTACAATTAGTGACTAACCACTTGCTAATACTCTTTGTTCTTCTCTATCCAGACACTTCCAAACACTTCTCCGGCTTTCTCCTTCCTCCTCTCCCACCAACTATGTTAGTAGAGTGATCTAAGAAAATCAGCATAAAACAAGATCAAACTTAAGGAAAATAAGAAAACCCAAATTGACATCCGAAGTATCAGATCATCGATAATTTAGTTTGTTTTTCGAAGATTTGTACTCTTAAGATAAGTAGGCACACATACACTGGTGCAACTTTTTGAGTTTTATTCTTCTTTCAAACAATTTCTTTCGCATGCTTAATCTATCCATGTATTGATTTTTGTGTTATATTTTTCTGTGTTGGTTGGAGATGTGACTAATTTCAAGATTTTAAGATCAATTTGTAAGCTGCATCAACCTTAATTACATTATCTTTGACATTTCATATTTTTAGGTTCTGGAGGATTACAATATTTTTGAATCTGATGATTTTGTTGAAATTAGCAGCGATTTTTAAATGTTTGATGTTGTCTCATTCAAGAACATGTTCACGAAAAGGGCAAGCGAGGGAAATAGGGTTCCGGAAGAGTATTACTGGCTTCAAGACTTCAAGAGATACTATTAATATAAAAGATTATATTTTTGTTTATCAAATCAACCATATTATGGTGTAATTTATAATCATATTTTTTTGGGAGTATTTGGATTAGCTTATTTATGTGGCTTAAGGGGTTGTTTATTATAGAAAAATTTTGTAAGCCTATCAAGTCAAGCTTATGAGCTTTAAAAAGACATTAAGCTCAACTTGATAAGCTTATAATCCTACACCGGTCACACATAATGTATTAAGACAAAAAATGGCGTCATTTTAAACGACCATTAGGATGTTTTATAATGTAAGTAAGTCAATGATGTTAATTTATCGCTTTCCTCATGCACTCACCGTGAATCAGATCTTGGTCGGCACCCAAGACCGAGTAATTCGCAGCGATGTCGGTGCTTGGTACCGCTAACATATTCATAAAGCTGGAATTCATTTCAGAGTTATCAAGGTGTCCAAATTTATCTTGAATGGTTGCAAATAAGTCACAACCTTGGTAGGTTAATCATAAAGTAGCTTATCTTTGGCTCAATTGCGGTGCTACACTTGAACAATTTTATGATGCATTTTTCTACGGGTTCTTAACTCTCCTTCAAGATGATAGCAGCAAAGCCCATTATGGACCAATGTTATATTTATATTTATTTAAGCATTATTCATATTACATGAAACATTGTGGTATGTTAATTTTTCTTTATATTAAAATGGTGAAGTTGTGGTATATATTGGTTGAAGATCGCTAAGATTTTGCTCCATATGTTGCTTACGAACCAAAAGTGCAATTTACTATATACTTTAATGTCGATGAACGATGGTTGTGTGTTAATGTTGATATGCAATATTTCTTGGATAGTTTTCTTACTAATGCTATTTTGTCTCGTGATATCAATAGAGATAAGCAACTCACTAACCTTCAAAGATTCATCCCATCATTCAAAATAATTAAATTTCACGGCTTCATAGTTGTGAAAATAACCTTTTTGATTTGAAAAGATTAATGTGACCGCTTTTAGATACTAGGATTATTCCCTAACCGACTTAAATAAAAAAAGCTAGTTAGACTTAATGCTAAATTATATCACCGACCGACCTAAGGGGTGGTTTACAACTTTATTACTTCCACAACTAATAATCATCTCAGATAAAAGCTTATTTTAATGATTTTTCTATCATCCGGCGTTAATTAAGGTGAGTTTTCACTTTTTCATTCATTCTAATCCCAAGCATAGTTTAACAATAACTAAAATCAACGCACAACAAATCCATCTTTTACTACATGACATTGCAAGCCGCATTTAAAAGATTACCAACGACGTTCCCATGCCTTTTTATGTCGATCATGGCCCACAACAAACTCCTACTTACGTAATTACCGTTTGACATTTGACATACAAACATTCCATTAATACATTTAAAGTTCTTATATCCATTCATACTTTTATACCTTAAAAGTAGTTTAAAGTTATCCTAATCATCAATCTTGTATGTTTTGTGTCTTACTCCATAAATTCGTTTATGTTTAATTCAAGTGATACGTGCAAACATTAAAGCCAACAACATTACTAAGACCAATCATGATGGTTTTTATATGGTAGTTAAGATTTTTCTTAGGTGATGTTCCCTGCTTGCCACCAACAACTTCATTGCATTTTTTGAGTTCTCTTATATAGGCATAAGTTAAATTTACATAAATTTGTATTGCTTTGTATTATGCATATGTTATCTCAAACCGAGACACACACACAATAAAACCAAACTTACCTGCGTTTTTTGACTAAATCCTTTTACGGCCACCCTTTAAAAATTATGGTTTATGGTTGAGCAATTTTAACTTAGTTCAAGGTTGAGTTGTCAAGTCTTCTTTGATGTTGTAATGCGGAAAACCACTGGAACCAAGATGAAAGCAAATAATCAAATTTGAAACATCTACATTTTAATGATGACCGGCCACAAATTTTTAGCACGCTCAAGCCCATAAAGGTTAAATAAAGCTATTATCATGTTTAAATTACTTTTTAATGTCCAATCTTGATGGTCACTTAATGCGCTAATTCACTTGCAAGTAATTAAACAAGCATGATGCGAAATATTGATCTCCATTTAGATTCACTTTATCATAGACCCAAATTGAGTCAATCTTTACGTGATTTTGTCTTATATTAATAGTGGCCTAAAATTCGATATGCACAAACGCACATGTCTATTTTTCGACCCATTTCTTCCAACAAATTGGTAATCGGGCTCACCTCCACACTCCCCGACAAGATCAGCCACCTTAACCGAAAAGTCGCCTGTCGTTAATTGATGATGCGGCACGCTAGCGATTAATGAACATGGAAATCTATATTTTAATTATCATTCACATTATTGACTCTTCCATTTCTTGGTAAGGGCTTATTATTTTAACCTTTGCTATTTTCTATACTTGACCAGCATTTGGTGATCCTCTAGGCTGCTGCTGCAATACACCTCATGGTTATTCTATATTGATAGAAAAGGTTAGCATCCAATAATAGCATTATCTTTTATTAATATAATACAAAAAGTGAGATAGTTAATGCAGGGATTGAACCTGATTCGGTATTAACTTCATTGTACAACAATTTGAAAATCTAAAACATGTCTTTGGTGAAACGTATTCAGCTACCATATTGTTGTATCATATTTCAAAAATGTTGTCTATTTGATGATCTGAATGACCAATGGGGTTGTCTCTTTAGTTATGAAAGTCAGTTTTATATTTTAAAAGGTATTCTTAATTTAACTCTTTTGTTTTAACATAAGTTAGGTTGCAAGTAATGTTAGGTAATTAAAAAAAAAACCATTATTTGAAGTTAAAATAATGCAAGACATTTCAATAGTTTATACCAATACAAACTTTATAAGAGACCATTTGAGCGGACGTCATAGGCATCCTTCCCGAGCGGCAAGATATACTAACAATTGCACCTACATATACATCATCACAATTGTTCTATGCATCGATAAAGCATTCCCGCAGCAACGCGCGGGCTAACTTGCTTGTTAAATATATATAAATCATATAATTGAAGCTTATGTGTAATATTTTTTTAATTTAAAAATGTAAAAATACCTCTTTGTTGTGGACTGGCCACCAAAATTCACAAGAGGAACTTACAATATTACGTACACAATCTTGATCACATAATGTTCAAGCTTGTGAGACAATTAAATATAATTTCAGGCTTGCTTTTTCCTGCTACAAAGTACACGAACAGTGCTAAGGAAATCATTAGCCGTTGGATCATCTGCACTTTTGATAAGAAGAGCAAGCTTCGTAGCCGTTGGATGAATATGCATTTACTTTAACCTCGTTTTGTCAGTTTTTAAGTAGCTAATGAGAGAATGACGTGTGTAAATCCTAGTTCTAGTGGTTTTTGGGTATAGCTTGGAGGACAATTATGGCCTTGTTTAACAACTAATTAATGGATATTTATGTCTCAGTTTCTAGTTTTAAGTCGTTTGATACTTACTTCAAATAACGTTAACAAAAAATAGTACTACATTTAAAGAATTTAAAAAAAAGTTGCCTTCAATGAATACTAACAACTTGAAGCTGGACATTAGCTATGATGGCATGGTTTATGGTTTGGTTTGGTTTATGATGTCTATGACATTAATGACGTAGATTCTTGTATATAGGTAGACATTATTGTGTTAACTTTTCTACAAGCCTTATATTTGTCAAAGGTCATTGATTCCGAAATTTTGGAACTAAACTTTTGGAACATTGAACAAGAAATAGATTCATTTCTCATATTAAATTTCAATCTACCATTAAACATCAATGAAGATGGTAGTACTCTATTGCAAAAATGTAATGACATATTGATATGAAACAAATAAGTGAACCGGATAGACCAACTTACATTCTTACTCATTGCTACAATTTAGATGGCCTATCTTTTTTTCACATTTAACATATTGCGAGTACATATTTACATGTATCTTTCAGTTTGCACCAAATACTTTTGCGATGTACAAAAAACGAAACAAAAGGGAAAATTGTTATTGTAGTAATGCAATTCAGATCAAATGAATATAAGAAGTTCAAAAATACCAAAAGTTTAAAAAATATATATAGAGGTAGTTCTTTGTTGTGCCCAGGTATTTAAAAGTTTTGTGGTTTGTGTGTGTGTTTTCTTTTATTTGTTTTTGTTGGTTATGCTTTTTATTGTGGTTGTGGCCGTCTTACTATTTGTTTATGATTTGTGTGTAGTTTTAGAAAGACAAAGCTAAATTAACGATAATGTGATCAGACTATCGTGCGGAGGGAGGGGTTGACTAGGTGCTAAGCCCCCTCCAATAAGCCCATCTATTGTATTAATACAACAACAATATTTAGCAACTTAACTTTGATTTACAAGTGGCCTTTCCCAAATATGAGGAATTTTCAAATGCTTACTCTTATTTTAGTGCTTACCAATGGATAAATCCTCACCATCCATATAGTTTGATCTAATAGTGAGGATAAACCTAAGATTTAATATGGAAACCTAAGTCCATGTTTTTTTTATCCTTGTTCTTTGTCTTTTTGTTACTCTTATTTATTATTATTATTTTTTAATTCACGTTACTATTTCAAATTCATGGTTTTTTCTTTATTTGACTTTTTTTTGGCAATTCACGTGACTATTTTAAATTCATGTTTTTGGGAATTGGCTTTGTTTTTGTTCACGTTTTTTCATTATTTTTTTTAATTTTAAATTCACGTTTTTTTTATTCAAGTTTTTTTTTCGCTTTTACGCTATCTCGTATTCATATTTTTTTCGTTTTTATACTTTTTCATTCGTATTCATATGTTTTCGTCTTTTTCGCTGCTGCCGATTTCATCCGCTGCATGCGTATCCGCAGACGCTCGCCCCGCCGACGCTTAAACGCTTTCATACGCTTATATACATTTTCGTGATGAGTTTTTTTTCGCCATACGTTTCGTCCGTTTTTGCATTTCGCTGCTTTACGCCGCCCTCGTTTATAACGCTGCCTCAGCCATACGTTTTATATGTTTTCTTAATACCGCCGCCGGCGCACGTTTCATTTATTTGCTTTACGCCGTCCATTTTATTACGTTTGCTTCATTTTCCTACGTTGCCGCTCGTCCATTTTTCATACATTTTAGACGCTTTTACGCTTTCATACGTTGCCTTACGTTTTGGCCATTTATTTTGTCCGTTTTTTAGGTTTTCATGAATTTTCATCCGCTTTTAGATTTTTGTCGATGTTTACGTTTTAATGTATTTTCGCCCATTTTCGCACGTTTTCATACGTGTCATTTGCCACGCTTTCCGCGACTTTTTCGCCTTTTTTCACGTTTTCATCCATTTTATCGCTTTCCGCTTACATTTTCCGTTATTCGTTTTGTCATTTTATACGTTTTGTTCGCTTTCGCATTTTGTCCGCTTTTATTTTATTTTGTCTATTTTGATGCTTTCATTTTTGATATTTTGTAAGTGACACTTATTTATCTTTTGTGCTATACGAAATGCATTGTATTACATTTTCATCATGTATGTGTTATACTGCATACTCAACTAAGAATGTGATGGTTGTGTTTTTTGAAAATATTTAGGAAGATTTTGTGTTTTTATGATATTATGAAATATTATAAAGTTGTTCAATCAAGAGATGTTATGATATTTTGTTACTTGTGGTGGATTCTATTTAATGGATACATTGTGCATGTTTCAATATGTTTTATAGCGGGGTTTAAAAATATCTATGGTTGAATCAAGTTAAATAAGTTATGGTTGAAGATACATCTATAAACAAATTGAGGAAGCTCAAACACTTGTGATATCACAAGTGATATCACCTCACTTGTGATATCACACGTGATATCATGTGTGATAACACCGCTGATATCACCTGTGATATCATGTGTGATATTACCGGTGATAGCATGTGTGATATCATAGTTTATATCACTTGTGATATCTCAATGATATCACATATCATGATATCAGTGTGATATCACCGTGATATCTTGTGTGATATCACATGTGTTTGAGCTTACTCAATTTGTTTATAAAGATGTGTGCTTTCTTCAACTATAACTTCTTTAGTTTTTTGATTCAACTATAGATTTTAAATTCGCTATAAAACCTATTGAAACATGCACAATGTATCCATTAAATAGAAAAATCCACCACAAGTCTAACAAAGTTTCAACATCTTTTGTTTTCAGTTAAACACATTTTCTAATATTTCATATTATCAAAAAATACAAAAATCTTCCTAAATATTTTCAAAAACACAAATAAAAAAGCCAGAATCAAATGTCAGTAATATATAAGTGATGTTTATTATCATTTCTTTCATATATACTTGGTAAAATACTAAATTCTTATCACATTTGGTATGAATTTAATATTTCACATTATTAGAGTATACAACTGATAACACATATATGAATAGTGTAATACTCTTCATCTTTCTTACAGTGTTATATCACAAGAGATAAATAAGTGTCACTAAAAAATATCAAAATGAATAAAAAGGAAGCAAACTATGAAAATAGAGACTTGATATATTCTCAAAATCAAACAAGTGTTGCATTAAATTAGCATTTTTTGAACAAAATAAGAATTCACCTTAAGAGACTTTAACCCTTTTATTTCTACTAAGAGTATAATACATTGATTGCATTAACAAAATATGGCTAATTTGTATGAAAGGCACAAAAACTATCTTGTAACTGAAAATTATAAAAATATTAGAAAATACATAGGTGATAATATATAAAAATATACAGAGCAATGAAATATCTTAGGTAATATTAAAGGTTAAAAAACATACTTGTTTGTTTATGAAATATCACAAGTGATATTAGACATTAACTTTTTATAATAAAATATCACAATTGATATTAGACATGTAACATAATAAAGTTTAATAATAAGCTTCAAAACATATGAAAATAGACAAAACGTATATAAAATCAGAAAACAAACGAAAACGTATGAAAACAACAACAAAACGATATAAAACGAATGAAACATATAAAAACGTATGAAAAGAAAAAAGCGTCTCACAACGGACTAAAACGAGCAAAAACGGAGGAAAATGAACGAAAATGGACGAAAATGTCTAAAACGGACGAAAGCGCCTAAAATGGACGAAAACGTAAAAAAGGACAAAGCGTATATAAACCTATGAAAAACGATGAAAATGTAAGAAAACGAACAAAACGTAGCAAAACGACGAATACGTGATAAAACGGACCAAAACGAAAAAACAATTTAAAGGTATGAAACTCAAAAAAAACGGACGAAAACGAAAAGAAAACGAAGCGAAAACATAGGAAACGGACGAAAATGTAAGAAAATAGGCGAACGTAAGAAAACGTTTGAAAACGGACAAAACGTAAGAAAACTGACGAAATACATGAAAATGGACTAAACGTATGAAAACGGATGAAAACGTAAGAAAACGGAGAAAACATAAGAAACGGAAAAAACGAAGAAAACAAAAAAGAAAATGTAAGAAAACATTAGAAAACGAATTCAAAACGTAAGAAATGCATAAAAACGTATGAAAACGGACGAAAATGTAAGAAAAAGACAAAACGTAAGAAAAAGGATGAAAACGGATTAAAACGTATGAAAACGGACAAAAACGTATGTAAACAGACGAAAACGTATGAAAACGGACAAAAACTTAAGAAAACAAACTAAAACGTAAGAAAACGGACGAAAAGCATTTAAAACTAATGAAATCGATGAAAAAAGCATAAAACGTAAGAAAACGGATGAAACGTAAGAAAACAGACAACGTAAGAAAACGGACGAAAACGTATGAAAACGTACGAAAACGTAAGAAAACGAATGAAACGTATGAAAACGGATGAAAACGTATAAAAGCGGAGAAACCGGACAAAAACGTATGAAACTAAAAAACGGAAAACAAACAAAAAAAAAACGTGAAATTAAAAAAAGTGATTAAAAAAATTACGAATAATGAGAAAATAAATAAGAAAGATAAAAAGACAAGAAAAAGACAAGAAAAAAGCATGGACTTAGGTTTAGACATATTAAATCTTAGGTTAATCCCCACCATTAGATCAAACTAGATGAAAGGTGAGGATTTATCCTTTAGTATGCAAGAATTTTTGAGTATGCAAAATAAAGTGCTTCTCCCAAATATATCTTATATCCATAATAAAAGAAAAAGAAAACATTCAGCATGTAAAAATGTCTCCTATTTTAGTGGCAAATTAATTGAAGAAAAAAATTCGATCGTGAGTCATAAGGAAACCATTTTCTATCTTAAATGCTTCTTTCAATATTATGAGGAAACAAACATAAATTTTGTGAGTCATAGGAAACAAACAACGTATACTTCTTATCTTTTAGATATGAGGAAACCCCAACCAAGTCAAGTCTATGTAAAAGTTCAGTGGTAATCAAAGATTGTATCTCATAATCCATTTATTTATATCAATTTAAATTATATTTTTGCCAAAAAAAAGGCCCTATATCGTTATAACAATAAAGTAGAAAACTTATCCATTCCTTGTATTTTTGCATGCAAAATAATTTCAAATCTTTCCTCCAAGATGTTAAAAGATTATTGTCACAACTCACAAATTTGCTTCTTGATGATTATTTTAGGAAAATGATATCCCGAGCTTGGGGGTTATTTATATGAGGTTTTAAGTTGAAGATAAGAATCATTTTATGCTTAGAGACCATCACACCTAACATACAAACTAAAAAAACTTGAACGAGCACTATATCTTAACAGCCTAACGAGTAGTGAATTGAGCGGCCACAAAGGTCGACTTGGGCATAACATTCTGGTCAATCTACATCCATTATACAGATGTTTATGTATCTTTACTTTTTACATGTTAAAATAAATTGTGTAGAAAAGATAACTCGTCAGAATTTATATTGTTGCCATTTCAGACTTGTATAAAAGAACACTCCATCTTTAATTTTTTTTACTTTTTACATGCGAAAATAAATTGTGTCGAAAAGATAACTCGTCAGAATTTATATTCATCATGAGCTGGCTACTTCATAACTTCATACTATGGTGAGAAGTTAAGTACCGAGTAGTTGGAATGTTGGATATGATGAGTCTAATGAAAGTATTGGATTATCAAAAGAACAAGTTGCCACCTCTAATTCATATGTTTAATATTAATTAAGGTAAAAAAAAAATTCGTCGTAATATTTCATTTCACAAACAAATTTAAAAGTACAACGTTTATGCATTTAGTTTAGAATTAATCTAGTCGATCATGAGATGTGCCTTTGGGAGAAGCGAGCCGGACCACCACGAAGATATTCGTATCGGCGACCAGATCTTACCACCCAAGGAGTCTTATAGATATCTGGGATCGATGATTCACAAATCTGGGAGGATAGATGAGGATGTAACCCACCGGATCAGATCTGGTTTGGCGAAATGGATGCGGCGTCGGGAGTGCTCTGTGACAGGAACGTCCCATTAAAGCTAAAGGGAAATTGGCGAGGGCGATTAGGCCCGCTATGTTGTATGGATCCGGTGTTGGCCCATCTCAAAGGCCCACGATACGTAGAGGTGGCCGAATCGAGAATGCTGAGATGGACTTGTGGTAAAACCTTGCGTGACATGATCCCGAACGGAGTTTTAAGAGAAAAACTTGGCGTCGTAAATATTATCTCGAATATGGAGGAAGGTAGGTTGAGGTGGTTCGCCATGTCGGGAGGAGGCCCCAAACGGCGCCGGTTAGAAGGGTCGAGGCGCTGGTAGTAGATGGCGTGAGAAGAAGGAACCAATCTCAGGTGGGAGGATAGACTTAAGCTAGACATGTCGAGCTTCTCTTGTCGGAGGACATGACCTCAGATAGGAAGGGGTAGAGAGATAGGATTAGAATCTGCGGGTAGATTTGGCTAGGGTCTTGGGGGGTTAGGTGGTTTTTTGGTGGGTATAGGCTTCTAGGCGTTTCTTGGTTGTTTTTCGGTCTTTGGCCCCCTTTTTTTGCTTTGCCTAGCTCTAGGCCCCGTGCGTTGCTTTGCTTTTACTTTGTATTTCTATGGTTTGCCTGCTTTTCTTGCCCTGTTTTTCGGTTTTGGGTGCCTTGGTTTTGTTGCTTTGCTTTTTCTTTAGGCCCGTGCGTGTTTTGTTTCTTTGCATTTCCTTTAGGCCCGTGCGTGTTGGTTTTTGCCCTGCTCTTTGTAGCTCCCTTTTGGTTTGCCTGCTCTCTATTTGGTTTTTTGTTCCTTTGTTTTTTGTGTTTGTGTCCGGTTTTTGTGTGCCTTTGCCTGTGCCCTCTCCCGTGCCCCTATGCTTTGTTTTACTTGCTTTCGTTATTGCTTGTGCTTGCTTTTTTTCGCCTCATTTCTCTTCACTTTCTCACCCGCGACACTGCACTTGCCGAGGTCCTCTTGGAAGCGTCCTCCCTTTTCCCGGGTTTACCCGGGGGCAGGGGTAAGATATGTCTATATTTTTACCTCCCCTATACCCCGCCCCGGCGAGATTGGGTTTGTTGTGTTGTTGTTGTTGATCGTGAAATCTATCTACTTGCCATGTCTAAGTTTTTGTTACACCACAGTGATTTAGAAAGATAAATACATAAACTTTGTACTTCTAAATTTATTTACATTATAAAACATTTTGTTCTTTTTCTTTGCCTGCACATAGAAAACCCAATCTTTAACTGATCAAAGTATCAAACGAAATAAGTATCACATGTATTCATTAGATCCCGCTTGTTAAAATATACGAATATCGTTTCGAACATGATTCATTTTGTAACTTTAGCAAAATATTTAGGCTCAAAAACCGCCCAAATTAAACTAACTTTCGCCTATTCGATTCGTAAAATACTTCACCCGATATGATTCGAGAATAGGTGAAACCAAAGTTACTAGATTGACCACAATGTTATGCCCAAGTCGACCTTTGCGGCCTCTCAATTCACTACTCGTTAGGCTGTTAAGATGTAGTGCTCGTTCAAGTTTTTTAGTTCGTATGCCAGCTGTCATAGTCTCTAAGCATAAAATGATTCTTATCTTCAACTTAAAACCTCATATAAATAACCCCAAGCTCGGGATATCATTTTCCTAGAATAATCATCAAGAAGCAAATTTGTGAGTTGTGACAATAATCTTTTAACAACTTGGAGGAAAGATTTGAAATTATTTTGCATGCAAAAATACAAGGAATGGATAATTTTTTGTTTCCAGACGTTGAGTATATATCTATATACTATAAATAAATAAAAAATCAAAAAGTGAAAAGTGAATAGTTGAAACTAAAAAAAGAAAATGTTGAAAACATATGTTTCAAAAGAAAATATTAATGCATATTGAAAAACGGGTTGACCCGGAACGCTCAAACCCGGCGGGTTGACCCAGTTTAATCTGAACTATTTCTTCAAACCAACCCGTCGGGTTGACCCATTTTAAATTGACCCGTTTTTTGACCTGAATGGTTCAATCAGTTGAACCACACGGGTTAGCCGGGTTTCAAAATAGTATGTTTAATCCTCAAATCCTCAAATTTTATTATTTTTCATTTATAATCCATAAACTTCATTTTATCAATAAAACTATCTGTCACTATAAAATCTCGTTGCTATGCATCGATACTTATCTTGTAGTTATATGAGTACATGTTACAAAGTAGTATACATGTAAGTAAAAGAAAAGAAATGGAAAGATACATTATATCGTGTTTATTTTAAGAAGTACCGCCTTTTTTAAAAACTACTGTTATTTAACAGAAAACTCAAATGAGTAAGTTGAGGTTTGTTGAGAGTGAGGGGGTTAGTTGTGGAGGTTTGTTATAGTGATGTGGAGGTGATGAAGAGATGAAGGCTTGTCACGACACTTAGAGCTCTTAAATTTAAGACCACTAAGTTTTACGCTTTTTTTTTTTTTTTTTTTTTTCATATCTAAAAACTTAGTATAAATGTAAATGATAGGTTTGACCCTCTCAAATTTATTACGACTACATTTTAGCTCCTCCGATAATTAGAGACGGATTCAGAACCAAATATGACCGGGTGCACAAATTTTTTGAAACCGTAATATGAAACACATTTCGGTGTACCGGGTGCATTTTAGATGCATTTAAAAAAATGATGTTTTTTTTCAAAAATTAACACTAAATCGAAAAAAATCCAAAAAAGTCCCGGACACCCTCAGGAAACCCCTGGTTTCTTCCCTGCCGATAATATTGCTCAAGCTTGTCCCTGCCCGCAAGACCCATGTAGCTTGGTAAGACACCTCTAAGATATCAGATTATTAGTTATATTTGGGGCATACTGTACTAACACAATTTGCCATGACCTCGTCATGTGAGTTGAATCGTGTAAACTTTTGTTAGTTTGACATGTCCGGCTTATTGTTATGGCACAAGCTTTTTCGTGAATATGTGATGGTTTTGTAACTCGAGCTTCTTTTTGTTGGAAAAATAGTTTTGCAAAATGAGTTTTTGCAAATTTTGAACACTATTTAATATATGTATATGTTATATATATATTTATATTTCTTGATAGCTTTGCGTTCTCCTCGACGAGAGCTTCGCAACGAGCTAAAGTATGTCCAAAATGGAGTTAATATGAATGAGATATCGTGTCTCAAAGTGGACCCGTGAAACACAAATTTGGGAAAACAAACACATCCCACATCGCCTAGAAAGGAAGTGGGAGGTGTGTTTATATAGAAATCTTGATATGAACCTTCAAAATGATTTGTTGGTTTTACTCAACACCTACGCGGCGCCAAGCAGTGGGAGTGCAGATTTCGGATTTTCGGTCCAAAATGAGTTCAAGCTTCAACTCATACGAGCCCGCGACTCCGGACACGAGCGCTCCAAATCTCGCATACCGTGTATCTTTTTGCCGATTTCGTTGTCATTATTTCCAGATTTGTGTCCGCTATTTTGGAACCTGATTTAAACTTTGTAAACAAGTTAAATATAATCGGTTTTACTCCAACACCTACGCTCGCTCAGAGGTGGGGAGTGCGATTTCGTGATTTCGGTCCAAAATGAGTTCGCTTCTGAACTTCACGCGAGCTCATACTCCGGACACAATGCACCAAATCTCGTGATAATTGTATCTTTTGCTGCGACGTTGTCATTATTTCCCAGTTGTGTCCGCTTATTTTGAACCGATTTAAACTTTGTAAACAAGTTAAATATAATCGGTTTAAATAAATGGAAGATAATAAAACCGTTTAATATTTTAAGATTCGCATATCTGTATTATTTGAAGATACCTTTCTTGGTGACCAATATAGGTTTAGCCTATATATTAAACGCCTCTTATCATTCCGCCATATTTAAACGCAACTCCATTACGTAAACGCTCCAGAATCTCAATGTAAACGGCTTCGCGTGATCTTCGCAAATGGTCTAGTCCGGCCGATAAATACCGCAGACGTTGTACCCCTCGGAAACAGACGACAAATTGTTTAAGGGAATCGTGTTCAACACGTAGCCTGCATACCTCTTCTTCAGCTTTTTATTTAAATTACGTGAATAGTGTCCGCCTTTCCGCTTCTACCCATTCCGTCGTTATTTATTTACTGTCGTTTATTTATTGTAATTATAATCTGATTTTCATAAATAAAGTGTACACAGTTTCCCATACTTTTTGGCCTGTTCGACATGTTCTCATGGTTTCATGAAGAGTTTTCCACCTCCACTTCATGTTCTCATTATTTCTCATATTTAGTTTCCTTAAGAATCACAACGCGGTTACTTATATACGAGCTTAGTAATTTTTCCAATCGATGCCACGAGCTTCCGTCTGTATAAATCACTTTACAAGTCTAAAGCTAAGTGAACTTCTGATCTCTATAATAGAGTATTATGATCCCAAAACTAAATAATAAGTTTGTTCTTTTGATAATCCAATACTTTCATTAAATTCATATCCAACATTCCAACTACTTGGTACATTAGGGATGAGCATTTAGAACTCAATCCCGAATCGAATCTGAACCGGCATCAGATCAAACGGCATCGATTCTGAAATACGCGTTGCACTTCTCACGTAAATAATAAAAAAACGGACCACTAATTCGACGGACCGTACTAATTCGAAATTCTCAAAAAGCTTAAAACTCCGATTTCCGACCGTCGGTAGACGATACCGTACCATAACCTAATCACGCTCGGTACCTGCATCGGTACCACTAATTTTACTCTGAAAAATCGGTACCACTAATTCGCACGGGATCGGTACGGACCGCACCGCGGCTCATCCCTATGGTACACTTAACTACTCACCATAGTATGGGTGTGTTTGGGGAGGGCTTATGAAGCTTATGTGGTTTGGGCTTTAAAATAAGCCGCTTAATAAACTAATTCTCGCTTTGTCATGCTATTATGAAATCATAAGCCCTAAAAGGGGCTTAAAACTTTAGCCCCATAAAAGGGGCTAAAAACTTTAGTCCGGGCTTATGAACCATAACTACATATTTACCCACAAAAATATCTAATATAAACCATAAACCTCATTTAATTATATCATTTTTAGTAACTTTGCAATAATAAGCCCTGTTTCAAATTTCATTTGCCAAACAAGTGTACAAAAATACAAATTTCAACTTCGGGCTTATAATAAAAACCCTAGCCACAACCCCAACCCATTGCGCCAAACATACCCATAAGTTATAAAGTAGCCAGCTCATGATGAATATAAATTCTGACGAGTTATCTTTTCTACACAATTTATTTTAGCATGTAAAAGGTAAAAAAATTAAAGATGGAGTCTTCTATCGCCATTTCCAGCGTTATTTGGCTGTTACCATAAAATATCGACGATCCCTCAAGGTTAATTTTTTCGTTATACACAAGCCAATAAATACTATCGTAGCATGCATATTTTTTATATCCTCTGTCATCGTTTGAATCGCTTTACGCTCTAGTTTATCACTTGTCGGATAAAATGGAAACCACAAAATAAAAACGAGAAACGACTTGAATGCATGTTCTAATCTTTCATTGTTAGTTGTATAAACTTATGGGACCGCACAATAAATGACAACAGACCTGAACAAATGTCTGCAAACTCATTTTCAAAATATATTTCATGATCAATGTCTACAAACTCATTATGAAAAGCTACTGTACTACAAAGTTTAAATACTTTTACTAGTTTAAACTTAAAGTAGACCGGTCTAATTAGAGTTGAACTAGACAAATTTGTAGAAAATGATATAAAGGGAAGTTGAGTAAATGCGTTTTGTTTTCAGCATAGTCCAATCACTGTAAATAAGCTCAAAGAATTTATTTAATGTCTACACCACTCTACTAGTCTACTTCAAAACTAAAGTTTACATTCATGATACTATTTAACTCTCACATAACAATGAACAATTAAGTAGCTCTATCATCATTCTTAGGGGAGGGAAGTTTTAGCCTGCACACCCTACGTAAGCCACGCCAATTTATCCAATAAAACTTCCAACTCAAAACACCCCTGACACAATTCTAACACTACCCTAACAAATGGAGTGTAATTCTAAAATTCTAATTCCATTTTTTTTTAAATACAAAACACATACAATATTTAAAATATATACCATTTCATTAAAAAAAACATACATAATACTAAAACTACAAGAAAATTGAAACTACAACTTAAAAAAAAAACATTACATAAGTTGAAATTAAAATTACTTGAAACTACAATTTAAAACGCAAAGCCCATCCTGTTCACGCGTTCGTTTCCGTAAGAATTAATTCCAACATAGAGAATGATCATGGCTCCAAAAACTTCAACTCCCGCTTGGCATTCTGAACTCGCCTCGAAAGGTAGCCAACAATTGTTTCTACCATCTCATCTTCCAAATATTGTGTTCTTTTGTTGTACGCCATGGATTTCATCCTCAATGCCTTGAGATAGACGAGGATGCATTTTGCTTCTTCTTCATTTTTCTTGATTCAATTGGAGGTGGGGTCTTCATTCATGTCGAATGTGTTGTTTCGCTGCCATACTCCCCCTAATTTCCTTTTGAAGAATGCCGCAAGACCGCATATCTTGAAAACATTCTGCCCATTTCGTAATCTGACAACCTCCCATGCCTCGGTATGAAGAAAATAAGTTTTTTCTTTTGGCTGTAGAAATCCATTTCAAATGCCTCACCACGCCCAAGTCGTTGAATCTACTAGCCTTAGCACGCTTCTACATTATATACAAAATAATTTAATTAAATAAAACTGCTGGATTACGAAAATAAAAAGTATAGCTAAAAACAAATAATGTAATTGTAAAAATAAAGTATAGATTATAAAACTGGAGTAGTAGTCATGAAAAATACCTAGTCGTGTTCTTACTCACTTGGTATTCAACGCATGAAATGTTGAACTCAACCCACATTGTCTCAGAATGTCGAGAATCCGCTTCCAAAACCGCCGGACTTTGTTCATTACCACAACACTACAAGTGGAGATTTGAACCCATGCTTCGCAACGCCTCCTCTTGTGCCGCCCAAAACTTCACGGGCTCCTCCCACGAAAAGCTTTTTCTTCCCTCTAGGATCATTTCTTGAACTTCCTCATCTTCGCCTTCTTCATTTGGTAGTGGTTGTGTTTACGGACTACGCCTTCACTAAGGTTTTCGAACGGGAAAACTCGCGCTGTAGCAGTTGATGTTGTAGTGTTGTGGATTCAATTGAGAGGACCCATATTATATGGGAAAAATTGTGAGATTGGGGTTGGGAACATAAAATTGATTCCGGGATGGTTGAGAATAAATTGCCAAACCTAACGGAGTTTGGTTTGTTGATTCAAGATGGTTGAGACCCTACTTGACGCAAGTGAAAGTTTTTTAGCTCTTGGATCCATAGTTTAGTGTTTTTGAAAGATTATTGTGTGTTGTGGGTTATTATTTTGAAAATAGAAGTGAAATATTAGTTTAAATAGGAGTGAATTTTTGTTTATAGCCGCTGTCAAACGCAAAAAAGAAACGGTCAAATTTTCCACTTTCACGCATCAGCTCAAGAAAAGCAACTGCAGTCAACCCGAATGGGCGGAGCGGTAGTTGTCCGCCGGGTTCACGAACCCGCTGCCCAAGCCGATGTCCACTCCGTTAGCCCTAATATGCCTCTCTCCTATAACCCTGCAAGAAACAAAAAAGATCTCACATTATTACAATGTTGTACAGTTGAAGTCTTATCATTATTGCATAGCCGAAAGAAAAGATGAAAATTGGAATTGTAGACATGTCTTTGTGGTGTATTCAGAAGGACAAGGCAATAATCTTTTTTTTTAAAGATTGTTTTTTGAGAAAATTTTTTAAACATCCCATAGCCACTATGATCTATTTATCATACCAAACGTTGTATAATTTTTTTACGAAAATAAACTTTTGATTATCATCCGTTAGATTTATTTGAAGAAAAAATTTCAACCCTACACATGTCTTTCGCAACCTTCTACGTGAAGCAATTCTTTAAAGTATCGACACAAGTGTAAAAATGTGACCCAAACTCACGCGACACAATACTAGATTCATTGTAAAATTCGACCCAATTTATTAAAACCCAACATTGTAAAACGCGAGTATAATTTATTAGCAAAAGTAGAACGCGACATTTGACACAAAAGTAAAATGCAACTCGCGACTCAAAAGTAAATCGCAACTAGCTTTTCATAAATTCAGTACATATATAATCTTGATTTTTGGGCATGAGAAAAAACAGTGATCACGGGTTTCAACATTATCATCACAGAAAACACAAGAAGGATTTTGAATTTGTATGCCTCGTCGAGATTGATTAGATCGGGTGGGAAGACGATCTAAGAAAACCCGCCAAACACATATGTTTACTTTACGAGGAACCCATGAATTCCATGGAAAAACTTTATCCATGGAATTTGCATGACAAGCAAGAATCTTATTATCAATAGTAGTCAAGAGAGATCTCACTGTAAAAGCACCTGAGTGCTCTAAAGACCAAACCCATTTATCATCTTGAGAAGGGGTTAAGATAAGCCCGTTAAGAAGGTTTAAGAGCAAATAAACCTCCTCGTGAGATCTTCTAGAGGGTTGCCGATGCCAAGCCCAATTGGTCTGCCAAAACCCGTCCACAAAGACCCACCTATCTGAAACTAAGCAAGATTTATTCGTTTCTAGAGCAAATAGCCGAGGAAAACGACATCTTAAAGGGCCACACTCACTGATCCAGTTGTCATACCATAAGGACGTTTTGTTTCCATTATATATTTTCTTAACCATAAGGTTATTAAATGAGGGATCTAGATGCTCAAAGTTCAAACAAGAGTCTACAATGTTTCTCCAAGGGCCTCTTTTAGAAGCAACGACATTTCCATCAAAGTTAAAACCTCCATTGGAACCGTAAATCTCAACAACTACTTTTCTCCATAAAGCATCATTCTTATTGAAGAAACGCCATTTCCATTTCCACAAAAGAGCAATATTTTTAGCATTAATACTCCCCACACCTAATCCACCATCTTTTTTTTGCTGAAAGAACCTTTTGCCAACGAACCCAAACCATCTTATTTTCATCTTCTTTCATGCCCCAAAAAATCTTCTGATTGATTCTAGATTAGATATAACTGCTTCTGGAGCCTTAAATAAAGAGAGAAAGTAAAGAGCCAGGGCACCAAGAACTGATTTCACAAGTGTGAGCCTCCCACCAATAGAGAGTAGATTTGATTTCCAAGATGACGCCGCTAGTAAATTCTGAACAACATCACCAAGCATCAATCTTGTTCATATTTCTCGCCAACAGAAGTCCAAGATAAGAAAATGGCAATGAATCATGAGAACAATTAACTGCCCTTGCAATATTCACCACTCTCTCCTCAGAGACACCGATGCCAAAGAGACGACTCTACGTAAGATTTATCTTGAGACCAAACATCATGGAAAACAGGATATGTAACAAGTGGATCATATTTGATTTAGACCATTCTCCAAAAAACAAAGCGTCATCAGCATATTGGAGAAGATAAATATTAGCTCCATCCTCGGCGAGAGAAAGGCCTTTGAAGATTCCCTTTTTGCAAGCTTCAATTATCATGACTTGTAATGCTTCTGCGACAATGAGAAAGAGGAAAGGAGAGAGCGGGTCTCCTTGTCTAAACTTGAATGTAGAAGAATAAATGCACTATATTCTACACTTCTTTGAACAATTGTATGATATAGACATCTTTAAAAAAAAATGCACCAAACTACCATACATGTATGCAATGTTTTCTTTTATCAATTGACTTTTCATAAACTCACCCACTAAATTTTTTTTTATTACTTAAAATGAAAAGTTGGCAATTTTTTTAGATATCTCAAAAAGAGAATATGGATCATTATTTTGAGACGGGTGAAGTAAATAAAACTTATAAGTGAGTCGCGTTTTGAAGTCTTAGTCGCATTTTGAGTCTTAGTCGCGACAGAAAAAATGATAGTGAAATATTTGGTTCATTTTTGTAAAACACAAAAAAAGAAGTTTGGATTAATAAAATCACTATTTAGGTTGATTATTCAGGTATTTGGTTTTTCTTTTTTTTTTTCCAATTGATTTAACCAAAATAAGCGTAAGTTTAGTAATTATTTGATTGTTTAAAACTTAAAAGTGAACAAATATTATGCGGGCTAAATAATAAAATGACACTTGTTAAGTACTATGGGCACGTTTGGTAGAGAGAATTTCAAATAAATGAAAAGAAGTATATAATAAAATTCAGTAGAGAATTTTGTTCAATTCTAATGTTTGGTAACAACAAAGACTTGACCCGAGAAATTAAATAACATTTTGTCATATGAGACTCACCAATGGCGGAGCTAGAAAAATTTTCGTGAGAGGGTCGAAACAATTTTTTTTTTGGGAAATACTTTAAATGGAAAGGCCGAAATATTTTTTTTTCCGAAAATACACACGCCCTTGAGACTCACATGTATTTTTGTTGATTTTTTTTTAAATTATTTATTTTCAATAACAATTCTAATAGAATTATTATTTTTTATTTTTTTATAAATTATTTTAAAAAACAAATTATTTAAAAAAAAATATTTTTTCTTAATTTTTTTTTAATTTATTTACTTTCTTTAATTTTTTTTAAAAACAATTATTTTTCACATTGTTTAAAAATTTTCTTTTTAAAAAAACTTATTTATAAAAAATATTTAAAAAAAATATTTTTTAAAATGTATTTATTTTTTTAAAAAATATCTTACAAAATACTCTCATTTCTCCCATTTCCCAACTAAAAGTAATGGAAATGAAAGTTAAAAAAATGCATTACTAATTCTCCGCAATTCTCTACCTTTTTATTTCTCTAACATACCAAACAAAAAAATTTGATTCATTTTTATTTCTATATTCTCATTTCCTCTACCAAACATGTTCTATGAGTAATGGCGATTTAGAAGGACAAGGCAATCATTTTATGTTAACGGGGACTTTAATCTAGAAGTTACTTTTGTTCAAGTTTAATTTTATAATTTTTTAAAAAAATGTTATTTGTATTCTTATTTAATATTTAATTTATGAAAATTTTAGTTTGTTAGAAAATAGAAAATAAAATAACATGGTTGGTCCTAAAAATGTGTGTTATGAATGTTACTATTAGTGAAGATGTGTTTTAAGTGTTGTTGTTAAAAGTGAAATACTGATGTGACGCTAATATGTTGCACTTTTTAATGTTAACAGTAATCACTTCTGATGCTCTTAGGGGTACCGGTATCCAAAACCTTTGTAAATTACTCCTATAATGCACGTAATACCCCTTCCCTATTTTTTTTTATAATTTTATTTATTCTATAAAACTGTGAAACTGAAAACGAGGACAACAAATATAAACTTTAGAAAGTCGAGAATATTAAACTATCAAAAAACACATAATAAAAACTTATAAAAACGGCGTTTTATTGTAAACAGCAAGATAAAGGGGGTAGAAGTACAAACCATGTTGGTCCGGAGTGGTCTAAATAACATAACTCAATTAAATGGGGTTAGGTTATTTGTACCTCTTTTTTACAAGTGATACGCCCCATGATTTTTCTGGTTTTTTATTTTATTTTATTTTTATAATTTGGTTTATAATAAAAAAATTATAAAACTAAAAGTACGAAATATAAATTATAAAATTTAATAAGTCAAAAGTCTTAAACTAACAAAAAATACTGAACAAAATCTGATAAAAAAAACTACATTATTGTTAGTCCCTTTTCAGAAATAGCTAAAACAATAAATAATACTAATTGTGAATCATGACTGAAGTAAAACACTTTAAAATAAGTTTTAACAAGGTAAAACACAAAGGAAATTTTCCAACGTTTATATTCTTTATTAAAACGAATCAAAAAGTATACATTACCCAAGTACTTGCGGAACAATACTTGGGATTGAAATGACAAGTATGGTGTAACTCCTCACGAAGCTTAGGCTAAGTCTAAGCACAACTATTCAGGTACCACTAAGCTATCTCAGGGACATAGTCGTATTTGCAGGAGTGAAATATGCTTGTGTGTATATTTCACAATTAATGCACAAACTTCATCTTTCACTCCAACCTTATGGCTATTTATACAAGTATAGTTTTTGACTCTATCATAGAGGACAAACTGACAAGGTTACATAAGACAAAATACCGGTGTATTTTGTATCTGTTTACATAGGCTATTTTGAGTAAGATACAAGGAAGCTTTCTTCTAGTCAGTGATGACACTGATCCTGGTTGTTAGTGTTTCAGGGAAAGTTTGACTTTGGGTTGATAAGGACTTCTTCTTATCTGTTCAAACTTATCCCGCCTTGTCCCGCTCATTCTTCAGTCTTCTAAGCTTTCAGTCTTAATCTTCACTCTTGTCTTTAGTGATAATAGTTGGTGAGGAGTTATGGGATTCAGTGAGTTATTGTCATCACTCACTGAATCCATCATCTTCTTCTTGACTCAGTCTACACCCCTTGACTTCCGCCTCACTGAGTGGAGAGACTTTACTTTTGTGTCTCTTACTGAGTGTCCTGAAGATGACTCACTGAGAGGCTATGCGCTCAGTGACTTGGTACTATTTAAGGATATAAATACTTATGGTATTTTCTATTCAAATACTAGAATTAAGGGGTCTGGGTATTCACTGAACCTAACAGTCTCCCCCTATTTGGATATACAAATAGCCTAAGTATTTTGATCAGTGTAAGTTAGCAAGAGGCTTATTCTTACACTGAATGTACTAGTAAACATAATAAGGAACACTGATCTTTAACAAAACAATACATCGTTTATTCATAAGACATTACAAGTTCCTAACTAGTACAAAAAATGAAATGATAGATGTTTCAGTCATGTCATACAATGTGGATACCCAGTGCTTCAAGCTTTGGTTTCTTGGCCAGGAGAGTTGCTTTGTCAGGATGGTCTCTCACTTTTGCATTCAGGTCGGCGTAGAACCTGATGTTTACAGGGGACTGAATTTGAGAAGCCACTGTCAAGTAACTCAGCATTGTAGCCATTCCAGCCTGATCAATATCGCTCTATCTTTGGAATGCCTGGTTTCCATAAACATCAATGAAGAAGAGTCCTCTTTCAGGCTCTTCTATGACCAAGTAGTTAACAAACTTCACCCCCCGTGTAGCTCACTGTGCTTAAAACTAGGGACCTTGGCTTCAGGCTCAGATTCAACTCTTTTCCTTTTCCTTTGGGATGACTGGGGTTGAGTGCCTTGAGCTTCAGGGAGAGAAGATTGAATTCCAAGCTCAATGGGCTCATCCCTCAGTCTTTCAAATCTTCTACTCAAGGCTTTCATCAGGTCTTTGACAACCTAATTTTTCTTCTTTCCAAGGATAGGCCCAAGTTTATCCAATTCTGTGATCCCGAAGTCAGTGAACTTTAGAGGATCATGAACCTCAAAGTCCCTTTTTTCCACTCCCTTATAGAAGTTCATTGCAACTGGCTTGGAATTGGGGATGATGTAAACATCAGTGATAGTCTTAGGGGCTCTCCTGCTTGTCATAGTCCAGTTGTAGTGATCGATCCTTGCTTGTCTTATCTCAGAAGCCTTCCTGTTCTTTTCACCCCTTCTTTTTCTTAGGGCAGTCATCTCAGCATCCTGGGCTGCTTTGAACTTTAGGCCGGCTTATCCTTTTTTCAGTGTTTTAGGATCGATTCCTAACTTCTAAGCTTCTTCAGTAACCACCTTGACCAATGCAACTTTGCTTCTTTGTTCTTCCTCAGCCTGTTTCTTGAGTATGTCTTCTTTCTCAAGATAGACACTTAGCTGTTCTGGACTGAGCAAGTACTTTTTGTTGCCAATTACAAAAGGGATCTTTACAGGCTTTGGTATGATCATGATGCCTTTTCCCTTGTCCTGGACTGATGATGTTGACGTTGATCTCACTGGTGTTGTTGCTATTGATGTTGTTACCACTGGTGTTATTGTTGTTGTTATTACTGATGTTGTTGGTGGGATTGAAGAGATGGGCACTGTAGACGCTGGTTGAGTTGGCTCCCCCTCAGTGTGAGAAGGAGTTTCTTCATTTGATCTATCCCCCTCAACTGTTGTTAGAGCGTCAGTGAGAGCAAGAGTTGATGGTTGCACTGAGGGTGAGGGAGCTGCTTGTCCTTTGAATGCCTAATAAATTTAAGAAACTATTGACTTGATTTCTTATGTGTCTTTTTGAATGCCAATTACTTTCTCCTCAAGAGTGGCCTAAGATAATTCAAGCGCAGTCATTCTAGGCCCGAGATTCCAGGCCATAGAAGATGATGATTTTGCCAAATCAGTAACTTGCGCATCCAAGGAGCCCAGAGTGGACTGAATAACCTGAACTGGAATGGTAAAACTCTTAACATTGAGTTGTTAAGCATTGTGATCAGTTCAATAAGGCTGGAAGAGTTCTTTATGTAAGAATCCGTAGCCTCCAGCACTTTAGTGTTTAGTGCATGGTCTTCCTTGACGGATTCCTTGATGTCATCAAGTTTGGTATGAGCATCCTGAAAGGTTTTGAGAAATTTCTTCAGGTGATCATACAGCTTGTGAAGATGGTCATAAATGAGATCCATGTGCTCATCATTATTTTCATAGTTAGCAACCACTTCAACTTTGAGATCAACGTAACTTGCAGCAGCTTCAACATGCTGATCCCATAGGCTATCAGTAACACCAGAGTAAAGCTTTTGAGTAGCTCTCCTTAACCACATTACCAGTTGCCTTTCAGTGAGGGGGAGAACATTGTCATATTTCTTCAATTCCTCAGGGCAGGAAGATGATGAAGAGTTTTTAGAGTTAGATGAGTCATCTTCAAGTTGGAAAGGTGACTCTTCATGCTCTTTTGGATCAGCGTCCGTTTCTTCACCAACAGAAAATACTTCCTCTTCACTGTCAACATTAACCTCTTCATCAGAAAACAATATGTATTGAACATCGGCAACACTGAGAAGACCAGGAGGGGTTGTGGGTTCCGTATCAGCGGGTGGTTTTTGTCCATCTGAGTCTTTGTCCCCCAAGGACCCTCGTAATGATGGGTGTTTTCCGCGTGCCTTTTCTCTGAGTCGGATTGGTGATGAGTTCCATATCAGCGGGTTGTTTCTTTTCCTCTGAGTCTTTGTTCCTCTTTGCCCCTTCAAGCACTGGTGGGAGTTTCCCAATGCTATCTTTAGAAGCAGTGGAAGTAAGATCCCTATCAGTTGGTTGTTTTTTTCCCCTGAGTCTTTGGAATCATGAGTTGTGCCTCGCATAAAACTCGTGATTGGCGATGTCCTCATCGCTGGGACGCGCCCTCACAGCAGGATGTATGTTTCCCTATGGATCTTGGGGAGTAGTTTTGGGACCAAAGGCACTGATTTTGATGTATCAGTGTCCTTTGTTGTCACCGGGGTGGATGTTGCTTGGTCTCCTTTGGGTGGCTTGTCATTCTGGGCTTTCTGTGCCTTTTAGGGTGTGTTCCGAAGCCTCGTGGCCCCTGAGACTTGGGTTTAGTCTTAGTCCCACGAGACTTCCCTTCTTTTGAGAGCAGGTTTGGAGACACCGAGTCCTTCGGTTGTTTACAGAACCATGTGGGCCGTCAATTCAATATCATCGCGACCATGGATGGGTTCTTTTGAAAATTAGATTACTCTGTAAAGCGCCATATTGAAAATCCCGAGTATAGTTGCAACCCAAGAATAACTAGTAAAGCACAAGAGACAAACCTAGGTATGAAACGATTTCACCCTAGTTTTGCTCAGTAGCTTGCTACGAGATCATCAGAATGATATCCCCTATGTCGACATTAGTCCCTGTCATCAGGCAATAGGCCATCATCAACTGAATATAATTGATCTGTTTAGTGGATGAGTGGTTCCCGTCGAAAACCTGAATCACAAAGGTGAATATGATCTTCCAAGCCACAGGAAAGGAGTTCTTGGTGACAGGGGTTTTGTTCAAAAATTTTGGATCTAAAGCAATTTTACCTAACTCAGCCTTAACAATGGTTGGGTCAGGGTGAGCAACATAATTTCCCTGGTTATAATCAAGCCTTGTTGAAGAGAAAAAGGTTTTATAGTCCAGAGTGACTACTTGTTCCCCATTTAAAATAGAAAATCTGATGAGAAACTCCCGGAGGGGTCTAAGTTCAGTCTCATCAGTGGAGGGTGTCGGGTCATAGGCCACACCAGTTGCCCAAAACTCCCTGAGGAAGTTTTGGTACAAGATAGAGGGTGATTGAACAAAGGCCTTTTCAAAGGGATGCTTTAGCAAAAATTTCATGATTCCCTTATAGGTCGACATCATCATTGGGTATTCAAAGTTGCCTATAACATTGTTTGTTTTGAATTCAACATTATCAAGACCTCCTACCCACTGTGGTGCAAACTGAATACTTTGTGTTCTTGCCATTTGATTTGCGGAAAAAGATTTTAGGGTTTTTGATTTTTGACAAGAACAGTTAAAAAGGTAATTTATTTTTGAATGTTTATGAAGAAAAACTTTGATTTTCTTTTGCAAAGATTAATTCTTTGCTTAAACTGGTTTTAATACAACGAACACACAATTGTTTCTTGATTTTGAAAGTATTTTAACAGAGTTTGATTGCAGAAAACAATTTGTGTGTATGTTTTTGTGTTTTTGAAGAGGGTATTTATAGAGTGGTGAGAGGGTAATTTTTTCATATTTGAGGATTTGTAAAGTCATTTTTGAAAAATGTTTCGTTTACCTCATTTAATGCAGCCACTCCATTACCCGCAGTTTTCTCTCATTTTTCAAAGGAACAGTTGCAGTGCACAATAAAAGTGCATTTGCAGAGTTAAAATATCCTAAGGATATTTGTTGTGAGAGAGGGCAATAAATGCCAAGTGGGATGAGGTAAGGTGGATGGGGACCAATGACATGGATGACAGAAGGGTTTTGAGACATATATTCCTATATTAAATTGGTATGTTTACCAACTTAGGACATCAAGTAACTGAAATACTTAGAGTATTTAGTTACTCATGCAATGCTCTTTATCCATTGTCAGGGACCCTGAATGAGTCTTACTCATTTAGTGAGAAAAGGTGTTTTTGGGGAATTTATTCAGGGACTGATGAGATTAGGATTGGTTATCAGGTTGCTGACTTTCAATATCAAGCATTCCCAATTCAGCTTTTAGTCTCCTGAAGGTAGTTGATATTCAGTAAGGATGAAATAGAGTTCTATGTCTCCTTTCATGATGTGGTCCCTGATAAAATGATATCTAATATCAATGTGTTTGGTTCTTTGGTGAAGGACAGGGTTGTTGGAGATTTCAATAGCACTGGTGTTATCATAAAAGATGGGTACCATCTTGTAATTGATGTCATAGTCACTGAGTTGACTTTTCATCAATAACACATTGGCATAGCAGCCTGCAATAGCCACATATTCAGCTTTAGCTGAAGACATAGCTACTGTATGTTGCTTTTTAGTACTCCAACATACAAGTTTTCCTCCAAGGAATTAACAGGATCCTGAAGTAATTTTCTTATCCATGTTGCAACCAGTATAACCAGAGTCAGAATAGCCTTTGAGGTCAAACCATGAACATTAAGAATAGTAAAGTCCAAGGCTTGGGGTACCCTTCAGGTATCTGAGGATTCTTTTGGCTGCAGTGAGATGGGATTCCTTAGGATTAGACTGATATCTTGCAATTAGACATACTGAGAATTGTATGTCTGGTTTGGAAGCTGTGAGATACATCAGTGATCCTATAAATCCTCTGAAGTAAGTCTGATTGACGGGATTTGCTGAGATCCTGGTCCAAGGTTATTTGGAGGGACCATTGGAGTCTTTATTGAGGCACAATCAGAGATCTCATATTTCTTCAAGAGATTCCTGGTATATTTCTCTTGACTGATGGTGATTCCTTTATCAGTTTTCCTGATTTGTAGTCCAAAGAAGTATGTGAGTTCACCCATCATGCTCATTTCAAATTTCTTTGTCATCAGTTTTTCAAACTATTTGCAAAGAGTGTAATTTGTTGAGCCAAATATGATGTCATCAACATATACTTGGATCAATATCACATCTTGCTTTTTTCTATAGATAAACAGGGTGTTGTCTATCTTTCCTTTGACAAAATTGTTTTGTATCAAGAAGGCTAAGAGAGTTTCATACCATGCTCTGGGAGCTTGCTTTAGTCCCTATAGGGCTTTTTCAAGCTTGCAGATATAGTCAGGGTACTCACTACTCTCAAATCCTGGGGGCTGCTGAACATAAACACCCTCTTTGAGTTCACCATTTAGGAAGACACTTTTGACATCCATTTGGTAATCTTTGAAGTTCATGTATGTTGCATAAGTAAGGAAGATCCTGATGGCTTCCATTTTTGCAACAGGAGCAAATGTCTCATCATAGTCAATGCCTTCTTGTTGACTGTAACCTTTGGCTACAAGTCTGGCTTTGTTTTTAATGACAATACCATTTTCATTAGTTTTGTTTCTGAAAACCCACTTCATTCCTATGACAATGACATCCTGGGGACATTTGATCAAGGTCATGACTTTGTTTCTATCAAACTGTTGAAGTTCTTCTTGCATAGCCTGAACCCAGCTAGGATGTTTCAAAGCTTCAGTGACACTTTTGGGTTCTATTTCTGAGAGAAAATCAGCATATAGACATTCATTGGCTGAAGCTGTTGATAGTTTAGCAGCCATGCTTCTTGTGAGCATGTCTTCACTAGGTTCACCAATGATGTTCACAAGTTCAATGTCTTGAGATCTTGTCCACTTACTTTGTGGTCTAGGATCTGAGCTTGATGAGGTCACTGGAAACTCAGGAATGGGTTCAGATGCTAGAGCAACAGAAACATTAAGGTCATCTGATGAGGCAGTTTGATGTTCATGTTGATGTTCATGAATTACAGGTTCCTGAACATTTGGTTCAGTATTACCTATCCCAGTAAGGACTGATGGAGTATCAAAGAATTCACTGATTGTTGGTTGAGGAAGGTTGTGAGGAAAGATGTAGTATGAGATGTCAACATCTGCTTGATATGAGGAATTCCTATTTCCTCCACTGAAATGTTAGAGAACTTGATGCTTTCAGTGCTATCATCAAAGGTGACATGAAAGGTTTCCTCAACTTGTTGTCTTCTGGTGTTGAACACCCTTAAGGCTTTAGATATCAGTGAGTAACCTAAGAAATATCCATCATCAGCTTTAGCATCGAATTTGCCTAAGTGATCCTTGTGATTGTGAATGAACACAGGACACCCAAACACATGAAATTAGCTAATATCAGGAAGTCTTCCTTTGAAGATCTCATAGGGGTTTTATTGTTCCTTTTGACAATGATTGACCTGTTTTAAGTATAACATGCTGATTTAACAGCTTCAGTCCAAAAGTGCTTTGAGAGTGCTAAGCCATTTAACATGGTTCTAGCAGCTTCAACGAGAGTTCTGTTTTTCCTTTCAGCTACCCCATTTTGTTCAGGGGTGTAAGGAGATGAATTTTTTTGGGAAATTCCCTTTTCATCACAGAAATTCTCAAGCTCCTGATTTCTAAACTCAGTACCATTGTAGGATCGTAAATATTATTGTGTTGATGATTCGGGTGGTCTTGGATGATGGAAATACAAGTATGCCATGTTTAGAGAGAGAAAGAATGAGAGGGTGTTCTAGGTAGAGACTTGGTTTACAAAAAGTAAGATTAGATTCAAAGAAGCACCACCCCTTCCAAGGATGGAATGGGTATTTATACTTACAAACTACACGACCTCCTGACGGCCTGTGGATCAGGTATACAGTAGGTAAAGACCCGTCCTTCTTCCACGGTGTTACTTTAAACTATTCAACGCTACTGACTAACTAATTAACTACGTAATAACGTAAATAACTACAAGTCTACGAGCTAACTTATGCTAGATAATATTTGGGGTGACCGACTCTTCACAATGGAATTTCCAATTCCTAACAATCTCCCCCTAAGGGAGGTCACCCCATGTTTTACATTCCGAATCCTAGCATTTTATTTTATCTTCAGTCTTGAGCTCGTAGACTTGAATTCTTCAACTTCTCAAGATCTTTGTGCTTTTGTAGCGATTCTTCATAGTCCGCATAATTTGAACATTTAGTGGATGCCTTTAACTGATCCACATCTTTGATGATCTTCGAGCTTTCATTGAGATCATCAGCCACAGTAAATCTCTGGATCACCCATTGTTGTGTTGCCATCATGTGATGTTGTGACTTTTGGACCGACATGCTCACACTTCTGGATCATGACATCTTTTCATCAGAGTAGCGGAAGCTTTACTGGCTCATGATATTTGCGCAGCCAGAGTAGAAACAAATTATAAAAATATCGAGCCAAAGTTATGTAGATATGCACAAGTCATGATTTCTTCAATTGGTGGATGATGTGATCATACGGCTTTGAATTGACTCCTCAATTCGGATTCCGCAACGTCCAAATATACCGCAAACAAGCATATGTAAACACACGAAAGTGTCTTTGATCACTTTCGTTGAATTGAGGTACATGGCCCACGGTTCCCCGTTGATCGTACAGTACTTCCCATGTCGGTATGATTCCGAAGAATCTCCTTGACAGGGTTTCGCAGCTGCTCTAGCTGTTCTCAAGCCGGAACGTCTCAAAGAAGACAACACGGAGGAGTGAACCAAATAATCGAGATTCAGCGATTGATGAAAATTGATTTGAAAAACAATCGCGTATTGCTTAGAATAAAGAGTTTTGTAATACGACGAAGGTTTTATGAGAAAGATCAATTTTCAATCAAAAATACTTTTTGTATTTTAGAAAAGAGTAATACATTCCGACGTGATAGAGAAAAGAAGAGATTTGCACATCGCAATAATTTTTCCAAAAGTATTTTGCAATCGTGAGATACTTTTGAATTTGAAAA
>OU343225.1:330785984-330836611 GCA_910596185.1 Chrysanthemum makinoi | reverse complement strand
GACTTTTATAAAAACTAACTAAGTTGACTAAAATGAACTTTGAATTGATCCTACCAACTGATTATGTTATGTTAAGGTGAACTAAGACTTGTTTGATTGATTTTAACAACTTATGAACAAGAAATCATAATCATGGATCATGAAAATCCAACAGTTAACTAACAAGACATGATCAAAGGTTATCTTGACTTTTTCACAAATAAGCACTGGATTTCTTGGTTGAACTTAGATATTAGGCACTTATGTGACACAGAACAAGCACAAACAACAACACAAACAATATCTATTACAGTTTTAACAAGCAAATCCAAACACCCTTATATAACTGTTTTGAAGCTTTTCAAAAGGATTCACATATTTATACCATGCTATGGATTACAGACCTTATATTATCCTATAATAAGACTAAAGAAGCACAGAACAACAATATTAACAACATAAAACCAAGAAATTACACTTATGTTAATTTAACTGTCAAAATGAAATTTTACTAAATATAAATTAAAGAGAACAAGTAACTGTTTTTAATGCTTAAATATACTTAACTATAACTAATGAACATAAAGACACAGAGATTTAAGCTTATAACTGTCTTACACAGTGAAATGCCAAAATGGATCAAAATGGCTTACAAATGGATTCCAAGTGAAAAATGATAACCAAGGACTGAGAACAGATCCTATAGCTTCCCAAGAAGCACTAAACCCAAGGCCATCCACAATCAACCCTGCTCCATCTTCTTGACAAACTTCACCATGAATTTTTGATTTTTCAACTATTTATTTGGTATTTTTGGTATTTTTGCTTTTTAACTTCTAAACTGATTTTTAAAGTATCTAATAGCTTTAATAAGCTATCTAGGAGCTTATATGGCTTATTCAATCCTTAACAACAGCTACAAACATCATTTGATCTTTTTGAGATTTTGAACATGAAACTGCACAAACTTGAAAATGAAACTTAGAGCTGAAATTGATGGTTACAAAAGACTTATTATACACTGAATACTCGAAATACAAAGTTTAAAAGCTTAAAGATACACTGGAATTTAAAGTTAAACTAAAACGACATGCATTAATAAAAATTACACTAGATAGATATGTACATTGCATCTCCTCTCTTCTTTATAGCATTTTGAGACTCCCCACATGCTTCTGATCATATCCCATCAACAATCTTGGCCATTGGATCACTGCAACTCATCTCAGCCTTTGATTTCACTTTTGGCGCCAAAAGTGGTTTATATAACTTGCAGCCGAAATATTTCAATTAATGCACTTTGGAAGCTTGTACATGTTGAGGAGACAAGAAAGAAAGGTTTAGTAGCTAAGTTGGTATATTTGTGAAGAAAAACAGGGGAACGTATGGTTTAGGGGTTAAAGTGGTGGGGAAGCATTAATTGGTTGTGGGCTGAGATGTGAGGTGGAAAGGATGGTGATGAGTGTTTTTAGACAGCTGGGGAGTGATAAGGTGGGAGAAAACCACTCTGGTTTTGGGATTGCAGGGCTGGGAGAAGGAGATGAACAGTGGGGCGGTATTTGGCGCGTTTGACCGGATTTGACTTTGGGATATTATATAAAGGGGGTCCAAAATGGGGGGTCAAGGCTAAATGGCAGGGGTCTTTTTGATTTGGCTGGGTTCTTAATAAAGAAAGGGTCCGTTTGGTTTTGTATTAATAACAAGGACCATTTGTGTAATTCTGCCAAACATGAGGGACCAAACCTGTAATTTCTCCAAAGTTATCACAAGGACCAAAACTGCCAAATGTGAATAGTACAAGGACCATAGTTGATTATTTTCTATTTTTAATAAATCCAAGGACTATATTTGACATTTTCAAAACTTAAGGGACTAAAGTTGTCATTTTGCAATTTTTGATTTTAAGGACTAATTTTGACAACTCATGAATCCCTAAGGACTTAAAATGATATTTTTCTTTATTTTGATTTACCAGGGACTGTTTTTGACAACTTTTTAAACTTGGGGGACTAAAACTGCCAATTATGCAAACTTGATACGTTTTTCACCAGATTTTGATATTTTTGCATTTAAAACACATAAAACACTTGTTTGTGATATTTTTATCATTTTGATGCATTTCTGAGTGTTTTCAGATGTTTTTGGCATTTTAAACAGTATAAAAATGATGAGTATTTAGACACTCATCAATCCCTCACACTAAGATATTGCTAGTCCCTAGCAATGTTTTGAGAAAAATTAATGGATTTTATCTCTTTACCAAAATCCATTACTTCTGGAGTAGCCAATTGTTTTAGTTCAAGTAAGAACCTTGGTACAATGATAACCAAATGATTTTTGAGCAAATCACCGTGAAACGGTTTTGATTTGTCTTTACCGCAAGCCGTTGCTTCTGGACTAGCCAACTCTTAGATAAATTATCAATATTATCTTTGGTGAGCCGATTACCAATTATGGATTTCCCACTGCCTTTACCACAAGCCATAAACTTGCGGGCTAGCCAACTTTTCACAAGTTTAAAGATATGGTGAGCTGAACACCATACAATTTTGGGCAAATTGCAAGCCATAAACGGATTTGAGATATCTTTACCAAGAGCCGTTTGCTCCTGCATTAGCCAATCCTTATGTGGGTTAGACATGGCGGACTGATTACCATTTGCCGAGTAAGTGAAAAACACTTACTCCAAAAAAAAAATTTGGCCAAAACGGGAATTGGGTGGAATAATTATATGATAAAATTCGTGAGAATTCCCCACACTTAGAAATGAATATTGCCCTCAATATTCAAAGTACCGGCGGTTATGCCGAAACATAGAACATAAAAGGGAAATATTACGGCCATTATTTTATTTTTGATATATACACTTTTTTTTTTTCATGAGAGGTTTATATACAACAGCGGGGGGCAACTCCCCCACACTAGGGTGGTACTCACGGGTGAAAACCCATGTGGTGTTTGCTATCATTTTTGATTCCCGAGTCACTAGCTTGACTCGATCCCCGCATTTATTGGTTCATGGGGAAAGTTTGTAGATCCGGGACAATCACGGGTGGCATGTCCTCTCCAAAGTAATGCTTTAATCGATGACCATTCACTTTAAAATTTGGACCATCGGGCTGAGATAACTCAATGGTGCCATAAGGATACACCTTAGCAATAGTAAATGAACCAGACCAACGGGACTTGAGCTTTCCCGAGAAAATCTTCAATCTTGAATTGAAAAGAAGGACTCGATCACCAACGTTGAAAACGCGGTTGTTGATTTTAGAGTCATGAATCTTCTTTGTCTTTTATTTGTAGATCAAAGAGTTCTCGTATGCTTGATCACGGAGTTCATTTAATTCATTCATTTGAACTTTTCTGTGATCACCAGTTGTCTGAATATCGAATTTTGCCCGTTTCAAGGCCCAGTATGCTTTGTGCTCAAGCTCAATCGGAAGATGACATGCCTTTCCGTACACTAGCTTGTATGGAGTACACTCGATGGGTGTTTTATAAGTATGCACGGAAGGCCCAGAGTGCGTCATCTAGTTTATCCGACCAGGATGCACGATTTTCGCCTACTGTCCTTTCAAGAATTCTTTTTATACCACGGTTGGAGACTTCCACTTGCCCACTTGTTTGGGGGTGGTATGCAGTAGAGATACGGTGGGTTATACCATACTTTTGCATGACACGATCAAATTGGTCATTGCAGAAATGTGTACCACGATCACTAATTATAGCTCGTGGAGTTCCAAACCTAGCAAAAAGAGATTTCAAGAATTTTACAACAACTCGGGCATCATTGGTAGGTAAAGCTTTCGCTTCAACCCATTTTGATAAATAGTCAACAGCCACGAGTATGTATTTGTTTCCTCGAGAAGATGGAAATGGCCCCATAAAGTCAATACCCCAGATGTCAAATATCTCACAAACTTGAATGGCATTTTGCGGCATTTCATTTCTTTGAGATATATTTCCGTGACGTTGACAAGCGTCACATGCTTTAACAAATTCGTGGGCATCCTTATAAATAGTGGGCCAATAAAACCCGGAATCAAACACCTTTTTGGCGGTGTAGTTTGGACTATGATGGCCCCCGGTGGGTCCAACATGGCAAGCTTTGAGAATGTCCATAGCTTCCTGTCCATAAACACACCGTCGGATGACTTGATCCGCACAGATTTTGAATAAGTAGGGGTCGTCCCGGAAGTAATGTTTAACATCCTTGAAGAATTTGTTCTTCTCGTTGGGTCGACATCCCTTTCACTATGAAGTTACCCGCATGGTAATTTGCGAAGTCAACAAACCATGGGGTAGAAGAGTTTCCACGAAAAGAAACCGCATTGAGTGTCCCAAGAGGAAATGTTTCATTTATTTCCTTTTTCTCGAAAACATCTTGGTGAGGGTTTTCTAGACGTGACAAATGATCGCAGAAGTGTTCTCGCCCTTTTTTATCACGTATAATGATATCAAATTCCTGGAGAAAGAGAACCCAACGGAGCAATCTCGGCTTTGCATCTTGTTTTGCAAAGAGATATTTGAGAGCCGAGTGATCCGTATACACCACACATTTGGTCAAGATTAAGTATGGCTGAAACTTCTCAAATGCATACACCACGGCTAATAATTCTTTTTCTGTGGTAGTGTAATGAGTTTGAGCTTCAGTCATAGTTTTACTTGCGTAGTGGATAGGCTGAAAATGCTTAGCTCTACGTTGCCCTAGGACTGCACCGATAGCAAAATCACTTGCATCGCACATGAGCTCAAAAGGCAAGTCCCAGTCGGGAGCAACGAGAATGGGTACTTCAGTAAGCTTTTTCTTTAATGTTTCAAAAGCTTTGATGCACTCAGGTGAGAAGATAAAAGGAGCATCCTTTTCAAGAAGATGAGTCATAGGCCGGGCGATTCTAGAGAAATCTTGTATGAATCTGCGATAGAAACCGGCATGACCTAGAAAACTCCTAATACCTTTGACGGTAGTAGGATGAGGCAGTTTAGCAATAACATCAACTTTTGCTCTATCAACCTCAATCCCGTTTTTTGAAATCTTATGGCCAAGGACTATGCCTTCTTTGACCATAAAGTGGCTCTTCTCCCAATTTAGACAAAGATTGGTGTCTTCACACCTTTGAAGCATTTTTTCTAAATGGGAGAGACATGTTTGAAATGAATCCCCAATGACCGAGAAGTCATCCATAAACACCTCCATTGTTTCCCGATCATGTCGTGGAAAATGGCCATCATACATCGTTGGAACGTGCGGCCAGAGCATTACATAAGCCAAAAGGCATACGTCGTAGGCAAAAGTTCGTATGGGCGTGTGAATGTGGTCTTTCTTGATCCTTAGGATCAATGGGGATCTGAAAATAACCCGAGAAACCATCCAGGAAACAATAGTACTCGTTTCCTGCTAATCTCTCAAGCATTTGGTCCATGAAGGGTAGAGGAAAATGGTCTTTACGGGTAGCGTCATTCAACTTATGATAGTCAATGCAAACACGCCATCCCGTAACCGTATGAGTTGGAATTAACTCGTTATCTTCATTCGTGACAACAGCTTATGCCACCCTTTTAGGAACACAATGAATTGGGCTAACCCAAGGACTATCTGAGATCGGGTAAATCAATCCCGCATCAAGAAGTTTGATAACCTCCTGTTTGATGACATCATGGATTTTTGGATTTACTCTTCTCGATGTTGAAGCTGGCTTGAAGTCATCCTCCATCAAGATTTTGTGAGTACAAAATTCGTGGTTGATACCCTTAATGTCGGAGAGTTTCCAAGCAATTGCTTGCTTGTGTGACTTCAAGATCTTTATGAGAGCAGACTTTTCATCTTTACTCAAATCTCGAGCAATAATGACGGGTAATTTATCATCACCTTCAAGAAATGCATACTCGAGATGAGGCGGTAAGTCCTTAAGTTCGACTTCAGAAATTCTTCGCTTCTCAACCGACTTGACTTCCTTGTTATGAAGTTCGACGGGAGGGAGCGATGATGGATCATCATTAAGCAACTTCTCAATGAGAAGTATGTCCCCCTCGATGTCGATGGGAGCGTGATCAATTTCCCATGGAACAGAATCACTAGATAAGTAGGCTTCAATCTCTTCCAAGATGAAGTCACTTTCCTCAAATGGGGTGAGAGAAGGAGTAGAATTGGCGATGATGGGTTGAGATGAATGAGTGAGATTATCACTCTAAGAATTATGATCATAACCAAGAACTTCTTGAGAGTACTCTTCAGAAGCAACATCAATGACATCTATTCGGTTAACCGATTCGTAATCATAGTTTCGGAGTACCTCAAGTTTGATCAAGGTTAAAGGTGACAGCTTCATTACCTACACGTAATGTGATTTCTTGCTCAAATACATCAATGAGAGCACGGACCGCTCGTGAATCCTCGCCCAACAATGAGAGGAACCCGATGATCGGCATCGAAATCAACAACTACAAAGTCAGCCGGAAAATGGAACTTTCCTACTTTCACAAATACGTCCTCGGCAATGCCAAGAGGACGGGATATTGTACGATCCGCAAGCTCGAGAGTCATGCATGTAGGAGTAAGGTCCGGAAGAGAAAGTTTCTTCCATATCGAATAAGGCATCGATTGATGCTTGCACCAAGATCGGCTAATGCAAAGCATTCAACCATTCCCGAAATACACAAGGTAAGAGAAATTTTTCGTGATCTCCAAGCTTTTCGAAGCTTTTCAAGATAACTGCAGAGCGCTCGCTCGTCAGAGGAGTTTTGCCATTTCAAACAGCTTTTCCTTGTTGCTTAACATGTGTTTGAGAGTTGATGCAAACTTGGGCATCAGGATGATAGCATCCGCAAAGCTTATGTCAAAATGTAGTTCTTGGAAAATTTGAAGAAATTTGTCCATTTGATGACCTGGCTTTTTCACGGAGCTTTTGCTCATTCAAACGTGATGGGTAAGGAATAGAAGTTTTGGATTTGAGGTTTTCAACGGGAGCTACTGGAGGTTCAAAAACAACTCCTGGATTGGATTTGGGTTTCGGGACAACTTGAGGATGGACATCGTTGGTACCTCCGTTATTAGTAGGAAGTTCCTTGTCCTTTGTTGCCTCAGGTTCACTTTCCACTACCTTCGGGAGAGAAGAAGAAGAGGTAGTAGGAATAGCGGGTCCATTGTATGAAACACCACTTCTGGATGTGATCGCCTTTGCACGCCCCCGGGTTAGCGATCGTGTTGCTCGAAGTTTTCCGAGCCCGAGGGTTGATCATTTAAAGACTTCTTTAGATCAGCGATCCGACCGACCAACAACTGCTCATTTCATCTTGGGATTTCATGAATTGCTTCAATAACTCATCAGATGATGGTAATGGAGGATGTGGAGGGAAATTTTGAGGTCGTATGTTTTGATTATGACCTTGTTGTTGAAAATTCCCTTGGTTAGGATTCACATTTCCCTGAAATTGATTTCCTCTATTGAAATTGTTTTGATTAAGGTTTCCTTGATGTTGGAAACCTTGATTTGGTCCGGGATAGAAATTACCTTGGTTTTGATAACCTTGGTTCATTCTAGGTTGGTTCCGATTCCGGTTTTGTATGTTAGGATTCTGGTTAAAACCGGGTGGTGCCTGATAAGTATTAGCACGGTAGTTTGGTTCATTTTGAGGACGGTATTGATTACCTCCTTGATGTGAAGTACCCGCTATAGCATTGGCTTCAAACGGACTACCATCGGTGGCAGTACAGTTGTAGTATGCATGAGGCCCACCACAAGTAACACAGACCTCGACTTTCTTCACTTCACCATGTGATGGTGTCTGTGTGAAGGTGACTTTCTTTTGGTTAGCAAGAACCAAAGCCTCAACAATATCCGTGAGTTTGTCAATCTTAGCATCGGTGCTAGATGTACTTACGGGAGATGAAGTAGAAGGTCCAGCATTAGACTGAGTCTGATATGTCTTTGTGCGGAAAGGGCGGACCTCGGACTTGTTTTCAATGATTTGCAAGGCTTCTTTTGTGGTCTTGCTCAAGAAATTACCTCGCTGAGGCATTTAGAGAGTCTTGGTCAGCTTGCTCGCACCATTGTAGAAAGTATCCATCTGCATTAACTCGGTAAAACCATGCGGACACATGCGGACAATTCTTTGTAACGATCCCATGCCTTCCCGAATGATTCATCAAATCTTTGAGAAAATTTCATTATCTCATTCTTAAGACTTGTAGTTCGGGATGGAGGATAGAATTCGTTAACAAACTTGGTGACTAGATCCTCCCATGTCTCAATGGAACGAGGGGTTGTTTCTCAAGCCAATTCCGGGCTTGTCCCTCTAGAGAGAATGGGAACAGAAGAAGCTTAATGGCTTCATGTGGGACATTCTTGTATTTGATGGTAGATGCAATCTTGTTAAACCATCGTATGTGTGCATGAGGATCATCCCGCTCAAAACCATAGAATTGGCTTTGGGTTACCAAATTAAGCAACCCGGTTTTGAGCTCAAAAGTATCACCACGATGACCTGGGACAACAATGGCATCTCCGTAACCCTCGATGGGTGCTTGGAGAAGCTCATTCATCGGATTGTCTTCTGCCATTACGCATGGGGTGGTTGTGCTAGACGCCTCGGCCACGGCTGAAGGAGCGTAACGCCCTCTACGTCTACGAGGAATATTTGCAAGCTCTGACAGTGGACTTGTAGAACTGGAAGAACGAGTGCGCATGCACTAAGTATAAAAATTAATTTTCAAAAACAAATGCGAGGCAAAACGACAAGTGAACTTTAACCAATAATCACAAATGAAATGGCTTCTTTGAAAAAGGTACACCAAATCACAAGGACACAAAGGCAAGTTTTGATCTTTAAGATTGGGAACTTATTAATGTTCACACCCCCAGTTGGTAGGTGTACTGCCTTGGTTTGCGGTGGTTGATTTTTATGTATTTATTAAGTACCACTGAAAAGACGTAGGTAATGATTTGTGCAAAGGGGTTTAAAAAATTTTGGACAATATTTTTGGTATCGTCTCGTTTAACCAAATCGTATTTCTTTAAGAATCACCTTAAAGGAAACACAAGCTAGAAAACGTTACGATTGTTTTTGTTGTTTTATATTATTTTTGGTGTTGTTAACACTTTAGGAAAAGTGTTAATGAACTTTTTGATAACTTTACGAAAAACTGTTTACAAAAGGTGGTATATGTGCAAGAATGGATCTAAAAATGCTTAAAACACGCTTACAGCCTAAACCCGTGGCGCCAAAATTTTGATTGGTGGCAGAACCGTCAAGTTTATTACACAAGTCAACCACTTGTGAATGGTCAACCGTAATAAAATTCAAACAGTCTAAAACCAATACAATTAAGATCAGAGGAATATAGTGTTTCCCTAGGTCGTTAAGTCCCACGGAGGATTAATGGTGTTCAACACTTTCAGATGTCGAATAATCACTAAGGATAGTGATCAGTAAGGATTTTGATTGATAACTACACTACTGATTGATTGGAATTGTATTTGGATACAGAATTGTAAAGCACAACAATCAGATTAAACAAACTTAAACGAATACGTTTATTAAATTTTACGTAAACGTACAAAATAAAACGTGAGTTTTAAGAAATAAAAGACCTACAAATATGAAAATGATATTTTTACAATCCTAATAATAAAAGAAAATTATTGGAAAATTAAAATTATTTTTATGACTATTTATTTAATTATTATTAATTAAAAACTATTTTTAACTATTTTATAATACCCTAAAATATATTAAAATAGGAAATAAAGCTAGAAAAATGAAATTATGACTTAGAAAAATCTAAAATACTATAAAACTTATTTTAAAATTGAAAATACATTTTTTACACTTTTTTATCTATTTATTATTAATTAATTACTATTTAAAATACACTTAAATACAAGAAAATACAAAATTAAACTAGAAAAATGAAATTTTAACTTGGAAAAATCTAAAATATTATAAAACTAATTTTAAAACTAAAAAGATATTTTTTATGTTTTTTATTTATTTATTATTAATTATTTAATACTTTTAACTATTTTAAATTTTAATAAATACACTACTTTTAACTATTTTAAATTTTGAACCAAGTCAAAAGCGCCAAAACCAGAGACACTGTACATCTCCTTCACCATCACCTGTTAAACCAAAACCAGAGTGGTTTTTTCCACCTTTCCACCTTTCCACCTCACTCCCCAGCTGTTTAACCACTCCCCTCCACCTCTACATCCTCCCAAACTTCTTTAAATGCAAATAACATGCTCAAAGAATTTTTTGGCGCCAAAACTCCACATGGACGAATACGATGTATTAGAAAGATCCAATGGCTCAAGTGAAGTGGGAAAGTCTCAGAGGTCGACAAGAAACCTAAAAGATCATTATAAAGGGGAAAAGAAGCAATGTAGAAATATATCGAGAGAAAATTAAATTAGCTTATGTCGTTTTAGTTGATTTTTAAATTCCAGTGTATGTTTAAGCTTTTAAGCTTTGTATTTCAAGTCCTTAGTGTACAATAAAGCTTTTGTGAACATCAATTTCAGTTCTAAGTCTTCTTTTCTGTTTATGCAAAATTTTACTTTTGTTAAAATATCAATGTGTTTTGAATATTGTTATTAGTGGTTGTTTTGGATTCTTAAGTTCATATAAGCTCCTAGAAAGCTTATCTAAGCTTTTAGTAACCTTTAAAATCAGTTTAGAAGTAAAAAAAATCAAAAATACCAAAAATACCAAAAAATTAGTGAAAATTCAAAAATCAACAAGTAGGGTTGGATCAGTTGGTAAACCCCTTGCCTCTCAACCGAGAGGTCAGGGGTTCGATCCTCACTCCCTACAAAAGGCCGGAGGTCCTTTCAACCTTTGGTAGAACTGAAGCGTTCTCTACCTTAGGTAGGGGTAAGGCTGTCTATATCTTAACCTCCCCCATACACCGGAAACGGTATTGGGTACCCATAACCCGTGGAAGACGGCATTGGGTGTTACTTTACTTTAATGGAAAATGGTACAAGAAAGCTGAAGCAGGTTGGTAATTGGATGGAAATGGTTTAGAAGCTTTGTGGAAAGCTATTAGGATTGGTCTTAATCACAGTTTCATGATCTTTGGCTGGAAAGCAGTTGTGAGTTCTTTATAAGCATTTTAGCATTTCACTGTTTAAGTTGTTCATCAGCTTAAATCTTTGTGTTTTTATGTTTATGAGTTGTAGTTAAGTAAAGTTATACATTAAAACTAGTTGCTTGTTCATTAGAATTTTTAGTTGTTAAAAATTTTAGTTTAACAGTCTTAAGAGCATAATTGTCATACCTAAGTTTTATGTTGTTATTTCTGTTGTTTAATGCTCATTTAGACTTATTAAGTGATAATATAAGCTTAAGAATCAGTTTCATGGTCTTAATCTGTGTTAAGCTTGAAAACCAAAAATCAGTCTATATAAGGCAGTGTTTGGATTTACTGTTAGATTGGTATTCCAGCTTATGCTTGATGTTGTTTGTTGTTGTTTCATTTCATATTAGTCCAATATAGCTCAGTCAAGTCATAAAATCTGGTGCTTGTTCAATAAAAAGTCAAAATTAGTTTTAAACTTACCTTAATTGTTAACTGTTAGGAATTTGGATTGCTTAATTCATCATACATGCTTAAAAGTTGTTATTATAGCTCTAGATAACCTAATATCACCTTATTACATCATATTCAGTCTATAGAATCAATCAAAAGTTCATAAAAGTCAAACTCTTAGTATAATTAAAAAAAGTCAAATTTTCCTAATTGCAGTTTTTGAATAAACTTGATGATTTTCTTGTGCACTTACTGTTAGGATTTAGGATTTGAGCTTTTAGGATTATAAACTTTAGTTGCTCATCTTAATCACTGTATTTTTTATAATTTTCAATTAGCTTATTTAACTGCTTAATTCTTAGCTTATTTCAAGTACCTTTTCAAAAATGTGTCCTGTACACAGTTGAGTAGCCTTTTTCACAAGCTCACACCAAGCTTATTAGTTAACCTCAGCTTGTGAACCTTAGCTTTTTGGAAAGCCCACCAACCCAGCTTGTTGACTCAAGGCTTATTTTTGTTTTTGGAGCTTTTTCCCCTAGCTTAATTTGGCCTTAAAGTTCATTGCAGGACTGTTTGGATAGTAGGTTTAATACAAGTGCTTATTTGCTTATTTTTGGCTTTTCAGTGTAGTTCTTTGTATCTTTTAACTTCATTTGAGTAGCTTTAGCTTATTTGTGTCTTATTTTACCTTTGTTTCAAGTTTGTAAGCTTGTTTGAGCTTAAAACATCAATATAAGCTCATAATCTAAACTGTTGAGCTTATAAGCTCATAAATAGCTTATTTTTAAGTTGCAAAATTTTTGTCTATGTAAAAGTTGCTTATTTTAAGTAGTTAAATAGTTTTCAAAAAGAAAAATCACAAAAACATCATTTTAAAAATAGTGATAGCGTTTATTTAATAGAAATTAGCTTTTTAATTTTTCTTTTCAGCTTATTCTAAAGCAAATTCTGTTTTTATAATTTTCTTAGCTTTCTGTCATCATAGGATATTTTTAGAAAAATTTTCATAATTTTCTTAGCTTGTTTAGTATTTAATGGTCAATCAGTAGTGTATTTATTAAAATTTAAAATAGTTAAAAGTATTAAATAATTAATAATAAATAAATAAAAAACATAAAAAATATCTTTTTAGTTTTAAAATTAGTTTTATAATATTTTAGATTTTTCCAAGTTAAAATTTCATTTTTCTAGTTTAATTTTGTATTTTCTTGTATTTAAGTGTATTTTAAATAGTAATTAATTAATAATAAATAGATAAAAAAGTGTAAAAAATGTATTTTCAATTTTAAAATAAGTTTTATAGTATTTTAGATTTTTCTAAGTCATAATTTCATTTTTCTAGCTTTATTTCCTATTTTATTATATTTTAGGGTATTATAAAATAGTTAAAAATAGTTTTTAATTAATAATAATTAAATAAATAGTCATAAAAATAATTTTAATTTTCCAATAATTTTCTTTTATTATTAGGATTGTAAAAATATCATTTTCATATTTGTAGGTCTTTTATTTCTTAAAACTCACGTTTTATTTTATACGTTTACGTAAAATTTAATAAACGTATTCGTTTAAGTTTGTTTAATCTGATTGTTGTGCTTTACAATTCTGTATCCAAATACAATTCCAATCAATCAGTAGTGTATTTATCGATCAAAATCCTTACTGATCACTATCCTTAGTGATTATTCGACATCTGAAAGTGTTGAACACCATTAATCCTCCGTGGGACTTAACGACCTAGGGAAACACTATATTCCTCTGATCTTAATTGTATTGGTTTTAGACTGTTTGAATTTTATTACGGTTGACCATTCACAAGTGGTTGACTTGTGTAATAAACTTGACGGTTCTGCCACCAATCAAAATTTTGGCGCCGCTGCCGGGGAGGCTGTAAGCGTGTTTTAAGCATTTTTAGATCCATTCTTGCACATATACCACCTTTTGTAAACAGTTTTTTGTAAAGTTATCAAAAAGTTCATTAACACTTTTCCTAAAGTGTTAACAACACCAAAAATAATATAAAACAACAAAAACAATCGTATCGTTTTCTAGCTTGTGTTTCCTTTAAGGTGATTCTTAAAGAAATACGATTTGGTTAAACGAGACGATACCAAAAATATTGTCCAAAATTTTTTAAACCCCTTTGCACAATTCATTACCTACGTCTTTTCAGTGGTACTTAATAAATACATAAAAATCAACCACCGCAAACCAAGGCAGTACACCTACCAACTGGGGGTGTGAACATTAATAAGTTCCCAATCTTAAAGATCAAAACTTGCCTTTGTGTCCTTGTGATTTGGTGTACCTTTTTCAAAGAAGCAATTTCATTTGTGATTATTGGTTAAAGTTCACTTGTCGTTTTGCCTCGCATTTGTTTTTGAAAATTGATTTTTATACTTAGTGCATGCGCACTCGTTCTTCCAGTTCTACAAGTCCACTGTCAGAGCTTGCAAATATTCCTCTTAGACGTAGAGGACGTTCGCTCCTTCCGCGTGACCGAGAACGTCTAGCACAACCACCCCCTGTCGTAATGGCAGAAGATAAACCGATGAATGAGCTTCTCCAAGCACCCATCGAGGGTTACGGAGATGCCATTATTGTCCCAGCCATCGTGGTTGATACCTTCGAGCTCAAAACCGGGTTGCTTAATCTTGTAACCCAAAGCCAATTTTATGGTTTTGAGCGGGATGACCCTCATGCACATATTCGATGGTTCAACAAGATTGCATCTACCATCAAATACAAGAATGTCCCACATGAAGCAATTAAGCTTCTTCTGTTCCCATTTTCTCTAGAGGGACAAGCCCGGAATTGGCTTGAGAAACAACCCCCTCGCTCCATTGAGACATGGGAGGATTTAGTCACTAAGTTTGTTAACGAATTCTATCCTCCATCCCGAACTACCAGTCTTAAGAATGAGATAATGAAATTTTCTCAAAGATTTGATGAATCATTCGGTGAGGCATGGGATCGTTACAAAGAGTTGCTCCGCAAGTGTCCGCATCATGGTTTTACCGAGTTAATGCAAATGGATACTTTCTACAATGGTCTGAGACAAGCTGACCAAGACTCTTTAAATGCCTCCGCGGGAGGTAATTTCCTGAGCAAGACCACAAAAAAAGCCTTGCAAATCATAGAAAACAAGTCCCAGGTCCGCCCTTTCCGAACAAAGACATATCAGTCTCAATCTAATGCAGGACCTTCTACTTCATCTCCCGTGAGTACATCTAGCACCGATGCTAAGATTGACAAACTCACGGATATTTTTCAGGCTTTGGTTCTTGCTAACCAAAAGAAAGTCACTTTCACACAGACACCATCACATGGTGAAGTGAAGAAAGTCGAGGTCTGTGTTACTTGTGGTGGGCCTCATGCATACTACAACTGTACTGCCACCGATGGTAGTCCGTTTGAAGCCAATGCTATAGCCGGTACTTCACATCCGGGAGGTAATCAATACCGTCCTCAAAATGAACCAAACTACCGTGCTAATACTTATCAGGCACCACCCGGTTTTAACCAGAATCCTAACATACAAAACCCGAATCAGAACCAACCTAGAATGAACCAAGGTTATCAAAACCAAGGTAATTTCTATCCCGGACCAAATCAAGGTTTCCAACATCAAGGAAACCTTAATCAAAACAATTTCAATCGAGGGAATCAATTTCATGGAAATGTGAATCCTAACCAAGGGAATTTTCAACAACAAGGTCATAATCAAAACATACGACCTCAAAATTTCCCTCCACATCCTCCAACACCATCATCTCGATGACTTATTGAAGCAATTCATGAAATCCCAAGATGAAATGAACAGGTTGTTGGTCAGTCCGATCGCTGATCTAAAGAAGTCTTTAAATGATCAACCCTCGGCTCGGAAAACTTCGAGCAACACGATCGCTAACCCGAGGGGCGATGCAAAGGCGATCACAACCATAAGTGGTGTTTCATACAATGGACCCGCTATTCCTACTACCTCTTCTTCTTCTCTTCCGAAGGTAGTGGAAAGTGAACCTGAGGCAACAAAGGACAAGGAACTTCCTACTAATAACGGAGGTACCAACGATGTCCATCCTCAAGTTGTCCATAAACCCAAATCCAATCCGAGTTGTTTTGAACCTCCAGTAGCTCCCGTTGAAAACCCCAAATCCAAAACTTCTATTCCTTACCCATCACGTTTGAATGAGCAAAAGCTCCGTGAAAAGCCAGTCATCAAATGGACAAATTTTTTCAAATTTTCCAAGAACTACATTTTGACATAAGCTTTGCGGATGCTATCATGCCGATGCCCAAGTTTGCATCAACTCTCAAACACATGTTAAGCAACAAGGAAAAGCTGTTTGAAATGGCCAAAACTCCTCTCAACGAGAACTGCTCTGCAGTTATCTTGAAGAAGCTTCCCGAAAAGCTTGGAGATCCTGGAAAATTTCTCTTACCTTGTGTATTTCCAGGGATGGTTGAATGCTTTGCATTAGCCTATCTTGGTGCAAGCATTAATCTGATGCCTTATTCAGTATGGAAGAAACTTTCTCTTCCGGACCTTACTCCTACATGCATGACTCTCGAGCTTGCAGATCGTACAATATCCCGGCCACTTGGCATTGCCGAGGACGATTGTGAAAGTAGGAAAGTTCCATTTTCCAGCCGACTTTGTGGTTGTTGATTTCGATGCCGATCATCGGGTTCCTCTCATTGTTGGACGAGGATTCCCGAGAACGGTCGTGCTCTCATTGATGTATTTGAGCAAGAAATCACATTACGTGTAGGTAATGAAGCTGTCACCTTTAACCTTGATCAAACTTCGAGGTACTCCGCAAACTATGATTCTGAGTCGGTTAGCCGAATAGATATCATTGATGTTGCTTCTGAAGAGTACTCTCAAGAAGTTCTTGGTTATGATCATAATTCTTCGAGTGATAATCTCACTCATTCATCTCAAACCATCATTGCCAATTTACTCCTCTCTCACTCCGTTTGAGGAAAGTGACTTCATCTTGGAAGAGATTGAAGCATACTTGTCTAGTGATTCTGTTCCATGGGAAATTGATCACGCTCCCATCGACATCGAGGGGGACATACTTCTCATTGAGAAGTTGCTTAATGATGATCCATCATCACTCCCTCCCGTCGAGCTTCATAACAAGGAAGTCAAGTCAGTTGAGAAAACTGAAGAATTTCCTGAAGTCGAACTTAAGGACTTACCACCTCATCTCGAGTATGCATTTCTTGAGGGTGATGATAAATTACCTGTCATTATTGCTCGAGATTTGAGTAAAGATGAAAAGACTGCTCTCATAAAGGTCTTGAAGTCACACAAGCAAGCAATTGCTTGGAAACTCTCCGACATTAAGGGTATCAACCCTGAATTTTGTACTCACAAAATCTTGATGGAGGATGACTTCAAACCAGCAGTTCAACATCAGAGAAGAGTAAATCCAAAAATCCATGATGTTATCAAACAGGAGGTTATCAAACTTCTTGATGCAGGATTAATTTACCCGATCTCTGATAGTCCTTGGGTTAGCCCAATTCATTGTGTTCCTAAAAAGGGTGGCATTACTGTTGTCACAAATGAAGAAAACGAGTTAATTCCAACTCGATTGGTTACGGGATGGCGTGTGTGTATTGACTATCAAAAGTTGAATGATGCCATCCGTAAAGACCATTTTCCCCTACCCTTCATGGACCAAATGCTTGAGAGATTAGCGGGAAACGAATACTATTGTTTCCTTGATGGTTTCTCGGGATATTTTCAGATCCCCATTGATCCACAGGATCAAGAAAAGACCACATTCACCTGCCCATACGGAACTTTTGCCTACATACGTATGCCTTTTGGCCTATGTAATGCTCCTGGCACGTTCCAACGATGTATGATGGCTATATTCCACGACATGATCGGGGAAACAATGGAGGTGTTTATGGATGACTTTTCGGTCTTTGGGGACTCATTTCAAACATGTCTCTCCCATTTAGATAAAATTCTCAAACGGTGTGAAGACACCAATCTTTGTCTAAATTGGGAGAAGAGCCACTTTATGGTCAAAAAAGGCATAGTCCTTGGCCATAAGATTTCCAAAAACGGGATTGAGGTAGATAGAGCAAAAGTCGATGTTATTGCTAAACTGCCTCATCCTACTACCGTCAAAGGTATTAGGAGTTTTTTAGGTCATGCCGGTTTTTATCGCAGATTCATACAAGATTTTTCTAAAATCGCCCGGCCTATGACTCATCTTCTTGAAAAATATGCTCCTTTTATCTTCTCACCTGAGTGCATCGAAGCTTTTGAAACATTAAAGAAAAAGCTTACTGAAGCACCCATTCTCGTTGCTCCCGACTGGGATTTACCCTTTGAACTCATGTGCGATGCAAGTGATTTTGCTATCGGTGCAGTATTAGGGCAACGTAGATCCAAGCATTTTCAGCCTATCCACTACGCAAGTAAGACTATGACTGAAGCTCAAACTCATTACACCACCACAGAAAAAGAGCTACTAGCCGTGGTGTATGCGTTTGAGAAGTTTCGGCCATACCTAATCTTGACCAAATGCGTGGTGTATACGGATCACTCGGATCTCAAATATCTCTTTGCAAAACAAGATGCAAAGCCGAGATTGCTTCGTTGGGATCTTCTCCTGCAAGAATTTGATATCATTATACGTGATAAAAAAGGAGCTGAGAACCTGGCTGCTGATAATATGTCCCGTCTAGAAAACCCTCACCAAGATGTTTTCGAAAAAAAGGAAATAAATGAAACATTCCCTCTCGAGACACTCAATGCGGTTTCTTTTCGTGGAAACTCTTCTACCCATGGTTTGCTGACTTCGCAAATTACCATGCGGGTAACTTCATAGTGAAAGGAATGTCGACCCAACAGAAGAACAAATTCTTCAAGGATGTTAAACATTACTTCTGGGACGACCCCTACTTATTCAAAATCTGTGTGGATCAAGTCATCCGACGGTGTGTTTATGGACAGGAAGCTATGGACATTCTCAAAGCTTGCCATGCTGGACCCACCGGGGGCCATCATAGTCCAAATTACACCGCCAAAAAGGTGTTTGATTCCGGGTTTTATTGGCCCACTATTTACAAGGATGCCCACGATTTTGTCAAAGCTTGTGACGCTTGTCAACGTCACGGAAATATCTCTCAAAGAAATGAAATGCCGCAAAACGCCATTCAAGTGTGTGAGATCTTTGACATCTGGGGTATTGACTTTATGGGGCCATTTCCATCATCTCGAGGAAACAAATACATACTTGTGGTTGTTGACTATTTGTCAAAATGGGTTGAAGCGAAAGCTTTACCTACCAATGATGCCCGAGTTGTTGTGAAATTTTTAAAATCTCTTTTTGCTAGGTTTGGAACTCCGCGAGCTATAATCAGTGATCGTGGTACACATTTCTGCAATGACCAATTTGATCGATTCATGCAAAAGTATGGTGTAACCCACCGTCTCTCTACTGCATACCACCCCCAAACAAGTGGGCAAGTGGAAGTTTCCAACCGTGGTATAAAAAGAATTTTGGAAAGGACAGTAGGCGAAAATCGTGCATCCTGGTCGGATAAACTGGATGACGCACTCTGGGCCTTCCGTACAGCTTATAAAACACCCATCGGGTGTACTCCATACAAGCTAGTGTACGGAAAGGCATGTCATCTTCCGATTGAGCTTGAGCACAAGGCATACTGGGCCTTGAAACATGCCAACTTCGATATTCAGACAGCTGGTGATCACAGAAAAGTTCAAATGAATGAATTAAATGAACTCCGTGATCAAGCATACGAGAACTCTTTGATCTACAAACAAAAGACAAAGAAGATTCATGACTCTAAAATCAAGAACCGCGTTTTCAACGTCGGTGATCGAGTCCTTCTTTTCAATTCAAGATTGAAGATATTCTCGGGAAAGCTCAAGTCCCGTTGGTCTGGTCCATTTACTATTGCTAAGGTTTATCCTTATGGTACCATTGAGTTATCTCAACCTGATGGTCCAAATTTTAAAGTGAATGGTCATCGATTAAAACATTATTTTGGAGAGGACATTCCACCCATGGTTGTCCCGGATCTACAAACTTTCCCCATGAACCAATGAATGCGGGGATCGAGTCAAGCTAGCGACTCGGCAATCAAAAACAGTAGCACACACCATATGGGTTTTCACCCATATTTCTAAATTCTTTCTACTTTCTACCACCCTAGTGTGGGGGAGTTGCCCCACGCCGTTGTATATAAACCTCTTTAAAAAAAATAAAAAAATAAAAAAAAAGTGTATATATCAAAAATAAAATAATGGTCGTAGTATTTCCCTTTTATATTCTATGTTTCGGCATAACCGCCGGTACTTTGAATATTGAGGGCAATATTCATTTCTAGTGTGGGGGGAATTCTCACGAATTTTATCATGTAATTATTCCACCCAATTCCCCCGTTTTTGGCCAAATATTTTTTTTTGAGTAAGTGTTTTTCACTTACTCAGCAAATGGTAATCAGTCCGCCATGTCTAACCCACATAAGGATTGGCTAATCCAGGAGCAAACAGCTCTTGGTAAAGATATCTCAAATCCGTTTATGGCTTGCAATTTGCCCAAAATTGTATGGTGTTCAACTCACCATATCTTTAATTAGTGAAAAGTTGGCTAGCCCGCAAGTTTATGGCTTGTGGTAAAGGCAGTTGGAAAACCATAATTGGTAATCGACTCACCAAAGATAATATTGATAATTTATCTAAGAGTTGGCTAGTCCAGAAGCAAACGGCTTCTGGTAAAGACAAATCAAAACCGTTGAAAGCTTATGATTTGCTCAAAATCATTTGGTTATCATTGTGCCAAGGTTCTTACTTGAACTAAAACAATTGGCTACTCCAGAAGTAATGGCTTTTGGTAAAGAGATTCAAATCCATTAAGTTTTCTCAAAAGATTGCTAGGGACTAGCAATGGTTTAGTGTGGGGGATTGATGAGTGTCTAAATACTCATCATTTTTGTTCCTTCTACACTACAAAAACATCTGAAAACACTCAGAAATGCATCAAAATGATAAAAATATCACAAATAAGTGTTTTATGTGTTTTAAATGCAAAAATATCAAAAACAGATGAAAAACGTATCAAGTTTGCATAATTGGCAGTTTTAGTCCCCCAAGTTTTAAAAGTTGTCAAAAATAGTCCCTGGTAAATCAAAATAAAGAAAAAAATCATTTAAGGTCCATGGGATTCAATAGTTGTCAAAACAAACCCTTCAAAGTTCAAAAATTATAAAATGGCAACTTTGGTCCCTCAACTTTGAAAAATGTCAAAAATAGTCCTCGGATATTTAAAAAGTGAAAATAATCAAATGTGGTCCTTGTACTATTAAATATTGGCAGTTTTGGCCCCTCAAAAATCAGGAAATTACATGAATGGTCCTTGTTATAATCCAAAACCAAAGTGACCCCTTTGTGTATTTTGATCCCCAGCCAAACCCAAAAGACCCCCTGTCATAAACCTTGAACCCCCTATTTTGAACCCCAGCTTTATTATTAAAAACGGGTCAAATGGTCAAACCAAGTCAAAAGCGCCAAAACCAGAGACACTGTACATCTCCTTCACCATCACCTGTTAAACCAAAACCAGAGTGGTTTTTTCCACCTTTCCACCTTTCCACCTCACTCCCCAGCTGTTTAACCACTCCCCTCCACCTCCACATCCTCCCAAACTTCTTTAAATGCAAATAACATGCTCAAAGAATTTTTTGGCGCCAAAACTCCACATGGACGAATACGATGTATTAGAAAGATCCAATGGCTCAAGTGAAGTGGGAAAGTCTCAGAGGTCGACAAGAAACCTAAAAGATCATTATAAAGGGGAAAAGAAGCAATGTAGAAATATATCGAGAGAAAATTAAATTAGCTTATGTCGTTTTAGTTGATTTTTAAATTCCAGTGTATGTTTAAGCTTTTAAGCTTTGTATTTCAAGTCCTTAGTGTACAATAAAGCTTTTGTGAACATCAATTTCAGTTCTAAGTCTTCTTTTTTGTTTATGCAAAATTTTACTTTTGTTAAAATATCAATGTGTTTTGAATATTGTTATTAGTGGTTGTTTTGGATTCTTAAGTTCATATAAGCTCCTAGAAAGCTTATCTAAGCTTTTAGTAACCTTTAAAATCAGTTTAGAAGTAAAAAAAATCAAAAATACCAAAAATACCAAAAAATTAGTGAAAATTCAAAAATCAATGGAAAATGGTACAAGAAAGCTGAAGCAGGTTGGTAATTGGATGGAAATGGTTTAGAAGCTTTGTGGAAAGCTATTAGGATTGGTCTTAATCACAGTTTCATGATCTTTGGCTGGAAAGCAGTTGTGAGTTCTTTATAAGCATTTTAGCATTTCACTGTTTAAGTTGTTCATCAGCTTAAATCTTTGTGTTTTTATGTTTATGAGTTGTAGTTAAGTAAAGTTATACATTAAAACTAGTTGCTTGTTCATTAGAATTTTTAGTTGTTAAAAATTTTAGTTTAACAGTCTTAAGAGCATAATTGTCATACCTAAGTTTTATGTTGTTATTTCTGTTGTTTAATGCTCATTTAGACATATTATGTGATAATATAAGCTTAAGAATCAGTTTCATGGTCTTAATCTGTGTTAAGCTTGAAAACCAAAAATCAGTCTATATAAGGCAGTGTTTGGATTTACTGTTAGATTGGTATTCCAGCTTATGCTTGATGTTGTTTGTTGTTGTTTCATTTCATATTAGTCCAATATAGCTCAGTCAAGTCATAAAATCTGGTGCTTGTTCAATAAAAAGTCAAAATTAGTTTTAAACTTACCTTAATTGTTAACTGTTAGGAATTTAGATTGCTTAATTCATCATACATGCTTAAAAGTTGTTATTATAGCTCTAGATAACCTAATATCACCTTATTACATCATATTCAGTCTATAGAATCAATCAAAAGTTCATAAAAGTCAAACTCTTAGTATAATTAAAAAAGTCAAATTTTCCTAATTGCAGTTTTTGAATAAACTTGGTGATTTTCTTGTGCACTTACTGTTAGGATTTAGGATTTGAGCTTTTAGGATTATAAACTTTAGTTTCTCATCTTAATCACTGTATTTTTTATAATTTTCAATTAGCTTATTTAACTGCTTAATTCTTAGCTTATTTCAAGTACCTTTTCAAAAATGTGTCCTGTACACAGTTGAGTAGCCTTTTTCACAAGCTCACACCAAGCTTATTAGTTAACCTCAGCTTGTGAACCTTAGCTTTTTGGAAATCCCACCAACCCAGCTTGTTGACTCAAGGCTTATTTTTGGCTTTGGAGCTTTTGCCCCTAGCTTAATTTGGCCTTAAAGTTCATTGCAGGACTGTTTGGATAGTAGGTTTAATACAAGTGCTTATTTGCTTATTTTTGGCTTTTCAGTGTAGTTCTTTGTATCTTTTAACTTCATTTGAGTAGCTTTAGCTTATTTGTGTCTTATTTTACCTTTGTTTCAAGTTTGTAAGCTTGTTTGAGCTTAAAACATCAATATAAGCTCATAATCTAAACTGTTGAGCTTATAAGCTCATAAATAGCTTATTTTTAAGTTGCAAAATTTTTGTCTTTGTAAAAGTTTCTTATTTTAAGTAGTTAAATAGTTTTCAAAAAGAAAAATCACAAAAACATCATTTTAAAAATAGTGATAGCGTTTATTTAATAGAAATTAGCTTTTTAATTTTTCTTTTCAGCTTATTCTAAAGCAAATTCTGTTTTTATAATTTTCTTAGCTTTCTGTCATCATAGGATATTTTTAGAAAAATTTTCATAATTTTCTTAGCTTGTTTAGTATTTATTAAAATTTAAAATAGTTAAAAGTATTAAATAATTAATAATAAATAAATAAAAGCATAAAAAATATATTTTTAGTTTTAAAATTAGTTTTATAATATTTTAGATTTTTCCAAGTTAAAATTTCATTTTTCTAGTTTAATTTTGTATTTTCTTGTATTTAAGTGTATTTTAAATAGTAATTAATTAATAATAAATAGATAAAAAAGTGTAAAAAATATATTTTCAATTTTAAAATAAATTTTATAGTATTTTAGATTTTTCTAAGTCATAATTTCATTTTTATAGCTTTATTTCCTATTTTATTATATTTTAGGGTATTATAAAATAGTTAAAAATAGTTTTAAATTAATAATAATTAAATAAATAGTCATAAAAATAATTTTAATTTTCCAATAATTTTCTTTTATTATTAGGATTGTAAAAATATCATTTTCATATTTGTAGGTCTTTTATTTCTTAAAACTCACGTTTTATTTTGTACGTTTACGTAAAATTTAATAAACGTATTCGTTTAAGTTTGTTTAATCTGATTGTTGTGCTTTACAATTCTGTATCCAAATACAATTCCAATCAATCAGTAGTGTAGTTATCAATCAAAATCCTTACTGATCACTATCCTTAGTGATTATTCGACATCTGAAAGTGTTGAACACCATTAATCCTCCGTGGGACTTAACGACCTAGGGAAACACTATATTCCTCTGATCTTAATTGTATTGGTTTTAGACTGTTTGAATTTTATTACGGTTGACCATTCACAAGTGGTTGACTTGTGTAATAAACTTGACGGTTCTGCCACCAATCAGCCATCAGTGCAGTGACTTGCACCATTTTATCATCTGAGGAGACTGGCTCTTCATCCCAATCAAAGACTTCAGCTATCGGGCCCTTGTTTTTACCCTGCACAGATTTAAAATTTTGTGTTGTTTCTGAGGGAGTGGCCTCAAGAATTTCTAGTTTAGCCTTGGCTTTCCTATACTTAGCTTCAAAATCAACAGCTTTGTTTTGGTCAGACTTGTTTTGGAAAATTTGATGAGACTGATAGAGCTTTGGTTGAAATTTGCTAAAACCTAAGGACTGGTTTGACCCTGATGGTTTGTAAGAGGGTTCAGAAACAGTTTTTGAAAAACAGTCTTTTACTTAAAACATTCAGTGTCCTCATTAGCTTTAGCATTATAAAAACTTTTGTTCCTTCTTATGAACCTTTTTAGAATTAGCAAGGAGTGCCCTTTCCTGAAACTCAATGTTCAAGTCATTCAGGTACTTCTCGCTTGTTCTCTCATCAGCCTCATCGTCAGTATTTTCTTGAAAATTCTGAACCACACTATTTGAATAAAAGGTTGTAGAAATTGGTGTTGAAGTGGTTGTCAAGGACTTTTTGACTTCCTGAGACTTTTTCAAGTATCCTCATAGACGAATTTCCCGTAGATTTCAGGAAGTTCAAGATTCTGAATAAGATTTGTATTTCTAAGTCCCTGAGAAAAATTCAACCACTTCTCAAGGAGACTCTTAACAAAACCAACATTGATTTCATGTTTGGACAACTTGACACCATCATTTGACAATTCTTTAACAAAGTTTTATAACGGGTGTAAGTTTGAGAGAGGGTTTCAGAGTCTTTAGCCCTGAAGGTATTGTACTCAAGTTTCACGTCCATAATCCTATTTTCCTTGGTATCTGAGGGACCTTCATATCTATGGACCACAACTTATGACAGACTCCATTACATCATCAGGAAGACAAGATATGATGACGCTTTTGAGTCTTTGGTCCTGGTTGACCACCCTCCTCTCATCTTGAGTCCACTGAGCTTCAGGTTTAGGTAAACCTTCAGCAGTCTTTGGGACAAATGGACCTTCATTAATACACTTAATGTAGTATGGTTCTATCCCAGTCAAGTAGCAAAGCATTCGCTTCTTCCACTTGTTAAATTTTCCAACTTCAAGTCGAGGGGCAACAACAGCATAGGCTCCACCCTTTTTGTCGACAAGTTGGGGTACATCACTTTCAGCTATGTTAGGGACCTGATTTTAAAAACGTTTTTTAGAGGCTTAAAAAGGGTTTTATAAATCAGCCTGCTCTGATACCACTTGTTAGTCCCTTTTCACAAATAGCTAAAACAGTAAATAATACTAGTTGTGAATCATGGCTGAAGTAAAGCACTTTAAAATAAGTTTTAACAAGATAAAACACAAAGGAAATTTTCCAACGTTATATTCTTTATTAAAACGAATAAAAAAGAATACATTACCCAAGTACTGGCGGAACAGTACTTGGGATTGAAATGACAAGTATGGTGTAACTCCTCACGAAGATTAGGCTAAGTCTAAGCACAACTATTCACGTACCACTGAGCTATCTCAGGGACATAGTCGTATTTGGAGGAGTGAAAGATGCTTGTGTGTGTTTTTCACAATCAATTCACAAGCTTCATCTTTCACTCCAACCTTATGGCTATTTATACAAGCATAGTTTTTGACTCTATCCTAGAAGACAAACTGACAAGGTTACAGAAGACAAAATATTGATGTATTTTGTCTCTGTTTACATAGGCTATTTTAAGTAAGATACAAGGAAGCTTTCTTCTAGTCAGCGATGACACTGATCCTGGTTGTTAGCGTTTCAGGGAAAGTTTGACTTTGGGTTGATAAGGACTTCGTCTTATCTGTTTAAACTTATCCCGCCTTGTCCCGCTCATTCTTCAGTCATCTAAGCTTTGAGTCTTAATATTCAGTCTTGTCTTCAGTGATAATAGTTGGTGAGGAGTTCTGGGATTCAGTGAGTTATTGTCATCACTCACTGAATCCATCATCTTCTTCTTGACTCAGTCTATACCCCTTGAGTTCCGCCTCACTGAGTGGAGAAACTTTACTTATGCGTCTCTTATTGAGTGTCCAAGGCTATGCGCTCAGTGACTTGGTATTGTTTAAGGATATAAATACTTAGGGTATTTTTTATTCAAATCCTAGAATTAAAAGGTTTGGGTATTCACTGAACCCAACAATTATATTGTAAATAAGAGTGGGCTAGAAGGGTGAAAGATATTTAAAAAAAATGACAAAAATAACCATTTTCGAGAACATAATTCACAACATACCCAATTTTTTTCCAAAAAGCCAAAATACCCATAAAATTCGTAAAGTTTGCGATTTTTAAAAGAAAATTCGCAAAGTTTTCTATTTTGAAAGAAAATTCGCAAAATTTTAAAGAAAAATCGCAAAGTTTGCGATTTTTTTTAAATAATGCAAACTTTTCGATTTTTTATAAATTTTTCCCTTTTCTTTCGGTTTACATGCTTAGCTCAAGACATGAAAGTGGTAGATATTCCTTTTCTTGTTTAGTGGCTTTTTGAATCACTTAAAAAGGATTCGTATAAGAAAGTTATAGCCAAAATACTACAACAACTTTTTCTCGTTTAGTTGTTGTAGTATTTTGGCAATAACTTCCTCATACGAATATATTTTTGCGTGATTCCAAAAGCCACTAAACAAGAAAAGGGATATCTGCAACTTTTAAGTTTTGAGCTAAGCGTGAAAATCGAAAAAAAGAGAGAAATTTGTAAAATTTGCAAAGTTTGCAATATTTTTTTTTTTAAATCGCAAACTTTGCGATTTGTATGGGTATTTTGACGTTTTGGAAAAAAATTGGGTATTTTGTGAAGTATATTTGTAAAAATGATTAATTTTGTCATTTTTGCAAAAAAAAAATAAAAATCAGAAGATGGATAAGAGGTACCAATAACATAAACTAATTAATAAATGTCAACTGTTTTTGATAACTTGATGTTTATGTGCAGTTTTCAACTTAAAAAAAAGTGAAAAACAATATGACAAAAAGTTTGATTAAGTACAAAGATCATATTTTTTAACGATGCGTTTGTTATGAAGGTTTAGACTCGAGAGAATACTTTCAAAGTGAAACAAATTGTTTGTTTCTTGGATTTGATTTGTCATAGTAACTAAAACCCTCCAACATGGTACTTCATAAAACATTTCCATTCGATCTCCACTCTACATTTGGATGCTAAATGGACGTCAAACAACCAACTTGTTCTCCTTGGCATGTGGAGAAAAAACCTCCTGCAAGTATCATGCAAAGCATTTTCATCGATTTCTTTCAGTTCCACCCTTCTCAGCTCAACATTAACATGTAAATCTAGCATTTCTTGGATCCCCTAAAAACAAAAGAAAGCAACTTATCAATAATCAAGTGATGAACATACATGGCCACCATCAGATACTTAATAGATTACAAATTCTGAAGCATATAATTATTTGTCGTTATAAATCGTCGCTTTGCATGATTATTCATCTAGAATTTAATACATATTTATTTTAGTGGATGAAATTTCAAGTAAAAGACAGTTTTAACTAGTCGGTCTAGATCAAGTGGCCACCAGAGGTAACCGGGAATTGGGGGGTCCCCGTGGAGGTTTAGGGTTCGGGCTTGTCAATGAGGTTTTCCTCTAAAGCGAAGCAAAAAAAGGAGTGAGGTTTATTCCCCAAAAGCGAATGTTCTAGGAAGAAATACTCTCGCTTAGATGTCATTGCATAACTCGAACCACTAACTATTAATTAGTCGTTAAAAAAAGTAAAAGACAGTTTTAACTTTCAAAATTGAGTTCGCTAATTGAAATATGGATTTTTGGTTAAGAAAATTGATATCTATATTCCCTTACGACTACTCTATAATAGAAAAAACTAAAAGAAGTGGAGTTGAGTAGTAGCTAGCGTTGTTTAATGTTTGAACAAAGTAGTAGCTACTTCTATGGTCTACTTGAAGTGCATGAACGTTAGCTTAGTAACCCTTTGGATCATCTGAAAATATTTCATCGTTATATACTAAAGTATTTCATGGGACGTCAATGCAGTTTTACTCATCACACATATTAGAACTTCGTTAGAAAAAGTTTAGGGCATTTGGTTTGGGGGGTAATCTGGATTTTGAGTTAAAAAAAACTAAAGTAGCCTTTTATTTGCACTTTTAGGAATTGAATTTGGTATTGTATTTTTATCTCAAATATTAGGGGATTTACAAAAGATTAGAGATCTATGACAAAAATAAGACCACATGTTATTTTTCTTTTACCTCAAATCTAAATTAAAATTCGAAACCAAATTCAAATTCAATTATAAATTCTAATGATCATAAATCTATTTGCAAATTCAATAGCATGAGCTGCGGCACAACGGTATGATCAAGTCTTTAACGTGAAGTTTTTTCACTTTTAAAGCGTGCGACACAAAATATAAAAAAATATTTATATATTTCTAAAAAAAACGTTATACATAATAGATAAATTAAAAAAACTATTCTTACATGCAATATTTTTTTTATTGGAGTTGAATAAAAAAACCCGCCACACCACACGTCTTAGCACATTTTTGCCTGCGTCGACTCATCTCACTTCACGCTCAGAGTCGACTCTTTGGTCTATTTTGTAACGTGAAAGTCACTTAGTCACGCCTCATGCTTTGCCGACGTGTTAATATTTTGTAACGTCGTTGTGACACACTATCTAGTAGCTACTTATGTGGTCTACTTCTGCTACAAAGTACATGAACGTTAGCTTGGTAACCCTTAGATCATCTGCATTTCTGCTGGTAAGCTTAGTAGCCGTTGGATGAATATGCATTTATTCAACATCGTTGTGAAACTATCAGCTTTTGTAACATCGAACAAAATGTAAATTCATCTCTCATACGGAGTACGTATTAAATTTCAATCTACCACTAAACATGGATAAAATGATACTACTCTATTACAAAAATGTGATGATAACTTGATCAATTCTATTGACAAATTTTAAAAAGCACACTTTGCATCAAAGGTAGAACCAAAACCATAATTTCACCGTCGCTTTACGTAAATAAATGTCTTGTTTTAGAGATTGCTCATGAAATATCTCAACTCCACGATTTATGTTTCAGTAACATAGTCAATGCTCTCACAATATTAATTATCAGCTATGTTAAAGACACTTATAACTTTTCTTTTTTTTTTGAACATTCAACGGGACGGCTAGCCCTTTACCTTACCCACAGTGACATTCAATTGGGCAGTATGCGGTGGGCTTAAGAGACTAGCGACCGATAGAGTCTGGGAACCACGGGGGAGGGAAAACCCCCAACTAAGCAGCCCATAGGCACTACACTTAATTGGGAGAAAACCTTTGCCCCATCAAGATTCGAACCTGCGTGGGCAGGCCAAACCCATCACATGGGGACTTCGGAGATACCGCTGGGGTATTACCCCTTTGGTAGTTATAACTTTTCTGAGTTCTTTAATTGAAAAAAAGATTTATAGGTAAGAAAATTAATATCTATATTGACTACTCTATATAAAGAAGTGGAGTAAGCTAACATTGTTGCATGCATACACATACACCATTCTCTATTTTGCTAACCTAAACAAAGAAACACCTTTTGTACACTAAAACCTTTACTATGGCGAAAGGTTCTCGCAAAAACTCAACCCCCAACGTTGCGATTCCCATTGACGATGTCACCCCTCCGTCGGCGCGTAATGTTCCCCCACTGCCACCTCTTAATATACCATACGCCACTAGTTATAACCCATCGGATGCTGATATTATTGAAATTTTAAGACGTAAAATACACGGTGAGCATGTGGAGGCTGATATGGTTAACAAAGTGAATCTGTACACGACAACTCCTGATCAGATAGTTGGTAAGGTTTTTTTTTTTTTTTTTTTTTTTTTTTTCACATATATATATTTTTGGGTCGGGTCGGGTAAAATGGTTAAGGTGGGTCTGGCTTGGTTAAGTTTCTTAATCTTGCTTATGCTTGTTTAAAGAGAGGGATGTCTTTCTTGTGTATTTTGGTTTGTGTAGTTTATATATTTTGTTGCCTTTCTTAAAAAAATATGGCTCATGCTTGTATAGTTGTATACATCACAATAAATAATGGTTTGTTTGTGAGTGTTTGGATTGAAAACCGGGTTTGAAGGCGGTTGAAAAAAATAGTTTTTTTAATAGAAAATCAGGTTGACCCGGCGGTAGAACTGGTAACCGGTGACTCGACTCGGTCGATTAAAAACCCGGTTTTCAAAACATTGGCTTATATACTACTGGTACTAAACAAGTTGCTAAAATTAAGGGGGTCTTTATGCTTATGCTTATGACTTGCATGGGTGTTTATGCTAATCAACTTGTATTTCCTTTTTTACAGAACGATTAAATCAATATATGGTTAAGGGTAATCCACATTACCTTGATTTTACCAAGACTACGGTACTAGATGAGAAAGCGGCTTATGATCGGTACGACAGTGGCACTGCAAAAAAAGTACGCCGAGATAGAAAGGTTGGTTCTGGTTTGATGGGGTATTGGAGGCCCGACGGTGAGCGGGTGTTTATAAATGAGGAATTTACTGCTAATGTGGTTGGATCGAAGCTGCGATTCAGCTATGATGATGGGCATCTCAGGAAGACTGATACCGGAATGCAAAGATCAGTATGGTGCATGTGGGAATATACTATCGACCCTAAGCTAGTCAACATCGACATTCCTGTATGTATTTGTTGTTTTCATTTTCATTACTTTTATTTTTTGTTCAGGTTATACTTTTATCTATTATTTACCTTTTTTTTTTTCCTTCCTTTGCAGCGTAAATATAAATACACCATCTCCAAAATTTTCAAGGATCCGGATTCTTCACACATTAAAGCGTTCCAAGATAGAGAAGCTGGTAAGGCAATGGAACGCGAGCTTAGTCACAAAATTTCAACCTTAAGTTACAGGGGTCATAGAGGGAGGGCTACGGATAAGATGGAGGCTGATAGAGTGACTTGCATCAACACTTCCACTACCACTTTCCCTTTTGAGAGTGAACTAGTGGACAAGTTTCGAGCCTCCAGAGCCAAGAAGGGGCAACCCCGGTCCGCAAGCATGGCGAAGAAAAACAAGCCTCCGCAGTATCGCCCAAATTATTCCTCAGAGCTTCCAGTTCCAGATTCGAACTTGAACTTGGAGGACTTGGAGCACTTGACCGAGGAGGACTTGGAGCACTTGACCGAGGAGGACTTGGAGGACTTGGAGCACTTGACCGAGGAGGACTTGGAGAACTTGAAGTGGGTGAGTACTACGTATAAAGAAAAGTGTAAAAAACGACCCGCTCATCACGATCACATTCCCATATCAACCGGTTTGAAGTGGAGTATGCTTAACGATACAGAACTTGACCGAAACCGTTGGGGAAAAACGCCACAAGATTTTCTCAAGAATGATCAAGGTCGTGTTTTTTACTCAGATAACGCTTATGTGGGCATGGAATATGATAAGTATTTTATGGCGTTGCTACTAAAGGACAGAGATGAACTTGGGGCTGAAAATCCGGGGTGGCTAAACTCAGATGTAAGTATTTGAAGGATTTTTCTTATTTAGATATATTTTACACATACTAATACACTTGTCTCGTTATGAACTTTTAACAGCATATTTGCACTTGGATCAAACATCTCATAAAGATATACCCAGACCGTACAGTAATATTCTATGAAAATTTTGCTGCACGTATGGCACCCCGGGGAGTGGAGGCCGGAGTGGCGAAGGAGCTTGATGACGTGAACTCGATTTGTCGAGAACCGAACCAGCCCGATTTGTGGAACGTAAATTATGTAAGTAAATATTTGATTATTACCCGTAGTAATGTGTACATAATTGTAGTACTTTATAATATTATTAATGATTTTCCAAATTTTGTAGGCATACACTCCGATCAATGCGAATGGCCATTGGTATCTCGCTAAGATTGATCTCCATGACTTTCATGTGACCATTTATGACAGCGCCCACGGTCACTACTGGGAACAATTGAAAGTGCAAGTGCAGAATTGGTCCGAACAGCTTTATGCATATTTGTGCAGGATCAATTTTTGGGAAATGTCCAGACGCCCAGATCCAAAAAGCTTAGAAATTAGAGTGGAGCGTGACGATAATGTACCTAGACAAAGCGGAGGAGACTGTGGGATTTGGGTTTGCCGAAACCTGGAATTGTTGATCGCTGGTGAAGAATTGAATAGAGGAGATGAGACCGAAGAGGAGATAGCGACTAGTTATAGGAAAAAAATGGCGGAAGCTATATATAAGACACGCTGCGAATAATGATGATGGTCGGGATCGTGATGATAATGGATGCTGATGGTTGTCATGTTTCAGGTACGTAACATTATTTCTTGAATGTTATGTAGATGGATATGGATGTTTTTCAATACACTATTGTTGAAATACTATACGATTAAGTTTGTGTTTGTGAGATTCTTAATATATCACTATATCAGAACTACGAAAGTAGTACTTGATGATTAGGATTACAGAATTTGATTCTCTAAACAGTTTATTTCTAGTTTATGTAGGTTCTTTTAACATTCATTTTTTTTTATGACTAATTAGATGCATAATGTATTTCAGAAGGAGCGTGTAGATAGTGAGTCGAAACTTGTTGGAGAATACGGTCTTTGATGCAAAAGGCTAGGGATATCTGGAGGGTGCAGTATGCTCTTAGCCGTATCCATAATGCTGCAAGAATGCTTCTCACCCATGAAGAATTTTTGAAGGTGAAGCCCTTATGAGGATAATGAACAGGTATGGGTTGTTGGATGAGAGCCAGAACAAGTCTGATAACGTGCTGGCCCTTACTGTGGAGAACCTCCTTGAGCGCCGTCTGCAGACACTTGTGTTCAAGACTGGTATGGCCAAGTCTGTTCATCATGCCTGAGTGCTCATCAAGCATAGGCACATCAGATATCACTAAATCTAAATGGGTATTTCATATGTATACACCATGATATCTACGTGTGATCTTGTTTTAGCCATTAAAATATATTTAAGAGTATTTAAAAGAAAATGTTTCAGACAGCAAATTTTTGGTGCTGATTGCTTTATCACTTTTTTACGGATTGCTATGTGCTTATTGGATCTATGTTTAAATATAATGAAATAATCACTTTTTAAGTTTGGATTCTGGATAAGAATTTATCCTTAGTGCTTATATGTTGTAAGCATAAGCTAAAACAATGCTATCTCACGCGCCCTTTAAAGCAGCTTCACTTGCGAATAAGTTGTTTGGTATTTCTTTTTCTGTAAAGATTAAGCAGAAAAAACTGGTTAACCCGGCCAACCTCTTTCAAGTCCTATTTGACTCAGGTTTTTGTTTTGTTATGGTCATTATTGTGATGTTCTGTTTGCTTAAATGTGGCCTTGGTTTACAGGGTTGGAAGGCAAGTTCTGTTGTATTCGACACTTGGGCTGCTCTTTTTAGTGATCATGTTGAAAACATAACCCAAATGCTTTACAAAGTTGGGGTCCAGCGGCTAACTGCACACGAAGTTTTGTGATGAAAAAGTTATGGCGAAAAGTATGGAATTGATAATCGGGTACCTTTCTTTCATAATGTTTCATTTAGAATCGTCTTGTTGTGCTAAGTGTCTTGTAGAAAAGGAACACATTCTCTCATAGTGTTTGATGGTTGGCTTCATATCACAGGGCACCATACAGTGTTCCAAACCTCAGTAGAACAAAGAAAGTCAACCAAACCTCAGCTTTACGAATACATGACTCATCGTGTTTTCAGCAAGATGTTATGCAATGTTTATCCCGATCTCCGTCATTTCTTTGGAGTAGCTGAGAATCCTCCTCTTCTTTGCTCATTGAAGGAGAGTTTGCAAGCACATGCAGCTAAAGTAGTGAGTACAGTCATACAATCTTTTGTTTTAAACCGTTAAACTTGTTTCCACTTTCCATTTTAGCTAAAAACACTAACTTAACCCATTTTCATATACATGGGTACCTGTAAATTTGTTCATAGTTCTTTTTCTTTCATGTGTTAGCCTTTTCAAAAATGGAGTGATGGATTCGATTCGGAGCTGTGTTGATATTGCTACATGAAAAAGATTATGAAGCGAAAGAACCAGAAGGCTGCTGCAAAGAAGGCAGCCGGTGGCCGGTGGGGATACTGATGAAGAATGAGCTCTTGGTTATCTCTGTTTATGATGATAATGTACTTAGATTCCCCGGCGGTGGTACTAAGTTTCCTGAAGGGGCTGATGCCTGTATTGATTAAGTTGCTTCTGTTATACCGATTAAATGGGACTGCATTAGGCACAGGTTATGGGTTATGAACGTTCTCTTGACTTTTTCTGAGGCCTACACTCTTGGAGTTATATACGAACGTGGACTAATAAGCATCTATCATGACTGGTATGTATCTTGACTAGCAAATAAGTTTTGGGTCAAATGAGAACATTCTATGGGTCGGGTAAGGCTAGGATGGCTTGCTTTTGTTCGCAAATTCTTTTATATAAGTAATATGTTATATATGATCAGCAAAAGTCTAAAACTGTATTATATAACTAAATCGCTGAGGTCTAGGCCCCAGTAACTCATGAATGGGTCAATTCGGGTTATCTTATATCTCAAGCGGGTTAAACGGGTAAAAGTTGTTATAAAAAATCTGATCAAACGGGTTGAAAGTGGACTAAAGTTTATTCTTGATGCATAAAATCTCTTTGATCATTGTGTTCTTATAATGTAGTCCCCAAGTGGCCAAGTGTCGGGCGGGCTTTTCAATGGCAGTTTTATCGCTAAATTTAGTCCTTTGCTGTTTCTTGTTAAATTATCTAAAATGCTATGATGGTGTTTGGGATTGCTTATTATATTCGCTGCTTTTCTTTTGTTTGTAAATAAGCACTTTTAAGAAGGTGATTTAGTTTTGAGATTTGCTTATTTTGTTAAGAAAGAATGAGGGAGGTGATTTGCATTTGAATGTTTAACATGTTAAATATGTTTTTAGTTGAATAAGGACTTCGAAATAAGAAGTTAAGCAAGGAAAATAAGCAATATCAAACACCTTTTTTGATTTAGCAGTTTACCTTGCAAGTTTTGTAGGTTACATATGAGGGTGTTTAAGTAGTTTTAAGTTTAAGACGAATAAGCACTTTATCAAGAAGTTAAGCAGCAGGGCCAATAAGTAATTTCTTACAGCTTTTTCTAATTAGCAGTTTGTGTTGTAAGATTTATAGGCTATTTATGAGGATATAAGTTCATAAGCCTATACATAAGCTTAAACAAACACCGTTTTTATATTCGTGAGTTTACTATCTTGTTCAGATTATTTTCTGTAACTGTATTGAAGCATAACTTTGGTTTTTACAGCCGAGGGAGAGCTTCAGGATACCACTGCAGTAACGTTGAACAACCATGGTGCACGTCTCAATTTACAGCAACTGTAACTCATTTCACTCCCTTGTCTCTTTTGCTTAGCTTAGTTTTGATCAGAATTGGACTAGTGGTACTTTGATTAGAGATTATGTGGTGTTTTTAACTTTCAACACTTATTTGGACCGTGATTTAATATTTTATTGTCAAAATGTATTTCAGATGGAAGAACTTTTAAGAATGGAGGAGAAGGACCCACGTAGAATGTTTGAAGGTGAAGCCCTTATGAGGAGAATGAACAGGTGTATGTGTTGTTGGATGAGAGCCACAACAAGCTTGATTACGTGTTGGCCCTAACTGTATAAAACTTCCTTGAGCGCTTCAGACACTTGTGTTCAAGACTGGTATGGCCAAGTCTATTCATCATGCTAGAGTGCTTATCAAGCAGAGGCACATCAGGCAAGTTGTGAATGTTCCATCATTCATGGTTAGAGTCGAATCACAGAAGCACGTTGACTTTTCACTCACAACTCCCTTCGGAGGTGGCACTGGCAAAGTGAAGCGAAAGAACCAAAAGGCCACTGCTAAGAAGGCAGCCAGTAGGAATGCTAAATTTAAATGGATATTTCATATGTATTTACCATAATATCAATGTGTGATCATATTTAAGAAGAATAAGCACTTTGAAATAAGCAGTTAAGCAGCAAGAGAAATAAGTAATTTTTTACAGCTTTTTTTAATTAGCAGTTCTGTAAGATTTATAAGAATGCTTGTAAATTTAAGTTGAATATGAACTTTGAAATAAGAAGTTAAGCAAAATATAAGCAAATCCGAACACTCTTTGTGAAATATGATGTTTAAGCAAATAATATCAAACACCCTTTTTGATTTAGCAGTTTACCTTGTAAGTTTTATAGGTTACATATGAGGGTGTTTAAGTAGTTATAAGTTTTAGATGAATAAGCACTTTGAAATAAACAGTTAAGCAGCAGAGGAAGTAAGCAATTTTGTTACGGTTTTTTCTTAATTAGCAGTTTATGTTGTAAGATTTATAGGCACTTTATGAGGGTATAAGAGTGCTTGTAAATCTAAGTTGAATATGAACTTTGAAATAAGAAGTGAAGCAAAAAATAAGCAATTCCAAACACTCTTTTTGAATTGTTAGCGTAGTTTTGGGGATAATTGTTAAAGCTTATATTTTGGCTTATGAGTTTATATGGTGTCGGCTCGTATTCCATAGGCTCACTTTTTTTTTGGCGTATGAGCTTTTCATTATTCAAAGATGGGATATAAGTCCATAAGCTGGAAATAAGCCTAAAGGTGAACTCGTGAAATATAAGCCGAAATCATATAAGTTCATAAGCCTATACATAAGCTTAAACAAACACCGGTTTTATATTCGTCGGTTTACTATCTTGTTCAGATTAATCTGTAACTATATTGAACCATAACTTTTGTTTTTACAGCTGAGGGAAAGCATAAGGCTACCACTGCAGTAACGTTGGACAAACATGGTGCACGTCTCATTTTACCGCAAATGTAACTCATTTCACCTTAGTTGTCTGAATTCGTTTAAATGATGTTCATTCTGGGTTTCTTTAAGTTTGTCAACTATAATTGAGTTTCCATTTAAAGTATTGACCAAATATTTCAGAAGATCTAAAGATGTTTTATGCTATTTAACAGAAAACTCTGCAATACTTTCTTGTTGGAATTGTTTATTCGATGATTAGTAGCTGTTTTCACCTTTCTGTGATTCATTATGAGCGAGATTGTGTTTTTTAAAAATCGTAGTTGCGTGAAAGTGATTAGAGATTACAGAATGTGATGCTTTATTCCACTTTAATTTGAGTTTATGTGGTGTTTTTAACTTTCAAAAATTATTTGGACCGTTATTTATTGCCAAAATGTATTTCAGATGGAAAAACTTCTAAGAATCCCCGACGTCCATAAGAGAGTAGGAGCACTTGGATGCTGAGCTGAAGCTACCCCTGGTGGAGAAGGACCCACGAAGAATCTTTGAAAGTAAAGCCCTTATGAGGAGAATGAATCAAGTATGGGTTGTTGGATGAAAGCCACAACAAGCTTGATAATTGCTAGAGTGCTCATCAAGCCGAGGCACATCAGATATAAAAAATTCTTCCGGGTATTTGAAAGAATATTTGAGACAGCAATTTGGTGTTTACTGCTTTATTGCGTTTTATTAAGACAAAATCTCACTTCTGTACGGATTGCTATGTGCTTATTCGATTTATGTTTGTATTTTGATAAAATAAACACTTTTTCAGTTATGATTATGAGCAGAATTTACTTTTAGTGCTTATATGTTGTAAGCATAAGCTAAAACATTGTTATCACACACCCCCTCTAAAGCAGCTTCAGCAGGTTCGTAGTACTAAACCTCATTGGTTTTTTACTCCTTCACTAAGCTCTTACCTTCAAGTCCTATTTGACTCGCGTCTGTGCTTTATTATGGTCATTTACTGTAATGTTGTATTTACTTAATTGTGGCTGTGGTTACACGGTTGGAACTTGGAAGGCAAGTTGTGAATGTTCCATCATTCATGGTTAGAGTCGACTCACAGAAGCACATTGACATTTCACTCACAAGTCCCTTCCAAGGTGGCAGACCTGGCAAAGTGAAGCGAAAGAACCAAAAGGCCACTGCTAAGAAGGCAGCCGGTGGAATTGCTCTGTTTACTTTCAGTTAAACGTCGAACGATTGTTGGTCCTTTAACATTTCCATATGCCTTTAGGATGCAATTCATGCGTTAGACTTGGTATCTATATTTTTATGTGGTAAAGTGGGCAGGTTGCGTGATAGATTTAAACGTATACAAACTTGCTGGTAAGTCGATATGGTATTGCTTGGACACCGATAAGTTTGATCCATGAGTTTCTTAAAGCTCATTTGAATTGTTTAAAACAAAGTGCTCATTTCGCCTACAAGCTTGTTTTATCAAAATCAGTTGGAGTAAATAACAAGCTTTTGACATGTCTACACTTTGCTAATCATACATGTCGATAGTGTTAAGTGTTTACCCGATTTGAGCATGTGTAACAATGATTTTTTACTTTGCGAATTAATCGGATAAAAGATTAGTTATCATGTTTGTATCACAATTTACAACTCATGAAATAATGTGGTGCTCCTTGTTTGGTTTGCCACCATAATAAGAGTTAGATAATGATTTTTTATGTCAAATAATAGAGTAAATTTCATTTTTGGTCCTTAAGGTATGGTCAAATTGCAGGTTTCGTCCCTAACGTTTCGAAAATGCAGCAATAGTTCTCATTTTGAAAGTTTTGTTGCATGTTTGGTCCCTAATATGCAACTTAAAGACCAAACATGCAACGGAAACTTCAAACTTTTAGGAAACAAATCTGCAATTTAGGGACCAAACACAAAAAACATTCAAAATGAGGACTACCGCATGACTTTCAAAAGCGCGACAAAAACTTGCAACCATACCTTAGGGACGAAAAATGCAATTTACTCTAAATAATATAAAGTCAAGTGGTAATCACCACTAATTGCTGATTAAGTTTTTGAAAATAATAGCAAGTGACATCCTTTTATAATTTATCAAATAAATCAAATCATTCATTAGGCTTTGTTTAGAGCATCCGGTGTGGAGACGCCTGCTCGGCCAGCAGGTGGAATTTCGCCGTCGCCAGCGCCACCGCTGGCCGCCGCTGGAAGTGAAGATCGGGGACGACGGCGAGGGGTTTCGCTGAAGTGGTGATGTTGTTTGTGTTTATTGTGTTTTATTTGTTTTAAAAGTAGTGGTAGCGGCCTCAAATGAAGAGGTTGAGGTTGTTATGAAAGTGGAGGGGTTTGTTGTGGTTAATGAAAAAATGGGATGCTTGATGTGGCGACGAATGACGGAGCTTAACCCTCTTCCGCACACGATGCTCTTATCAACTTTCAACTTTGCAATAAATATGGTTTGTTAATTTTTCTCAACTCCACAATTACATTACACGGAGATCCTTCTTGAAGCAGTTTCTTTATTGTCGGGTTTATTCTCGTGGTAGGGGCAGGATTTGTCTACATTTCGCCTCTCTTTACCATGCTCTGACGGGATTGGATTTGTCGTTGTTGTTGATTTTTATAAACATATTTAGACACACGCTTTTGCAAACAATCGTTTTAACTATCTTTTTCGGATTTCTTTTTTGTGGTGTTGCCAAGTTATACGGTTCACGGATACTATAAGTGCAAAAAATAGATATTAGTACAAATCGCCACCAAAGATGTGAATGCTTTGGTCGATAGTGCCATATGGTTCACGGATACGTGTTAGCTCAAAGATTTCAATCCACTTTTCTTACGTTAGATATAGGTCTCAAGATAACACCCGACGCATATATAGTTTTCGATCTTTAATGTTACCGAGTCTACCCAAAAAGAGATCATTTCTAGAGTAGTTCTAGTTCAGTCTCAATTTGTATCCATTCGGTTGTAATCTCAATCTTCAACTTTGTTGAAGACTATCTTCTAATATATTTTATTTTTCGTCAAAAAAAATGTGAACACAAATAAAATGATTGTTTGTTGATAAAAAAAAGTTTCTATATAGATCCACACAGAGTTCAAATGATTGTTGATACAAAGTTTTGGCCCCCATGTGAATAAAAAAATAGTCGATGTCTCATGAATAATTTCTAAGATGTCAATTTAACAATGTTCATTTATCTCATGAATGATTAATACAAAAACTTTAGCTAAAACAATTCTTTCTAGTGACGATTTCATTAGACTTTTGACAAAACAAAATGATTCATACATATATTTTTTTTTAATAAAAATAGTTTATGCTAAAATATAGTTTACTTCAATAATTATTAGCTTTTATACTTTTTTATGGTAATCTCTCGACCAGATCATCATAAAAAAAGATTGAAAAATCTTTCCGCTTGCTTCTTCTCCCGAGTCTTCTTGGTCACCAGTCAAGATTTTGTGAGAAATGATTTAGTGAGAATAAAACTTAAAATGAGATAAATTAATATTCAATATTAAATAAGGTGAGAAATTTAAAAATAAATAAATAAATAAAGATAAAAATAAAAAATAAATTGTAGACAATTTTGTTTGTGTATTTTACATATGTGATGATTATACTTTCTTGTAATTTTTTTCATTATAACTTTACTTTTTATTTGCTCCTAACTTTAGTTTGGTCACCTTCAATATCCATATTCAAATTGCGTAGATAAAGCACAATTTAGTAGTGCAACTTGTGCGTAGCAAATCATGAGAAATTGATAAGCAAGACCAGGACATCGAGAGCTGCTTTTTCTTTTCTTTTTTTCTTTTTTTATTATCGTTTCTAAAATTAGATTCTATATAATGGTGATCAAAATCATCATCGTCAACTCAAGACATCATTTTTTACTACGTCACCAACAAAATATAATAAGGTTGCATGTAATAGGGAGGTCATCCACGAGTTGGTAACCTCCAAAGACGTGTCTCCATTAAAACCTTCTTACCCACCCTAGCTTTGGCTTGATAGTGAAGGATAACCGACCGACTGAAGTTGATTGTTTTTTTTAGTTATGATATTTGTATAAGTAGGGATGTTTGAGTGGTAATATTGGTAGTCTTATTACGCCTTGTTGGTGGTGCAGTGAAAACGTGATGTTGTGCTGAGTTGACGATGGTAATGTTAGTTACCCCACTGTAAGACCATCAAAACATATACCGCTTATAAACAAACGCACCCCACTATAAACACAAATATACCCCATAATACACTCACACACACATAAATAAAGAGAAAGAAGTAGGTGGTTTAGTCGACTAACTTGTGCTCAAACTCAATCACCGACTCGTCGTGGGGTTGGGGGTTTTTTAATGACAACGCGTTCTAAGGGTGACCAATGCATCTTCAAAGCCACTATTAGACTGGGTGTAGTGGGTGACCAACATCACCACTATTAACTCAGCGTTATATCACATTTTCCACTAGCAATATCACCACTAATAAAGTGAAATAAGACAACCAATTTCATCACACAAATATACACTACTTAAACACAAAGATACTCTTACGAAAACAAAAATCACACACACTCACCTTCACCAACTCGGTCAGTCGATAGACCAATTTTTCTTTTTTTCTTGCAACTAACAGACACGGTATTTAAGGGATGAGTTATAAGAACGACGAGTTTATTTACTCTTACATACACGGTTGTGAGTTACTATCACACACAATCGTAGACTAGAGGTAATAAGCAAGGATCGACGCTTCCATTTGCGTAGTTGGCACTCGAACGACGTGTGTTTGCTATTAAGGATACCATCATAACAATGAGTGACGTTACATGGTACATTTGGAGAAGTCAGTCGTCCCAACGACCAAGTTGTGGAAGAAAAGAAAAGAGAGTTACGTTTTTGTGAGATATACTTGTGTTTTAATGCGGTATGTTTTGGTAGTGATGTTAGTTGTGTTATTTCATTATGTTGGCAATGATGTTAGTTGAAAAAGAAAAAAAAAAACGAATTAACGTTGATAATATTGATCACTGTTTCCACTAGCTATAAGGGTGATGGCAGTCATGATCCCATGCCTCACCACCAATCAATAATATCATTCCAACTCATTCATGCATCTCTCATGCCTCACCATATTTTTTTAGTTGTAACCATGATTCATGCCTCACCATACAATTATATTAAACAACGGCTACATTTCCTCCAACACTTCTCCATGCTGCAACGGGATGAAATGCTGAGATCCTCCATGCCGAACTCATATCGTGTAGGTGGCGCCGGTGTTCCAAATCGACATGGAGCATGCCGAGCTCCATACCGCTCCCATTGCCACCGCCCTAAATTTTAAAGAATTTTGTAAAAGTACTTGTTGATCTATTGTACTTCAAACAATCTATTATTGTACTGTCTAGTGTGTATTTTGGCATTATTCTACGAGTATTGTTGTATTGTGTATTTTATTACCCTGTTAAACATTAATAATCATGCAAGTGACATTATTTTACCAAAAAAATATCTTTAACTAAATTACGTTCCGCTTTTTGTATCTCACAAATACAAGACATGAAAATACATGCTGTTTATATTGTTTGTTTGACAATATCAACAAAAACTTAAATTGACCATAATGAAACTCTAATTTAGTGCATCTATTTATCGTGCCGACTTAATCTCAATAAAAAATTTAGTCTAGAGAATTTGAGATCTGATGCAAACAATCAATCGTTGGAGCCTCCAGATTTCGAACCTCGGGTGAGAAGAACGTTGATCAAGCTTTTTCTTGCCTAGGCGCTGTTTTGGTTAAAGACCCGGAACGAGCTACAGAACTAAAAAGAACAATCTCAAATAGAGATGCAATTTCGGGTCATTTCTTGGTGAGCATGATCTGCCATAATCTCTTCGATCTCTTCATTTATGTGCCTCAGGCAATAAGCATATGATGTGTTAGCTTTTAACCAGATGCTAATGTTAAACTCCAAACATATCTATATTACATATAATGAGTGTATGATCAAATCTTGAAAGTCAAAAGTGAGAGAAATGCATACTATAATTAATACTCTTATTAAAACACTTCATTACTCAAAAGTACAATAATTTATTCACATTGTACAACCAAATAAAAGCATATCTACCAAATTAAAAACAACCAATTAAAACACTCATTATTAAAAAGTACAATAAAATTTTCACAATGTACAATTTTAACAAGCTACAATTTAAACAGGCTACAACATAATCCAAAATATAAAATAGCTATACACACTAATTAATATTATTTTTAAAATACCCTAAAATGAAAATTACATGTTATTATTGTTGTTCCCCGTTCACTGTCGTATAAAAACAGTTTTAGAATCAAAAACAAGTTAATAGTGAACAATGACTGAAATTAACATAAGTAAAACACACATATAAATTTTGAACATCATATTCTTATTAAATAAATCAATAAAGACACGTTACCCAAGTACTATAATAGACTTGGGATTGAAATTAATAAAGTTGTGACTCCTCTCAAGCTCATAAGCAATGGAAGCACAACTCAGAGCTCATCGAACTATCTCAGAACTAAGTTGTATTTGGAGGATGAAAAGAGCCTTGCACATTGTTTACAATTCACAAGCTTAACCTTTCACTCCATCTCTTATGCTATTTATACAAGTATGAGTTTTAACTCCTTCCTAAGGACAACCGACAGATACAAGCAAGAAAACATCGATGTATTTTGTCTCTTCATACAAAGACTATTCTAGTTCTCACTCTGTGGTCCACATGGGTGACCCACGTAGTCTCACTTGTGGTCCACAGCTCTGATTGCAGCAATGAGGATTTGGCTCTGTCTGGGGTTCAATTTGAGCAAGGTCTGGGAGCATCCGGACATTACTCCAGCTAAGTGAAACCACGTGGAGAGCGGTATTTCTTCTCAAGACGTTTCACATACATTGTACCAAGCTGGACTTAAGACAACATATCTGGACAGTGTGGTTATTCTCCTGACAGAGGTGCCTAAGTTTAAAGTACCGGCCAAAACAAAGAACTATTCTGGTAAGAGACAAGACTACTTTCCTAAGTTCTGATGACACCGGTCGATCTTTTGCCATTCAGGAAAGTTGACTTTGGTTGATAAGGACGTTGTCTATCGATTCAAACTTATCCCGCCTTGTCTTCCGCTTTCTTCGCCAGTCTTTTCATCCTTCAGCTTCACTTCTGCCTTCGTATAAATGGAGAGGAGTCTCTGGGGATTCAGAAGTTATTGTCATCACCTAATCCATCATCTTCTTCTTCTCGACTCGTCTTCACCCTTTAAGTTCCTCGGGCCACGAAGAGACTTCTTCAGCCTGAAGTATCTCGAAGATGACTCATCGACTATGCACTCAGGACCTGTTTAACGGACTAAACAATTGGGCTATTTTCTATTCAAATCCTATATTAAGGGTTTGGTATTTATGAACCCAAAGTCTCCCCTATTTGGATATACAAATAGCCTAAGTGTTTTGATCAGTGTAAGTGAGCAAATGGCTTCTTACATGAATGTACTAATGAATACAATAAGGAGCAATCGAGTAAATTAACAAACGTACATCTTTTATTGATCAGATTACATAGTTCCTATCACTAGTACAAAAGATAAAACAAAATGATGTTAGTCCAGATGGATTCCCAGTGCTTCAAGTTTGACCTTTTTGGTGATGAGTGTTTCCTCGTCGATGGTCTCTTATCTTTGCTTAAGTCACAAGTAACACGATATTCGCAGAGGGTCTGAATTTGAGAGGCCACCTGAATATAGCCGATCATTGTAGCCACTCACCGGGGTCAATATCACTCCACCTTGGAATGCTTGGGTTTCCATAGACATCAATGAAAAATAGCCCTCTTCGGGCTTTTCAATCACAATGACAGTTCACAAACTTCACTCCTTCTGAGCCCTATTACACTCCAAGTCCGCACTTTAATCTCATGTTGGAACTCAACTCTCTTCCCGCTGGATGATTGTGGTTGAGATCCTCGAAGTGCGCTAAGGCGGGTGAATTCGAATAATGGACAATCCCTCGCCTTTCATATCTTTTCTTCATCGTCCTTAACCACCGATTCTTCTTCTTTTCAATAGTTGGACAAGCTCATCGAAGTTCGATCCCAAAGTCTGAATTTGAGGATCATGAACTTCAAAGTGTATTTTATCATCCCCGTAGCTCATGGCCGGTGGTTGGTATGGGGATGATTCCTCGTGTTCTTTTCGGAAGCTCGCTTGTTGTCATCAGTCTTCAGTTGTAATGTCCACTCGCTTTGATGGCTTTCTTTTCTTTTTTCCAACTGTTTTCTTTTCACCATCCGAGTGACCAGCCTTTGAACTTTTGTCTGCTGACCTTTTGGAGTTTCTAGGATCAATTCCCATGTTCTCGCCTTCTTCAAACGACAACCGCAAGATTTCTATTCTTCTTATTCTTCAAGCTTGTTTCAATCTCGTTTTCTTTAGCAAGATATTTACTAAGCCGTTGAAAGGGAAGGTATTTAGTGTCGCCGATTTTAGGGAATCTTTCAGCTCGAGAGTTGCCATTTTGCCTTTTCCTTTGTCCTGGCCGAGGAAGATGATGTTGCCGGTGGTGTTGTTGTTATTGGTGTGATACTGCCATTGTGTTGATGTTGTTTGGTGGGATTGATGAGATAGGTGTTGCCGAGACTTGTGGTGATGATGATATTTGAGCCACCGATGTGGAGTGTTGGCTCCTCGGTGAGAAGGAGGTTCTTCAATATCTCCCCTCAACCGCTACGGAGCCATGAGGGCGAGTTGAGTCAGGCCGGTGAGGATCAGCAGCCACCTGAAGGCCCTGATAAAATTTTTGAGATCATAGTCTTGATTTCAAGTGTCGATTGAATACCAGGACTTTAGCTTCCAAATTAGCCTTGAGAACCTTCCAGAGCAGTCATTCGGGCCCAAGATTCCAGGAGATGAGGATGCCTCGAAGCCACTGCGTATTCAAAGAGTCCAATGTAGCTTGAAGCCGATCTGGACTGGGATGGAAGCACTCAACATTGGCGAGACTGAGCATATCGAAAGGCGGTGATGCTTGAGGATTGTTTCTGGCACGCTGTCAGCACTTCTTTAGACTTTGAGTGATGGGTCTTCTTTGACAAATTCCTTGATTTCATCTATCTTTGTACCTACACCTTGAAGATGCCTGAGGAATTTGGCCATGTTGTCATCCGCGGTGAAGGTTGTCATACATCGATCCTCGTGCTCATGAACATTTTCATCAAAGCATGTACCTACCTTTAGATCAAAGATAACTTGCGCGGTGTCAAGTGGTGATCCCACGAGTTTCATGACCCGAGTATAACCTTCGAGACGCTTTGGTGATCCAAACAAGTCGTCTTTCGGTGGAGTGGGAGAACATTATCAAATCTTTCAAATTCATCGCTGGAGAAGAGGAGTCATTGTCACGTCGACGGTGATTCAAGACGCTCCTGGATCAGGCTGAGGTCCTTGTTCAGAACCTCACGGCTCCACGTCTTCCCCCGTGATAAAACATCATCATCGCCAGAAGCTCATCATGCAAAAGAGTATGCCAGAATATCAAGAATTAACAGGGGTTGGTGATGGGTTCCATATCATGGGTGGTATGTTTCTCTCCAGTCTTTGTCCCCTGACCCCTCGGACATGGTGGGCTTCCTAGTTCCTTCACGGGAGTCGATCAGGTTCCTTCCTCCGAAGCTCTTTCCCATGACCCCGACATGGTGGGATGCTTCCGCTGCCTTTAGTGCAGTCGGTGATAGTTGTATCCCTATCGGTGGTGTTTGATTCCTCCGAGTCTTTGGGATCGATCGGTGCCCTCGCAAAGGTTGTGATTTTAATGTCATCCTTGGCGCTTGGAATGCCTCTACCGTCAGGGTTGTATTTTCCCTCGGATCTTGGGGGAGTAGTTGTGACCAGGGCACCGACCGTGATGTATCGGTGTCCTTCGTTGTCACGGGGTGATGTTGCCTGGTCATCAGGGCCTTTTTAGTCTCGGGCCTTTTGTGCTTTTAGGTCTGTGTTCCCGGGCCTCGGGGCCCGGACTGGTTTAGTCTTAGTCCCACCGAGACATCCCTCTTTTTAGGAGCAGGGAGAGATGATCCCTCCGTTGTTTACAAGAACCATATGGGCCGCAATTCAATAGGAGTGACAAGGGATGGGTCTTTTGAAAATTTGATTGGCTCGTGATGCTGGTAAAGCACAAAATTTTTTCTTCCCGAGGATAATTTGAACCCAACACTGCAAAGCGCAAAGAGACAAACCTAGGATACGAAACATATTTCGGTCCAAGTGTTTGTAGCTTGGTTACGAGATCACCGTAAATGATTCCCCTATGTCGGATATACCCCATTCATTAAGCTAATATCATCAATCAATGAAAGAACTTTAACAGTTGGATGAGTGGTTCCTCACGAGGACCTGAATCACAAAGTGAATGATCCTCCAAGCCATGGGAAATGAGCTGGTGATTGGGGTCCGGCCCAAAACGTTAGATCTAAAACGATTTGTTTTAACCCATCCTTCACCGTGGAGGGTTCAGGATGGGCGACATAAACTCCTTTGTTATAATCCAACCCTGTTGTTGTGCAAAACGTTTGTAATCCGTATGTTGTTGTCCCCGTGGAAGACCAATTCGATGAGATATTCAGAGGTCCGGAGGTTGTTCTCATCTGGAGGTGTCGTCATAGGCCTGGCTGCCCAAAATTCCGAGGAGATTTTGGTAAACAATGGAGGACAATGAATAAAGGCCGCTTTCGCAATTAAACAAAAATTCATAATGTTCAATGGACAGCTTCAGGTATTCAAAGTTGCCTATGATATTATTAGTTTTAAATTCAACATTTGTATGATCCTCACCCAATCGAGAAGCAAACCGAGAGATTGAGTTCTAGCCATTTCCATTTAAAAGATTTTAGGGTTTTGAAAATATTTTGACTAGAATAATCAAAGTTTTTTTTTGATATCTCAAGTTTGTGATGAAAAACTTTTGTAAATGTTTACAAGAAGGTTTTTCCAAAAGAGGTTTGAAGAGTTTTGAGCACACACAAATATTTCTGAGTTTTAGAAATGATTTTGACAGAGTTTTGCTGCGTGAAATAAATTGTGTTGTTTATTTGTTTCAGCAGGTATTTATGTAGCTAGGTGGTGGATGACATGCACAAATGGGAATATTAAGAGTTGGTTTTGAAAACGTTTGAATTTCCACATTTAATGCTACCACTCCATTACCGCAAGAACCTGCCATGGAATAGCAGGCAAGCATGCTAAAAGTGCACTTTTGCAGAGATAAAATATCAATTTGAAATTCTTGTGAGAGGAGGCATTAAATGCCAAGGGATGACAAGTAAGCAAAGAGACATATATTCCTTTATTAAATTAGTGTGGTTACCAACCTAGGACATTTAAGTAATCGATACTGGATCATTTAGTTACTCATTCAATGCTCTTTGTCAAATGTCAGGGACACTGAATGAGTCTTACTCATTCAAGGAGAGAGATTTCGTCTCCTTCAAAGGTTCGAAAGTATTCTTTCACGCAATTTCGAGATGGATTCTTAGGATTGACCGATATCTTTGCTATTAGACGTGACCGAGAATCGATGTCTCGTCTAGAAGCGCTAGATACATCAAGGATCCAACAATCCTCCGAATGGCTCGATTGATGATTTTCAGTGAGATCAGTCCCCGTTAGGTAGGACCATTGGAGCTTCATCGAGGCACGTCAGATATCTCATTTCTTCAAGAGATTTCTGGTGTATTTCTCGACCGATGGATATTCCTTTATCAACCTTCGACCAGAGTCCAAGAAAGATGCCGTTTCCATCATGCTCATTTCAAACTTCGCTGTCATCACTTTTCAAACTGTTTGCAAAGTTTGTAGTTTGTTGAGCCAAAAATGATATCATCAACATACACTTCGACTCATCACATCCTGCTTAGTTCTATAGACAAACAAATGGTGTTCTATCTTTCCTCCGACAAACTTGTTTTATCGTAGTGCCGAGAGTTTCATACCATGCCCTTGGAGCTTATTTAAGTCCATAGAGGGCTTTGTCAAGTCATGGACATAGTCGTGGAATTCACTACCTCAAAGTCTCTGTCAATAACATACACATCTTCCTTGAGATCACCATTTAAGAATGCACTTTTAACATCCATTTGGTAGAAAGTTCATGTATGTTGCATATGCAAGGAAGATCCCATGGCTTCCATTCTTTAACAGAGCAAATGTCTCATCATAGTCAATGCCTTCGTCGGGACCGTAACATTTGGCTACAAGTCCGCTTTTTTAATGACGCTGCTTTTCATCTTGTTTCGAAACCCACTTCATTCCTATGATTACTACATCCTGAGGACATTCGATCAAGGTTATGACCTTGTTTTGTCAAACAGCTTGCGCTCTTCTTGCATTTCCGAACCCATTGGGTGTTTAAGAGCCTCAAGACACTTTGGTTCTATATCTGATAGGTAATCAAAGATATAGACATTCATCAAGTCAGGTGCAGATTATTACCATGCTTCTAGTGAGCATGCCCTCAGTGGGTTCACCAATGATGTTTACAAGCTCAATGTCCTAAGTTCTTGTCCACTTACTTTGTGGTCTGGATCCGAGCTCGATGATGTCGGAGTTCGGGATGTAGTTCAGTAAGAGCCACGAATCATTTAGAACATCCAGATGTCTTGTTCAGGTTGAGGTTCAGGAGTTACGTGATCCGATCATTGGATCATGTTTCCTATCCCAAGCAGGACTGACCGATTATCAATGAACTCACCGATGGTCGGTAGGTTGCAGGTAAGACATAATATGAGATGTCGCGATCGCCTTGATATGAGAATGAATTAGCTGTTGTATCATCGTGAGGATATCTCGATGAGTTATCAATTCCTATTTCCTCCACCTGAGGTGTTGGTGAACTCGATCTTTCAAAGACTTTCATCAAAGGTGACATGAAAGGTTTCCCAACTTGTCTCCTTGTGTTAAAACCCTAAGGCTTTGGAGATCGTACTGAAGCCCTAAGAAGTATCCATCATCGTTGCATCAAACCGCCAGATGATCTTTGTGGTTATGAATGAACACAGGACATCCAAACACATGAAAATAGTCGATGTCGAAGTCTACCAAGATCTCATACGGGTTTTATTGTGTCTTTGACAATGATTGACCGTTGAGTGTAAGGCATTTGACCGCTTCACCCGAATACAGAGGGTCAGCCATTTAACATGGTTCTAAAGCCTCAATGAGAGTTCTGTTTTTTCTTTCAAAGGTTCCATTTTGTTCAGTGGGTATAATGAGACGAGAAATTTTGAGAAATTCCTTTTTCATCAGAAACTCTCAAGTTTTGATTTGAACTCGCACTACTGTCGAGCTTAACGAGATGTCATTCGGTTTTCAATCTTCCCGATGAATGACATTATCGGTATCACCGACTCTTTTCGGGAGAAAGTATACCTGCCGTGTATTCGAGAACTCATCAACAATGACAAGCAGTATACTTCATGCCGTATTGATCCTGGACCGACAGTCCAAAAGAGATCCATGCGCAGGAGTAAGGCAACTTTTGATGGAGAAATTTTGTTTATTGGTGATGCTCGGTGGTGTTTACCTTTTT
>OU343225.1:330735444-330785884 GCA_910596185.1 Chrysanthemum makinoi | reverse complement strand
TCATGATATCTTAAATGATTTGTACAAATAATTACATAAGAAATAAGTTACCATTTGTGTGTAATGAGTTTCCATTTTATCTTATTTCAACTATTCAACCAAGCTTGATTATTTTATCAAATTCAACATTCAATAATTCATCTTGACTTTCAACTTTCAATTTTCAATTTTCATTTTCACCTTTGACCATTTTTCTATTTTATATAGTAAAGATAAATAAGTCAATTAAGTCAATACCCAAAGTATATAAGAAAGCAAAATTCCATGTCTTCAACCACCAATATCATTTATAAATAACCAATATAAACTTTGATCAAAGACAAAGACTTCAATCACCGAGATCAATTGATACGATAGCATAAATTACCATACATTATATTGAACTTAAATAGTTTCTACAAGCCCTAGATTAGAGTAGAAAAATCAGTGTAATGTAGCACCTAAACTTTAATGATTCAATATCGTTTGGAATGAACTAGCTAAATTGAACCACATGAAGATTAAACATACACTTCATTAAATACTCGGGTTGGGTTGACCTGATATGGATAGTAATTTTCCTATAAATATGGAAAAATATTATCGACTCGGGTTGGGTTGTCCAACATCCCTTAATTAGTTTTTAATCACTGGTACTTAAAATATTACAAGTGCATACAATCACTATGTCTAAAATAGTATGGAATCATGAGTCAAAATTGTTGGCATATAAAACTTTGCAATTACCACTTTAGTTATTAACTTCAAATGGACACAAATTTGAGAACTTTAACGAATGGCTAATTTTGGTACGACCACCAGCACTTGGCTTTTAAACATTCATTAGCTAATATATTTGGAGTACATACGCATATTGAAATATACAATAACTGTGCCTAAATAGCATGAAATCACCAGTCAATCCTTTATGGTATTAACTTCAAATTGATAAAAAGTTGAGAATTTATATGAACCATTAGCATTGACGTCCGGACTTTTTCTTCTCTTTAAGATCATTCAACATCATATACCATTAAAAAGAAAGCGTGGGAAGATAGATTGTAAGGGTTGAGAGAAAAGCGGTTGAGTTTACTATTCAGCTTCGCCTAGAAAGAATGTGTTAAGTATTTGTCGGCAGGGAGCCAGGAAATGAAGTACTATACGAATCAAGAGACTACAACAAAACTATACTCATGAGCTGCACCAAAAACTTATAATATATATGAGCCATATCCGGTTTTGAATTGATCAAGCAAAAAGTGGAAGAGCAGATCGAAAAGGCACCATAACCAAATCCATAAACCAAACCAGCCCTTCGTCGAAACTTCCTTGTCAGCAGACCATCAAGAACTTAGTAGAAAAAACATAATGTGGCGTGAACCTTAATAATCCAGTACCATTTGTAATGAACTATCTTAATTGAACCACTTGAATAATGCCATTAAATATATATATATATATATATATATATATATATATATATATATATATATATATATATATATATATATATATATGGGGTGTTTCTTGTGAGAAGTCTAATTTTGGTGAGAACGCGAGAAGAGATCCTAGCCCTCCATCTAATCCCTCTTTTTTTTAGATCTAATGGCTTAGATTAACCCATATACTAAAAAAAATATTTTTTTAATTAAAACCCATCACAACTACTATATAAAGAAAAAACACACATATCTCACACACCTAAGGTGAAAAACAATACGATCCTCTCCAATCCAACTACCTTCAATAATCTCTGATCATAACCACCACTACAGCGGATCAGCGCCCGTTCAAACCGCCACAATTATAGCTCTCACACTGAACCACCATCACTTCCATCTCCATCGACCACAACAAGACAAGCCATTGGAGTACCAATGCGCGCCATAGCAGCACCTTTCTATCACTAATATCGATCATCTCCTTGAGCTTATGGTTGTCATAAACCGCCATTGGAGGTTATTAGGTTAATTTTTTCTCTATAAAAGGTTCAATTCTTACACTTTCATCATCATTCACATGTTTGTAATTGATGTTGGTTGTGATTGCTTGTAATAGTTGTTCATTTAATACTTTTATCGCTATCATTGCAACAAATTGATTCAAGTTTATGATGCATATCAACTGTTTGATGAAATGCCTGAACCAATATCATGCAAGCTGTGAATTTTATTTGTTGATTCATTGTTTTAGTAGTCTTGATAGTACTTACGGTTATGCTTTCTTATCTAAAATTTAGTTTTTTATAGAAAAGGTATAATTGAGCGACTTCAATAACACATTTACAACTACAAGTATTATAAGATTTGTGAAGCGCGGTCACATGTGAAGATATCTGCGTCTTGCGATTTTAAGGTGCGTGAACAACTTCGTCACGTGAAAATCACGTCACGTAGCTTTTAAGAATATGGTCACATGTGAAAATATACGTCTCAAATCTTTTAAAAAGCCGTCACATGTGAAAATATAGGTCTTGTAGCAAGATGTGAAAACTTCTTCACATGTGAAAATATATGTCTTGTTGCTTTCTAAGATGTGTGAACAACTTCTTCACATGTGAAAATATATGTCGTTCTTTTTAAGATGTGTGAACAATTTTGTCACATGTGAAAATATAAGTCGTAGCTTTTTAAGATGTGTGAACAACTTCTTCACATGTGAAAATATCGTCGCGTTGCTTTTAAGGCGATGTGAACAATTTCATCATATGTGAAAATACACGTCTACGTAGCTTTAAGAATATCGTCACATGTGAAAATATCGTCATTACTTTTAAAAACTTAGATCACATGTGAAAATATAGGTCTTTAGCTTTTAAGATGTGAACAACTTTTCACATGTGAAATACGTCCGTTGCTTTTTTAAGGCGTGTGAACAATTTCATCATATGTGAAAATATCGTTTGATGTATGAACAAACTCTACATGTGAAAATATCGTCTGTGAACTTTTAAGGCGTTGAACAATTTCATCATGTGAAAATATCGTCTTGTAACTTCTTAGAAATTCATCACATGTGAAAATATCTCACCATTGCTTTTAAGAACCGTCACATGTGAAAATATCGTTTGATGTGTGAACAACTTCTTTACATGTGAAAATATCGTCTCGTAGCTTTTAAGGCGTGTGAACAATTTCATCACATGTGAAAATATACGTCTTGTAGCTTTTTAGGGTGAGTGAACAACTTCGTCACATGTGAAAATATTTGGAGCATGAGGATCTTGGATACATGTTACACTTAAGGGGTGTTTGGCTATCTTATCCTAGAAGTTTATGGTTCTTGCAAAAGAGGAAACTAGGCTATTTCAAATTGATTTTTCAAAAGTGGATGAGCCTGTTGTACCCCTTAGGATGTTTTAATGCACGAAAACATAGTACTAAACCATGGTGAATTCTTATGTGTATTTGATCCGTCATCTAGAGTAGGGAGTCATATTTACTTTCTGTCTCTGCTTTAGATTTTCATCTGCAATAAGTTTACTCATCCCCTTTCAAGCCAAGATCGACGTTCAACCACATTTATGCAGTCCTTTGTGGTATATTAGGAACATATATCATGGGCTGTATCATAAATGAGGAACCAACTTTGACCTTCTAATATTAATGTTTTGTTCTGAGAGATTTTGTGATAGTACTTAGCATATAGAGTTATAAATGTTAATTTCTTACATAGACATCGATGTTATGTTACCACGTTACATGCATACCTGAACCTCTTATTCATTTGTTGGTTAAATCTCTTATTCATTGTAGCTGTAGTTTGGTGATGTAAGTTAGAGTTTAGCGCCACTTGTTGATCACTATCAGAAATGAAAGATCAAGCACTTATGACTTTTAATGCATAGTCATCATAGTTTACAACACATATGAAACATTTTGAAGTAAAAGTTGGTGATTTATATTTTCTCTTCTTTACGGAATTTGGACTAGCGAAATGAGGCAAATGGGTGCGATAGTGGTATGTGTGATTCCTAAGTAAATGCAACCGCTTTCATTGGTAACTATTTATCAATTAATTTCTTTTCATGGGCAATATTCTTGAGCCAACTAGTTAATGGTTATTCAAGATTTGATAATCATGGGTGTTCTAATTTTCTGAATGTTAGTACTTATATACTAATTTGTTCGATATATAGTAAAAGATCCAGAGCTCTTTAGTTGTAACTAGTAGTGTGACAAATAAGTAATATAATCTAGGCAAGTTCGAATGGTGAAGCTAGTGATTAGTTTACTAAGCAAGTGATGCATAACCTTGATTGGGGCTGTGATCGAAAACATGTTGACATTTGTGTCAAAACACGAGAATGTCCTCAAGCTTGAAATTTGAGTCTTAGGATTTTTTTGAAATATAAGTAATAGTGATATTTAGGGACGAGGAGCTAGCTTTTGCTACTTGAGAAGCTTGCACCTTGCCGTTAGCTATCCTTGACCTTTGGTAAATAGGAGCAGTTCCATGGACTAAGGATAGTAAGAAGAGAAACTAGAACTGTTAGGATGTGTTGGGTGCACTAGCTGTTTTATAGAAAAGCTTGGTGAACAACTTACACTTGTAGGATCCAAGCTTTCACGGCCCATTGAACCTATCTGAGTGGAGTGCAGTGAAATTCATACTCTTATTCAACTAATCTTCAAGTCTTGATATGGTGTTTGTAATTGTTTGATGCAAGCCAAGGCTCAAACTTATATGAACCCATAAAGCGAGCCAAGCGTGCGTGTAGCCCAAATACACCTATCACCCGTATTTGGAATGGCATGTACTGATGATCACCCTTAGCTTTGCAACACTAACCGCCATTTGTGGAGTACCCTCTCATTTGACTGTAAGTGGTCTTCAATTGTCATATGTTCTTGCCTTTTGGTATATAAGATTAATAGATAACCAAGACAACTACCGACTATTGGAAGAGTTCAATGTTACCTTTGTTTTCATTGTGCTAAATACAACCAATCAACCATAATTTTGAACATTTTACACTCTGTTTATCTTTATTTGTTAGAATAAATAAGGTGAATTAATCACTTGTTTCATATGATTATTTAGATTTTGGATGACAATGGTCCTAAAAATTATCTTTTATTATAGCACCTAGAAGACCGTTTGACATATGACTAATTTTCGATAGCGTATGTAAACAATCACATTTACAATGTTGGTATATAACTCAATATTTACAAGCTAAAGTGACATGTGAAAGTCGAAAACCAATCTTACAAAATAAATAAATACAACACCAAATGGAGGTTGCGTGAGCTTTTCTTGTGTGCCACCGTACATGTACTATACTCTTCGATACTTAGACTCTTCCCCCACCATACCTTGAAGGATATTTGATCGGCATGAATCACGATCATCTTGAAAAGGTGGTGAAGCGGGCTGATTCATGGGTCTCAAAATGGGTCAAAACTAGAATGGGTCGGTTGACTCACAAACACTTTACGTCTTACCTTTTCTTGAACTATCAGTTAAAGATTAAAAATGGTTAGGAAGGCTACATTAATGAATTTTTATTGTTTTATATCTATGTTTTACTTTTGAGAGCATGTTTGGTAACATGTAGATGGTTATTGTGTCAAACATGTTACCAAATTGATATAGTTTAAGTAATAATCTATATAGAATGTTTAGTGACGATTTGTCATATTAATGTTAATTCATAACAAAAATTAAATGTCATCTCCAGTCGATGTGCTATACATCAAATTTTATAACTGGTTTTAAACAGAAAAAGAAAAGCGTGTACATTTAAAATGACATATGGTATTAGTTTTGCATCTTGATCAATTATTCTTGTTTTTGCGATTATTAACGACTACGGGCTCGACATCGGCTTAAATAAAAGCTACAGAAAATTTGAGGTGGTAGAGTTGACCTATTTACTATTGAATGAGTTTTCGGTTAGAGAAAACAATTTAGCTAATAGGAAGCGGGTCAAACAGTTTGAAGTAAAACAAAAGTCTATTTTGTATACATACAACATCCTAAATCGTTAATGTATAGTATATTATGTAATAATATTGTTTTTATAATTTATAATTAACACATTAATAAACCTTGCCCATTTGACTTGTTACTAGCTCACGACATTTTTTAAAAGCCTCATACACTCCCACTGTCTTTATGGTTTTGGAATACTAATAATGACTCTTTCACCTTTGTTGGTTCATGTGATGTGAGGATCTTGATTGCTTACATCATTAGAATTGCAAAAGCTTCGTTAGAAAAAGCACTAGCTTAGAGTATAGATGACTTAGAATTCCGGTCGCTGGTGCCTATTAGAGCAGATTCAACACTCAATCTCCACGACCTCGATAGATTAAGTGGACACAACTAGAGACCAATCATAACGATTCACTTAGCTTCACATGAAAATTCCCCCACATCATCTACAATAAGCTACACTAGCAAAATTCATAGAAAAAGAACATTATTAGCACTCAATACAAGACAAAACCATAACTTACATTCTCTAAACTAGATATTAGAAAACATGATGTAAATGCAAGTTTATTTCGCCTGTCTTTTTCTTTGGTTTGGCGACGGGGAACAAGTGTAACACTTGATGATGTAGTATGCTAACAAAGCTAATTTGTTACTTTACTACTCTATGCCCAGTACATCTTGCATTTTTATTTATGCATGTAATCAATCATTTGGGTTTCAGTTTCTATCATTAATGAAAACTTTATTCATTTAATTCAATAATAGTTTTACTCCTAAAAAAAAGAGCTTTCGATAGTATCATTTATCACTCCTAAAACAAGGTGCATAATAGTACATTCGGTCCCATGATGTTATCAACTGGTCACAAGCTTTTTTACAAATTTAGTTGATACATGTCTTGAACATCTGTTAAATGTTGTTAAGATGGAAACTTTAGGTTGATGGATATGGATATTTTGCAGAATGCTTATTGTGGGCCTAAGAGTAGAGCAATTCTTTTGCCATTTTTAGATACACAACCAAGTGAAAATTTAATCTTAGTCATTAAACAACTCTGTGATGATCCCAAAACATGGTGTCATTATCGATGGGTGTGTGTAAGAAGGTCTTGGCATGTGGTTTGACTCTTGTGAGAAACTTGCGATTCTGCAGTGAGAGCAGATACTTTATGAGGGGCCCGGAGATGCAAAATGGAAAGCGTACATGTGGATGGAATAATTGTGTGGGATGCATGGAGAGCGTTGAGTTGATAATGAACTTTTATGGAGAAGCTGATTCTGATGGCTCTTATATTGAAAGATAAAGGAGTGCGATGGATTGGCATTACGAGAATCTGAGGAAATTTGGGCACGAACATGCTAAGGACATGTTGGAACATCTTGAAAAAAATAATAGCCGATGGATATAGACCTATAAAATATAAATAAAAAGTTTACTTCATTATTTTGTTACTCAATCTGAATATATTCTTGACTTAAGGTACTATTGTAGGGTGTGAAACAAGGTTTCTTGAATATATTAATTGATGGCGAGGTAGGCGAAGTCTGAGATTTTGTGTTGGGGATTGGAGATGATATAAGTGATGAAGAGGTGTTTGTGGCTATATTCATGAGGGACTGGTTACTAACAATGGTACTTGTTTTTCATGTAATGTGGGAGAAAAATCAAGTCGGTGAGTACTTTGTGCATGAAATGGAATTATTCTACCCATGCATTTGAAACTAGCGCGAAACAACATCTGATTTGCTTAAGTTCTTTTGACAACAAGATGTATAGGTATAGCATTGATTTGTATAGTATGAACTTCAGTTATGACAAGTTTGTTGACCAACAAAAGATTGATAGGTATAACTCTTGTTTCTTGTTAATTGGTTAAATTATTGTAAGCGATATCTCGCAAAGCTTATGAACCACTCATGGTAACCTTTGTTAATACTTTTAGACAACCACATATATCGATTTTATGTTGTTTTATGGCGTTTGAATGATGGTGATTGGTTTTCTAATCCTATAGTACTATAGCAGCTTAATAGCTTTTAATTTAACTTTAAAATGAAGTGTATAATGGCGAGTAAGGAGAGCAAATGATGTCGAAGTGTAATGATCTTCTTGTTATATACTAACCCATTTTGAAGTTGAACACAGAACATTTACTAACTTGACACTAAGTCAAATTTTGAACTAAAGATTAGATAATTTTATTTCACTAGTAATACACGATACAATCATAAATGGCGTATATACTTTTACATGTGACTATGTTCTTTGGCTTAAAAGCTACGACAATTTTTTTTCACATGTGAGTATGCGACCAAGTTGTGAAGATGTCATTAAAAAGTTTCAATTCTTGCTCATAATTTTCACATGTGAAGATATTCTTACAAAAATTGAATAATCATCAATGTTTAAAAATACGTGTATTCAATAGTATGAAATTTATTCATGCGTGAAGGAAAAAGTTTATTCTCGAGACAAATATTGGTCACATGTGAAAACATGTCTAAGTAGCTTTTAAGATGCTCGAACAAGTTCGGTCACATGCGATAATTTTCCAAATAGCGGAAAAAAGTAACTCATGTTATCCATAAAAATGAGATTACGATCAATATTAAAAATAAAAAATAATAAAAAAAATTTAAAAATTAAAAATTAAAAAATCCAATTTAGTAGATCTCCTAGCTTTGATAGTTTTACACTAAACATTGTATGTCCTAAATTGTACACATCTATTTACGGTTGGTGTCAAGTAACAAGCGAAATCAAACCCATCTTATTTAAAATAAGTAGCTACTGACGGTCATAAGCTTAGAAAGTTACCCAACATTAATTATATTGCATGAACATGAACATCCCAAATCAATATAAGCTTATATCGAACATGAAGATGATAGCAATTAGTAAAATATATCATTCTTCGTGAAGACAAGCTAGTCCTTTGCATGTTACCTCATCAAGTTCCTGCTCTTTGGCCCCAATTAGAAAGTTACCCAACATTAATGATATTGCATAAAACATCCAAAATCACTATGATATTATTCCCAGATTTCATCAAGAACCTCCAAAAGATGCTTGCATTTTTCACAATCACCCTCGGCGACACTTTTGCTAGTAAATCAACCAATTATCTAGACTCCCAATCGGTGATAGTTGATCCGGTGGAATGATCATTTTCTCCCACATCATATTTGTGAGAACAACGAGATGATGGGCGGTATACTAAACTCTTGTTTGCACAAAATTAGTTATTCCTACTTCTTTGAGAAAATTCCTCGACAGCATAGACACACGGTGGATACATCATATAAGTATTGTCGACCTCATACCATTTTACATCAATGCCAGCGATCAACCTACTTATATCAATATGATTCCGAAGTCATTACGAAATGGATTTCAACCTCAGATGGTAGTACAAAACCATGATTGGTTAAAATATAAGCTTTATTATAAACCTCAGAGATTATGTCCCGTTCATTCTATTCGACCAACTAGATTGTAAGTGAACCATTATAAGCGATAAGTACTCTGTCATGAGATCATTAGTCCTTGTATTTTTATTGTCATAAATAGGCGGTAAAACATGTGCCTTTACTATCTCATGTTCGGATAACCATTTGACACCGACTTTCAAAAGCATTTGGGTTAAGTTATTGGTAACAGGGCCATAAAAAATTGAGGGTCAACAATTGAAGATTGGAAAACAATCTTGTAAAGGCTTCGAGAATGTCCCATGAACCATTTAAACTCATCCAAATCGTACCCACTTCAATTGAACTGTAACAACCGCCTAAAAGTGGAATGAAAGCGTTTCCATCGGGTATTCATAACATCAGAGCCGACTTTGAAAGCATAAGTGTTCTGGATGGACTTTGAATGTAATTCATTAAGCCAAGATGATAACCACTTATGGCCTATTGTTTTAAACCATCTTTTATGCGACATAAAGAAGATAGCATCTTAACAAAGATTTTAGGTCCATAACTCTCGATACCCAATGCTCTTGCAAGTGAATCTGATAGTACTATATCCTTATTCAAGTAGCCAAGACCAAGATGCTCCTGAATCAAGCTATCGAGCAAAAGAGTACGAACCTGTTCATTCCAATTTCTTAGTACCCGAAACGGTGGGATCCACTTCTCATTTTCGCCTTAAAGTAATTAGGCGTGCATAGCTTTGATATGATCATTCTAGGAAGAGAAGCAAAAATCCATGCACTTAGCGAGAAGAGGAACATAGCTCATAAAGCGGAAATGCCCTTTCTGGACAATCCTTGAAACCGGGAAGGCTGCAAAATCTTTGTGAACTCACAAACAAGTTTGAAAATTCGATAGCAAAAGCGGTTCCATGGACTATCACCGTCAACTTCTTCTCTTGATGAAGGAAGAACAAAATCACCTTGAATTGTAAATTTTAAACCATATGTTCGAAGAGGAAGAAATGCAAACCGCTAATCTAGCTTTGGAATCTAATTACGATTCCCTGATACTTTAAGAGCAAATGCAATTGAAATTTCGATGGTTTTGACATGTTTCGGATACCGGATTCTTTGGTTCGAAGAGTCAACAAACCAAGTCAATGTCTCATTCCCAATGGAAACATTGATTAATCCATTTCCACTTATTTGTTTCCTCATGATGACAAATGAATCGTTAAGCACATCTCTAAACTTGATACATTGAAGACGATGAAGAAAGAGTAACAAAGATGGATGAAGATCTGAAAACATAGATTTGATGTTCTCCTCGGCAGAAGTTTCTATTGACTTTGACTTTAAAGGAAGGGCAATGCATGTGTTGTAGTCGTGGGTGCTCACTTGATCAGTAGTGTCAAATGAGACCAGATTTGTGAAATAGTTGATATCACAAGGAGGTACGATTGTTGGCAAAACAAAACCGATTTGACCATCGGTTATGTCAAACTTGATATGGAATCCATTAGAATAGATTCGGAGCATCGAAACACTGCATAATCATCAAAGGAATGTTTTGAATACATCGTAGAAAATAAAAGAATTTATTTGACTAATATTAGAAAAATTCCTATACCGAAATCTTGATTTGAACCCAATGCCTTTCTTGCCAGCGTGCAGGAACTAGTGTCTTCTTGGTAGAATTTCCAACATCACAAAACACGATGTTCTCGTGAGAAAAACCACCTTTCGTTACTCAAAACAATAATACTCTTCTCTCGAAGAATGAAAGTTAGAGTCGGCTCCACATGTTTTGGATAGACATTATCATCGACATTCGAACCTATAGAAACATACAAAATTACACAAACATGTCATTATTGTAACAAAATAACTTAAAATTACCACATCAAAGGATAAAGACAGAAACTTACAAGCTCCAGGAGAAAATGCGAGTCTTGGGAATATAATTCGAGTCTTGGGAATATAACTCTGTAGAAAGACAATGAAGTGCTCTTCCTAAACGAGCATCTTTGTTTTTCAATGCATTCTGAGATTGAAATATTTGGATCCAAACCGAATTCTTCAATTCTAATAGACTCTATAATACTAGCTGCATTCTTCTCTCTCGAGAATCTAACATGGGTCGAACCAACCATCATCGACGCGTGCCTTGTAAGAGTCATTACACCATCTCTTTTACCGTCTTCACTCGGTTGGTTGGTTTCACTCGAAAAGTCTTCTATTCTCAAGAGATTCTTTGGATTCTGATAGACATGAACAATGATCATTAAACCACTCCACTATGCCTAATGATAACCCAAGCTCATGAACCAACATATGATCCTCTTTACTTTTACATTCACTCAAAATCGCCGATTGAGCATCTATGATAATTGAGCGAAGTCGAGAAACCAATAACTATCTTTCGTCGTTGAAACTCCTTAGGTATATAACCCAAACAATCAAGAACAAATCTTGATGCAATCGGCACACCTTCAAAAGCATTATTTGCATGGAATTTTAATAGGGACAAAGGTACATTCCTTTCACCACCATATAAAGCAATCAAAGATCTGAGCTTTAAAATTTGTTTCAAAAGAAGACCCATGCAGAAAAGATTCTACAAATGGATACGGTGGTTGAATGATCTAAACATAAACTTTTCCATGTGGACATATTAGCATTATAATTAACACATCAACTGGAACCTTTAATTGCAAGGAGTACTTGGATAATCGATATGAACTAGAGGTGGCAATTTCACCTCATTTACTTACAAATGATTCAATTAGGTTTCGTTCTTTTCTAGTGGGTAAAGCGGGTAAACTATAAATCCGATCACGGGTTAAAAGTTGACCAAAAGTGTAGTTTTAATTATAACATTACCAAGTAACATAATCGTGTTATATATTTGACACATCAAATATTTTTTTGGCAATAAAGTTTTTCGGATCAACCCAACCAGCCCATTTTGCCACCTATAGAAGAAACAATGGACCGACCACCAATTATTACCTTTGTTAAGTGGAGCAAGAAAGCAACACCAAACGGACTCAAGATAAGCACAAAAGCTATCGGTGGTGCGGCCATATATACCCTTTATCCAAGCACGACTACATTCTTAAGTGTAACCGTATATAAGAAGGGCGGATAAAATATTGAGTCCCACCTCGGAGGAGTTTGACTTCTTCATCTGAATCAGTTTCCATAAAAATCCATTTTCCATTTCCGTAGGTGGTTATCGGGATCTTTGTTTAATGTTTTTGCTCGGGAGATGATGCATGCTACATATTTATCGTAATAACGAAACGGGGATAATTTATCATGTGGACTTCACATAGTACCGATCCATCACATATATTATTGATTGAATAAAACTCTTACCGGCCAAACTCGAAGGGCATTCTCGTGACTGTTGTTGTGCATCCTTTCTCGTGTTACCCATTCCAATAGCTACTTTCTCGCGAGAACAAGACACGCATCATCATTAACCCCAATTTAGCACAGACCATATTATGGAATTTCGGCTTAAACAATCGTAACGTGATTACTCTCCTTCACCTCACAAGAGACGACCAATCTCTGTTGGAGCTCATAATAGATCTATATTCAACCTACAAATAAAAATAAAGATGACATGATGCACGATAAGAATAACACATAACAAAAGCTTGTTTTCCTCTTTGGATCAAATTAGCATACCTTAGAGCCACATCTTTGTCCAATTTCTCAGCAAAGACTCAGATGGATAACTTGAAGGTTGTGGTGGTTTGAATTTCCGCCTCAAGAGCCCTCTTCATTGTTAAAGGATGGTGTATTTTGAAGGGGTCCTACGTCTTCCAAAAAAGTGAAAAAGAAATAAGAAAGCAATTAATTTGAACACAAATTGTTACAATAGAAGCTCTTTTCAATACACATTGGCGGGCTCGTTTGCGGTAAATTTTTCTTTTGCAATCCATACCCATGGGATACCTAAAATTGGCACGAAAATATCAATTACGTGGATGGGGCAACTTTTGAAACATTTACTTATTTACTTATGCTCTATCTCTGATTTACCCAAAAATAGAAAGTGTTAAAACATCCAAATATATACACAAATGCATACAAACATCCTACACGGGTTAGATCATTTTTTATTGAACATAGGGATTTAAGATAATTAATATGAGTATCCGCAGTGCGAAGAACTTGCTAGATCATTTTTGTGATAACTTATTAATGTGGTTCATGTGATCATTTTTTAAATAGCACATTCTTTATTTAAAAACTAAAAAGCTGAAAAAGGTAAGTATGTGCATGTCGCCAACCCATTTCGAGAAGCAATTGAAAATGACCGTTTAGCCACCTCCATAGATAAGCGAACCAAATAAAAAAATCCAAAAGCGTAGTATGTGTCCGAACTAGCAAGAAAAAGAATCATCTATGAAAATATACAAGTTTTTAGGCGATATTGGTGAATCTCAGTAATACCTCAACAACATTTTTTACTTGTAGTAATGGTGAATCCTGCAGAGAAAAGAGCTAGTTGTATAGGAGACAGAGATTGAAACCGTGTCGGTGTTTATTCAATATATCAGTGCTTGAATGGGGCCAAGTGTAAGTAGGCTCTGCACAAAAATTAAAGAAACTATACTAAGAAAAGATCAACCAGCTTAAATACTCTTGTGTGTAAGTGAAGAAAAAGTTTTACAAATACATACTTTCTAAAGGAATCAATGGTCTGGAAGATGGTGGCCCGTGGATACTTGCATTTGGAACCGATATATGGGGTCTCGATTTTAGGTCCACGTTTCGAATCCTCGAGAAGGTTAAAATTGAAAGCATTGAAAATTAGTATATTCTGTGTAGAGCTTGTTGTGAAAGAAACGGTCTGAAAGTGTGTTTGGGGTTGCTTAGTTTTTACTCTTATGCTTCCGCTAATAAATAAGTACTTGTAAGTGCTTAAAATTAGCACTTCAAGAGATAGTGTTTGATTTGCTTATTTTGTAAAAAATGTAATAAAAGTCATATATAATATTTTGTTAGAAGCTCAAGCCTGCTTAATGCATTTATTTTACCTAAATAAGTCGATAAGAAAAAAATAAGCAAACCCCATTAACACCTACATGCATAACAAACGAAAGTAACACATATATTAGGAAAGGCTACCATTCGTCTTTCTTAACTTCAGACCATTCATCCCTTCCTCACATCGGGCATTTGTATTCCCATTTGGTGCTAAACCGGCATCCACGAAAACCAATTCTTCAGTAGAATAAGTAAGACATTGTCAAAGATATTACTAACACCCATAGATGTCTAATTCACTCACCTCTGACATTAGAAAATTGGAAACATCAAAGTGCAGATGGTAGATTTGATGCTTCGATCTTCAGTAAAAGTATTCGGAAAGTCTCCTTAGCAAATTCTCATCGAATTCTCTGTGCCAAACACAGGATAAGTAAAGTAAGTAGGGCCAAAATGAATGTATAATATAAAAGAATGATTTGCTTAAGCTATCTTGTTAGATATTAACTTTTCACATACACATCAAACCATAACACAAGGTGGCGTTTAAGATGGAATTCTAGAGAGAGAAAGTTAGAGGTTTAGGGAACTTAGTGAGAGAAAGTGAAAGATATTATTATGAGCTCCAACTCTCTACCTTGGGAGGTAGAGAGTATTTATAGTCTTACATAAAACATCGGTGTGGATCGCATACAATGGGTAAAGACCCGTCTAGTCCTCACGGTGTTACTTAATTAAATACTACTTAACTTAATATTACTATGACTACGAGCTTTCTAACGATTACATATACTTGAGGTGACCGACTCTTTAATACCTGAATTTCTAATTCCTAACAATCTCCCTAAGGAGAGTCACCTCAATCATGTACTAAAATTACATTGAATACAAACAGATATGACATTAACAATTGTTCTTGCATTCTTGATGTAGTCCTTTGTTCCTAAGCTCGTAGTCATTGATTCTTCACATTGCATGTTTGGTTAATCCAAGTGGAGGTCTTTACTTGATCTCTCGATACATCCATTGTGGCGTTGGTATTATGTGATGTTGTGACATTCAGACCGACATGCTCACATTCTAGATCATGATATCTTCTCATCGAGTAAGCGGAAGCATTTGTTGAATCATGATATTGGCAGCAGCGAGCGTAAGCATGGAGTGAAAATATCTGAGTCATTGATGCACTAATCATGATTTCTTTTGAGATGAATGTGTTAAGTGAGCATGCGGCTATGGATTGACCGCTTTATTACGAGCATTTACCAAGAACGTCGGGTGTACCGCATACAACTTAGCAATAAATGCACGAAAGTGTCTTTGATCACTTTCGTTGAATTGAGGTACACGGCCCACGGTTCCCCGCTGATCAAGACAAAGCACGCTTTACGTGATCGTATAATTCAAGAATTTCCTTGGCAGGGTTTCGCATTTGCTCTAGCCGTTTCAAACCGAACATCTCAAAGAAGACAACACGGAGTGAGTAAACCAAATAATTTGAGTCCACCGATTGATGAAAAGATATTTGAAAAACAATCGAGTATTGCTCAATAGAAATTGTTTTTGCAATATAACGAAGGTTTTAATGAAAATCAATTATCAATCATAAAACACCTTTTGATTTGAAAAATTAGTACGATGCGACGATGCTAATGAAAAGAATTTTAAAGCACAAAGACCGGTTTTCAAAGGTATCCGAGTCAATCCATAACTGAACCGTGATTGATTCAAAAGATTGAATCACTCCATTGTTTCGCTCTTGTCACATGGTTGATATGCATAATAGATCTCACATGCCACCTACCAGGAGCTTGTTAGATGTTGGCTCCGTAGGCTTTCCATCTTCACAATGAATATGTAAACACATCACTCGGATGTTCTGGCAATACCACAAGGATAATGCGTAGGACTCAAGATATAATCTCTTTCCACATTGTGTGAAACAGAGTCTTCATTGAAAGTGTCCTAATGAGATTTATTGATGATCTCGTGGCTCTAGACTCAATTTGTGCATATTTGGATCCTGTCTTTGGAGACTAGGAGAGGGTATCCTTCTTCAATATCAACAATCTCTAAGAGAAAGTCGATAGATAATGTCGGTTCCCGTGAGAATGAAACAAGTCCTTTTAAGAGGAACTTGAGTGGTTTGGGAAGTTGAAGTGCGCTAAGGCCATTTGGGTCCATGACGTCTTGTCTTCAATCCGATGTTACCATCAAGATAGCATATGAATTGAACCCGGTTTTACGCTCTAAGGTTGAATAAAAGGAGGGCTATTTGTTTTCACCCTTTTCTCATTCAATTCTTTTTAATTCTTCAACCCCTTCAAGCTTACCGAGACTTCATAGCTAGAACCTTGTTGGGTTTATTCCAGATTTAGCTCAGCCTCGATCCGCACTCTTCCCATATCGCATTTTTCTCCTTTTATTATCATACCTAAGAACTCTACACTAACTAGTGGATAGTTCCAGGGTAGATCCCTCCGGTTCTGGCGGATCTTGGGAACAAAACCTAACCTTATCATCCTTATATCACCGTACATAAAGTAAAGTTGGTTGGTCTATTTGGTATTGTTCATCTGCCATTGGAACCAATTGAAAACCATTTGAAAATCAATTCGGATACTTGTGATATATTATCAAAGCATTTTGTACCTGAATTGTTTTTGATATTTTTAGAACGAGAACTCCCCTCAACATGTGCATCAAGTATTTGAAAATGTTTTGCACACGGAGGCAAGAGAAAGAATTAACTTCTTTGATTACCATTTTCTAAAAGATATCAACATCACTTCCCAAATCGAATCAAGTAGATAAAGCATTTTGGGGAAGGATGAGATTTTCATGATTTTGCTCCCTCTCAATATGTGCTTCTAGGTTTGAAAGGAGTTTTACACATACTAGAGGGAACCCGCACATTGAGATAAATGATCACGCTTCAAGTTAAAGATGCTCCCCTGTAATGCATGGAAAATTTGAAATCGTTTGTCACTTACGGGAGGCAAACATGCTAATCACTTAAGAAACCATTTATCGAATTATCAGTTTAAATCCTATTTAAATCACCACTTCTCCCCCGATCACAATTATTAAAACATTTGAGATTTGTGATCTCTGAAGATTTAAATTGATTTTGAAAGCTTTTAAGGAGAATTGTGACTTGATTATGAAAGCGTTTTAAGCGATAAGGATCGATGTTGATTTTAAACTCCATTAGTTAAACATGCATGTACATCTTTTGAAAACAATTTAATGCCAAATAACTTTTAATTTAATTGAAATCATTCTCCCCTCAATCAATGACATAGGTTGTTGATTGAGCGATAGAGATTTTGACAGATAAGTCCAGATGATTATCAAAAATAGAGACCGAGTTATTTTTCAAAGCATTTAGTTTTGTGCTAGATAAATGTTATAGAATCAGAGCATGGAATTTGAAAACATGGTAAAACATGGCTCTGTTCTTTCTTTTAAAACCGGGTTATTGCCCGAAAATGACAATAAACCATTGTTTCTTTCTCCCAAATTTTTGAATTTTTTTTTTTAAGAATTCGAACAACATCTAAAGTCCCGTGTCATTCTTTGAATGACAAAACAAAGACCGTAGATATTTTCGAACCGGAAAAAAAAAACATGACAAAAAGACAATATTTTTAAAGATTTTCGAATTTTTGATTTTTATGGATTTTTGAAAGTTTTATATTTTCTATTTGGTTTTATAGGGTTTTATAATTTTGTATTTTGCTTTTTGGATAAATATATACAAAGAGATAGATGAAGATAGACCTTTACTCCTCGTCTTCCTCCTGAAGACGTTTGAGTGTTCCTGGTTGAAGGCTTTTCAAGCCAAGTCGAGGAAGAATAAACTCAAAACGCTCTCTTGGAAGAGCTTTGGTGAAGATGTCTGCTAACCGATATTCAGACCTCACAAAATATAGTTCCACCACACCTTTTTCCACTTGTTCCCTCATGAAATGATGTCGAATGTCGATATGCTTTGCTCTTGAGTGTTGAACGTTGTTGCATGAGAGAGCAATAGCACTTTTATTATCACAATCTGATAGAGGATTTTGTTGAATTCAAAGCCATAGTAAGATAATTGAGATCTCATCCATAAGATTTGAGCACAACAAGATGACATGGCTATGTATTCAGCCTCGTAGAGAAATAGAAGTACTCATTTGCTTCTTTGAAGACCAGCTCACAAGCTTATCACCCAAAACCCGAGCACCTCCGGATGTACTTCGACGTGTATCTTGACAACCTCGCATGATCAGATCTCATAGGCCGTTAGTGACATACCGGTGTCCTTCGGGTACCATAGTCCCATATTGATGGTTCCTTGGAGATACCGAAAGACCGTTTAACCGCTTCAAGGTGCTTTTTAGTAGGCTTAGCCTGGTATCTAGCACACATGCAACAAACCGAACAAGATGTCCGGTCTACTAGCTGTGAGGTACATCATGGATCCAATCATACTACGATATTTCGTTTGGTCAATCATGATCCCCGAGTGGTCCTCATCTAGTTTGGTTCGATCAATCATGGGGTGTCAACAGGGTCACTTGAATCAAATCCAAATTTCTTTAAAATTGCATATTTAGATTGATTTATGAAAATGCCTCCGGGACTTTGTGAAATTTGTAATCCCAAGAAAAACGACATTTGTCCCATCATTGACATTTGAAACTTAGAACTCATTTCATTAGAAAATGATCACATTCCATTGGGTCAGTCGAAGCAAAAATAATATCATCAACATAAATTTGAACATGAGTTAAATGTTTGCCGGACTTCCTGGTGAACAATGTAGGATCAACTGCTCCTTCTTGAATCCGGATGATAGAAGAAACTTTGATGATGTATCATACCATGCTCTCGGTGCTTGCTTTAAACCGTAGAGAGCCTTCTTCAGACGATAAACGTGAGTAGGATGCTCTTGATTCACAAATCCTTCAGTTGGCTGACGTAGACGACTTCTTTAAGATCTCCGTTGAGAAATGCCGTCTTACATCCATCCGATACACTACCATGTTCTTACTAGCGGCGTTAGCCGAAAGATTCGATTGCCTCGATTCGAGCGACAAGAGCAAAAGATTCTTCAAAGTCTATACCCTCCTCTTGACGATATCCTTTAGCAACTAAACGAGCCTTGTTTTTCAACACATCACCATGCTCATCAAGTTTAACTTTGAAGATCCATTTGAGAGCTATAATCATAGCGGTCTGGAGGCGGTACTAACTCCCATACAACAAGTCGATCAAACTCATGAATTTCATCTTGCATGGCATTGAACCACCTGTCTTCATTCATGGCGGTTTTAACATCTTTTGGTTCGATCTTAAAAAGTACGGAGTTGAAGAAACACCATAAGGCATCGGTTGCAAGTTGTTTCGTTTGATAGGACGAGGGCAGGGATTTCCAATGATATCGTCTAATGGATGATCGTGAGTCCATTTTCTAAGGTGTTCATGTGGCAGTTGTTGAGGAACTGAGGTAGGCGAGTCGATGTCTCTGAAGAAGATGGTTTGATGATGATTCGGGAGTAGCAAATATGTTTTCAAACGGAGCATCTTTAGGAGTAGCAAAAGGATTAACTTCATCATTGATGCCAGAAACATTTCCATGATGTACATTTGAAGAATGATGATTTGTTGATGAGATCAAGGATCGCAGTGCTTCTTGACTTAAAGATATTGAGATCGAAGGATTGACTTCATTCACGGAATATGAGCATCCTCATTGCGGGAATCATTACCTCATGAGTGTTTGAATCATACAGTTCATCAAACATAGGATCAAACAATTTCTTTACATCATCTTCGGATGGAGGTACATATGGAGTTTCTTGAGTAGAGTTTGGAACAAGAGATGAACCAATGGGACTGTCTTGAAGTGCGGTCCCGAGTGGATTGTCCAGGGGAGCCATTTGACCGTCGACTCATCAAACGTAACGTGAATGGTTTCCATGATATTTCGGGTTCTTTTGTTATAGATTCAGTATCCCTTTTTGTTTGGTGTGTATCCTACAAATACTCCAATGTCAGCTTTAGCCCTTAGTTTCCCTAAGTCTTGACCTCATTAGTTGGATAGCACAATGCACCAAACACACGAAGGAAAGAGATTAGGTTTTCGTGTGGTGGACAAGTTCATAAGGAGTTTTTCCATGTACAGTGTGGATTAGGGAACGATTTTGTGTATAGCATGCAGGGCGATTGCCTCCCCAGAGAAACATTGGAACCTTTGAGTAAATCAACATTGTTCTAGCGGCTTCAACAGAGTCCGATTCGTCTTTCAACTACACCGTTACTTTGAGGAGTTCGTGAACTACTTCTTTGATGACTGATTCCAACGCTTTCATAGAATTCATTAAGTTGTTTGTTGACAAACTCGGTTCCATTAATGTCTGTTCCGACAATTACGACGGTTTTGTTAAGTCGAACTCGGCACTGCTTTGATGAGTTTGATGATGATATCAGGAGTTTCATCCTTTGTCCTTATGAACTTGACCCATGTGAATCTAGAGTAATCATCAACCACAACTAACACATATTTCTTCCCAAAGATATTTTGTACCCTCATTGGTCCACATAAGTCCATATGAATCATATGAAGGACTTCGTGACAAAGTTAGTAGGTTTGGGTTTATGGGCATATTTCTTGCTTTTTCCCAATTGACATGCTGAACAAAGATGATCCTTTTCATACTTTAGTCTAGGTAAACCTACAACTAGGTCCTTTCTCGAAAGATCGTTGATGGTGCCGAAGTTCAAGTGATTGAGACGACGGTGCCATAACCATGACTTTGTTTTGAAGCTTTTGATAACAAGCAGATTGGAGAAGCCTCATCATGTCATCTCATAGAGATGGTGTAAAGATTTGACCCACGAGTTCCTTTTAACAGTTCCTTACCATTAAGATCTCTAACAAAACAGGTATGTTTTCTAAAGGCAACTTCTAGATCAGAGTCACAGAATTGACCAACGGAGAACAGATTATGACCCAACCCTTCAACATAGTAGACTCTCGAGATGACACTATCACCACCAACATAATCTCCATAACCCATAATAGCACCGAAATGATCATTACCAAATCTACAGTCCGATGAACTTGCTCACGAAGTTCATGAGCCGCACGGTCTCTCGAAATATATGCTTGCTTGAATGCACGAGTCCATGTACCACGTAACGATTTGAACGATCTGCAGTTGAACACGACAAAAATGGATAATGCGGATAATTGGGATCCCCATGCAAGAATGGGTTCCATTTGGTTAGTAACAATATTTGGAACACCCACATCGAATCGAAACATCCATATCGTAGAAGCAATGGAATCATTGGGAATAGATGCAATGTCTTGGGTTCAGATTTGCCCTATTCAAAGTATGTTTACTTCTTAAGGGAATAGTTCTACCAAGGTGAGGCATCCATTTTCTAGTGGGCATAATCTTAGCATGTGAGACCAAAGCTGATTATTCTTATGACCAAAAGGTATCCAATAATAACCTATCTTTATAAAAGTTCTTCCTGTGGGTTTCCACTGTTTTCTAACATTCTTTCGTTTTTGCCTTTTTGCCTTATTTGCACGATTATTAGCATTAGCAATTTTAATGGGCATTTGACAAAGATTAGACAAAGCATCACACCACATTCATGATTAGCAGCGAAATTCAAGCATGCAACATTACAAGGTTTGCAGATAGTATCGAATTGAATTAATTACAGTACGCCTAAGGCTAATACTAGAATCAACACGATTCGTTTATTCAACTCAAGCTTAAAGTTCCTAGATTGGTCTTCTACTCTCTTCCAATGCACATTCTTAGCTTGCAAGGTCCTATCATTCCTTGTATTGTCTTGAGACTTTGACCTGCTTTCGCTTTAAAGTCACCGACATTACTCTGTAGAGGGAATGGAAATATTAGTTGGTTGATCTAATTTTTGCATTCCTGAACTTGATGTGCAAGGATCTCAAGTACTAGAAGGCACATTAGTGTATACTTTAAGACTTGTGATTTGAGCTTTTTGCGGCACACTAAAGTTCACTTTCTTAGCACTAACATATCCGAATCGAACTACTTGAAGGCACATTAGTGTTTCCTTTTTAAGATCGGGCATAGAACGGATTTCTCTTGGCACTAGGCATAGAACAAGGCATCACGCGCTTTGCCTTTTCACCTAAGGTTAGGGATTTTGGGCATGTGGCAATTACACATTCTAGCAACTCTTGAGATCGTTTGGCACAAAGCAAACCTAATTTCACTATCAAGAGGTTTGTTAATGAAATACTCTTCGACAATCTCACGGAGACATTCTAGACTATCCTTAAGGTGAGCACGGTATTCATGAAAAGCATGTTCATTATTCCTAAGATGAGGAGGAATATATTTAATCTGTCACTGTATTTGCAGTCTAAGGGTGACTTTGAGACAACATTCTTATTGAAAACAAGTGGCGGTTTCCCATTTCCACGACTTCTCAGATTCTTAATTTCCTTTTGTAAAGACGTTATTTTTCGTTGTTTTGGTCACGGGTGACTTTCATTGAATCATATAACTCTTTAAAATGTCGCTTTAACTTTTCATTTTCTTCTAGAAAACTCTCCTTTTCCTTTTGTAAGGCATCAACTAAGTTTTGAAGATGAAAAGTTTGAGAATTCCGAGAATCTAAAGAAGGAGGGATATGGGAGCCTGTCTTATTGTTCGTTTGACCCTTTAATTGAGAGATTTGGGCTTTCAATTTTCTCGATGGTGCGAGCTTGAATCGTTCATCACGCTTTGTTAATTTGAAAAGCGATCAAACTCGGAGCATCTGACGATGTATTGACATTTGAAGTTTTAACATTTTCTTTAAGATGTTGATATTTTAGTTGTAAATTAAAATGCTCAACTTCGAGTTTAGAAAAATGTTTAACCAAATTGTTGTGATCATCTAGTTCAATTTTCTCGTTAGTTCGAATTAGTTTTTCAAGCTCAATGACACGATCATGGGAGACTTTCAGGCCATGATAGTTCATGAAATTTGGAAGCATTAATAGAGCAATTTGAAGCAAAGATGAAAAGATATCTTGAGCAACACATTCAGTTATAAGAGTCTCATTTAAGGTATGCAAGTTCTTCCTCTCAATCTCATTATATTTTAGTGCACGCTCATAATCACTAACTTCAACTACCATTGCATCAAATTCCTTTTCCATTTCTTTAATATCTGATTTTGTCCCCGTTTTAAGACTCTCAAAATGATCTTTTAGTTGTTTAAAGAAAGGCATGACCTCGGTTAAATAACATTCTTTCATTTGCTCAAAACCCCTTTCCTTGATTATCCCAAAGATGGGTGTGATCCTTTACTTACAAGTTTTCTCAAAATCGACAAATAGTTGAAGAATAACATATTGGATGATTAAGGTCTTGCTCTTAGTGGCAATAGTTCTAGGAACTAAATGCATTGGTGTATTTGGAGGATACTCAGCTTTAAACAGGGAATTTCCTACAAGGGGGATTCTTTTCAACAAGATTTTCGACTTTTGCAAGTCCATATCCTTTTTCCAGAACACTTGTTCAGGGGTCAACAATGTTTGAGGCTTAAACATGTTCAAGGAAATCCAGTTTTCCTTCTTGTAGTCATGGGGAGTGATAATAATCTTTTCTCTTTGCATTTCGAATCATCTAGTTTTTTGTTCATCCTTTCCCTAGTGACTTCATCTGATTTCTTATCTTCCTCGGCACTCAATGCAACTAGGTTTCTGCCTAGGCTTAAGAATTTCATTACCATCATAAAGCACCTTATGAGCATTTCTAGCCTTTTTAATTACCTCGGATTCGTTCCTCAACAAGGGAATGCTATGCTTATCGCTAAACTTGACTCGATGTTTAGTGACCATGTGAGCAATCTGAATGGTGTTTCCTTGTATGTACAACTTGTTCTCAAGTTTGTTTTCAAAGTTTTCAGATTAGAAAAATCTCTCAAGAGTTTTGATTCCTTTGCATTAAATTCTTGCTTAAGCATTTTCACATTTTCTTGAAGTTCTTGTTTTTGTTTAGATGTTTTAGAGAGTTTTTCTTGCAAGGAATTTAATTCTTGTTTCAATATTTCTTCTCTAAACTTACTTTTTCTAATTCCTGTACTTACTTGGTTATCCATTTCACATTCACGTGAGTGGTCAATTGACTCAAACTTAGCACGTTGTTCATAAATAGCAACACGTTCTTTATAGGCATTTAGTTCGAAATAATGGAATCATCGAGCTTGTCACATGCAAGGTATTCATCACAAACAGAGTCATTGTTGACTGCAGAAGATGCATCACTTGGTACAACTTCACTTTCACTTTGTTTCACGTATTGATCATATGGGACAATATTGATATTACCCATATTTTCAATATTTGATTCAATAGTTTCAGTTGATTGTACTTTGTCATGCATCTGTGCACATCAAGATCATCATAGTTTTAATACCTCTGAGATGAGCTTGTCATGGGATGGCCCAACTAGTGATGTAGAGGAGACCTTGGGAGAAACCATTGGAGAAATGCTAGCCATAAAATTGTGTGTGTCGTAGGTCCATCATCCACATCAGAGTCGTATGCATCACAGTCAGTGACTTGAAAGGCATTCTGATGATTGTGACCTATCTCCTGAATAGGTTGCTCATCCACATCTGCATCATAGGTCTTGGCATTGCCTTCAAGAAGAAATAGCAATTCCTCTCATTCATTGAGTAGCACCATTGTCCGAGCTTGAGCCAAAGCATCTTCTCTACGAGTACTCAAGATTCTCGTGGCGCTTTGAGATGTATTCCTTGCAATGTGTCCCTCTCCACCACACTTATAACATTTGATGAGCTTAGTTTGACCTTGGTTACCATTCCTTCCTCGATTCGGGTTTCCAACATAACCTCTCCCAGCTCCACCTCGCCCCCGATCATACTTGTCTTTCCTGACTTGGTTGCACCACGATCCTTCCATCTTTAATAGTGGCTTGATTGTGTGGGTTAGATGCGCGATTCAGGTTGTTGTTGGTTTATGGGAGAGTATTCATGTTTTGACTGATGAGAAGAGCTAGTTGATTAATGAAGCTACCACGTGAGTATCGCGATCGCTTGTTTGTACATATGATCAGGAATGAGTTTGTGATTACCATTACCCAAGGGTATGACTTGTGATGCTTTGGTTGTGATTCCGATGTTTGAGTAGAAAGGCAGAGAGTCATTAGACGAGCTTGTCTCTCCTCGTTGGTTTTGAACTGTTTGAGAATTAATTTTTCAAACATAGCATGTCTCTCATTCTGAAGGAGGAAGGCATAGAGTTGCTCATAGTTTGTATTCTTCAATCCTTTAGTGAGCTTCACAGGTGATAACAAACTTGTGCCATCGGGATTCATGTTGTTCACAAATTTTGAGTTCAATGAATGTTAGGCATAGTCATTCCGATGTTCCTCATGTCATTAACTAACTTATGAAATCTCACATAGTACTCATAGACACTCTCATCCGGTTTCATCTTGAAATGCTCAAATTCGTCATAGAGTTGGGATTCTCTGTCTTCCATAGTTAATTCGGAACCACGAGAAGCATCTTAACATTGTCCCAAACTGCCTTAGCATCCGTGTTATGATTGATCAGCTTGTAGATGTCTTTAGGAAGACCTTGAAGAACAATGTTTGAAGCCCCGATATCTGCATCAAATCTCTTTTTATCCTTATCATCAAGCTCATCATACATCTTAGGTCTGTCAATTCCGTAAACAGAGTACCATCTGCATTAGTATCAAGTATGTCTCTAGTCGACTCAACTCGATATGGTCCTTCATCAATGGATTTGAGAATGTTGACACCATTTTCCTTTCCAAGGCAATACAATCTGATTCGTTGAGCCCAAGAATCGTAGTCAGTTCTGTCAAGCATGGGTGGACGAGTATCGAACCATTTGCTTGAACATCTTCAGCAGTGGAGATGATAAAGTGGGAACGTTGGTAGACATGTTAACAGATTATACGGGATTTTATAGCTCTATGATTAAACGGAAATGGATTCTTTCACGGGATTTTATTGAATCAAGAGAAAACCGTAAACAATCACTCAAGACTCTAGATGATAAAATACTAAATCGCTAGAAATTAGTGCACTAAGTCGCTAGAAATTAATGCACTAAGTCGCTAACCCTTAATTAGCTACACCCCTAAGTCGCTAGAGTCCCAAGTGAAAGCTAAGAAAAACAAGTCGCTAAGTAGTAACTCGCATCTTGACAAGTCGCTAACCAAATTTTGGCAAAGAATTCGCTACAACAAGTCGCTAAGAGCAGCTCACACTTGACCAAGTCGCTACCACAAGTCGCTACCCGTAGTGGAGAATCCACTACTTGTACTTTAACTTCGCTAGGTCTAACTCGCTAGTTCCAACACCGTAAGTCGCTACAAAAATGTGAAGCAAGTCGCTACCAAGAAACTATTCAGTGAGCTAAATTATCGCTAGCTTGAAAAAAAATATAAACCTCACTTTTCAATCCAAAAACAACCCAACCAAGATGATTCAAGCTAACCAAATGAAAACCTAAACACTTTTGATGATTCTAAACATAAAAGTACAACCAAAATCAAAACTTTAACACTAGAAATCAATCAAATGATGCTAAAACCACTAAACTTTTTCAAACTTAAAACCACCTAAAAACCACTAGAAATCCAAAGCTGTGCAAGATATGATCTAACCATGGCTCTTGATACCAATTGTTAGATATTAACTTTTCACATACACATCAAACCATAACACAAGGTAGGTAAGATGGAATTCTAGTGATAGAAAGTTAGAGGTTTAGGGAACTTAGTGAGAGAAAGTGAAAGATATTATTATGAGCTCCAACTCACTACCTTGGGAGGTAGAGAGTATTTATAGTCTTACATAAAACGCCACACATCGAACATGGATCGCATACAGGGTAAAGACCCGTCCAGTCCTCCACTGCGGTGTTACTTAACTAAACACTACTTAACTTAATATTACTATGACTACGAGCTTTCTAACGATTACATATACTTGAGGTGACCGACTCTTTAATACCTGGAATTTCTAATTCCTAACATATCTTACTTGAAGAAACCTCTAAACTCAATCTTATATGATTTTCTTCACAAGTGAAGATATTTTTTGTCACACCCCCAAATTACCTGATGGTTCACAGCCGAATGGAATTTCCGGGATTGACTGCCATAGCATCACAATCCGTTGAGTATATTGAATCGACAATCTAAAGTGTCGTTTGAAAATACATCGCTTGATTTAATAAAACAATCGAGTTTACAAAGTAGGTCTCAAATGAAAAAATCAACTTGGCGAAATAAGTTTGTTACAATTCAACGATGTTTTAAAGTATGTAAACCCAGTGAGACGTCGTCCTGCGACTCCATGAGGTGTCCAAATGCATGCCATGAAGTGTATGCCTTAGATACTTGAGATAAAACATGCTAAAAGTGTCAACACAAAGGTTGAGTGAGTTCATAGAGTTTGTGTTGAAATGTAAAGCCTTTCAAAATCGTTTATGTAGCAAAGGCATTGTAAATCGTTGAAATGTAAAGACTATCAAAATCGTTTATGTAGCAAAGGCATTGTAAATCCACTCGGTTCCCAAGTCCCCATACAAAACTTGCAACTTTGTGTGTTACAACCCACTGCCGAGAATATGCATAGTTTATGTTCAAAGCAAAATCGTCAAATGAATTCACAAAATAGTGCATGACTCAATGTATCGAAATCGCTTATGCAAAGAAGGCATTGTAATCCACTCGGCCAAGTCCAGCCCATACAAAACTTGCAACCCAATGTGTTCACAACCCATTTGCGAGAATATGTAGAGTTAATGTTCAAGTACACATCGACAAATGAATTCACAATAATCGTAGTGTGAGTTAAATGGTTTCACACTCATCGTTAAAACAACATCGTATTTATTTCACTAAGTTCATGACACCAAAGCGTAAACATCGCACCAATAAAAATTGGTAATCATCGTTTCATCGCCGCCAATAGGTAAATTTGCCAATTTACCTTAATGATTCAAATATAGTCGCCGATTTCCCTAACTGGGTCAATAAGAGCGGGAGTGTTAATTCCAATAGGCCTATTCACTATACTCGCGCTCACCCGCAGTGACTAATGGTTCATGATGTAGGGACTTCGAACATGGCAAATACTTAGTGACAATAAAACATCGGATATAGCATGTAGTTCAAAGCATTTGTGTTCGATTAAAAATGTAGCATGTATCTCCCCCAAGAGTTTGTAAAACAGTTAAAAGAGTAAAAGTGGGGCTATGAACTCACAGTAGTATGTAAATGTTTATAGTACTTGTGAAAGTAAATAGTTTGAGCATGTATCTCCCCCAAAAGTAGTATAAAACAATTAAAAGTGGGGCTATGAAAACTCACCTTGTATGCATGATTACGATGACAAAATCTGTGGATTTGAAATATAGCGTGAACCTCGAAAATGACCTATTATGAATGATATGATATGTAATGAGTTGCAATGTAATGTTATGCATGCATTTCGAATGTTATTTATACCATTTGCGAGTTTTGAAAAAATATTACTTGTCGTCGAAAAATACTCGTTTGACGTCTTGACCCTTCAAAATGACTTTACAAGTTTTTACGTCAAAATGTCATCCTACAATGGTTTTATAATGATTTATGGTGAAATTTCCACTTTTCATTGCAAAAACAATGTCGTCGGAATTTTCATGAAATTAACAAAAATGGCTATGGAAAACTAGTCGGTAAAAAGGTAATGCCGATCGTTAGAGAACGAACTCGACGGTTTTGGAGAGTTTGTATCGATAACTAAAAGTTTCAGTTCAGAGTTTTCAAAAAAGGTCTCAACATAAAGATAATAAGGGTTAAAGATGGTGGTTTTGGCTAATTGTGTGCGAAAATTACTGACAAGTTTATGAAAAAGTGCATATCTTTGTCGTTTCAAACCGTTTTCTTACGATAATACGCCCTTAGCTTCGTATCAAAGCATACTAATATATTTTTGACAATTCGAAATACTTTGTGAAGCTTAAGGCCTCGTTTTTGACCGAACAATGTAAAACAAAGATGCTGAAATTTAAAACTATAATTTTCGCCGTCAAACTTGTAAAATCCATAACTTACGTTATAACTCCGTTTTATTCCGCTCAAGCGCCAATGATTAGTTTTAAAGTATATTTTCTAAATATTAAGGCCAAAATTTCGTGCCTACTGTCGGATTTTCCAGAAAAACAAAACAAGGACAGACCACTTTTTAATACTTTGTTCGAAAATAGTTTTTATCGCACTAAACCTATTCCAATCCCTTCAAATCAACTCCAAAGCTAATCTAATCCTACCATACACCTTCTTAGGGTGTCATGGGTTCCTAATCACCATCAAGACCAAAGAATACCATGGGAATAATTATAGGATGACCATAAATATATATAACTCAAAAATCATGAAATAAATGGTATAAATCACATAACTTGCATACTAGCTCCAAAAATGAAAAGAAACATATGAAAATGAAAAGGAAACATGAAAATGATAAAAACATACTTACTAATGAAAATGAAGAGGTGTAAGTAACAAGGATTAACTTAAATATCCTTGGTTTTTATTTCAAAACCATATAAAGGATATAACTAGGTTGTGATACTTGAACTTGATAAAAAAATTTTGATCCCTTTGAGAAAACCTTGGATGGCCGGTTCTTGAAGGATAAACAAAGAGAGAAAAAGACTTTTGCTAACTAGATGAATTATTTGAGGTAGATGAAAATGAATGAAATACTTGGAGTATAGATTTATATAACCATGAAATTCTTACCAACATTAAATGCACTTCCCATAGGGCCGGTTTTTAGGGGTTAGTGTTTCATCAATATATTATTTTTTTTTTTTTTTTTTAAAATGTTGTGTAAGTATTTACTTGTACAAGTTGTAAGAAAGTATAAGTAATTGTGTAAGAAAAAGTATAAGTAAAGGTAAATGAGAATTTTGAGTACAAGTAAGTTTTAATAGGTCAAAATAGAATGTAATGAAATAATAAAAATTGTAAAAATACATTCCTTGTGAAATTTGAGTGATATAAAAATTAGAGTAGTTTTTAAGAAAAGTGTCGTAATAATATAAATTCAACGATTTATATTCAAAATAAATTCAAAACACTAGTTAAGCTCAAAATATAGTTTTATAAACTAAATGTAAGTTTAAAATACATCGATCATTTTGAAAGTAACGGATTAAATATTTAAAATAATAACTCACACGATAACGTTTATTTAATATAAAATTACGCTTTAAATGTGAAATGAAATGTCATGAATAAACAATGAGATGCAAATGATGTCAATGGAATGTAGACTAATCTTAGTCCATATGAAATGTACATGATGATATGATCATGAATTCGCATAAACCTTTAAGGTTACGCAATTTGAAACAAGTAAACCAAGTTTACTATAAATGTTGAAATAAATTGAAGCATAAATCGTTTAGAAATGACCGCGTACGGTTGTCACATTTTTTCTAAACTCAATCTTATATGATTTTCTTCACAAGTGAAGATATTTTTTCTTAAACTTAAATAATCGCCTCTAAACTCAATCTTATATGATTTTAATAATCGCCTCTAAACTCAATCTTATATGATTTTCTTCACAAGTGAAGATATTTTTTCTTAAACATAAATAATCGCCTCTAAACTCAATCTTATATGATTTTCTTCACAAGTGAATATATTTTTTCTAAACTCAATCTTATATGATTTTCTTCACAAGTGAAGATATTTTTTCTTAAACTTAAATAATCGCCTCTAAACTCAATCTTACATGATTTTCTTCACAAGTGAAGATATTTTTTCTTAAACTTAAATAATCGCCTTCTAAACTCAATCTTATATGATTTTCTTCACAAGTGAAGATATTGTTTCTAAACTTAAATAATCGCTTCTAAATCAACACGAGAGTACACATTATTCTCATAATCTATCTTTTCAAAACTACTAACTCATTCCTAGATGATTTTCTTCACAAGTGAAGATATTGTTTCTAAACTTAAATAATCGCCTCTAAATCAACATTAGAGTACTACACATTATTCTCTTATATATATCCATGAAAATTTCAACCAAAAAATACACATCACTAAGTAAGGCATTTAGCCTGAACACTTGGTCTACACATATATCCATGAAAATTTTAGCAAAAAATACACATAACTAAGTAAGGCATTTAAATCGTCAACACTTGGTCATTACACATGCAATCCACAATATAGTTATGCATTTTGCCAAACACTTAGTCTACGCATACAATCAATCAATCAATTACACAAAGCATCATATAACATCTTGACATGTGACGCAATAGATAAGATGTACAAACACATATTTTATAACTACAAAAAGTAAAAACATTCATTAGTTGAAAATTAATTACCAATATTAGAATTCAAATCCACATAACAATCGTTTCAATTGATTAACAAAAGGAATCATCTTAAGAAAATTTTTGAAAAGTTGAAATTTATACCTAAAGAAATCGGAAATCAATCAGTTAAAAGTCAACCCAAATCAACACCGCATCCATCAGCGGAGATTATTGGCGGCAAAGAGATGATAGGAGATGACCGGGTGAGAGTAAAACCACGAGATGAAGAAAGGTGTGGTGGGTGTGTGTTTTGGTCTTTCTGTGAGAGAATATTTTTTAGGTGGGAAGCGAAATAAGAATAATACAGTTAGACCCTTCTAATTTTGGGCAAAAATTACAAAATGCCATTCCTTCAAACCGATATTATGAGATGCACTTGATCTAACGGTCCAAATCTCTTACCGCGTTACCAAAAAAAAACTACCGTTTGACGCCACTTTATGCATATATATATATATTTTTCCGTCTCATTGTACAGTATTAACTTTTGAAAATTTTAGTTTTTAACTTTAACTTTAAATATTTATATTTTTGTTATGTATTATTTGACAAAATATATTAATGGATTGAGTTTTAAAATATATTTTCATTAACATAATTTTCATTAAGTAATATATATCACAAATAAAAATATTTGAAATCAAAGTTGTAAAATAAAATTTTCAAAAATTAACACTAGACAATAATTATGTGACGAGGTAGTATAATAATTAAAAAAAAAAAAAAAAAACGTTGCCCAATTTCCAATTAATGGTTTCATGTGGTGATAACTGTTAAACAGATGTGATTTTTCATGTTCGTGTTATTTGAAGAAGGTGAATTTTTTGACTCAAATGAGGCTTTATCGGTTAATCCCCGGACAATTTTCAACCCTTCCCCTTCTTTGACCATTCTAAAATTTACACCTAGTGAGGTTTGAACTTTTAATTTTTTGTTTGAAAACCAAAACCTTACAATTGAGAATAATGTAGAATGATATATGTAGGAGCTAATGCCGTCTAAAAACACACACACACGCACGTATCAAAAATTCTCACTAAAAGTAGTGTCTTTGACACAAAAATGACCCAAGAGATGTCTGATATGTGATGAGATTCACTATCATTATAAAAGCATATACTGGTAGAGTTTGGTTCAATAAAAATCAAAGAAAAACTAAAGATCAAATAAACCATTCTCAACCATTCATTTTTTCATTAAAAACATAAAATAAACTTCCAACTTCATTTTAAAAACTAAATATCACAAAACCATTGATCGTTAGGGCAAACTAATCATACCATCAATATAAGATAAAATTATCTTTAATTTGATATCCCACATCATATACCTCTTTCACTTGTGAAATTGTTTTCCTAAGCTTTTTTGTGGGTTTAGGGTTTTGATTTAGGGTTTAGGTATTTAGGTTTTGGGGTTTTTTTGGGTTAAGCCTTTTAGGAGTTAGGGGTTTACGTTTCTTAGGTTTTGTGGATAGGGTTTAGGTTTTTTGTTTAGCTGTTAGGGTTTTAGGGTTTAGGGGTTTTAAGGTTTAGGGTTAGGGTTTTAAGATTTAGGGGTTAGGTTTTAGGGTAGGGGTTAGGGTTTTTTAGGGTTTAGGGGTTAGGGTTTTTAGGGTTTAGGGTTTGTAGTTTTGGGGTTGTGTTAACACAAAATAGTATTTTTTATAAATTTTCATTTATAGTGTAATATATCTAAAAACCCGTAAAACGATAAAAATAAGTTCGTTTAGAAGTATACAATATTGGATCTCTATAGAAAGATAATTTTATTCTTGTCCTTGATGGTATAATTAGTTTTATCTAATTATTAGCAGTTTCCATTGAGATATTTAATTTTTAAATATAATGGTAAAAATGAATTTTAATTAATTTGATAAAAAATGAATGGTTGAGATTCATCCATTTGATCTTTAGTTTTTATGTGATCTTTATTGATCTGACCCCTATACTGGTATACCTTAATGTATTTATTCGCTAATGACTCATGTATTGCTATGCTAGATAAAAGACTCTTTTGGTTTTTATTTCTAACCGACATATAACAAATTTGCGCTTTACAACGGGATTAAGTGCAGTTTAACGACAATAACTTTTTTCAATAAGGATTATTACGAATAGTGCGTTGCTGTAGGTACAAAAACAATTGCTTTATATCGACCAAATAAACTTTTAACAATAGTATGATTTATCAATAAAAATTGTTACCTATAATGGGCACATTCATGTGAAGAGTGCAAGCATAAAATATACTACATCTGTCTTAAAATAGGTGTATAGTTTATCTTTTCAGCGTCAAACTGGTTTAACTTTCACTTTATCTATTTTTGCGAGTGTTATATACTATGTGATGCAGAATATATGAATTGATTGGGTTGTAAGTGTATTTTTATCGGTATAATTTTACATCAAGTATTATATAACAAAAAAAAAATATTTAACATAAAAGCTGAATCAGTTTAACTCTCAAAAGTTAAAATGAACATTTATTTCGGGAATGAAAGAGTAATAGACATGGCGGTTAACTTGCTATATTATACTAACATTTAATGGGTATTAGAATCTGAAGCATTATGAGTACAAAGGCTAATTTTTTATTTAAGAAAACTTAAAAAGGTGATATGAAAAATAGTTAAAATGTAAACTCAATATAGTTCAAATACTAATTTTATATTTTTTTTTAAATTTATAAAGCAGTTTTTGACATTTGGTAAAGTAGAGGGTCATTTTTTGATATTTACCAATTAAATTACTGTTCATGAATAGTGACCATAGTTGTCAAATGTTATGCACTGGCTTTTCTGTAGATTTATTCATTTTTTTTGGCTTTTCTGTATAGAACAAAGCATATACTCGTAAGGCTATGCACAAGGGGGGTGAACGATTGGGTTGAGAGTCGGTTGAGCAAGGTTGCCTTATTGTGGGGTGTTAGGTTGTCACCGGTTGAGTGGGAGAAAGCCACAAACTAGTTTGCATGTTCAACCGAATTCAAAGCAAGAAATCCAACTGTTTGGATTAAAAAAAATCCTCACCACTGTAGCGAATAGATCGTCGCGAAATCGTCGCGTAGAAAAATCCGATGTGCTTGTAAGTGACCCAGGGTCATTGCATTCACGTATGTTCAAATTTCTAAGGTTATCTATACTTTTATATTAAAAGTAAACTTGGACGTTTTTATCGTATCCTCTTAAAAGTCGTGTAACTATGATATACGAGTATCTTCAAATTTTTATAAAATATACATTAGTTTACACTAGCCGGTGATCAAAGCCGTATAGCCGGGCGCATAAATATAGTTATATGTGTTGCTTACCCGCTTTAGTGAATTCGTTTGTACAAATAACTTGAATGTATATGTGTTAGTGGTGAAGGTTTGTTTGAGTTATCCGTAATTTTCCGTGAGCTTTCCATGAAATCATTATTCTCGATATATAAAAATACCAACTTCTACGCATCGGCAAACACTACCCCAAAAGTATATGATTTTGACTAATCAAGATTATATTGATTGAAATAAATGAAATAAAGGTTAAAGTTGTAAAATTTGAATTAAAATAAAATAAACCCATTAAAAATATAAAAAACTAAAACCATAATAAAAATATATCAAAATGGATGTTGAATTAAAGAGCATAAAATTTAGAAAATATGGTGAAATTAGATTATAAAAAAATAAGTAGATAAAAAGATATTTTAATTTAAAATTAAAGATGAATTTTTAGTTGAAATGGCATGTCATTTTATAATTGGAGTTCTTTATCTTAATTTTTAGTGGTTAGGAGTTAGGTTTGGAGTTTGTTAGAAGTTGAACTTGAGTTTAAGAAGTGACACATGTCATCTTATGATTGGAGCTCCTTATCTTAAATTTTGGTTAGAAAAACTCTTTCCATAATAAGCAAGTAAAAAAGTCTGAATTTTTAAGCCTTCTTATTTTAGAAGGCCTAAATGCATTATAAAGTAGTATAGATAAAGTAAGATCTAAACAGTAATCTAGAAACTATTAACCGAGTGGACGTCGTGACTCAAAACAATGGAATGTACTCGTGCGCAAGCAGGGTCGTTAAAAATACCCGAATCTGACTAATCAAACTCTATCTGAATCAGAATAAGCTTATTCAAGTTGTGTTATACGGGTTGAAAATCGTCATTCGGGTTAAATTGATTAACTTGAACTTTTAATAAGGTCAGGTTTTGAGTGAGAGTTTCAATCTTTTTCAAGTATCGGGTTACACCGAATAACCCGCATAAGGGTCGGGTTTCGGGTAAGAGTTTCAATTGAAAGTAGTCATAACAAAAAACACATAGTTTAAGAAAATAATAATAATAACTACTACTGCTTTTCACTCTTATTTTTATCCGAATAACAATTTTACTCTTAACTAATTAATTAATGTGTTTTTGTAAAAGTTTGTAATAATAATTTTCAATAATAGTATTATAAACTCGATCAAACTCTTCTATTTATATTTAGCGATAAATGGCTGCTTATGTTTTGATCAATTAAAATTTGATTTTATTTAGTAGGATTAGTAGATAATATACTTAGTGAAATTTATTAAAATTTTGTTTATTATAAAATTAGATACTCCTTGTGTCCAAACTAATTGTCAAAAGGAAGAAGCTAAACAATTTAATAAAAACGCAATTATTATTGTTTTATCTTTCTAATCTTTTATAGAATAACTGTTTTATCTTTAAGAAATTATTTAATTTTTTTTCTTGTAGCTTTTTGATATTAATTTGGTTAATATGATAAACCCAATTAAATTTTCATATATATTTTAAGGCGAAAGGGACTGGTGACTACTTTTCACTATCTACATTGGTGTCGCATCAGCTTTCTCTCTTTTTTCACTTCCTCCTCACTCGCTCTCACATTTCACCCATTTTGATAAACTTCATACACCTTTTATTAAAATACTCAATTTATATAAATATATCCCACTAAATATTTCACTCATACTAACAAAATAAATAAAAAACATTTCTTTTGAAATTTGGCCCCACATTTTTGTACTCTCACCGAGCCGGTCACCATTAAAATGGAATTTGGCAGTGACTTATGGCTTCCTTTTTTATGGGTCACTCGTGAGGTGAGAGCAATGTTCTAAAAGGCGTAAGTGCGGCGTAGCGTGGCATTAAGCAGTAGCGTAACTTCCTTTATGAGATTTTGTAATTCTTAAGGCGTCGTAAAGTGAAAAAAATATTTCTGATTTATGTAATTATAATTTTATATCATTTTTTAAGAGCGATTTCAATACTTGCCAAATCCCAAATAATAGCGAATGGCCAAAATACTGAGGGACCAAAGTAGAATTAAGTTTTGAAATTAATAACCCAGAAGGTAATAAGCCTAAATACTAGAAATTCAAGCCCAAACTGTAGAATCCACTAAATGCTTCATCTAAAATGGCGTATACATTTCACCAAAAGCCCTTTTATGCCTTATCCTGCCTTTTCATACCCCATCGTTTTTAACAACGGGTGAGAGCAGCGGTTATTACCATGCGGGCGTGATAAAGCGTGGGTCACAAGGCAAAGGAGTGCTTTCTTCTGAAAAAATTGTAATACAATTTTTTAAAAATATTCAACTTTTTTCGTAATTTGCTCCCCTAAATATTAATTTTTAAAATTTATTAAAATATGCCTTCAACCAGAATTTGTGGCTCCACCACTATCACGCCCATCTTTTTAGTCTACATTGAGACGGAAGTAGCGTTTATTTATTTTTGGACGGAGCCAATGTAATTCTCAATTCTCAAACAAACGTTTACTTCGGGAAACTTCTGTACCACTCACATTTTTGTCGCTATCATAAATTTAGCCAGAGATTAATAAAAAAAATAAAACGTCATACTACCATTTTTCAGTTTTTTCAATTATATGAATCTTGAAGCGAGTCTGCGTGTCCTTGATGATTTATCTGAGTTTCGACAAAATTTTAATGGTGATTAAGTTTGTTTCATGAATCAGGATTTTAAGTGTTAATGAATCCATTTTGAATGATTATATTGTTTTTCTGATAGCGTTGTTTTGTATTTGAGAATGTCTTTTTTGATAGCATTTTTGTAAGTTGCATTAATCAATTATAGTAATATTAAATAATAATAACGCTATTTTTTGTTGAAAGGCGATTAATTAACAAATTTTTTTTTTGTATCCCTAAAGGCGCAGTAGACATAAATAGTTAGGTAATGCATAAACAAAAAAATGCTAATACAAATATTTATCTTTTCGCTTTTATGTCTACAACCTTCACGGGTTCCCACAACTAATTCATCATTTCCATATAATTTTGTCAAATTTGAATCCCGGTTCGACCCGGTGGTTCAACCGGTTGAACCGATTCGCGTAAAAAGAAGTCGATTTAAAACCAGGAGTCAACCCGGCCGAGGTTAGATTGTCGAAAACAAGTCAAATTAAGGGTTAACCCACGGGTTTGTCACAGCTACCCGGTCAACCTTTTTGATATGTATTAATAGTTTCCATTTGAAATATATGTCTTCAACATTTGTATCGGTTCATAGGGTCTCTCTGTTTCGTTTTCGACGGCTTTAATTGGTTAGCCGACCGGTGGCGTATTACACCGGTTCCCGTTGAACACGTTGGTTCGGTCCGGTCCGACTTTCAAAACTATATGTAACATCAACTTGTTAGCTTGTATGAAATTTTGTGTGTTTTTATTAATTTGTATAATGTGTATAATAACATGTACTTTTCATTTTAGGATGTTTTAAAAATATCATTAATTAGTGTGTTTAATTATTTTATATTTTGGATTATGTTGTAGCTTTTTATATTGTACATTATGAAAATTTCATTGTACTTTTTAGTAAGGGGTGTTTTAATTTATTGTTTTTAATTTGGTAGATGTGCTTTTAATTGGTTGTACAATGTGAATAAATTATTGTATTTTTAAGTAGTGGGGTGTTTTAATAAGAGTATTAACTACACTATGCATTTCTCTCTCATTTGACTTTCAATATTCAATATTCAAGTTTTCACTTTTCCACTTTGACCGTTTTTCCATTTTAGATAGTAAAGATTGAGCAATGATATATCAACTTAATGATAGGCCTAAACTTATGTGTCATCATTTGACTGTTGTTATTAAAAGTGGGTCATTCTGATATAACTAATCGGAGGATGACACCTCAGTTTAGCCTCTTTTTAGGCCTCCCAATTAAGCCTTTTTATCATTTCCCTCAATATTAATCTCTTCTACAATATGGCCACAAAAACCAAAACAAAAAACAAAAGAGAAAAAAAAAAAAAAACAAAAAACAAAAAACAAAAAAAAACTTCTGTTTAGATATAAGATTTTACATGTGTTTATAACAAATTTCATTGTTGCCTTCAAAATAAATAAAAAAAATTCATAATCTATCTTCTTTTGTATCGATGTCGGTACCGTTTAATCGCGTGTTGCTAGGAGTTAACATATGCTCGTACTTTTTATTTGTCCATTTTCATTCAAGTTGTCCTAGCCATTTGCTACTTGTCGACTGCCCAAGTTGGTTTTTTGTTGTTTAACATTATCTTTATCAGATCGAAGGCACGCCTACAATGATTTATAAAGTTATTAACGCATTTCGTTTGTAGCAAAAAACTCATTTTCAACTTTTACTCCACCATTACGGGTAAAAATAGTTGACAACTTTTTTGTTTAGATTCTTTGAAAAAGGAGAGTCGTTATCTTAAATGTTCGTGATAACACTTGAGTGTTAATCTAATAACGTTTAAACTTCAGACTTTTTTACCCGGTGGTGACCTCCATCACGCGTAAACCTATTACCATCATCCCTAATCGTGTGCGCGTCGTCTAATTTTTTTTGCTTGTTTGTGTTTATGGAATATATTGTTAGATATGTTTTGTATAGGTTATTTTTATTATTATTTGATTTGGTGATCATCATTACAACTGTTTGGTGATAAATTTGATAGTATGCTAAATGGTTATATAACTCTAATGTAAAATTGATGGTTTTGGTGACTATTAGTGTTAGAGGTGGTTAGGTGTAAATAAGACAGGCGGAATCACGAGCTATTAAGGATGGTTTCGTGGCCGAACTACTCAAATCGACTTCGATATAAATGATTTGAGCTCGAACTTCGAGCTACTTCGAGTATGCTTCGAATCGAGCTCTAGTTCGGAAATACTCGGCTTGTGAGGCTCACGAGCCATTATCGACTTCAATGATATTACATTTTTACCCAATTATATACATGTAGTTACACAATTGTCATATAATCGAGTCGAGTCGAGCTTAATATGCCGATTTTTCAATGAGTTCGAACTTTAAATGTGAAAATAATCAAGCTCAAAGTTTAAGATCACGAGCCGAGCTCAAGCTTGAAATCCAAAGCTGAGCCGAGCTCGAGTCGATTTCAAGCTCAAATTTTAGTAATAGAGTTGAGTTCCAGCTTGGTAGAACTTGGCTCGTTTACACCTCCAGTGGTGGTTTATTATCATGTAATGAACCTTTTTCAGCCATGAAATTTCAACTAGGGGAAAGCATCGGGTCAAACCGAGAACCGAAAACCGAAAAAGGAAAAAACTCAAACCGAAAACCGAACCGAAAAATATATATCAAAACCGAAACCGAACCGAATAACTCGGTTCGGGTCGGTTTTCGGGTTTTGAGCCGAAAAAACCGACAAAAACCGAATCGACCCGAAACCGACAAAAACCAAAATAAATATACAAAACCGAAACCGAACCGGAAAATTCCGGTTCGACCGTTTCGTCGATTTGTCGGTTCGGGTTGGTTCGTGGATTTCTTAGCCCTAATCTTTTATATAATAAAAGAATTACATCATTTCAGAGTGTTTTTGCAAAAACCTTCTCATTGAAAAAAAAATTAGACCAATAGGAGAGGTTGATTTTGCCATGTAAGCGAAATCGGACGACGTGATTGGTTAATAAAATCAAAATTAAATTGATTTTGTCAACCTTTAGTTTATTTGGTGTAGAAATTTGGTTGAAGAAAACACATAAAAATATAGGTGTCAAATTTGTAAAAACAAAAACTTTAAAAAAAATGGGGTAATTAATAAAACTTTAGTGGTTAAATTTTAAAAAATTGTATAGAGTATTATAATTTTTCATGTTTTTTTTAATAATTTTGAAAATTAAACAAATACCCTTTTATATTTTATACCCCCTATAATTTATAACTTAAAAATACAGTATATATGTTGTTTTAAAACTCCAACATATAAATATATATAAGATTATAGATGTCATTTTTTTACTATATATGTTTACTAAGTACTCATTTATTTCATATTAAAAGTATAACAATGTGATAGCAATTTGAATATTAAATACGGCTAAATTATTGAAAACGGGAATATAATTATCAAATTGTAAGTATGAAATTACTCTAATATGAGAAAAAAATAAACGTGATTATCTTATAACAACTACTTATGTAATTTTTATTTATTTATATAAGGATATGTAGAAAAACATTTTAAAAAACTTTAAGGAGTATATTTTAACTTAATCAACGTTTATTATGTGCAACTAAACTCGAATATTGTGTACATCATAATATCAATAGTGAAATTTAAATAGGAATATCAACATCTATATCAGCTAAATATAGTTGAATCTTGAGTTATCTAACAAAATTTTTTTTACAAAATTTTAACGGATATAATGAATAATGAAAAACTCGTGCATAAGTATATAATTATATATAATTACCTTTAAAGACATAATATTTAGCATTGATTAAAAATAATTTTTTTGTAAAATCCTGTCAGATAATTGCAGATATAAATAGTTTTAGCTCCACAACAAAATATATAAACCGACACTAGAATAAAAAATTACTTACCCTTCTAAGTGAAAAAAAGCATAAAAAGGAAAAAAAAAAAAAAAAAAAAAAATTGTTCAACTCATCTGACAAAAGCTACCAAACCCTAGTATTTAACTTTTTCTTTTCATTGGTTCAATATTTATTATTTTAATCTACTTTAACACGAGCATTTTAAAAGAAGAGTTTAATATATGACGTCGGATTTTCGGTCCATTATACGGAGTATTATTTCTAGACTCTATAGCATAGTTTTTCGGAGAATGATTCTCTCTCAAGTTTTTTTTACAATTTGAGTCAAATTAGAGATGTGTAACCCATTGGATTTGTTCCAATGGCTCAAATCAAAATTAGATCAAATCCAATGGTTCATATCCCCCTAACTTGACTTAAGATGTAAAAACAACTTGAGAGCATCCTTTCCCTAGTTTTTCTACATAAGATACTTGAATAAAATCTAGTTAACCGCAATGAGCTAGTACTAAATTTTCTAAATTTTCGTCTAAGATAATGGCTAGATACGATCACGGTGATACCATGTTTAGAATTTATACGTCTTAGTTAGAAATTCGTTATCTCCGGATAATCTAAACAAGTAAGACCTCATTCGTTTATCTTGTTAACATACATAGGTTATTGGGGTCAAAATGGTTTGAAATATAACTATTTGTCAAAATACAACGGTAATAAAAGAAAATTAGGTTTAACTTTATTTTGTTTAGAGGATTACCGAGGGGACGAGTTGAGAGTTCTCAAATGGACTCCCTGATCTCTCTTCTTCCTTCCTCTTTGGTATCTTCTATGTCAGATAGATGGGTTTGGACTCTAGACGGGTTAGGAGAGTTTTCGGTTAGCAGTTGTTCTTATATTGAAGACACCCTTTTTGGTGCATCGGGTAATCCAACTAGGTGGGTTCGATTAGTCCCTATTAAAGTTAATGTTTTGGTTTGGTGTTTGACTATGAATAGACTCCCTACACGGTACAACCTTTCTCTTAGAGGTTCGGAGATCCCTTCAATTATGTGCTCGGTTTGTCATACCAATGTGGAATCATAAATCACATTTTTTTAAATTGCTCTTTTGCATCGGATATCACGCTTGTATCTTTTGCTTGGTGGGGTATCTCGGCCTCTCTTTAATTCGTTAGATGATGATTGGATTGGTTGGTTGTCGGGTTTGAATCTTCAGTAAATAATCGTTAAGGATTTCTTGGAGGCTACTTTCTATGTTTCTTGGTGGCATTTGGATCTTCGTAACAAGACAATTTTTCATAATGAGAATCCTAAAAAGTCGGTAGTGTTTTATAACATAGTTAGTCAAACATATGATTGGTGTAACTCAAGAGCAAAGCGAAAGATCAATTGGTTGGGGTGGTTGCAAAACCCTCTTACTGCTATTTTTTGAGTCACAAGTTGTTTTTTTCCTTCTTTTTGTATTCTTTTGCTAGTTCGGCTAGCTTGGTTTATAAATTCTGTCGTTCCAAAAAAAAAATTATTTTGTATAGTGGAAAATCTCAAATAATCTATTGAAGTAGCTATGAAACGATAAAATAAGATAATAATTTATTAAAAGAAAAAGTAGTTTTACTTTAATTACGAAAAATATATAGTACTAAATTAATAGTGAACCTATTTCAACACCGAAGGAGTGTAATTTATCTTGGGAGCTGATATTCACACCACTAAAAGTGATGTGCACTACTAAATCATTTTAATGATGCATATATTATAACATCACATATTCATAAGGGATATGTTATAGGAACCTCATATGAGTTAACCGTACAAACCGCGAAGCATATAATACAACATCAATGCGCATTGAACAATCATTCAATGCGTGCAATGATTGGAAACCCCTTCTATAGGGGGTCCATATAAACTGCCCCATCTATAATTATGATGTGCACATCACTTTTGATGGTGTGTATGTCACATCTTTTTGTTTTGTGTTATGGTCATAAGTGAAGGTGAGATGAACCCTTGCACGTTTAGAGACGGAACGGAGGGTTTTCCTGTCTTCCGGGACCTTTATTGATTTTTTCGACGTTGTATGAATTTTTGAAAAAAAACAACAAATTTTTTTAATTGCATTTTCAATACACTCGGTATATCAAAAATTGTTTCCATGCTATTGTTTTAAAAAATTTGTGCAATTGGTCATATTTGACCCGATTCTATCCTCGCACGTCAACACAATAAAGGGAGAACTTTATCGCTAAGGGAGGATCGAAAACTAAAGAAAATAAGTGTTTTTATTATTATTAATTTAGTTTGTGAGCATGTTCTAAAAAAAATCTACTGTGACTTATATTGTGGGGTTAGGTAGTGTAATGAAAAATGGATGTGGCACTGAAGTTGAGCTGATGATCGAAATTCCTCCTTTTCCAGCTTCGATTAGCAAGAACGAAACAAACTCAATACAGGGTTAGGTGGTGTAATGAAAAATGGATGTGACACTGAAGTTGAGCCGATGAAAAAAGATGTCTATTACACCCGGCCTAAAAGGAAGTTGATATTTCACATTAGTCAAATCGTTTGAGAACACAACTTGTTAATCAAACATCATCGTAGATATTATTTTATCAAAAGCTAATAGATCCAGATCTGCATACCATAATAAATTATACTAAAGATGTGGTTCTTTGAGTATATGTTTATTGCTTAAGCTTTTGGTATGTTTTGTATGCAATTTATAGCTTTGTTTGGCGAACGGTCTATATGATTTCATTTTAGAAGTTAAATCTCTCGTAAAGTCTTAAATTATAACTTATTCGAAGTAGCTAACAAAGGTTTGAGAAACTCCAACGAACATGTTTTTCAACTTTCATCGCAATAAGTTGATGTAAAAAGAGTTGCATGGGTACAATAGCGAGGAGCCTCATCAATCCGGAGTGTCTCTCACCAAGTCGCCGTCACTGACAGCCCGGGATGCTCTTCGCCAACCCACACGTCAATTTTTGGTGCTCATGAGATCGAGAAATTTGCAATTTTTACTGTTGCAAATGTGATTGATAGTTGCTTTTTAAAAATTAAAATATATATATATATATATATATATATATATATATATATATATATAAACTTTAAGTTTTACATAACTTCTTTTAAGAAAAAAAGTTTGTACACTTTTTAACCGCGGGGTTATCGGCCGGGGATGCTTTCATTATCGACATACCAAAAGAAGAATTCCGAGCCAAATATAAAATGAGAAATTAGTTGCCTACGCTATTTTATTTTATTTTTTAATATTAGTATTATAATTTGTATTTTTATTTTAATAAATAAAAAATTAGTTGGATTTTAAAAAAATAGAAAAAAAAAATAATGTGTCCCAAAAATGTGATTTTGGCTCAAGTTACTTGGACGGTGTTTTTTACTGTGTGAGTGAAAGATAAGCGAAAAAAGGAGAAGTCTTGAGGTGGCACTTTGTGTTAAGAGAAGTGATTGGCGTCTGCAAAGGCATCTTTTAATTTAAATGCCTAACAGAATCAAAACCGTATACTATAATCAAAGGTTATCATCGAGAGAGATAAAATCATCCTCCATTTATCATATTTTTATGAATTAGTGACCGTTATTAGACATCAAATTAATTACTTATATCGTTTTCCTTGTCTTAATTCATTGCAATTGATGCTCTTACAAACGACGCATGAATTTTAAAAGGCAGGGCCACCTTTCAATAACATTTGAAAAAAATTCTCACTTGAGAACGTTACAACCCATTTTATACAAATCAAAAATCAAATAATATTTAATTTTTGCTTTTTCACAATATGCAATATAAGTTTAAAAGTTATAGCTAAATAAATACCCTTTGATACATATTCCTTTTGTCCATAAATAAATGTCAACTGTTAACTTTTAAGTTTTTTTTTTTAACTTTGACATTAAATTATTTTATTTGTGTTATTTAATATTTTATGATAATTATATTAATGAAAATACATTTCGCATCTAATCATTCATATATTTTGCATCAAGTATTATATAAAACAAATAAAATAATTTAAGGTCAAAATTAAAAAAAAGAAAAATTATACGTTTGGTCCTTGTGTTTTACCCCAAATAACGGGTTTAGTCCTTGCAGCTTTTTAATTACACCACACATACCTATTTTGAAACTTGTTGTTCATTTAGTCCTTTTTATTTTTAAAAGTAGAGATTATCCGTGTAATTATTTAGAGTTTTTTATTACCGGCGATTCCTATTTCATAATAGGGACTAAATGGGCAAAGGTGTTTCAAAAATAGGTATGTGGTGTAATTAATGACAGGATTTAAATCATTATTTAGAGTAAATCACAGGGGACCAAGCGTGTAATTTTAAAAGAAAAATTTTAAAAGTCAATAATAAACACTTGTTTAGGGACAGAGGAAGTAGTATTTTTCATTAGACGTACAATGAGTACTCGAAATATTATTACTCATCCAATTAATGAATATACAAGATCTACTACTGTAGGTTTTAGAGGACAACCAAATGTCTGATTTCGTGTGGACGATCATTTACCGTGACAGATCACAAGTTTACATTTGTATTTTTTTTCTTATTTAAAAAGTAGTATAAGAGCGTAAGTCATGGGGTGACATTGATGGGCTAAATGTATGTCGTTAGTGTACTTAATTATGTGGAGCGTCGTGTTGATAGTGAAATTTAAATGTTTGGCCGTCTGATGGCTCAAGCAATTTACTTTTTTTTTTATTTTTATGGTGGTGGGTATTTTTAGTGGATGTTTTGTTTAGGCCATATAGCGTGTAGGGTGTGTTATGAAAGAAGGTGTTTTAAATCACAATGGGATGAGTTGGCATGGTTTAATGAAATGGTTTACACTACACACTATCATTCAATTGCGTTGTGAGAATAGTATGTGTAAATGAGTTCATCTTTGTTTACACGGTATTTAAACTTGAAAGGTGGCCCTCTTACATAATACTCGTTATTTTTGTAAAAGACCCATTTCTCCATAAAAGTGCAATGAAGAAAATTGTAGGTTTAATGGGTTGCGGAGGATTAATATAATTATTCACTATACATATGTGGCATTGCATTATACTCAAAATGATTGAATGGATTGGAGATCTTTCTTGGTGTGGTATGTTATTGAAAAGTGTATGATATGGTGAGATGTATATCAATAACGTATTATTATCTTCCCACTTTATGATCTAAATCACTTCTACATAACGCATCATAAATATAACATACATTTGTTTTTCACAAAACTTGAATGTGCAACATACACACGATCTATATAAAGATCTCTGAGCTTACCCTAATAATCGATCCTCGTAATATAGACATATTGGAAAAGACAATTGGAGTAACGGGCGAGGTAAGCTGGTTAGAAAGGTGGGTTGATTGGAACCTATAAATTTTATAGGTGGTGGACAGCATTCTGCTATAACAACTACAAACTTCCATAAAATTTACTATAATAAAGTATCGAAACTTCACTCACTCAAAAAATAAAAATAAATAAATTAGAAAAAAATCGCATAACTTCTCATTATTGAGATGGCACTATTAAACTTCACTCACTCAATAATTAAAACTTTTAGGACATTCGATAAAATTGGATCGGTATAAGGAAAATTGGCGTGGTGCCTGTGCAAGGATGACAAACACAAATTGGAAAGTGCTCTAAAATTTAAAAATTTAAAAACTTTATTTTAACAAACATTTTATACAATTGATGGCGCTCGAAGGATAAATAAACATGTTGCCAAACAATGAAAGCATTCAATCAGAACTTTTTTCTTTGCCACCCTAAATATTTGTCTAGATCTTTAAATTAATAATCTCTTAGACCATCCATAATAAAAATTTGAAGACCAAGTTTTCAAGCTTGAAGGTAGAGTCTTCAAGATTCAAGTCGGAGTCCTCCTTGTTACACCATTCACCATCAACGCGCCTTTCATGTCAATGATGGATACATTGAGGGACATGTTTTAGAGGTTAAGCTGGTTGTCATATTATAAAAAGTTGATGTTAAAGTTGGTTGTAAAAGAGAAAAATTGATTGTCGAAATGACAATGTTGAATACATTCAGGGCAAGATAAGCGTGTGGTATGATTAGAATAAAGCTAAACAATGAAATGCATACATAAATTTTCGAGTAGGGTCATTTAAAAAAATCATGAATTTTTAAACTAACACTGCACACAAATTCATAACGTCCCAACTCACGAAACCTATCATGATTTCATCACTAAACACATTCTTTGATATCTTTATTACATCCGACTTGGCGGCCTGTCGAGTCAATCGAGTGACTTCGTGGCGAGCTTGGCTCGAAAGCTATAAGGTAGGCTTGAACTTGATTTGATAGCAGCGAACTTTAATCATATATCTTGAGCCCACTCGAGTAAGACTTTAGTAAGGTAGAAACGGCTGCAATTTATATATAATCTTTAAATTGTATGGCTAAACTCATCAATAAATTCAATAAAATACGCGATGAACTTAAGAGCAAAAAACTTATACAAAACATTTGGGAAATTTAAAGTTTAAATAGTGCTTTCTACAATTATTTAACTTTCATATAGCAATAGTCGCATTAACTTTTAGATGCTTATATAAATATGTATGATAAAAATTATATATGTTCTAGAAGGTTTGAAAAGCTCGATAAAATCTCGAACTCGAGTATTAAAAAGATGAGCTTCGCCAGCGTTATTCATTTCGACACGGTTTTATAGGGCGAGCGATAAAACTTCGACTCGAGCGAGTTAAGCTCAAACTCAAGCTCAAATTGCTTAATAGCCTGCTTGTTTCTTACACTAATCCAGACTTTGTAAAACATAAAAGCATTGAGTAACCACTAGATCAATTTAGTGGCCGAGATATAATAAAAAGCTAAGAGTGTTTGGTTGAAAATGGGGAATGGGAAAGGAAAGGCAATGGAATGCGAAAGGGAATGTAAATGAATGGAATGGTGATTATCATTATCTTTGATAGTCAGCGTGAAAAATACATTAACCTCAAAGTGGTGGTGGTGGTCGCTAGTGGTGATAGTGGTGGTAGTGGTGGTGGTTCTTTGGTGGTGGTGATGGATGATCTTGGTGGTGGTGGTAGTGTTGGCTGCTGTGGTGGTGGTGGCTAATGGTGGTGGTTGGTGTTGGTGGTGGTGATGGTGGTGGTGGTGGTGGTGGTGGTGGTGGTGGTGGTGGCGCTAATGGTGGTGGTGGTGGTGGTGGTGGTTGCTAATGGTGGTGGTGGTGGTGGTGGTGATGGTGGTGGTGGTGGTGGTGGTGGTGGCTCTCTTGTTGTGGTACACTACGATGGTGGTGATGTCATTCCATACATCCCGATTCTTGATATCTCCATTCACGATATTAATGATGATTGATTCTAATTCTAGCCAACATGTTTAATCATTCATTTCATTCCCCCACTATTACACCAACCAAGCACCCTAAATATAATTACACGCTTCAACTTGAACATAAACCATGCATGAGTTTTTAGATTTTCTTTCCAAAATCAAAAATTAAAAAAATCATGTCCATGTGTCTCAACCCTTTCATATGACGGTCTACCCAAGGCACAACTTATACAAACCATTTATTTTATCATCATCCCATAAAATTAAAAAATATATTTATTTTATTTCCCAAAAATCAATTTGACCATTGACATCCCATAAACCTCTATATAAATCCTTTCAACCCCTCTAATTCTCTCTCCTCATCACACACACTCACAACTTTTTCTCCAACAATATTTACACTTTACCCCCCTCCACCATGTCAGCCACCACCTTGTCCACCACCAAACGCCACCGTGACCACAACGGCGACACCCAAACCACCACTACAAAACGACAAAAAGATTCCTACATTAACATAGTACATGAGCAACAAGAACATGCACATGCACATGAACATGAACAAGAACAACAAGAGCCCATGCATGAGTTGTCATATTTATTTGCTAGCATCTCACCCGACCCATTTCTTGAACCCGACCCGGATAATGACCCGACCCGAATAGTTGAAAATGCTAATGATGATGAAGATGAAAAAGAAAGTGTTATAAGACATTTGTTAGAAGCTTCTGATGATGAGCTAGGGTTACCAGCTGTGACACAAGGTGGTGATGACGTGGCAGAAGTGTCATATTATGGGGATTTATGTGATGGGTTATGGGAGCTTGAAGATGAAGTTGCTAATTACTATACTTTGTTACAATCTGAACTGTTTATGCAATAGTTTTGTTAATTAAGCGGTTAGAAATGACAAAAGTGGAAATGTGAGGGGGTTAGATGGAAATGTGTGAGGGTGGAAAAAAATGGATATAAGTTTTGGGATTTTCATTTTCGACCCTTGTACTATTTAGGAAGTTGTGAATGCCCCTTTGGTTTTGGTGTTTTAGGTCGATGAAAATTAGGAGGAAAAGAATGTGAATGGTTACCCCTCTATTTAAATTCTATTTGTTTATATACCAACTTTGTGTATAAATTTTTTTAGGATTGAGGTGATCTCATTTTGACGTAAACAACAGTCAGGTTTATTCTATCAAAAATATCGAAAGCCGTAATCCAAAAATTAAAGACCTGGTTCATTTAAAAATAATAATACTTTCGATATAATTTTACATCATGTAAGTAAAATTCATAAGGTTTCTGTGCACCTCTTAACCCTTCTCGGTCCGCCCCTAATCGGTAATGTTTGTTTACAAAATTAACATCAAGGCTTATTGACCCAGTTTTATTTTTGATTGTTAGATTTAATGGCAAGTCATGTTTATACGAAATTAAGAATATATCAAATTTTTATATATTTATTAAGCTGCCCCAAATAAGGAGAGTCAATCTACTATTATCCTT
>OU343225.1:330644680-330735344 GCA_910596185.1 Chrysanthemum makinoi | reverse complement strand
GTATACGATAACAAAACACGATCATCAAAAACAACTCCAAACGCGATGGTTAATCCCCAAACACGGACTTTGATTCACGAAATTACTTCCAAATACCCCACCACAATTCCTAAACTGCCTTTCTAAAACTCTTTAAGTCTCTTAGATAGCGATATTATTGAACCAAAAGAGCCCATCATTATACAAATTAAGGGCATAAAATTCCAGCTCCCACCAGCGAGCAACCTTGAGCATCAATTGGCGAGCCAATTGACAAGATAAGCGGATATTATATTTTTTTTGTTGTTGCTACTAAGATCATCCGTAATGGATGGTTGTGGGGCTCGGTCACCTCACAAAATTAACGAGTTTTCCCCATTATACCTCTCCTAGCAACGTGTCCAACATGATATTTTACAAGACTTAGTCGTATTCTCAACCGATTCGTGTGAGGAACTTGTGTGTGTGAGTGTTTTTATTGAATTCTTTATGTAGAGTATATATTTGTGTTTAAGTGAGGTATGTTGTTTGTGATAAGCGCGGTCGTCTTATTACACTAAGATAGAGCTGAGTTGATGTTGATATGTCAGTGGCGAGCGTGATTATACACCATTATGTTAGTTTGGATATAATTGTATACGTGAGTTTTCAGATCGAACTCGGACTCACGATTATTGCACACTTTACGTATGAGAATTTAAAGTTAAATAATAAAATATAAACGTTGTATTTATTTATTTATTAAACGAAATAACTAACGAACGTTAAGGAATTAATGCAATGATCTATAATTCAGTGGGAGTTACAAGCTTTGTCATCTTGGTAGTAACCCAGATTATCTCTAGAATGTCTTAAGATAATTACTTTCCACTTGTAGACACTTATGTTATTAAGGATAGTCATGTACTTTCCTATTAGACAATGAAGTGGTTCTACATCTACTAGTTATGCTAATATCAATTACACAATCATATTAGTCACATAAACAAACATATGTTGTGTTGTTTATCTGCTACAATGATGTTGTTCCAATGCCAGTGGTAGAAGTCTATATTGTGTGCAAGTACCATATAGGTATATGATTTAATGGATTATCTTGACTGCAAGTAGTACCAACATTCTAATATAACTTGTACATATCTAATTCAAGAAACACTTGGTGTTGCAATCAATCTCTATGTGAAGTCAGACCTTGCATGACATATTTGCAGTTTCTAAAAATTAGCAAGTATTTAGAACATGTGTCAAAATGATATATAAGACTACTTCAAATTAGATATTTATGTATTATTAGAATGACATAAATGAAGTAATCTAATACTACTTCAATTTGTTTATTTATTTATTTTGGAATGACATAAATGAAAAATAATGTAGTCCACATTATTATGAAGTAATAAATTAACTTGAAATTACTATTAAACCAAGAGTTGTGTTCATAATTACTTTAGTTAAACATGTTTATGATTCATTGTAAAGACATAAACATAAAGTCTTTTAAGACTTATAATAAAGTAAGACGTTAACTTGTTATGTTTTTAATTAAGATATATACAAGAAGTCATTGAGGTGATCAATGATTTATAACGTATAATGGGATTATAACAGTTTATGTTTCTTGTTGAGACATGGATAGGAAGTAACTCGGTTAAAAGATACTTGTGTTATAAAGCATGAATTGCTTGGAAAGTTTATTATCCCATTAAGTTGACTTTAGTGGTAAATACGTACGCCAAAGGAATATGTTTATCTTATATATTGTTAGATTGTCTTACAATATTAAATTCTAATGAATACCACAAGTTGATGGTATGTTCAGTTAGGAGAATCAAACTCTATTTGATTTAAGATAACCATAACTTCTTGCTTAAAAAGTAACAAGGTTAGAAAATTGAGTATGGATTGAATATACTCAATATGACTCCAACCTAAAAGATTAATAAAACACCATTTTATTATGGAATGTGATGAATCAAATTAAGTTTTAAAATTGAAGATTCTAAATTTGTTAAACTACTTATGAATAGGTTATTAACAAACGAAAGTCAGGAATTATCAATGTGTATTTGTAATGTCCCAAAAAGAGAACAATGTAGGTTTGCTATAATGCTAGTATATATGATAGTCTATATATATTACAAAAGGCAAGTGGGAGTTTTTTATCTTGAAAGATAAAATTACAAGATACATAATCTTCTAAAACACAGTAGTAAATATCATGACGAGGTTAGACATGTAAATGATAGACCTCAAGATGATGGAATTTTCATTCATAGATCTGCATGGATATCTCAGATATTTGATTTATATGCTGAAAAACATGAGTTACAGATTCTAGTAAACCCGATAATCATTATGATGGATTACCAAATATTGAATTGGGTAAATTACTCATACTATGAATGTTAAAGATGCCGTCCATAAAGATAATCAATTTTGGAAATTTGGTTTATCTTAATAGTTAGACTAAGAGAGGGAAATGATTTCTTCAAAGAAATGAAAACCCCTAGTGGTTGAATTTCTCTGTAGAAATCATATTGACAATAATGTATACATATTTAATGCATGTCTTATGACAAGATTATTGATCATACTTAAGCAATTAATTATGATTGAATATTCTTTCCTGTACACATAAATACATATAAAGATGATAATGGTCATAATTGTTTTCATGAATATGAAATATGACAATGGAATATCTTTGGAAATTACTTGAGCGAGGAATATGATAATGGTCATTATTGAATATTCTTTCATGAGAAATTACTTGAGCGGGGACGGTAAGTAATTGAAAGGTTTTTTGAATTCATATAATCTTTGAAAGTTACGCAGTGCAATAATTCATGAATGGATAAATGCATGCATCTATGAAATTATTCTTATGTTTAATTATTAAATTCTAGTTTTGATTTATAATTGAAATAAGATAAATTTTAAGTATTCCTGAAATCTAGTGGGATATTATGTTATGTTTTAAATCTTATATGTTGTATAACATATAGGAAGTAACATTTCTTGTAAGCTAAATGTTAAGTCTTAAATTGGAATGAAACTTCACTTATAAGATTTAAGAACTAAAACATACAACATTGGAATATATGTTTATTATTAATAAACATGTGCAGGAAAATAAATGATTCTAATAAAACATGATATATCATTTGGGAAATTGATAAATATCTTTTGACAAGATAAAACGTGAATGAAGTCTAAGTTTGACCAGTAGATTCATCATGTGCATCATGTAGTGTATTCAAATTTTTGTATCATTCTTGAATGATAAATGATTTGACAACATTGATATCTAATTAAAAGTTATTAGATAACTTGTGTAATGAATATTCTAATAGAATTACATCCTCAGTCTGGAATTGCTCCTAAATTCTATTGATGAACATATGTCATTGTGTTATAATTTTCATCAGCTTCAAACATGAATGTTTGGAAGACTTCAAACATTACACAATAACATATTAAAGTTTACGGAGTTTTAATGAAGCATATTTTTTGTTTGTATCAATGACGCTGGTTTAATTGAGATTTACACTCAATACTAGTCCATGGACGATTTCATCTCTTGTTAATGGCCATGTGACCTAGTTGTGCTTATCTAAGAGCGCAGTTGCATTATACATTAAAAAATAAAATACTTTAAACTTTAAAATGTTTGAAAGTTTAAATTGTCATAAAATTGGTGATAGAGGATGTCACACACTTTATGAATTATTATGTGATTGGTGAATGCACACATACAAGGACTTCACTAATTGAATTCTTGAAATAAGTATTCTCAAAATTATGATAGATCAAGTTGGTTGATTTATGTCTTGTCAACAAGTATGATTGTCATTACTTGTGGTATAATTCATCAACTGGAATTTTCATGCATTGATCTATTTGGTATTTGGATAATGGATGTTAAACAATTGTTATAATATAAATCAGATACTTTGTATGTTTGATTTTATAATATATTGTATCCTATATTTGCATGTTTAATCCGTGAATAAATTTATTTATTCTAAATCGTCTGTTGTCGATTAATGATATGGGAGTATCATTAAACTAAAACAAATCTGAGAGATGTGGTAGAATATAATTGAAAGTATATTGATGTAATGCATACCACTTTCGATGATATTCAATGAATTGAATAGAGGACTTATCCCAACTACATAATTTACTTTGTGGATATTGTTATAAGTAAATTGTGATAGTTACCCTCGACTTGAGATACCGATAAGTGTCATGAATGTAGTGCACTTCGTGAGAGCAACTTAACGCTATAACGAACCTGTAGTCATAAGGGTATTTTTCAGAAATGTTACAAAGTTTTGTGGTTATTCTCGTAGTCAAATAGAATTTGGTCCTTCAAATTTATTTGGAGTTTAATACTATCGCCCTCGTAGGGTTGACAAGATGTTTGCGTACCACGCCAAAGTTCTCCCTTGATATGTTCGTAAGATTGGTAATCTTGCTCAATCACTAATAACAAAACGAATGGTTGAATAAAGAATGACTTAATTCCATATCTTTATTTAACATGGTATTAGAAACAAAAGGATAATAATAATGAGAAATCTTTAAAAGGTTTTCCAGAGCCTTGCTCGGTTGTACTAGAGGCATCGAAGTGTTGCTAGACACTAAACGATGTGATCACTCTATTAAGATATATCCAGTGGGGAGTTGTTTGTTTTATGGATATAAATTAGTAGACGTGAGTTAGGATCGAACTTGAACTACGGATTGCACACTTTACGTATGAGAATTTAAAGTTAAATAATTAAATATAAACGTTGTATTTATTTATTTATTTATTAAACGAAATAACTAACGAACGTTAAGTAATTAATGTAATGGACTAACGGGCGTTAAAGGTATTTGGAAAAGGACTAGAATGCAAAGTTTGAAGTTTCGAATCCCGGGGGATACTCTCATCCGACGTCGGCCAAGGAAGTAAAGGAAAAAAACCCAACTTGTTCACCAAGTTGGTTGTTATATATACAAGCTAGAGGTCTTGTTTTTGTATCTCTTGTATTCATTAGCTAAACCCTAAAACAGTTTTTGTGTGTGTTTTTTAAGCTAGAAACCGATCGACCAAATCCTCTAGGGGATCGATCATCTCTTTCCACAAACCAAGTTATTTGGTTTAATAAAACTAGCATTACTTTAATTCGGTTTAGTACGTGTGTACAAGAACGTAGTAATAACATACTTTTGTTATTATCTTGGATTTAATTACAAAACGGTAAGGGGTAATTCATATAATCCTAATTAAACCCTAATTAGGGTTCATCCAATTGCTAGTTTGTGGAATTGATTCTTGTTCGGCTAGAATCAAGAAAAGGTACGCATATTCTTTTATGTTAATTAATTGTTCATTAATAAATCCTATACGCTTCCGCATGTATACTTTGATGTTTTGTGATTATTTATTGATTGTCATGTTATATAATTCCAACACATTACGCACAGTTTAAAACAAGCTACCCCTTATTGTCCTATGTTAATGTATGACGTAGGTAGAGTGTCAAAAATGTTGTTAGTGAAAGGTTTTATGGATATTTTTAATATACGTATGACCGGATTCGAACTCGAGATTTCGGGATTGCACACATTACGTATGAGAATTGATGTTAAATAATTAATATATATAAAGGTTATTATTATTAATTATTTGTCATGAAATAAATACTTAACGATAGTTAATATTTAATGAATTTTGGCTAACGGTCGTTAAATGTAAATTAAAGGGACTAGAGTTGAAATTAGTAGTCGGGAAGGATATAGAAACCCTCCTTGGGTCTTGGCCGATCGGTATTGGGTTCCCAAACCCATTCCCACACAAACTTGTTCTCCAAGATTGGTTACCTATATATACAAACCCTTGTATTCATTCATAACCTAATCTTGGTGACTTGCAAACCTAATTTCTCTTCTCTTCTTCCCTCTTTCTTTCTTGTGCTTGGCCGATCGTGTACCACCAGCCCCAAGGATTTCGATTTTTCCAACTCAAGAATAAGTGTTTGGTTTGTTTGTGATCAAGAACCTAGTCTTTCACCTCAATTCGATATTAGTACGTGTGTACAAGAGCGAAGGACAAATACACTTGTGTTTGTGGATTTCTTGGTGGTCGACTTCTTTGGGTCGAATAGTGTTAAACCCTAAGCTATGGTTTTTGGTTTTTGTTCCTCATTCACATTAACGTGTGTTTCTTGATTTGCTAAAAGGTACGCATATTCTTATTCGGTTAATTACTTACATATATTATTCCTATTACTTTCGCTGCATGCTTTGATGATGCTTACTTGCTTTTGTAATTGTTATGATTAGTAAAACCCAACAGTGGCATCACGAGCCGTTAATATGATGTAATTAATTACCGAAACACATAAAAATTGAATCTTTATGAGTTTTATATGCTTTTATTGGTTTCTAGGGTTTTTAAAATTTGAAACCCTAATTTTTTTATTATGGGTCGATTACCCTAATTTTATTTAATTAGGCTTTAATTTTGTAAAACTTGTAGAAACCCTAGGATTGCATGTATATTTTATGTGGTTTTAGTGAATAATTGTTATGTGCCATGTATTGCGTATCTGGGTTATAATTGTTATAAGGAATCCATAGTGGAACATGCATGTTTTGCTATGGATTATTGTTTTGATTAAATTGTTAAGTGATATACACATGTTTATTTATTTGATAATTATTGAATTGGGGAAGACCTCAATATGTCTAATAAAAATTCGTTATGTGCTATTTGGTATACTATTGACTTTGGCTTACGCAATCGACTTGTCGATGCATGTGGCTCATCTACCTTGTAGGTGAAAACCCTAGTTAATGTATGCATTAATATTACGCCTAGAATTGTTTATTAGGTTTTATCGAAATAATTATGCATGTGGCTAATTGTTTTACATATGTTAAAATTGTTTAGTTATATGTTTATATTATTTGAGTTTGTTTAATTTTTTATTAAAGTGCTCTTTTGTTTATATTGTATGACATGTTAGTAAGCAAAAAGGGTTTTTATGAATAGAAATTAAATAGACTAAATAATGGCGAAATTGATTTGTGTTTCTAAGTATTAAATCTTGAACTTTTAATCGATTGATGCGACTGTACTAAATGGTTAGAACGGCTCACCGAATAGAACAAACTAGAAAGGGGGTTTAAAGAAGTGCGCACTGTCACACTGAAAGGATGTCTAAGGTTATGCTTCAGCGCTTACCTGGTCCTCTGCCCCCCTGTGCGTTCCATTGGAGCTACCTAGTATAACTATTCTATGTACGAAGCATCTTAGTGCAAAGTTGTAAGTTTCTCAACGCATCTATTAAAACTTTGTAGAATTTAATCTTAGCAATTAAAATACAAGTAAGTTTATGCCATCTAATGATATGAAACACTTGAAGTTGTAATTTAGTTATGTGAGACCTTGAGCTAGATTACGATAACAAGGTGAATCTTTATGTTGTGTGAGACCTCAGCTTAAATAATTTGCAGTTTCTAAATTAGACAACTTAATTAAGTTAGTTAGTGAGACCTATAACTTAAGGCATAAGATGGGATAAAATATGCTTACGTTTTGCATAATTGTTTTGGCAAAATTGTAAATCCCATAATTTTTAGGAATTGAAAACTTGTTTGTCAATTATTGTTTTTCAACAATTACCTATTCTATACTTTCACCACTAGCAGATCAACTGATGTGGTGAAACTATGATAATGATGGTCCTAAATTCAAGAAAAATTCTATGGTTAATATGAATATTGACCAAAGGGTATTTATTTTCTTGAATGTTTATTTATCGAAAGTACTAACTTTTGAACTTTTATTTTCTGTAGAAATGGCTCAAGCTGAATCTACTGCACTAGCCTCGTCTTTCAAATCTATGTTTGATCGAGAGAAATTGACTGTAGCGCGAATTTCAATGATTGGTATCGGCAACTCAGAATTGTCTTGAGGGTTGCCAAAAGACTAGATTATTTGACTACGCCTTGTCCTCCTGAACATGCAGCTAATGCTACTGCTGAAGCACGAGCTGCATGGCAAACAGAGTATGATAGATATAATGAGGTTGCCCGCATTATGCTTGGGAGTATGGCTCCAAACTTGCAAAAACAGTCTGAGAATTACTTCCCTCACCTCATGCTCGCCGAACTTACTCGGTTGTTTGAGAAGCCTGTGACTGTAGAGCTGTATGACTTGATAGATGCCCTACACAGTTGCAAGCAATGAGGAGGGAAACATGTGAGCGCACACTGCCTATAAATGATGAGTTTCATGGACCAGCTCGGGAGACTCAATTACGTCTACCCTAATGATATACAAATTGGCCTGATCAACAGATCCCTTAACAAGGAGTTTGATGGTTTCGTGCGCAATTACAATATGCATTGCACGGGGAAGACAATTAGTGAGGTACATGCAATGCTCATTGACTACAAAAAAGGTTTGCCCAAGAGGTCCTACACCTACGGTTTTTACCATCCAATGGTAGGATTTCTAAGCCTAATAAGCCGCTAGCGAACAAGAAAGGGAAAAGTAAGGGTAAAGTTGATAAGGGAAAACAAGTTATGGCTTATCAACAAGAACCCAAGAAGTACCCTCCCAAAAAGCGTGAGAATCCTAAAAAGGATCAGGCTTGTCATCACTGCACTGAGGTAGGACACTGGAAGAGGAATTGTCCGCTCTACCTTGATGAGTTGCGTACTAAGAGGTATAAAAATACTGGCACTGTGGCTAGTACTTCAGGTACTCTTTTGATGATAGAATTATTTACTTTTCCTCATAAAATAAATTCCTGGGTATATGATACTGGATGTGGTATTCACATTTGTAATACACTGCAGGGGCTTAGAGGTGCAAGGAAGCTCACCTATTGACAACAATACCTGCACGTGGGTAATGGAGCACATGCAGTCGTTGAAGCTATAGGCACGTTTGATTTAGTTTTACCTTCAGGTTTAGTACTGTCTTTGAACGATTGTCATTACGCGCCTTCTATTGTTAGGGGTGTCATTTCTGTTTCCTTGTTAAAAGATATTGGTTTTATTCATACATTTACTGATTATGGAATTTCGGTTTCTTTAAATGGTGTTTTTTACTTTAATGTTATTCCAGTAAATGGTGTGTTTGAAATTCATTTACATGATAATGTGATTGATAAAAATAATTCTGTCTTTAGCATCAATAATAAAATTATCAAAAGTGATTTGGAATCTTCATATCTTTGGCATTGTAGACTTGCTCACATAGGCAAAAAATGCATGCAAAAGCTGCAACACGATGGGATTTTGCAAGATATCAATGATGAATCATTTGATAAATGCGAGTCTTGCGTATCTCGGAAGATGACCAAGAAACCTTTTACAAATAGTTTAGAAAGGGCTTCTGATCTTCTTGGTGTGATACATACTGACGTATATGGACCACTAAGACATGTGTCAAGGAAAGGTGCTAGTTACTTCTTAACCTTTACTGATGATTTCAGTCGTTATGGTTATGTTTATTTACTTAAACATAAACATGAAATCTTTGAAACATTTAAGGTTTTCAAGAGTAAAGTAGAACTGCAACTAGGAAAGAAGATTTAAGCTCTTCGATCCGATAGAGGTGGTGAATATTTAAGCCAAGAGTTTAAAGATTATCTTGCTGAGTGTGGGATTGTCCAGCAACTCACTTCTCCATATACTCCACAACAAAATGGTGTATCTGAGAGAAGAAATCGTACATTGTTATACATGGTGCGATCAATGTTTAATCTTACAACTCTTCCCTTATCCTTTTGGGATTATGCTTTAGAAACCGCTGTTCGCATTTTGAATATGGTTCCAACTAAGAAGGTTCATAAGACTCCTTATGAAGTGTGGTATGGGAAAGCTCCCAACTTGTCTTACTTAAAGGTCTGGGGTTGTGAGGCGTTTGTTAAACACGACTCAGCTGATAAGCTACAACAAAGATCTGTTAAGTGTATCTTCGTAGGATACCCAAGGAAACTATGGGTTACTACTTTTACTTTCCACCTGAAAACAAAGTAATTGTTGCTAGGTATGTAGACTTCCTTGAAAGGGATCTCATATCTCATGAATTCAGTGGGAGAGTTTATGATCAAGAAGATACAACACCTTCTGAAAACACTAGCCAACCTCAAGTAGAACCTGAAAGTCTGAGTGTTCCACCTGAAGTTGAAGTGGTTCCCATTCGTAGATCCGTAAGGGCTACGCGTGCACCTGAGCGTTTATGTCTTAACGTAGGAGCTGAGGAAAATATGTTAGGGGATCTTGGTGAACCTGCTAACTATAAGGCTGCTATGATGAGTCCTGAAAAGGATAAATGGCAAGTCGCAATGAATGGGGAAATGCAATCCATGAGAGATAACGAAGTCTGGATAGAGGTTGACTTACCTCCAAATGCCAAGGTAGTTGGAAGTAAGTGGCTCTATAAGATAAAGACTGACATGGATGGTTCAGTTACGTATTGCTCACCTATAAAGCTCGTCTTGTAGCTCAATGGTTTACTCAAACTTTTGGGATAGACTACGAGGAGACATTTTCTCCTATAGCAGACATTAGAGCTATTAGGATTCTTATAGCCATAGCTGGGTACTATGACTATGAGATATGGAAAATGGATGTCAAAACTGCCTTCTTAAATGGTCGCCTAGATGAGGACATCTATATGGCGCAACCTGAAAGGTTTGTGAATCCAAAATTTCCAAAGCGTGTATGCAAACTTCAAAGATCCATTTATGGGTTGAAGCAAGCATCAAGGCAATGGAACAAGAAGTTTGATGAAGAAATCAAGAAATTTGGTTTCACTCAAAATCTTGATGAGCCATGTGTATATCACAAAGCTAGTGGGAGTAATGTTATTTTCCTTATCTTATATGTCGATGACATATTGATCATGGGAAAAGACATTCCAAGTTTGCAAGATGTAAAGTCTTATCTGGGAAAGTGCTTTTCTATGAAGGATTTAGGGGAAGCAGCATTTATTCTGGGAATCAAGATCTACCGAGATAGATCAAGGCGGTTAATTGGACTAAGTCAAAGTACTTACATCGATAAAATATTGAAGAGATTCAATATGCATAATTCCAATAAGGGATATTTGCCGATGTAAGCTGAACATGGCTTAAGTAGTGAGCTATGCACGTCAACACCTGAAGAGGTGGCACACATGAGAAAAGTTACTTATGCTTCGGCTGTAGGATCTATCATGTATGCTGTGAGATGTACAAGGCCTGATGTGGCGTTTGCACAAAATATCACCAGTCGATATCAACAAAATCCAGGTCTGAAACACTGGCATGCTGTTAAGAACATTCTTAAGTACCTAAGGGCTACTAAAGAAATGTTTCTAGTGTATGGTGGGAATCCATATGCAGAACTTGATGTTACAAGTTTTTGCGATGCGTCTTTCCAAACTGATAAAGATGATAAGAAGTCTCAAATGGGATATGTCTTTGTCATTAATAGGGGAGCAGTTGACTGGAAGAGCAAGAAGCAGACAACGACTGCGATGTCTATTACAGAAGCGGTACATAGCGCTTCGAAGCCTGCAATGGAAGTCTGTTTGGATTAGGAAATTCATTTCGGGACCTCGAGTAATGCCCTCAATCGAATTACCTTTAAATGTGTATTGTGACAACTCTGCGGCAATAACATTTTCCAATGAGCCTGGAGTCATGAAGGGCGCCAGAAATTTTCCTCGACGATATCACTATGTTCGAGAACAAGTCGAAATAGGTGAAATCAATCTACTCAAAGTTCATACAGATGATAATTTAGTTGATCCCTTTACGAAGCCTTTGCCAAAGGAAAAACTTACTGACCATGCTGATGGGATAGGACTTCGTTTAGATAGTAGTTTCATGCAGATCTGTGATTAGTATTTGGATAAATGACGTTATGAACAAATATTATTTTAATAAAATAAAATAGTTATTTATGTTTATTTTTCATTTTCTTAATATTGTATCCTATATTTGCATGTTTAATCCGTGAATGACTTATGTTATTCTAAATAGACTGTTGTAGATCAATGATGTGGGAATGTCATTGAATTAAGACAAATATGAGTTTTGGTAGAATATATTTAAAGTATATTGATGCGTGGGACATACCAGATTCACATGATATTCAATGTATTGAATATATGACATATCCCAACTTTACATGATTATACTTATGGATCTTTGTCATTAAGTAAATCATTAAATGTTTATCCTCAGACTTGAGATACCAGATAACTGTTATGAATGTAGTGCAATTGTGTGAGATAGTCTAACGCTATCCGTAAATGGTAGTTATAAGAGCTATTTTTAGAAGTGTTACAAAGTTCATGAGTTATGTTTGTAGTCAAGAGAATTTGTTCCTTTGAATTTGTTTCAAAGCATAATACTATATTTGGGCCACTCGTAGGGTTGACAAGATGTTTGTATGGCCATACCCAAGATCAATCTGGAATACGTTCAGATGATTTGGTAATCTTGTTCAATCAGATATAACGAGAAACAGAATATTAACTTATAAAATGACTTGATCCATATTCATAGTTAATGTAGTATTAGTAGCAAAAGGATAAGTAAAAATGATGAATCATTAAATGGTTTTCCAGGATACCATACTCGATTCGATCTGGGGGCATTGGCGTGTTAGGCTAGACTAAACCAATCTCATTACTATATTAAGTAATATCCAAATGGGAGCTGAAAGGTTTTATGGATATTTTTAATATACGTATTACCGGACTCAAACTCGAGACTTCGGGATTGCACACATTACGTATGAGAATTGATGTTAAATAGTTAATATATATAAATGTTATTATTATTAATTATTTGTCACGAAATAAATACTTAACGATAATTAATATTTAATGAAGTTTGGCTAACGGTCGTTAAATGTAAATTAAAGGGACTAGAGTTGAAATTAGTAGTCGGGAAGGATATAGAAACCCTCCTTGGGTCTTGGCCGATCGGTATTGGGTTCCCAAACCCATTCCCACACAAACTTGTTCTCCAAGATTGGTTACCTATATATATACAAACCCTTGTATTCATTAATAACCTAATCTTGGTGACTTGCAAACCTAATTTCTCTTCTTCTTTCCCTCTTTCTTGTGCTTGGCCGATCGTGTACCAACCCACCCAAGGGTTTCGATTTTTCCAACTCAAGAATAAGTGTTTAGTTTGTTTGTGATCAAGAACCTAGTCTTTCACTTCAATTCGTTATTAGTACGTGTGTACAAGAGCGAAGGACAAATACACTTGTGTTTGTGGGATTTCTTGGTGGTCGACTTTTGTGGGTCGAATATAGTTAAACCCTAAGCTAGGGTTTTGGGTTTTTGTTCCTCATTCACATTAACGTGTGTTTCTTGATTTGCTAAAAGGTACGCATATTCTTATTCGGTTAATTACTTACATATATTATTCCTATTACTTCCGCTGCATGCTTTGATGATGTTTACTTGCTTTTGTAATTGTTATGATTAGTAAAACCCAACAGTTAGGGTGAGCATTTAACCCGCTTAATAAAAAATTGGTTGTGCAAATTTGTTCAAGTATACACTATTTTTATAATCTGCCAAATAACAACAAAAATAGTGGTGCAATGTAGAAAAAATATCACAAATTGCCTCTCGATTATTATCTTCTGGCTCCCCCCTACGTAGGATCATGGCGGTAAAGAGTGGTGGTTGATAGTAGGTTTTCCTTAGCCACGGTGAAGGATAAAAAAGATGGTTGTGGTGAGGGACGGAGCCAGGGGGTCCCGCGGGTGTTCGGGACACTTATTGATTTTTTCGAAATAGTGTTAATTTTATTAAAAAAACAAGGATTTTTCTCAAATGCATCTTAAATGACCCAATTTGATCGAAATTTGTTTTTAGTCTTATTTAGTTAGCATCTTAAAGTCTATTATATTACGGTTTAAAAAAAATTATACACTCAATTATATTTGTTTCTAGTCCAATCCCTGATTGTGGTGTAGGTGGAACGGGCGGCTGTGTCTATGAGACTATGATGTGCTCGTTGGGGGATTGTTATTTGTATAGCGATCAAAGATAATTAGTATATGAGAATAAATTTTGTTGACTTACAAATAAAAATTAGTTTGACGTCAATATATTTCATCAAATATATCGTCTGTATGACATTATCACATTCTATTTCTATAGTAAATTTTATGTTACTTTTAGTGATCTCTTGGGCTCAAATTAATAATACACGTTTTTTTTTTATGATGTCTTAATTTAAATGTCTATTGCTAAAAATTGATGGAAAAAAAAAATTGATCGAGTGTACCATATTATTATAGCATAAAGTTATTAACAATTTTAGAAAGACTTTAATTAATTATTTAAAGATAAAATTGTTATTCTACTAAAAAATATGAAATAGAAAGTGATAATTACGATTTTCTTAACTTGTTTGATTTTTGTCGAGGAGCGATTATTAAGACGGATTGTTTGACACAGTAGTCGTAGCTGTAATTTTTTGTGTGTAAAATGACGTAATGCTAAATGCTAATTCGAAAGTAATGAGAAACAACTGTTTTTATAATTTTATAACAGAATTTGCTTATTTCCAAACGAGCTTTATAATAATAATGTTAAATATTAAAGAGCCGTTTGTTTCAAGGGTATAGAAATCAATCAATCACATGCATACTTATTTCAAATGTTTGGTTGGAAATTTGATAGTAAAGAAAGATAGCATTAATCATTAATCCATACCACTATGGAGAAACTACTTTTCTTAACCAATCCCATGAGACCCATGCATTTTTCTCTTCTACCACTAGTTCTTACCACTAAACGGTTTTACGTGACACTCTTTAATTTAATCACTAATTAGTTTGATGTGATACCCTTACTCTAAAGTTCATACCAAACAACAACAATGAAATTGATATCTTTAATATTATACATCCCTCTAATCAAATCCATACTCATAATGATTCATGTTAACATACCAAATGCACCTTAAATACTAATTGCTTTAGAATGCTCTCAAAAGATTTTTGCCAAACATGCAAATTTGAGTTATAAAAGTTCAAGGAATGTCTTGCTTCGAATTAGGGGTGAAACGAGTTGAGCCGAGCACGAGCTTGTCATAGCTCGAGCTCGGCTCGTTTATATGAATAAAGCTCGGGCTCGGCCTCGAGCCTAGTATTTTGAGCTCGAGTTCGGCTGAGCTCGACTAATTTATATTATGTGTTGAAGAAAACAAAGTTCTAATGGAGCACGGCTCGTTAATCACACAAGGCTCGAGCTCGTTTATTTCTTTTAAGCTCGTTTATTGGTTATACGTATTGACAATATGTATGTATGAGTATATATTTTTAGAGTTCGTTTAGGTTCGCGAGCCTACTCGATCTTTTTATATAGAGCTCGGGCTCGAACTTGTTTATTAAATGAGTCCAAATTTATTTTCGAGCTCGTTTAGGCTCGGTTCGTTCGAATTGATTCCGAACTTTTAACAAGCGGCTTGACTCATTTTTACCCCTACGCCGAATTGATCAATTTTGTATCATTGTGTCGTATATAAATGTGTGGTAGATGTACCAGCCAAGCTGAATTAAGGTACTATATTATTATTTATTAATGAAACCATATAAAATTATCAAATTAACCTACAACTTTATAAAAATACTTTTATTTCAACCGACACCCAAATTTGACATGGCATAACAAACTTTACACAATGAGACATAAAATCATCCAATTTGGCAACAAGATGATGCATGTTTCATAATTTGTGGGGTGCATTCTTTTTTCTAAATAATAATCGCTATTTAATAAGTTTACACGAATCATGATACAACAAAAGAGAAAACACAACATGATAAATCAATTTAAATATCAACTTTATTGCAATATCTTGTGGAACCAACAAGTGGGGGAGGTGTCATGTGACAAATTTGGTCTATTTTAGATATTTTATTTCGCCAAATTTATTTTTTGAATATCATATTTTCGCCAAATATAAGAGCACATTATAAAACTTCTTGAAAAATTTTGTAATACATGGATGTTTGAGATTGCTTATTTTTTCTGCTTCTGTATAATATTAAGTACTTACAAAAAAATTATTTTTAAACTAGTGTTCGGATTTGCTTATTATATAAGAAACATAATATAAATGTAAAAATAATAATTTTAATATAAGTTTTCTATCAAATTTATTTATAAAAGGTTTTAAGTTCAATATGAGAGTACAGGAATAAAGCAGCTCCTAACTAGAATTAAAAAGTGATATATATATTTTTTTTAAGTTGAAAAAAAAAAATTGGATGTAGAAAGTATTTTTCTGCTTAAAAAACTCAAGTAGGAAAAAAAGCAATCTCAAACACCTTTTGGAACAAGTATTTTCTTATTTTTCTTGCATTACTTTGAGAAACTCAAGTGTTTATTCGAGTTAATGAATAAAGAATAATAAAAAGTTGAGTTGGCAAACATACAAAAAGATTTAGAGTATTTGATACTCCTGTTTTAGCCTTGTATATACTTTAAGAAAAAGAAAATTATGTTTCTGGTAGCACATTTATGATAATTTTATGGAAGTCTAAACTTAAAAATAAACTGTTAGTGGTTATAAGAGATGAGATCATTATAAACCTTATTACATATATATCCTTTTTAAAGTTTAATATTACGTAAATATCCTACTCATTTACATAAATATCATTCTCACTTTTATAATTACATTAATGTCCTTCTCAAACTTTTATAAATACTTCAATATCTTTTTCGAACTTTAAATTCTCATATATATCCAGAAATCAATTAAATTACAATTATATTAGATTTTAAATTCAAAAAATATTATTTATCTCTGACATTCATCATAATTATAACGATTATATATAATTTTTGCCTCGATTGATGAAAGAATATGATGATTTAATTACTTAAGTTTGGATAAATATATAAAAGAACTTATTGTTCGTATTGATTTATTTGTTCATATATAATATTTTTAGCCTCGAGTGATGAAATAACATATTAATTTTGGGATATATACGGGAATTTAAAAGTTTGAGAAAGATATTGATATAATTAAAAATTTTTGAGAATGATATTGACGTAATTACAAAAATGAGAAGGATATGGATGTATTTCAAAAAGTTTGAGAATGATATTGACGTAATTACGAAAGTGAGAAGGACATTGATATAATATTGAATTTTAGCAATGATATAGATGTAATTGCCCCTATACTTTATATACCCAATAACAAATCTTGCCCATCAATTAAAAAAAATAATAATAACCTTTTCAATCTTATTTCAGTAAAATATCTTGCAAACGGTAAATTGTTAAACGATAAAAAATATACGATCGTGACATTTTTTTTATCTTTTAGTAAACGGGTAATTCGTTATATTTTCGACATTTTTTTTTTTCTTTTCGAGTTTCGTTAATTTGCGTCTGAAAAATCACATGTGATTTGTATGTTAAGAATCACGTGTGATTTGTATTTAGGAATCACATGTGATTTTTTCAGACGTAAATTTCAACACTCACATAAAAAGTAAAAAAAAAGTTCGTCGAAAGTATATATAAAAGTACTCATCTATAAAAATATAATTTAATTTTCGTCGTGATGATATGATTCTTGTCGTGTTACGATTAACAACTTTTAATATATTTAATTTTAAAAAAATGATTGAAAAGTTTTTTTTAGTACAAAAAATATAAAAAATATAGAGCTATGCTTAGTTCTTTGGGACGGAGAAGAATTTAAGGTATATAACTTTTCTCCTGGTTATAAACTTTACCTCAGTGTGAAATTTGTAAAGACTATTTATTTTATTAGTTAAAACTTTTATTAAAGCCGTATCTAGAAGAAGCTTGTGGAAAGAACTTGCCATTGAATATTTCAACTAAATAAAAATAGTTTTGTGGATTTGTTTTTTTTCATTAATTTTCAGTGAAAAGCTAAAACAGTTAAACGAAAAAAAGATTTTTATTCATGTTCTTCGGGGAGGTCGACTTTTTTAGGCTTTGATATAGGTGTGTATGACAAAGTAATAGTAACAGTGAGTAATACTTGTGATTTTTTTTTTGCTATAAAACGTTAAAATAGCCGTGTAGTTGTAATCATCATGTGTAAAAACACTTTTAAATGTCTAACGCTCTTAAATGCAACTTTCTTGATGAGAATTTCAGAAAAAGAGATAAAGCTAATTCATGCTTGTCAAACGAGCACAAAAAATTACAACGCTCAACACTTACCACTCCAAATACTTTTAAACGTTTTGCACGAAACACAGTCTAGTGTAACCAATACTTAAGGTGGTGTCATTCAAGCAATCCATACCTCACCCATACCTCACCACCCACCAATAATATCATTCTACCTAATCTCATACCTCACCATACTTTTCTAGTGACAACCATGATTCCATACCTCACTCAATATATTACTTCAAAAATTATTCCTCACTTTGCTCACCTCTCCCAAACCGATTCGGCAACACATACCGAATCTCTCCCAAACCGAACCATACCTCACTCGAGGCAATGGTGTTGCCGCACGGTATGAGCTCATACCGAGCCATACCTTGCACCATTGCCTCCACCCTTATATATTTTCTTGAATTTTCTATCGGTTATCACAATAATTTAACAAACGATGTGTACTGTGGTATCAAAGCTTATCATCACACTGACTCTTTTTAACGTGTGGCCAAGGTTGTTGGTTTGCTCATCCAACAGCAACAACACGAGGTTTACTTTTTGTGCAAGTGTGTGTGTGAGTATTTTATAGAGTATATCTGTGTTTGAATGATAGGGATGTTGATAATCACGTTCAATCGTACAATCAAATTTTTTTTGAACAAATCGTACCATGAATATATAGATTAGAGCACAAGGTATCATGCATGCCAATAACACGTTATTGGTATGCCACCTCAGCGCCACATAATACAACTCTCAATAACTCACCAATAACTAAAACACCCTCCCTCATAACACACCACTAACATGTTATTAGGTCTCACAAAATACCCCACTAAAAATACCCACTCACTCACAATACACAAATAAAAACACTAAACATCACAAATGGCTTGAGCCATTGGAATGGCTCAAATCCCTTTGGCTGAATGGCACCAAGTGTGTATGGTTTGCTCACCAATGGCACGAAAAATGGATGTTTGGCATGTTAATATTCTCCCATACCGTGTGCTCTTAGGGTGGTGGCAACCATGCCTAAAATATTTTTTCATGTCTAATCATCAACCAATAATATCCTTTCATCTCATCTCATACCTAACAATAGATTTTTAGTGACAACCATGCCTAACTCATACATCATTTTTTTTTAATTATTATTATTTTTTAATAATTATGTAAAACAATTTAATAAAAACATAATATTTTATTAATACTTAAAAGAAAATTACATGATACGGAGTACTTATTAAAAAAAACACTAATCATCAAGGTATGGTAAGTCTTGAGCGTCCACATACTCCGTAAGATCATAACGGAGACGGTGATGGATATTTTCATCTTGCAACTCCGGTAGTACATTAGGGTCATAAACTGGCGTGACCGGCGGATCCATTATATGAACCGGTGATATTGCCACTCCGTTGTCGTTTAAAATCATATTGTGTAATATAACACACGTATGAAAGATTTTTCGAATATTTCCGACGGTCATAGCCCGGAGAGGATTTCTGAGAATAATCCATTTTGCTTTAAGACGACCAAAAGCTATTTCGACATCCTTTCGTGCAGACTCTTGTAGCTTCTTGAATCTCTTTTCTTTCGAATTCGGGTCATTGGATAAGGATATGCTTTAACAAACGTTGAATACGTGGGATAGATTTCATCGGTAAGATAATATCCACGTTTGTAAAGCCGTTCATTTAGAGTAAATGAACTATTGGGCGTCGCTCCATTTCGATGAGTAAGATACAGCGGTGATTGATTCAAAACATTGATGTCGTTATTTGCACCAGGAGGACCAAAAAACGAATGCCAAAACCACATATCATTTGAAACAACGGCTTCAAGCATAATAGTCGGGTATTGGTAATCACCTCTTTTATATTGCCCTCTCAAATACCTAGGACAATTTCGCCAAACGAAATGTGTACAATCAATGCTACCAAGCATTCCAGGAATTTGATGTTGCTCTTCATGTGCATCGTATAAGCGTGCAACGTCGTGGTTTGTCGGCCTACGTAAGAACTCTTGCCTATATAATTGGATTACCGCTTCACAAAAATGAGCAAGGCATTCACCTACAAAGTATACAAAATTAAAAATAACGAATTATATAAAAATTAAAAATACCGAATTATATAAAAATAATAAAAATACCGAATTATAAAAAATTTAAAATACCGAATTATATAAAAATAAAAATAACCTGATGTTCTTCGTGCCATGTTTAAGTAGTCATCGTATCTATCCGGAGGTCCACCCGTACCGAGTTGACGAATAGCCGATGTACATTTTTGCAACGCCGTGAAACTTTTTTTCCCCCTAGCGTCTACACCCTCTTGAAACCATTCGAAATTCGCTTCAATATCACCTACAATTTTTAGAAACAAGCTTTTATCCATACGAAATCTTTCACGAAAAACATCAGAGGGAAACTTTGGGTTTTCTTCTATGAAATAGTCATTCATTAGAGTTTCTAGCGCTTTTTCACGATAACGGGTAACATGTCTTCGAGTAGAGCTAGCTGTGTCTTCAATGCTATCGCACGCGGCTAAATAGGTTTCTATGGTAGAACCGGTGGAAAATATGTCCTCGGAAAAGTCGGATAAAAAATCTAACTCATCCTCGGATGAAGAAGATGAAGATTAAGATGATGATGAATATATTTTGTTTGTGAAATAAAAATGATATTGTTTGAGAAAAAATAGAGATGTTATTGTGTTTAAATAGGGAGAAAAAAAATAAAAAAAAAGGGATTTTTATTTTTTTTAAATGCATCCAACGTCTCTTTTTTGCCCATTCAATGCACCTCAACGTCTCTTTTTTGCCCATGTAGATTCGGCATACTTTGCCGATTGTGAAGTCTCTATGACCATGCCGCCCCATGCCGATTTTGAGGCAGTACTAATGCCGATCGGCATTGTTCAAACCGATCCCCATCCCGCTTGGGTTGCCAGTACCCTTAGCTATTTTATGTTAGTGGAAAAATATGATTTTTTATTTCAATTGATTAATGACACATCCTATCATAGCTAACACATTTGATTATTTGAAGCAATCAACTCATCTCTTTAATTTTGTATAAAATGGCGAATACTCTTTAATGGCAACCAAGACTGCATCTTTCTTGTCGGGGATCTAATTTCACTTTGGAATCTTAAGATTCAAGTATTACAACTTTATATGATTAAAAAAATTAAAAAAAAATTGTTACCCCTGAGATATAGCGGAGGTGACAACTTTACCCTGTAGGTAGAGAGTCTGTTTTCAAAAGACTTTCGGTTTTTTTTAAAGAGTAAAGATCGAACCTTCCCCTCTGTCTTTAAAATAGAGGTGTTTTTTCAACTAATCCAAACTTATTTGTTTCTACCCGAAGGTAGAGACCAAAGAGTCTACATCCAGAAGACCTCCAGCTTTTTTTTCTAAGAGTAAGGATCGAACATTTAACCTTATTGTTCAAAAGAGATGTTTTCAGATTGATCTAACCCTATTATGTTTTAATTGAGATACTTCAATCATTTCATCAGACAATTGTATCATATTTTTTTCTTACTTTAAATATTTGTATAGTAAGTGTGTAAATAAAAATTATAAAAATAATTAAAAAAAAAGTGTAAATCACCTAAAAGTGTATATTTTGATGATAGCACAGTTTATACATTGTTGCTCAAAAAAAAAGTTTATACATTGAGTTGTTAGATGCACTTTTTTCTTTTTTTTCTATCCACACAAGTTTTAGGTTGAACAAGTAATGCATTTTATATTAAGGTTGTAATAAGGGACAAAATGATACGGAGTACTTAAATTATTTTAGGCTACTTGTATCAATAAAATCTCGTTTGTCTGAATAACGTTCTTTTCTTTTTCTTTTGTTTTTGAACTTCATGAATAACGTTCAATCCATCTCAAAATAATCGTTCTTCTTAGTTCATGTAGTTTCTTAGTTTATTAATAGGCTACAAATCTAAATTTGATTCACACAACTAAATATATGACAGAAATATCTAAATCTGATTTCATTATATACAACGATCGATTATGTCGATCCCTCTTCTGTGGCAACTCGATCGCACCAGGTTTTGAACTCAACCTAGTCGTGTACACGATCGAATAGAATTGTGGTTTTGTGTGTGTATTTAATAAATATAAAAGATATATTTATGAGATATGATTTTTGTAGTGTAGCTCGTCTTACTGTGACACTCAATCGCTGGAGAGAGAAAGCTGACGCGGCAAGGATAATAGAAGAGATTGACTCTCCTTATTGGGGGGGGGGGCAGCTTAATAAATATATAAAAATTTGATATATTCTTAATTTCGTATAAACATGACTTGCCATTAAATCTAACAATCAAAAATAAAACTGGGTCAATAAGCCTTGATGGTGATTTTGTAAACAAACATTACCGAATATCAGGGGCGGACCGAGAAGGGTTCAGAGGTTCACAGAAACCTTATGAATTTTACTTACATGATGTAAAATTATATCGAAAGTACATATTTTTTTAAAATGAACCAGGTCTTTAATTTTTGGATTACGGCTTTCGATATTTTTCATAGAATAAACCTGACTGTTGTTTACGTCAAAATGAGATCACCTCAATCCTAAAAAAATTTATACACAAAGTTGGTATATAAACAAATAGAATTTAAATAGAGGGGTAACCATTCACATTCTTTTCCTCCTAATTTTCATCGACCTAAAACACCAAAACCAAAGGGGCATTCACAACTTCCTAAATAGTACAAGGGTCCAAAATGAAAATCCCAAAACTTATATCCATTTTTTTCCACCCTCACACATTTCCATCTAACCCCCTCACATTTCCACTTTTGTCATTTCTAACCGCTTAATTAACAAAACTATTGCATAAACAGTTCAGATTGTAACAAAGTATAGTAATTAGCAACTTCATCTTCAAGCTCCCATAACCCATCACATAAATCCCCATAATATGACACTTCTGCCACGTCATCACCACCTTGTGTCACAGCTGGTAACCCTAGCTCATCATCAGAAGCTTCTAACAAATGTCTTATAACACTTTCTTTTTCATCTTCATCATCATTAGCATTTTCAACTATTCGGGTCGGGTCATTATCCGGGTCGGGTTCAAGAAATGGGTCGGGTGAGATGCTAGCAAATAAATATGACAACTCATGCATGGGCTCTTGTTGTTCTTGTTCATGTTCATGTGCATGTGCATGTGCATGTTCTTGTTGCTCATGTACTATGTTAATGTAGGAATCTTTTTGTCGTTTTGTAGTGGTGGTTTGGGTGTCGCCGTTGTGGTCACGGTGGCGTTTGGTGGTGGACAAGGTGGTGGCTGACATGGTGGAGGGGGGTAAAGTGTAAATATTGTTGGAGAAAAAGTTGTGAGTGTGTGTGATGAGGAGAGAGAATTAGAGGGGTTGAAAGGATTTATATAGAGGTTTATGGGATGTCAATGGTCAAATTGGATTTTTTGGGAAATAAAATAAATATATTTTTTTAATTTTTATGGGATGATGATAAAATAAATGGTTTGTATAAGTTGTGCCTTGGGTAGACCGTCATATGAAAGGGTTGAGACACATGGACATGATTTTTTTAATTTTTGATTTTGGAAAGAAAATCTAAAAACTCATGCATGGTTTATGTTCAAGTTGAAGCGTGTAATTATATTTAGGGGGTGCTTGGTTGGGGGTAATAGGGGTGGGGAATGACAAAGGTAATGATTAAACATGTTTGGTTAGAATTAGAGAATGCAATCATTGTTTAATATTGGGTAATGAGGCATTACTCAGTAAATTGGGAGGTATGGTAATGATTACTCACCACCATCAGAAGCAGCCACAACAAGCAGTAGCCACCACCACCAGCCACCACCACCAGCCATCACCACCACCACCAGCCACCACCATTAGCAGCCACCACTACCACCACCAGCCACCACCATTAGCAGCCACCACCACCACCAGCAGCCACCACCACCACAAGCAGCCACCACCACCACCAGCCATCACCACCACCAACAGTCACCACCACCAACACCAGCCACCACCATTAGCAGCCACCACCACCACCAGCAGCCACCATCACCACCACCACCAGCATCATCCACCACCACCACCAGCAACCACCACCACCACCACCACTATCAGCCACTAGCGACCACCACCACCACTTTGGAGGTTAATGTATTTTTCTCATGCCAAGCACTATCAAAGATAATGATAATCACCATTCCATTCATTTACATTCCCTTTGCATTCCCATTGCCTTTCCCTTTCCCATTCCCCATTTTGAACCAAGCACCCCCTTAGTTTTTTATTATATCTGCGGCCACTAAATTGATCTAGTGGTTACTCGAATGCTTTTATGTTTTACAAAGCTGGATTAGGGCTGCAAACAAGTTAGGCTTTTATTAAGCAATTTGAGCTTGAGTTTGAGCTTAACTCGTTCGAGTCGAGTTTTTATCAAGCTCAAGCCCTATAAACCAGGTCGAAATGAATAACGCGGCGAGCTCAATCTTTTAATAGCTCGAGCTCGAGATTTTATCGAGCTTTTCAAACCTTCTAGAACATATATAATTTTTATCATACATATTTATATAAGCATCTAAAAGTTAATGCGACTATTGCTATACGAGTTAAATAATTGTAGAAAGCACTATTTAAACTTTAAATTTCCCAAATGTTTTGTATAAGTTTTTTGCTCTTAAGTTCATCGCGTATTTTATTGAATTTATTGATGAGTTTAGCCATACGAATTTAAAGATTATATATAAATTCAAGTTTTCGAGCCGAGCTCTAGCCTTACTAAAGTCTTACTCGAGTCGAGCTCAAGCATATATGATTAAAGCTTGTCAAGCTATCAAATCAAGTTCAAGCCTACCTTATAGCTTTCGAGCCAAGCTCAAGCCCTGACAAGCTCGAGCTCGATTTGACTCGATTGTAGCGCCAAGCTGGATGTAATAAAGATATCAAAGAATGTGTTTAGTGATGAAATCATGATAGGTTTCAGGGAGTTGTGGGACAGTTATGAATTTGTGTGGTGCAGTGTTAGTTTAAAAATTCATGATTTTTTTTAAATGCACCCAGTCTCGAAAATTTATGTATGTACTATTGTTTAGTTTATTCTAATTGCGCCCGGTCACTGTCTATCTTGGTTTTGTCCCTGAATGTATTCAACATTGTCATTTCAGTGACAAATCAATTTTCTCTTTTTACAACCAACTTTAACATCAACTTTTTATAATATGACAACCAGCTTAACCTCTAAAACATGTCCCTCAATGTATCCATCATTGACATGAAAGGCGCGTTGATGGTGAATGGTGTAACAAGGAGGACTCCGACTTGAATCTTGAAGACTCTACCTTCAAGCTTGAAAACTTGGTCTTCAAATTTTTATTATGGATGGTCTAAGAGATTATTAATTTAAAGATCTAGACAAATATTTAGGGTGGCAAAGAAAAAAGTTCTGATTGAATGCTTTCATTGTTTGGCAACATGTTTATTTATGATATAAACACTTTTTCTAAACCAAATAATTTAATAAGATAAAACTTCTATGTTTACTTTTCAAAAAGGATATGAGGAATAGAATATATAATTGAGGAACAACCGCAAAGGTTGCAATTTATATCCTTCGAGCGCCATCAATTGTATAAAATGTTTGTTAAAATAAAGTTTTTAAATTTTTAAATTTTAGAGCACTTTCCAATTTGTGTTTGTCATCCTTGCACAGGCACCACGCCAATTTTCCTTATACCGATCCAATTTTATCGAATGTCCTAAAAGTTTTAATTATTGAGTGAGTGAAGTTTAATAGTGCCATCTCAATAATGAGAAGTTATGCGATTTTTTTCTAATTTATTTATTTTTATTTTTTGAGTGAGTGAAGTTTCGATACTTTATTATAGAAATTTTATGAGGAAGTTGTAAGTGTTATAGGGTAAATGCTTACGTGTCACCACCTATAAAATTTATAGGTTCCAATCAACCCACCTTTCTAACCAGCTTATCTCGCCCGTTACCCACTGTCTTTTCCAATATGTCTATATTACGAGGATCGATTATTAGGGTAAGCTCAGAGATCTTTATATAGATCGTGTGTATGTTGCACATTCAAGTTTTGTGAAAAACAAATGTATGTTATATTTATGATGCGTTATGTAGAAGTGATTTAGATCATAAAGTGAGGAAGATACAAATAATACGTTATTGATATGTCATCTCAGCGTCATATCATACACTTTTCAATAACATACCAATAACTAAGAGCATCTCCAATCCATTCAATCATTTTGAGTATAATGCAATGCCACATATGCGTAGTATAATTTTATATTAATCCTCCGCAACCCATTAAACCCACTACAATTTTCATTGCACTTTTATGGAGAGAGAAATGGGGGGTCTTTTTACAAAAAAAAATAACGAGTATTATGTAAGAGGGCCACCTTTCAAGTTTAAATACCGTGTAAACAAAGATGAACTCATTTACACATACTATTCTCACAACGCAATTGAATGATAGTGTGTAGTGTAAACCATTTCATTAAACCATGCCAACTCATCCCATTGTGGATGGCCTAAAACACCTTCTTTCATAACACACCTCACACGTTATATGGTCTAACAAAACATCCACTAAAAATACCCACTCACTCATAAAAAAAAAAAAAAAAAAAAAAAAAAAAAAAGTGCAAATTGCTTGAGCCATTGCATTGGCTCAAAACATTTAGCTCACGAATAACATGATGCTCCGACATAATTAGTACACGAATGACATACATTTAGCCCATCAATGTCACCCCATGACTTACGCTCTTATACTACTTTTTAAATAAGAAAAAAAATACAAATGTAAACTTGTGATCTGTCACGGTAAATGATCGTCCACACGAAATCAGACATTTGGTTGTCCTCTAAAACCTACAGTAGTAGATCTTGTATATTCATTAATTGGATGAGTAATAATATTTCGAGTACTCATTGTACGTCTAATGAAAAATACTACTTCCTCTGTCCCTAAACAAGTGTTTATTATTGACTTTTAAAATTTTTTCTTTTAAAAAATTACACGTTTGGTCCCTGTGATTTACTCTAAATAACAGATTTAGTCCCTAAGTCATTTTAATTACACCACACATACCTATTTTTGAAACCTGTTGCCCATTTAGTCCCTATTATGAGAAATAGGGACTGTCGGCGTAATAAAAAAACTCTAAATAATTACACAGATAATCTCTACTTTTTAAAATAAGGACTAAATGGGCAACAAGTTTCAAAAATAGGTATGTGTGGTGTAATTAAAAACGACTTAAGGACTAAACCCGTTATTTGGGGTAAAACACAAGGACCAAACGTATAATTTTTTCTTTTTTTTTTTAATTTTGACCTTAAATTATTTTATTTGTTTTATATAATACTTGATGCAAAATATATGAATGATTAGGTCTGAAATGTATTTTCATTAATATAATTATCATAAAATATTACATAACACAAATGAAATAATTTAATGTCAAAGTTGAAAAAAAAAAAAAACTTTAAAAGTTAACAGTTGACATTTATTTATGGACAAAAGGAATATGTATCAAAGGGTATTTATTTAGCTATAACTTTTAAACTTATATTGCATATTGTGAAAAAGCAAAAATTAAATATTATTTGATTTTTGATTTGTATAAAATGGGTTGTAACGTTCTCAAGTGAGAATTTTTTTCAAATGTTATTGAAAGGTGGCCCTGCCTTTTAAAATTCATGCGTCGTTTGTAAGAGCATCAATTGCAATGAATTAAGACAAGGAAAATGATATAGGTGACTAATTTGTATGTCTAATAATGAGACTAATTCATACAAAATATGATAAGTGGAGGATGCATTTTATCTCTCTTGATGATAACCTTTGATTATGCCATGTGTTTTGATCTCTTTGTTAGGCATGAAATTAGGCATGCCAATCACTTCTCTTAACACAAAGTGCCACCTCAAGACTTCTCCTTTTTTCGCTTATCTTTCACTCACACAGTAAAAAACACCGTCCAAGTAACTTGAGCTAAAATCACATTTTTGGGACACATTATTTTATTTTTTTTCTATTTTTTTAAAACCAACTAATTTTTTATTTATTAAAATAAAAATACAAATTATAATACGAAAATTAAAAAATAAAATAAAATAACGTAGGCAACTAATTTCTCATTTTATATTTGGCTCGGAATTCTTCTTTTGTTATGTCGATAATGAAAGCATCCCAGGCCGATAACCCCGCGGCTAAAAAGTGTACAAACTTTTTTTCTTAAAAGAAGTTATGTAAAACTTAAAGTTTATATATATATATATATTTTTAATTTTTAAAAAGCAACTATCAATCGCATTTGCAACCGTAAAAAATTGCAAATTTCTCGATCTCGCGAGCACCAAAAAATTGACGTGTGGGTTGGCGAAGATCATCCCGGTGTGCTGTGACGAGCGACTTGGTGAGAGACACCTCGGATTGATGAGGCTCCCTCGCTATTGTACCCCATGCAACTCTTTTTTACATCAACTTATTAAGCGATGAAAAGTTGAAAAAACATGTTCGTTGGAGTTTCTCAAACCTTTGTTAGAAGCTACTTCTGAATAAGTTATAATTTAAGACTTTACGAGAGATTTAACTTCTAAAATGAAATCATATAGACCGTCCGCCAAACAAAGCTATAAATTGCATACAAAACATACCAAAAGCTTAAGCAATAAACATATACTCAAAGAACCACATCTTTAGTATAATTTATTATGGTATGCAGATCTGGATCTATTAGCTTTTGATAAAATAATATCTACGATGATGTTTGATTAACAAGTTGTGTTCTCAAACGATTTGACTAATGTGAAATATCAACTTCCTTTTAGGCCGGGTGTAATAGACATCTTTTTTCATCGGCTCAACTTCAGTGTCACATCCATTTTTCATTACACTACCTAACCCTGTATTGAGTTTGTTTCGTTCTTGCTAATCGTAGCCGGAAAAGGAGGAATTTCGATCATCGGCTCAACTTCAGTGTCACATCCATTTTTCATTACACTACCTAACCCCACAATATAAGTCACAGTAGATTTTTTTTAGAACATGCTCACAAACTAAATTAATAATAATAAAAACACTTATTTTCTTTAGTTTTCGTATCCTCCCTTAGCGCGATAAAGTTCTCCCTTTATTGTGTTGACGTGTGCAGGGATAGAATCAGGGTCAAATATGACCAATTGCACAAATTTTTTAAAACAATAGCATGGAAACAATTTTTGATATACCGAGTGTATTGAAAATGCAATTAAAAAAATTTGTTGTTTTTTTTCAAAAATTCATACAACGTCGAAAAAATCAATAAAGGTCCCGAGCACTGGGGAAAACCCCTCTGGTTCCGTCTCTAAACATGTGAAGGGTTCATCTCACCTTCACTCATGACCATAACACAAAACAAAAAGATGTGACATACACACCATCAAAAGTGATGTGCACATCATAATTATAGATGGGGCAGTTTATATGGACCCCCTATAGAGGGGGTTTCCAATCATTGCACGCATTGAATGATTGTACAGTGCGCATTACAGTGTTGTATTATGTGCTTTGCGGTTTGTACGGTTAACTCATATGAGTTCCTATAACATATCCCTTATGAATATGTGATGTTATAATATATGCATCATTAAAATGATTTAGTAGTGCACATCACTTTTAGTGGTGTGAATATCAGCTCCCAAGATAAATTACACTCCTTCGGTGTTGAAATAGGTTCACTATTAATTTAGTACTATATATTTTTCGTAATTAAAGTAAAACTACTTTTTCTTTTAATAAATTATTATCTTATTTTATCGTTTCATAGCTACTTCAATAGATTATTTGAGATTTTCCACTATACAAAATAATTTTTTTTTTGGAACGACAGAATTTATAAACCAAGCTACCTGGGAACTAGCAAAAGAATACAAAAAGAAGGAAAAAAACAACTTGTGACTCAAAAAATAGCAGTAAGAGGGTTTTGCAACCACCCCAACCAATTGATCTTTCGCTTTGCTCTTGAGTTACACCAATCATATGTTTGATTAACTATGTTATAAAACACTACCGACTTTTTAGGATTCTCATTATGAAAAATTGTCTTGTTACGAAAGATCCAAATGTGCCACCAAGAAACATAGAAAGTAGCCTCCAAGAAATCCTTAACATATTTATGAAGATTCAAACCCGACAACCAACCAATCCAATCATCATACGACCAAAGAGAGACGCTCGAGATACCCCACCAAGCAGTGATACAAGCTGTGATATCCGATGCAAAAGAGCACGAAAAAAAATGTGATTTACAGATTCCACATTGGTATGACAAACCGAGCACATAATTGAAGGGATACCGTGTAGGGAGTCTATTCATAGTCAAACACCAAACCAAAACATTAACTTTAATAGGGACTAATCGAACCCACCTAGTTGGATTACCCGATGCACCAAAAAGGGTGTCTTCAATATAAGAACGAACTGAAGCAACTGAAAACTCTCCTAACCCGTCTAGAGTCCAAACCCATCTATCTGACATAGAAGATACCAAAGAGGAAGGAAGAAGAGAGATCAGGGAGTCCATTTGAGAACTCTCAACTCGTCCCCTCGGTAATCTTCTAAACAAAATAAAGTTAAACCTGATTTTCTTTTATTACCGTTGTATTTTGACAAATAGTTATATTTCAAACCATTTTGACCCCAATAGCCTATGTATGTTAACAAGATAAACGAATGAGGTCTTACTTGTTTAGATTATCCGGAGATAACGAATTTCTAACTCAGACGTATAAATTCTAAACAAGGTATCACCGTGATCGTATCTAGCCATTATCTTAGACGAAAATTTAGAAAATTTAGTACTAGCTCATTGCGGTTAACTAGATTTTATTCAAGTATCTTATGTAGAAAAACTAGGGAAAGGATGCTCTCAAGTTGTTTTTACATCTTAAGTCAAGTTAGGGGGATATGAACCATTGGATTTGATCTAATTTTGATTTGAGCCATTGGAACAAATCCAATGGCTTACACATCTCCAATTTGACTCAAATTGTAAAAAAAAACTTGAGAGAATCATTCTCCGAAAAACTATGCTATAGAGTCTAGAAATAATACTCCGTATAATGGACCGAAAATCCGACGTCATATATTAAACTCTTCTTTTAAAATGCTCGTGTTAAAGTAGATTAAAATAATAAATATTGAACCAATGAAAAGAAAAAGTTAAATACTAGGGTTTGGTAGCTTTTGTCAGATGAGTTGAACAATTTTTTTTTTTTTTTTTTTTTTTCCTTTTTATGCTTTTTTTCCCTTAGAAGGGTAAGTAATTTTTTATTCTAGTGTCGGTTTATATATTTTGTTGTAGAGCTAAAACTATTTATAATACCTGTGTTTTGACAAAAAAATTTTATTTTTAATCAATGCTAAATATTATGTTTTTAAAGGTAATTATATATAATTATATACTTATGCACGAGTTTTTTATTATTCATTATATCCGTTAAAATTTTGTAAAAAAACTTTGTTGTAAGATTCAACTATATTTAGCTGATATAGATGTTGATATTCCTATTTAAATTTCACTATTGATATTATGATGTACTTGAGATGCGAGTTTAGTTGCACATAATAAACGTTGATTAAGTTAAAATATACTCCTTAAAGTTTTTTAAAAATGTTTTTCTACATATCCTTATATAAATAAATAAAAGTTACATGAGTAGTTGTTATAAGTACAATCACGTTTATTTTTTTTTCTCATATTACAGTAACTCATACTTACAATTTGATAATTATATTCTCGTTTTCAATAATTTAGCCGTATTTAATATTCAAGTTCGTGTTCACATTTGTCATACTTTTAATATGAAATAAATGAGTACTTAGTAAACATATATAGTAAAAAAAATGACATCTATAATCTTATGTATATTTATATGTTGGAGTTTTAAAACAACATATATATTGTATTTTTAAGTTATAAATTATAGGGGGTATAAAATATAAAGGGGTGTTTGTTTAATTTTCAAAATTATTAAAAAACATGGAAACTTATAATATTACACTTAACTCAATACAATTTTTTAAAATTTAACCACTAAAGTTTTATTAATTACCTCATTTTTTTTAAAGTTTTTGTTTTTACAAATTTGACACCTATATTTTTATGTGTTTTTCTTCTCAACCAAATTTCTACACCAAATAAACTAAAGGTTGACAAAAATCAATTTAATTTTGATTTTTATTAACCAATCACGTCGTCCGATTTCGCTTACGTGGCAAAATCAACCTCTCCTATTGGTCTAATTTTTTTTTCAATGAGAAGAATTTTACAAAAACACTCTGAAATGATGTAATTCTTTTATTATATAAAAGATTAGGGCTAAGCAAATCCACCCGGAAACCAACCCGAACCGACAAACCGACCGAAACCGGTCCGAACCGAATTTTTCCGGTTCGGTTTCGGTTTTGTATATTTATTTTGGTTTTTGTCGGTTTCGGGTCGATTCGGTTTTTGTCGGTTTTTTCGGCTCAAAACCCGAAAACCGACCCGAACCGAGTTATTCGGTTCGGTTTCGGTTTTGATATATATTTTTCGGTTCGGTTTTCGGTTTGAGTTTTTTCCTTTTTCGGTTTTCGGTTCGGGTCGGTTTGACCCGATGCTCACCCCTAGTTGAAATTTCATGGCTGAAAAAGGTTCATTACATGATAATAAACCACCACTGGAGGTGTAAACGAGCCAAGTTCTACCAAGCTGGAACTCAACTCTATTACTAAAATTTGAGCTTGAAATCGACTCGAGCTCGGCTCAGCTTTGGATTTCAAGCTTGAGCTCGGCTCGTGATCTTAAACTTTGAGCTTGATTATTTTCACATTTAAAGTTCGAACTCATTGAAAAATCGGCATATTAAGCTCGACTCGACTCGATTATATGACAATTGTGTAACTACATGTATATAATTGGGTAAAAATGTAATATCATTGAAGTCGATAATGGCTCGTGAGCCTCACAAGCCGAGTATTTCCGAACTAGAGCTCGATTCGAAAGCATACTCGAGTAGCTCGAGTTCGAGCTCAAATCATTTATATCGAGTCGATTTCGAGTAGTTTACGAGCCGATCCTTAATAGCTCGTGAGTTGCCTCGTCTTGTTTACACCCCTAACCACCTCTAACACTAATAGTCACCAAAACCATCAATTTTACATTAGAGTTATATAACCATTTAGCATACTATCAAATTTATCACCAAACAGTTGTAATGATGATCACCAAATCAAATAATAATAAAAATAACCTATACAAAACATATCTAACAATATATTCCATAAACACAAACAAGCAAAAAAAATTAGACGACGCGCACACGATTGGGGATGATGGTAATAGGTTTACGCGTGATGGAGGTCACCACCGGGTAAAAAAGTCTGAAGTTTAAACGTTATTAGATAGACACTCAAGTGTTATCACGAACATTTAAGATAACGACTCTACTTTTTCAAAGAATCTAAACAAAAAAGTTGTCAACTATTTTTACCCGGAATGGTGGAGTAAAAGTTGAAAATGAGTTTTTTGCTACAAACAAAATGAGTTAATAACTCTATAAATCATTGTAGGCGTGCCTTCGATCTGATGAAGATAATGTTAAACAACAACAAAAAAAAACCAACTTGGCCAGTCGACAAGTAGCAAATGGCTAGGACAACTTGAATGAAAATGGACAAATAAAAACTACGAGCATATGTTAACTCCTAGCAACACGCGATTAAACGGTCCAGTCTATACCGACATCGATACAAAACAAGATGAATTGTGAATTATTAATATTATTTTTGAAGGCAACAATTATGATTGTTATAAACACATGTAAAATCTTATATCTAAACAGTAGCTTTTTTTTTTTTTTTTTGGGGCCATATTGTAGAAGAGATTAATATTGAGGGAAATGATAAAAAGGCTTAATTGGGAGGGTTAAAAAGAGGCTAAACTGAAGTGTTATTCTTCGGTTGGTGATATCAGAAGGACCCACTTTTAATAGCATCAGTTAAATGATGACACATCAGTTTAAGCTTATTATTAAGTTCATATATCATTGCTCAATATTCATATAATTGAAAAAACTGAAAAATAGTAGCATGACGTTTATTTTTTTTATTAATCTCTGGCTAAATTTTAGATAGCAACAAAAATGTGAGTGGTAGAGAAGTTTCCCGAAGTAAACGTTTGTTTGAGACTTGAGAATATTACATTGGCTCCGTCCAAAAATAAACAAACGCTACTTCCGTCTCAATGTAGACTAAAAAGATGGGCGTGATGGTGGCGGAGTCGGAAAATTTTGGTTATACTAAAATAAATTTTATATACTACAATATAAATCGATATTTAAAGAGCAAATTATAAAAAAGAAAATCAAATGTTTTTAAAATTTTACATTACAATTTTTCCATTAGGAGGGCACTTGCCCCTTGTGACCCTTTTATCTCCGCCCATGGCGTGACTTGGTCATCATCACCCTCTCCTCATGAGTGACCCAACAAAACGGAAGCCATAAGTCACTGCCAAATTCCATTTTAATGGTGACCGGCTCGGTGAGAATACAAAAATGTGGGGCCAAATTTCAAAAGAAATGTTTTTTATTTATTTTTGTAAGTGGGAGTGAGATATTTAATGAGGTATATTTATATAAATTGAGTATTTTAATAAAAGGTGTGTGAAGTTTATCAAAACGGGTGAAATGTGAGAGCGAGAGGAGAAAGTAAAAGAAGAGAGAAAGCTGATATGACTCCAATGTAGATAGTGAGAAGTAGTGAGCAGCCCCTTTAGCCTTAAAATATATATGAAAATTTAATTGGGTTTATCATATTAATCTTATTTGAAATTAATATCAAAAAGTTTTCTTAAAGATAAAACAGTTATTCTGTAAAAGATTAGAAAGATAAAACAATAATAATCACGTTTTTATTAAATTGTTTAGTTTCTTCCTTTTGACAATTAGTTTGGACACAAGGAGTATCTAATTTCATATTAAACAAATTTTTAAGAGTAAACTGCAAAAATCATCCCCGTGGTTTGTGTATTTCGCAAGAATCATCCCTATCTCAAACGTTCAGCATTAAACATCCCCAAGTCCACAAACCTTTTGCATTAATCATCCCTGAGCACTAACGTCGTTAGTTTCACCCGTTAAGTGTTAAATAATATTTTCCCGTTAATCCCTCCGTTAATACTTTTTGCACCGTTAGTCCTCATTTTACGTTTTCGTCTGTTTTTTACGTTTTTATTCGTTTTTACTCGTTTTCGTCCGTTTTTATATGTTTCGTCCGCTCTTTATCCACTTTTGTCCGTTTTTTATATATATTAGTCCATTTTTTTTACGTTTTCGTCCGTTCTTTTTACGTTTTTATCCGTTTTAAACGCTTTTTCCGTTTTTATATGTTTCGTCCGCTTTTTATCCATTTTCGTCCACTTTTTATCCGTTTCGTCCGTTTTTTATATGTATTCGTCCGGGTATTTTTTACGTTTTTGTATGTTTTTTGCGTTTTTGTCCGGTTTTACCCGTTTCGTCCGTTTTTTATATGTATTCGTCCGGGTTTTTTTACGTTTTTGTATGTTTTTTGTGTTTTTGTCCGGTTTTACCCGTTTTCGTTCGTTTTTACATTTTCGTCTGTTTTTACGTTTTCGTGCGTTATTTTACGTTTTTGTCTGTTTTTTACGTTCTCGTCCGTATTTTTACGTTTTCTTCCGTATTTTTATGTTTATGTCCGTTTTTACTCCTTTTTTTTCCGTTTTTATATGTTTCGTCCGCTATCTATCCGTTTTTAATGTTTTCGTCCATTTTTTTACGTTAATTGTTTTTTACGTCTTTACTCGTTTTCTTCCGTTTTTAAATGGATGAAAACATTAAAAACATATAAAAATGGAAAAAGCGAGTAAAACGGACAAAAACGTAAAAAAAAAGGGACGAAAACGCAAAAAAAACGGACGAAAAAGGGTAAAATCAGACAAAAATGCAAAAAAAACCCGGACGAATACATATAAAAAACGGACGAAACTGATAAAAAGTGGACGAAAACGGATAAAAAACGGGAAACATATAAGCGAGGAAAAAGCGGTAAAACGGACAAAAAGTAAAACGGACAGCGTAAAAAAAAGCAGGACTAATACATAAAAAGCGGACAAAGTGGGTAAAGCGGACGAAACATATAAAAACGGACAAAAACGAGTAAAAACGAACAAAAACGTAAAAACAGACGAAAACGTTAAATGAGGACTAACGGTGCAAAAAGTATTAACGGAGGGATTAACGGGCAAATATTATTTAACACTTAACGGGCAAAACTAACGACGTTAGTGCACAGGGATGATTAATGCTAAAGGTTTGTGGACTTGGGGATGTTTAATGCTGAACGTTTGGGATATGGATGATTTTTGCGAAAATACACCACCCACAGGGATGATTTTTGCAGTTTACTCAATTTTTAATAAATATCACTAAGTATATTATCTACTAATCCTACTCAACAAAATGAATTTTTAATTGATTAAAACATAAGCAACCATTTATCGCTAAATATAATTAAAAGAGTTTGATCGAGTTTATAATATTATTATTGAAAATTATTATTACAAACTTTTACAAAAGCACATTAATTAATTAGTTAAGAGTAAAATTGTTATTCTGCTAAAAATAAGAGAGAAAAACAGTAGTAGTTATTATTATTATTTTCTTAAATTATGTGTTTTCTGGTATGACTACTTTCAGTTAAACTCTTACCTGAAACCGAACTTAGGGCGGGTTATTCGGGTTAACCCGATACTTGTAAAAAAGTTGAAATTGTTATACGAAACCCGACTCTAATAAAAGTGCGAGCAATTTAACCCGAATAATAATTTTCAACCCGTATAACACAACTTGAATAAGCTTATTCTGATTAAGGTATAGTCAGGTTAGTCGGATTCGGGTATTTTGAAAGACCCTGCTTGCGCACGAGTATATTCAATAAGGTTACTGTTTAGATCTTACTTTATACTCCGTAATTAATTAATGTATAGTTACGCGACTTTTAAGAGGATACAATAAAAACGTCCAAGTTTTCTTTTAAGCGTTAATTGCATTTTTGGTCCTTGTGGTATGGCCAAATTGCAAATTTGGTCCCTAAAACTTTAAAAGTGCACCAGAGGTCCCTATTTTCAAGTTTTCGTTGCATGTTTATTCCCGATCAACGTCAATGTCTAAAATGCCCTTGTCTTCTTCTTTCCTATTTTCTTTTCAGTCCATCTTTTTAGTTTCTTACATAAATAGTCCTTGTGTCTTGCCAAGTTTTACAAATTTAGTCTAATTTTTTTTTAATTATTTATTTAACTATTAATATTACATAAATGGACCAACAGTGTAATTTTAAAAAAAAATCAAAAATTTTAAAAAATTTAATCGAAAAAAATTTTGAATATTTTTTTTTTCGAAAAAATCTATTCGAAAAAATTTCTAAAAAATTTTTGGAAAAATTTATTCAAAAAAATTTCGAAAAACAAATTTTTTGAAAAGTTTTTTTCCGAATTCTTTTTCAAAAAAAAATTTCAGTAAAGTTTTTTCGAATAAAATTTCAAAAAAAAAATTCGAAAAAAAAATTATTCGAAATTTTTAGCCATTAGAAAAAAAAATCGAAATTTTTTTGAATAAATTTTTCAAAAAAAAAATCAAATAATTTTTTCAAAAAAAATAATTTCAAAATCATTTTTTTGAAATTTTTTTCGGAAAAACTTTTCTAAAAATTTTTTTCAAAAAAAAATTTTCGAATAATTTTTTTTTAGAATTTTTTTTTTTTTTGAAATTTTATTCGAAAAAACTTTTCTGAAATTTTTTTTCAATAAATTTATAAAAAAAATTTTTAGAAATTTTTTCGAATAGTTTTTTTCGAAAAAAAAATATTCAAAAATTTTTTCGAATAAATTTTTCAAATTTTTTTTTAAAATTTCCGATTTTTTTTGAAAATTACACTGTTTGTCCATTTATGTAACATTAATAGTTAAATAAATATTAATAGTTAAATAAATAATTAATAAAAAAATTAGACTAAAGTTGTAAAACTTGGCAAGACACAAGGACCATTTATGTAAGAAACTAAAGAGATGGTGAAAGAAAATAGGAAAAGAAGAAGACAGGCATTTTAGATATTTGATGATGATCGGAATACATCTGCGAAAACTTAAAAATAGAGACCTCTGGTGCACTTTTAAAGTTTTATGGACCAAATCTGCAATTTGGCCATACCACAGGGACCAAAAATGCAATTAACTCTTCTTTTAATATAAAAAGGTAGATAAGAGTATATGCTTTGTTCTATACAGAAAAGCCAAAAAAAATGAATAAATCTACAGAAAAGCCAGTGTATAACATTTGACAACTATGGTTACTATTCATGAACAGTAAATAGGTTGGTAAATATCAAAAAATGACCCTCAACTTTATTAAATGTCAAAAACTGCTTAATAAATTTACAAAAATATAAAATTAGTACTCACTCCATCTTATATTCAGTTTGACTTTTAAGAGTTAAACTGATTCAACTTTTATGATAAATATTTTTTTTTGGTGCTATATAATACTTAATGAAAAATTATACCGATAAAAAATACACTTAAAATCCAATCAATTCATACTCCCTCCTTCACATATTAAGTGTCCGCTTAGATCATGCACAAAGTTTTAGAAAATTTCACTAACTACACTCTCCACCAATCAAATATTATTTTTACCCACTAAAGTCTCATCTCATTGGTTTAAATAGAGTATGAACACTTAATTTGTGACATTCAAAGATTCTATTGTAGACATTTAATATGGGACGGAGGGAGTATATTCTACATCACATATTATATAACACTCGCAAAAATAGATAAAGTGAAAGTTGAACCAGTTTGCTTCTGAAAAAACAAACTAGACACCTATTTTAAGACAGATGTAGTATATTTTATGCTTGCACTCTTCACATGAATGTGCCCATTATAAGTATATATTACTTAATGAAAATTATGTTAATGAAAATACATTTTAAAACTCAATCCATTCATATATTTTGTCAAATAATACATAACAAAAATATAAATATTTAAAGTTAAAGTTAAAAACTAAAATTTTCAAAAATTAATACTGTACAATGAGACGAAAAAAAAATATATAGAAACAAGGAAAAGGTGGATGGTCGACTTGAGGGGTGGGGTGTCATTGTCTTGAAGATGTTGACAAAAATAACAATGAAAGCAAAAGAGAAATGGGTTGTACCTAGTGGTCTTATCTTTTTGTTTTTCTCATTATTACAATATATTTTACTTTACTATTATTATTTTTCTCGATTTAAACCTTTTATCATATCAAAACGGCATCTAGGCATATACAATTCAACATTCATGCACAAATACACCATAACTTAAACTTTGCTCCTTTGATATTTAAAAGTACTAGGTATCATGGCTCGAGCACCCAAGTCATTTAACGTGTCATCAAGCCAAACTCAAGCCATGACCACCACCCCCTCATGCGTCAAACCATTTGTCAATTCCTTAACTTGAGTGAGTAGACGCCTTTTTTAATTAGGTTTTTGTGTTGAGTTTCTGTTTTACTAGGATATAGTTGGTTCTAAAAAAGATGTTTTGGCTCAAGCCATAAGCAATCGAGGTGGTTTTTGAGTGTGCGAATGTAAAATAGTGTTTTGATGAGTTGGCATGATGTTGCATCCAAAAAAGGTTATGACTTAAGTCATGACACGCAGAGCTCTAAGAGCTATCTCACCAAATTGTTTCGAAAAATACCCTTTCACACACAAAAAATCATGTTTTATTAGACAACTCACACGTATGTAAAAGCATAGGCCGAAGCAATAGGATAACTAGTAAGTGTTGAACAAGTCCTAACCAGTCCATGCAAGACCAAACTGGATTACTTGACAAATTTCTAGTATTCATTAGTTCTTTGATTTTATCGTTGAATCATGAATTAGACAAATCAAATTTATAGTGTTAAATAGTGCTTTGATGTTATGGTACATTGAATCATGGGTTAGACAAATCAAATTTCTAGTGTTGTTTAGTTCTTTGATGTTATGGTGCGTTTAATCAATGGATTAATAGGTGGAACAATCTTAATTGTTATTTCATTTGTCTCATATTAAATGTTCATGTTGATATATGAAAAAAAATTTAAATAAATGTTCATTTTACATTTTAACCAATGAAAATAGACCTTATTTATATTTTATTGATAAATAATTTTAGTTAGCGAGATTTCATAAAAATTTATGCATTATGAAAATACACATTTATTATGAGACTCGGTGAATATAAATTTATGTGAGTTAGTGTGGCACTAAAAGGCATAACCATAATTCAATTGTGATGGTCGACTCTGCTAAATTTTTTGGCTACGCCCTTAAGTGGGATGCTCGCCCTCTTCAAGCATCAACTTTCCCAATTTGACAATGATAGTTTATAACTTTATATGCTTAAGATCAAACGACCTGTGTCTTAATGATATTTCATGTTGTGTAGGAAGCTTTTTAATTAAATTATTGTGGATTCAAGTCATGCTTATAATATGTGAGATAGATTTGAGGTATAAATTTTTTTTTGAACGGCAATGAAATTATATAACTGAAGAAGGAAAAACTAGCAAGGCGCTAGAAGCCTCAACACAAATACAAAAAATCTAGAATAAACAACAAAAAAACCTTACGACATCTAAACTCATCCCGAGAACATTAACTGCGAGGATCACAAAAGGAGTGAAAAAACTCGTGCCGATTACAGTGACCCAAGACACGAGAAAAAAATCCCAACCAACGAAGGCCGAGCCACCGGTTTTCACTTCATGGCGTTTTTTATGTGATCCCAACCATGCCTCGAGGTCCCGAAACAACACCCAGGAATAATACAAAAAACAAACTGTCATAATAGTGAAGTAAAGCATAACTAGGAGACCACAAATACGCGCGATCTAGACATGAGATAAAAACCACGCCCCACTTCCAGCTCCAACAGCTTTAGCCATTATCCAACAGATTTGAGGTATAAATATTGTGAGATAGTTAAAATTATCGTTCTAAAAAAACGAAAAAAAGTTTATATGCTTAACAATATGTGAAGTACGGTATGACTAGTAAATTAACGAATAAAGAAATTTCAAGTTCAAATCTTTATTTGACACATGTAAATTAAAATACTATTGTATTTTCGAAGATTTTTCCTTTTGAGAAAAAGTAGATTAAAATAAACATGATCACAATATAAATATTATGTTATTGGACTTCAAAAAAATTATATAACATGAACTTTAATGAGTGTCCTTCCATATAACACGTACGTATAGTAATACACTAATATACGTACACATGTAAATGTACAGGAAGATACCTTCTATGCATGTATTATTATTATATGTCAACATCGTTTCAATTAATGTCGAATAGATAATATATGTAACAATGGAAGTACGTGTAGTTTAACTATTCCTAGATGACGTGCAATAATAATTTAATAAATTGCACACAAAATTATTGATCAAATATTATACTTTAATATAAAAATTATCAATCTTGTAATTATAAACTTTTTCGAAGGTTAGGTTATCATCACCATATGTCAAAATTGTTGTTCTTCTTCTTAAATATAATGGAAAAAATTATAGAAGAGACTATACTGTTAGTCTATAAACGCGTTCATTATAAAAGTTTTGAAAGATCTCTTTGTAGCAAATGTGGAGATATGAAACAAAAAGGTTTTATTGATTGAATGACTTAAATATGTTAATAGCATGTGTAGTTATAATAAATATATGGCTTAAATAATACACTATAAGCAATATAGTTCAAACTTTAAACCTAATGAATCACAAGCTTACAATCGGGCTTGAGCATCAAATCGTCTAACACTTCCTTATAGTTTAGACGAAAGTTTTTCGGACGGACAAATTAAGATGAATGTCGAAAGCCACTTCTTTTTTTCTTCTTTTCCTCGTTTTCTTTATTGTTTGTTTCAATGGAGGCATAGTTTTATTTAGCGACAGATTTGTTTATTGCTTAACGACTTCCTTATTTTTGTGATGTTATTACTATACGTTATGTCTTGTTTTACCTTTAGGTAGGAGCGATAATTTTTTTTTCAACTAGTGTCCCCGACAACAATAATCCCAACTAGTAAACAAATTTTGTGTATGAAGAGAAATTTAATTAAATGATTTCTCTACATGCATATGAGGTCTATTATGACGACTAGGTTTTTGTGGGATATCAGTATGGTATGAATATGAAGAAAAAAAAAAATAATAAAATAACCCAAAACAATATGGCGAAAATAAATAAAACATGATCCTTTCGGATCACCGACTAGTAGCATATGACCGAAGGATAGGAAACTTTTTGGTGGTGAGTTTTATCTAATGCTCTAATACCATGTAAAATAACAAAAGAGCTTTATTAATTGAATGACTTACATATGTAAGATAACATGTGTATTATAATATATGCGTGATTTTGATAATAGACAACATAATCCAAACATAATAGGTGTACAAAGGCCACAATCAGACTTTGGCTAATGACTTAATCGTCTAACATTAGATTCTTAACCCGAGTTTGAATATTAAAATAGAGGATATATGTAGAGCAAAATAAAAGAGAAAAAAAGCTGAAATATTTGTGTCTATTTAAATAAAAAAAGATAAATAAACAAAACATAAAACATTTAAAAAAATATTACTTTTTTTTTTTATAATAATTGTTTTGGATAAAAAATACACAGTTTAAAAAAATACAATCGCTACATATTTTAACCAATCAAATAACATCTCCGCTATTTAAACTTTCTTTTAATTGGTTAACAAAAAAAAATATATTATTTTAAAACATCACACAATAATATTAAGGATATAATTTTAAGGGAGAATTAAATACATCCCGATATAAAACTAAAGAAGTACCTTCTTCTTTATTTTTCTTTCCAAATTTAAAATTCACAACAAAACGTTGAGATCGAGAAAGCAATGTAAACTTTGTTTAACAAATAGACCTTTGAAGACGTCTAATCTTTGTAGCGATTTATTGTTTTCCGTGTACTACTACAAGAGGTTTAATTTTTGAGATGGGATGATGATTTCTACACGTTAACAAATGATCGAGACTTTTTAAATTATTGTGTTTAAACATTTATACCCTTACAGTTATTTTTACACTTTTATCTATGTAAAGATATAAATGTCCAAACACAATTAATTGAAGTGTCTTAATCAATTTATAAAGTATGCAAATCACCTCTCTTTCAAAATAGAGTGCTACTATTAGACTACCCCAACCGATCCTCATACTACTTCACTTTTTACATCAGCGACACATCAATCTTTTATCTCTTTCAGCACCATCTCACTCTTCATTACCAACAATCTCCATTACCAACAATCTCGCACCAATTCATCTTTTAACACATTTTTTTTATTTATTAAAATAACCCACTATATATTTTCAAAACTCTCAGAAACTAAAATAAAGATAAAAAATTATCCACAAACACAGATGACAAAAGGTAAATGAATGTTTCACCTTGCTTGCTCTTTACCAATCCTTCACACTCCATTATGGTGAACATGTTTGCAATTTGATCACTTTTACCCCGTTTGGGTAGCCTTAGTACCCGCACCTTACTTTCTACATTCTCTGATTTTTATGGATCATTTTTTAAAAAACAACATAGTTTTATATTAATTTTTATTGCGTATTTTTGTCAGTTTAATATTTAACTTATTAAATTTGATATTTTATTTTATTTGCATTCAGTTTTATTGTATTTTAATATAAACAAAATTATAAAATTTAAAAATTAAAAAAAAGATAAAAAAATTAAAAAAATTGACAAAGATGAAGAGAAGTATTATTGGTATTTTAGAGGGGTACAAATAACTCATCTTATAATATTGATACTTCCTAAAATGATTGTAGTAATCATTTAATTTTTTTTTTTTTTTTTTTTTTTTTTTTTTTTTTTTTTTTTTTTAAATCCATGAATCAAAATTACGAAATAAAAAATATAAAGATTAATAGGATATGAAAAGCAGAAATTGATGAAAAACAGAAAACACAAAACAGAAAATGGTAAAAACTGTCTTATACCGTAAATATAAAGAGTAAAGAATGAACCAAAGCGGGTAAAAAGTGGCCAGTAGATATGGATAAGTAGAAGATAACAACTCCCTCACTTTTTATTTTCTTGACAAAAAAAAGGTGTTTTACACGTAGCTGCGATCCGTAATCTGCAGTTGTAAGAGTAATAATTAGGGCAAATGATTAAAAAAGTATCATAATTGTCACTATTTGTTTTTGTGGGTAGCGAACAAATTTTTTGATTTTGTGAGTACTTTTCTTTCAAATTCATCATTTTTAGGGTACTATGTGACATTTTTACCCATCGGGAAAAAAAATTCTATTAGCTAAGAGGGGCAAAAAAGTCCAAAAATTTCGCAAAATACCATAAAAAGGATGAATTTGAAGGAAAAGTACCCACAAAAGCAAAAAAAATTGTTCGCTATCCTCAAAAGCAAATTGTGGCAAATACGATATTTTTTTCAATCATTTGACCGAATAATTAAGACAAGATACAACAATGTACAGTACTTAAAATCAAAACTCAACCACAGTGTTTGACCAAATCAGTATAGAAAAGAAGGTAGATGCAATTTAGTTAGCAGATATACTCTCCGATTTATATTAAAAAAAAATGTGAGAATTGCTGGAAACACTCTGATTTTAGATGATTTTTTGCATCAATCATTATCCATGTCACAAATACTGGAGTGAGCAAACGCCAAGACTCAAACCTTTGACCTTTTATCCACAAAATCTCTACATTTGGTCTATGAATTTTTCAAAGATAGATACTAACTGAGCCAAAGCCATTTGGTACTCTCCGATCTATATGTGTTCGACGTTTATTCAAAAAATTTAAGATGGTTCTTGCCGATTTAAGATCAATGTCCAAACGAACATTCGATGACAGGGAAACACCATGCAATGAATTATGATTTTACGAGCATATAAAAGAAGTTAGATTTCCATTCATAATGTTTCCAAAACAAAAGAAAGTGATTTGCACAATTTCAATTCTTATTGGGACACTCTAATATACAATCAGTTAAAATACAACTGTCTGCTGCACGTATTGAAGTGCGTGAATAAAAAGTAAGAGTACCGAAATTATTTCCCCAAAACAAAATTACATGATCAACTTTTTGGAACTATAACAACACCACACGTCGACGGTTTGATTTTTGTGTTTTGGATCCAATGTCCATGCCAATATGCCGTACATTAGGCATTAGACAATATAACAACGAGAATAACCAATGACCAATCTAACTTTAGTGTGTAGGGTATGGTACAAAAATGATGTAAAAGTTCATATGATATATCTAACTTTAAAAAAGGAATTAATTTCTAGAAAACATTCATACAAAAGTTGTTATAATTGGTTTTTAATTGTAATATATATGTTTATATCCCAAATACTCTAGAGTAGGGGTGAGTATTATAGGCCGTGGACCAGACTGAACCGAGAAACGGGACCGAATATATTTCGGTCCGATCTTTGGTCTATCTTATTTTTTTTATTTCGGTTTTCGGTCCGGTCTTGTGCACAACTGAATATTATGCCTTGTTGAACCGGATCGTACCAACCCGAATCTAAAGCGAATATTTCAGTCCGGTCCTTAGTCCGGACTTTTGGACAAGTCCGGTCCGGTTATGGTTGGTCCGGTATGGTTTTTGAGTCGGGCTCAACCCTACTCTAAAGTTCAATATAGATCACAAATAATAACAAATCACGGCCATTTATGTTATCATCAAAATTGAAAAGACCATTTTTCACTTTTTCTTTTCTTAAATAAAATATTTTGCAGTTGGTAAATCGTTAAGCGAAAAAAAAGTACATCATGGCGACGTGAATTTTTTTATATTTCAGTAGACGGGCACTTCGATATATTTTCAATGAATTATTTTTTTCACATTTTGTTTTAGTGTTAGAATTTGCGTCTCAAAAAATCACATGTGATTTGTTATTTTAGAAATCACGTGTGATTTCACAAATCACGTGTGATTTCACAAATAACATACGATTTCATAAATCACATACGATTTCATAAATCACATGTGATTTTCAGATGTACGTGAATTCCGATGCTTAGTTGGTAGAGAGTCATTTAAGCTTAGCTCTATGGATCCAGACCAGACGTATGTGGTTTAACATTTCACGCCTTAAATGATGGCTCATGAGCGACCTTTGTTTCATTGAGGTACTATTATGCGTAATAGAGCCGAAAAAAGGGAAGAAATAGTTGGTGGTGGGGGTGGGGGTGGTTGTCACCGGTGGAATTAAAGTTTTGTGTGTGATACGTAAATGATGAGAAGTGAGTGACTCTCGTCAATGTAAATGGGATGACTGAAAAAGAAATATTGGGGTGATGTCGGAGTAAGGGCATATATCAATGAGACATACAATACGCACATGTATATCCTTTAAGCATTATTATTTCTGTAAAATATATGTTTTTTTTTAATAATTATATATTTTAATATGTGGTGCACATATTTTGCCGTATTTTAAAGTGTGTGCATAACCTATAACATAATTTCGTGTCCACCGTTTTGCAATAGTGATACGAATGTGAATAAGACCGTTTATGAGGATGGCCATTGCAACCGAATGATGATACAAGAATCATTTCTCAATTAAAGTGATAATAGTCGTTAGAAATGATAATACGAAATTCATTTCCCAATGGCCTGCTCATAAGTGGAAGTTGGGTGGAAGATCCAAGTTCTATATTCAAAGGTAGTTATACAATTTGATCTACGTTTTCGTAAAGAAAGGTCGAATCGGCCAAAATTTTGCAGCAACCTATTTAAACATTTAAACCAGGATAAAGTAACCATGTTGGAGTATAGTTTTTCTTTGGACAAACCATGTTGGAGTCTAGTTTTTCTTTGGACGAGGTCAAATCTGCCATATGCGGGTGCTTTAGTTCCAAGTCGCCTGGACCAGATGGTCTGACCTATTTATTAGGGGGAATTTCATATATACCCGAGGAAATTTTAAAAATTACATATTTCCTCAAAACACAAGTTTTTAATGCATGATGTACAATGCTATTAAAGCATTCTTTGGAGAAATATGTAATTATTGAAGTTTTGTTGGGGATGTATGTAAATGCCCCTATTTATTATATCAAATACTTTGAAGTCCATGGTAGTCTCGCAAAAGGATGCAATGCCTCGTTTTTTGTACTTATTCCTAAGAAAGCGGACCCTTTGGATAAAGAAGACTATCGCCGTGTCGGCTTAATAGGGTGTATGTACAAGGTGCTTTCTAAGTTACTTACTTTGTGTTTAAGCCTAGTTATTCACAAACTGATAAGCCCAAACCAGATGGCTTATATGGCTGGACGACAAATATTGGATGGAAGTTTAATTGCTATTGAAATCGTAAACTTTGTAGACAAAAAGGGGAATAAATATGCTTATCTTTAAAGTGGATTTTGAGAAGGCGTTTGATAGTGTGAATTGGTCTTTTCTCGATATAATGTCCCAAATGAAATTTAGTGCTCAATGGTGTAGATGGATAAAGTCTTGTCTCTCTTCGGCGTCGGTTTCCATGCTAATTATGGGTTCTCCCTTGAAAGAATTTAAAAATGGAACGGGGTTTAAGGCAAGGAGATCCGCTTTCTCCTTTTTATTTCTTATCGTAATAGAGGCATTACAAGTAATAGTTGTTATAGCTTGTAATAAAGGAATTTATCGAGTTCTATTCCGTGCTGAAGACGACGCCAACATTTCTCTTCTTGAGCATACATATGACGCTCATTTTTTGGTGAATGGTCAAAGTCAAACTCTAAAATTTTGGTTAGCATTTTAGACTGCTTTCATGACGTTTCAGGTGTTAAAATAAATTTAGAAAAGAGTCTTCTCTTTGGTATCGGCGTTCCTTCAAGCGACGTGGCTAACATTGCAGGAATAGTTAATTCTTCCCATGATTCCCTCCCTTTCACCTACTTTGGGCTTCCAGTTGAAAAAAGCATGAAAAATGTGAAGCTTGGAATGACGTGGTCAATAGGTTCTTTAGAATGCTTGCATCTTGGAAATGAATCTTATATCATTTTGTGGTAGACTTACCATAGCTAAATCTGTATTCGGAAGTCTTTCTTTATATTATAGGTCAATTTTTAGAGTACGTGCATCGGTTATCTCAAAGGTTGAATCTATTAGAAGGCGTTTCTGTGACAAATGATATATTTTCAAACTTTATTTTAATAATAAATAATAATTTATTATTACTAAACTGAACATAACTAAGCATAACTGAACATTTTTTTTAGCATAACTGAGCATTTCGGAAAGCTATCCCGCATACTGTAGCCTCTCGGTAACCCTTTGAAAGCTGTCTAGTTTTGTCACTAAACGTGAAATATTCCTTTCATGGTATTTACTGACAAGTTACGTATGAAACCGAGAAGCTTTCTCGCAATTACTAAAAAACGACCCCACACGCGTACCAACACTACACTAGATATCGTTTAAGTCAAGTAACATTTATGAGTAAATAATAATATTTTATTATTATTTTGATAAAAACATCAATAAAAACTTTATTTTGCGGGTACGTGTCCAAAAACGTCAAACCGGGAATTAACGAGAGCATTTTTAACTAAACCTGACACACAATACATCATTAACTTTCAAAAACCCAGTTCCCCCTCTCCCTTACATGGTTTGCCGTCTAAATGGCTAAGGAACAAAAGTGATCTCATCCAGTTTGGCTTATGAAGTGACATAATACATTTGTTTGTTACTTAATTCGTCTCACACACATGAACACACACATAAACTCCCATCTAAAACTTACCATCTTGTTTCCTCTCAACTAAAACACACGACACACAATAAGATCCACAAAAATTATTTGAAGTTCAAGTTAATCGGGGTGTACTTTCAAGTGTTTTGGGTCTTTCTTGGTCTTGCTTGCTCATGTTAAACACACACTCTTTGTAAGGATTTTCAAAAATTGATTTACCTTGTACTTTCCATGTTTTTATGGTGTTTAATGATGTTACTAAGTGCTTATTGTGTATGTTTTGTTAATTTGAAAAAGCTAGGGTTTGACATATTTGTGTATATGCGTCGACTTACATACACATGCATGTTAATTATGTCATTTATTGCTTGTGTGTTAAATCTTGCTTCATGTTATACTAGTTTGATGATACAAATGAGATTAAAGCTTATTACGCGAATTTTAGCAAAATAAATGCCTATTTGGAAATATATGCAAATCGACTTACATTTTTAAAAAACAAAAATTGAGGTTTTGAAAAACATAAAGTTTTAGCTCTATTGGGGAATTTGTGTAATTTTTAGCTTATTGCTTATTTTTGCGGCTTATCGTATCGAGTTATAGCTTATTTGATTTTTGGACTTGGGATTTGATTTTTGGTTGTGTCGACCTAAATTGGGCCGAGCCCAATTAATTTCGGCTTATGATAGCAGGGTTCGGGGTCGAGAAAACCTCCTTTTCTACGAGCAAGCTTTTCAACCCTCAAGGTAGTGAACCTAATCGTTGTAGTGTAGTATGGGGTAAGCACCGGGGATTGATATCGTTCTCTAGGGGAATAGGAATTCTAGAAAGAGATATATGACGACAAGGTGGGGTTGAGGAAGATTCTTTTTAGTCTTTTTTATTGGTTTTTTAGAAAGCAAAGGTAAATATCTCAGGGTATATGATTGGGGGTGGTACTTCTACCGATTTTACTACTTCTACTAATTATCTAATTAAATACGAATAGATTATGCTAATTGAGGTGTGCTCGTATGATGATTAAAGATGTGTTCACTTAGATACTATTACTTCATAGTTATCTTTTATTGGTCGGTTGAATTATCACTTCCTTTATTTTAATTGCTGCGTTTGTATCCGGTTAGTCGTAGGGCGGTGCCTAATTTCCTAGTTTTATGAATTGCAACTCTCCTTTAGAATACCCGGGATCGGCAAGTTCAATAAAATCTCCCCCGAATACACTACTATCCTAAAGCTACAATTCACGCAATAAACACAACGAATGGCCTAATGTGTACTCAAAGGCTTTTTCTATTTATGACGTTCAAGCTCGCAACAATGAAAGAAGAAGCCAATTTTCCTTAATCTAGCATCTACCAATTAAGACAAGAGACAACCTAACAACAATTAATAACTAGGTTTCATAGATCTAAGCAAACAAAAATATAATTTAGCTAGACATGTTAAACAAGCAAGCATACACACAATCAATTGAACATGGGGTAGACCTAATGATAAATTGGATAAACAAACTTATCTTGTGATGTAAAATAGGATATGAGACCCTAGAATAATGTCCAAATCGGACTACAACTGAGTTAGGGTTTGCTCTCCAAAATTCTACCTCTTAAAATACAGAAAAATCGAATTCTATATATAGATTTACAATTGCGACGGCGTCACCATTTGCTAGTGACGCCGTCAAGTTGCCGTCATTAGGGTTTCGTTTGGGCCAGTCATTCTTTGGGGCGGCGTCGGTTGAGATATGTGACGCCGTCGAGTCTTTAGTAGCGGCGTAGTCTGAATCTTGGATCTTGGCGTCGGTGTAGATTTTGTGAGTGGCGCCTTCCAAAGTTTAGGCGTGGCCGTCGGCTTTAGGACCGAGAAATTCCGGGCCGTCGCGTGCACTTTTGATCAAGTCTTCTATAGAGGCGGCGTCACCCTTTGGTTGGGGCGCGTCGGTGTCTGAGTGCCTTTGATCTTGACTTTGCCATTTTCTTCATGTTTTTGCTCATTTTCGTCCAAATATGCTTCATTCCGGCATTTTGCTTCTAAAGACCTAAAATGTGAAAAGGAGCGATTTTAAGTAGTAACGGATATAAAATGTGTCGATTTAGGGCTTAAATGACCCCCTAAAAACATATGTTTTAAATCCTTATCAAATATCCCTACACATGGAATTTGCTTGTCCTCAAGCAAATGTACTTTTGGCTAATCAATTTATAAGTTAGGGGGCATGAAGCATTGGTTTAAGATAGTCTACAACAAGTAAAAGCGCCACAATAACAAGCACCAAAATTATACACTAGCACATCACAATTGGTGTTTAGATTCTCTCATCTCTCGGGTTTATGTAACACCCCCAAATCTAGGTACAGCGGAAGACTTAATCAAGTTTTCGAGGCGTTACTATTGGATTGGTATCGCACACAAGTATAGCAAAAATATAGTCATTTAACATTTAAAACCAATCCCAAATTTAAGTATTCAAAACATTTAATCCAAAAGTATAATTATTAGGCCCAAAACATGGTTTAATCAAATATGTCCCAATAGTTTATCAGAGTCAGAAATGATCCTTGAACCCCTCCTTCTTGCCAAGCTTCCACCGATCAAGTAATCCAAACATCTCTCAAATACATGAGAAATCATGCTAAAAGGTGAAACTACTTATTTGGTGAGTTCATAGGTTTAAGTTCAACAAAATCATAGTGGACCTGTAAGAGTTGATTTGCTATGCATGACCTAAGATAGATAAATACCGTTTCACACATGATCCTACCCGGATCTCTAATCAAATCCCGCATCCATGGATTACTTGGGCTCCATGACTCTAGTCCAGCCTTTGTTGTGGCAAAATCTAGAACAATTGCCAACCCCGGACTAGGTCGATGTAGAAGTCTATTCTTAGCTAGACACGGTTAAACCTAGACTAAGGCAACAACTACCGCACATCTATCTACAGGTCAAGCACATAAGCAAATCCAAATAGTTTTCACTGTCCAAAACAGTAGCATGATTCTCACCCCAAAATAGTTCAAAAGCGTAGTTAAGGCGTAGATAAAAGTGGGGCTATGAAACTTCACATTTGCCACAACAATATGCGAATAAATACTAGCGAAGATAGCAGGTAATCCGCGACGGCAATGCACTATTCACTATTGACACGACTGGCATCTAAAGTTAATCTCCATGACATCCAAAAGAATGTACGACGAGTACAACAGAATAGTTGTGGCCTTAACCTAATGCGTATCGATATTCTCGAATCGGCTCATACTATAAAGAAATCAATAGAAAGTAATGTGTTGTAGTTTTCGTGGATCATTCATGTCATTACTTTCAAAAGTACATTATCGTTCCCAAAAGTTCATAATTAATATCTCAAAAGTTTAGTTTTAACGTTTCGTGTGGTGGTTAGAAACATAGACGCGATGTACAACTCACGTGAAGGAAAAGAAGACATCGACATAATCGAGACATCTGGGACCATAACTCCACGCCAAGCGAGAAAAGACATCGACCAAATTAAGAAATACCGACAATACTCAAGCTAGTCAAAGACTAGGAAATGAAGACCATTATTTATGTAACATAAATAAATTAATTGATAAGCTTCGGCAATTTACCCAACAATTCCTAAACGTACATGTTCAATAATAAAAGATAAGTTCCCATTTATCGCTCAATTAATAAGGGTTTCTCAATCGTTACACGCATTTATACAAGTTTATAACAGAGTATGTTATGTATAGTATATTATCGTAGTTCATTATAAATGACACGTTCGTTTATTCCAACATTTCCAAATCAATATGACTTCAATAGGTTATATTATCAAAATAATATTTCCCAACAAGTTTATAAAAGTAACATGCGTTATAAAACACGAGTTACCATTGTATTTAATAAGGGTTTATAATAGATTAAACCATATCCGTCCATAATATATAGTTATATAATTCAATAGCAGCTTCGATGTGAAAACGTAATATTTAGCTTTATGTAACATATTGGATTTCACAAACACATTAAACCATGATCACAAGAGGCGTACACAATGATGTTTTAGAGAGAGAAATAGTTAGAGGTTTAGGAACTTAGTGAGAGAAAGTGAAAATCTTATTATGAGCTTCAACTCTCTACCTTGGAAGGTAGAGAGTATTTATAGTCTTACGCAAATCGCCACCTACGCCGTCCGTCCTCCACGGTGTTACTTAACTAAATACTACTTAACTTTAAATAACTATGACTACTGAGCTTTCTACGATTACATATACTTGAGGTGACCGACACTTTAATAACTGGATTTACTAAATCCTAACAATCTCCCCTAAGGGAGGTCACCTCAAATTACAATGAATACAAACAGATATTACATTAGATTGTTCTTGGATTCCTGATTAAGTTCTTTGCTTTCAGTGGCTTCGTAGTCTTTGATTCTTCATGTTAGCATGTTTGGATAATTCTAGAGGAGGTCTTTAAGCGATCCAGCGTGATAATGAGTTTTGAGCCAGCTTTGAGATCATCGGCTATCATAAATCTCTGACTCATCCATTGTGGTGTTGACATTATGTGAAGTTGTGACTTTTGGACCGACATGCTCACATTACGGATCATGAAATCTTTTCATCAGAGTAGCGGAAGCTTTAGTTGATTCATGATATTTGCGCGGCGTAGCGAAGCATGGAATGAGAATATCAGAGTCATTGATGCACTAATCATGATTTCTTTTGAAATGAATGTAATGTGTGAGCATGCGGCTATGGATTGACCTCTCCATTACGATTTGCAAGCATCGGGAATACCTGCATACAACGATTAGCAATAAAGTGCACAAAAGTGTCTTTGATCACTTTCGTTGAATTGAGGTACACGGCCCACGGTTCCCGTTGATCGATTACATGTCTTGCTGTGATCAGTATAATTCGAAGAATCTCCTTGACAGGGTTTCCCAGCTGTTCTAGCCGTTCTCAAACCGGAGCGTCTCAAAGAAGACAACACGGAGTGAGTGAACCAGCGAATATGAGATTCACCGATTGATGAAAAGAGATTTGAAAAACAATCGTGTACTGCTCAATAAAGTATTTTTACAATACAACAAAGGTTTTAAGAAAAATCAATTATCAATCATAAACACCTTTTAATTTTTTAAACATTAATACACTGTCGATGTGCTAAAGAAAAGATTTTTAAGCACAACGACCGGTTTTTCAAAGGTATCCGTCAATCCATAACTTTGAACGGGATTGATTCATAATTATAGAATCGCCCCATTGTTTGTTCGGTTGTCACATGGTTGATCTATTGGATAGATCTCACATGCCACCCACCGGGAGCTTGTTTGATGTTGGCTCTAGAAGGCTTTCCATCTTCATTGTGAATATGTTTGCATATCACTCAGATGTTCTGGCAATACCACAAGGATAATGCGTAGGACTCATAAGATATAATCTCTCTTTCCACATTGTGTGAAACATAGAGTCTTCATAGACAGTGTCCAAATGAGATTTATTTAATGATCTCGTGGCTCTAGACTCAATAGTGCACATTTGGTTTCCTATATCGGAGACTAGGGAAAGGGTCTCCTTCTTCAATATCAACAATCTCTAGGAGAAAGTCGATAGATAATGTAGGTTCCCCGTGAGAATGAAACAAGCTCTTTTAAAAGAAACTTGGGTAGTTTGGGAAGTTTAGTGCAGTGCGTCACTGGGTCCATGACGTCTTGTCTTCAATACCAGTTTTACCTTAGTAACTGATAACGCTACACGCGTCGTTCGGGGTCAAAGGAACTTCCTTTTCTTCGAGAAAGTTTTATAACACCCTAGGCAGTGAACCTAATCATTGTAGTATAGTATTAGGGTAAGCCACGGGTATTGATATCATTCTCTAGGGCAATAGGAATGCTAGTGAGAAGTTACTACGCTAAGGTTGGGGTTGAGGAAGATTATTTTTGTGCTTTTTATGTTTTTTAGGAAATAGAAAGGTACGAATCTCGGGGTTTGGATTTGGGGGTTGGTATTTCTACCGATTACTCTACTTATCTAATTATCTAATCTAAGGTGTATGTAGTCTATGTCTAATTATTGTGTGCTCGTATGATGGTTTAAAGATGTGTTTACTTAGGTTTTCTTACTCCTTAATTATCTCCTATTGATGGTTGAATTGTCACGTCCTTATTCCTAATCGCGTTGTGTGTCTAAAGTCATAGGGTATGCGTTTGTCCCTAACTCTTTGAAACTACTAAAGGGTCTCGTCTACAAAATCTCTAGGAATTATAGACTCTAACTCTAAGGTACTCTTTGGATGGTTTAGCCTACAACTACTCTAGGTGTCATAGTCTAAGGTTCACAAAGATTAATCAAGCATTAACTACACAACGAATGACCTATTGCATTACTAGATCATTAAAAATTAAGATAAGAGACAACCAATCAATATTCAATAATTAAGTTTCATATTCCCTAAGCAAACACACAAGTAAATTAGCCGGACATGGAGAACATGCAAGCATACACACAAATAATTGAAGACATAATTGAATTAATGAAGTAAAATACTTATCTTGGTGTAAGATAGGGTTTGGAACCCTAAAATCTTGTACAAGACAGTAGTGGTTGGTTTAGGTTTTACTCCAAAGACTACACTAAAGCGAAAAATTCGGATTCTATATATAAGATTACAATCGACGGCGTCACCTTATGAATTGTGGCGGGGTGGGTAGCCATCATTAGGGTTTCATCTTGGCGTTAGTCATGCGGCGTCATCACCTTATGATTGTGGCCGTAGTCCCGCCGATCTCTGAAGCGTTTGGATCAAATCTAGGCGTGCGAGTTGCGGCGACCTACTCTTTTAAAGCCTGACACCGTCACTTGAAAATAAGCAATTTGGCTCTTGCCCGTCACAAAGTTATCGCGGCGTCCAGATAACACAGCGCCATTACTTGTGGAACCTGACGCCGTCCCCTTGTATTTCAGCAGTCTGAGTGGCTCGATTTTTGACTTTGGCCATTTTCTTCGTATATCCGCGCCTTTTCGTCCAAATAAGCGCCATTCCAACAATTTGCCTTCAAGAGACCTAAAAAGTGAAAAGGAACGATATTAAGTAATAACGGATACAAAAGTGATCAAATAAGGGCTTAAACGACCCCTCAAAAAGGTACATTTTAAAACCTTATCAAATATCCCTACAAAAAGGTACACAAAACAAGTTCTAGAATCTAATATACTACCGGTTCACACACTAAGCATTAAAGATGAATGCTTTAATTCCTACTAATCTAAGGGTGATCCTCACATTTTGGGTGGAATTTAAGTGGTAAAGGGTTTTTGTGCTAGTCATGCAACTTCCTATCCATGAGACGCTTTATTAAGACTAATGGCCCACTCCTATATGTCATGAAAAATTAAAAATTTGGTGCCAAAATTACTCTAGCCGACATTTTCTCATGGTTTATTACACAAATACAATTGGACAAAGCAAATAATCAAGGATAAGCATAGTTTCAAAGTTCCCGTTTTATTTTCCCTCCCTACACTTAAACTGAACATTGTCCACAATGTTCCCAAAAAGTATCAAAGTTATGATAATGGAAGGTAATTAAAAACGAAAGAAACTAATACTCCCCTGATTAGCTCGGTAGGATCCGTGTAAAGTGGTGGTTAAATCCTTTTCAAGAAGAATGTATGTGTGAAAAGCTCCTTCCAACCTTATGTATCTTCTTCTTAGTAAATTAAACCTGCACACTTGAAGAAAACAAATGAAACCTTCGCGTAAAATCGGCGGTAATAATATATATAAGACTCTATTAAACTAGGATATAATGCTTGTGGAATGGATGTTTACAGAATTCTTGGAAAATTAAGACCTGGAAAATTCCAAAAATTTATAAGTAGCTCAGAAAACGAGAAAAAAGTAATCTGTTGTTTTTACTCCTTCCTGACGTCGTCAGGTTGCGATCTCATCGGTTCCTTCCTTAAACCTAACCGTTCCATCATGCTTGTTATGGCTCATTTTAGATGTTTTAACAAACGGTTTTCCTAGTACTACTTGGGATAAACTATAGTCAATGACACATCCTATATCTTCTAGGACCACAAAATCAACTAGGTAGGTGAAATTTCTTATAAAGACATGTACATCCTTGACTCTTCCCACAAAGTTGAAAACTCCACCTGGATACTTAGGGTCCCTCCTAATATTAAGTCATTCATTCATAATGTCATTGTAGACAGCAGATGACATCACATAATGTCATTGTACCGAAAGACCCGTTTAACCGCATCAAGGTGCTTTTTGGTAGGCTTAGCCTGATATCTAGCACACATGCAAACAGCGAATAGAATGTACGGTCTGCGGCTGTGAGGTACATCGGGGATCCAATCATACTACGATATTTCGTTTGGTCTACCATGATCCCTGAGTGGTCCTCATCGATTTAGTGCGCTCTATCATGGGAGTGTCAAGGGGTAACAAGAATCAAATCCAAATTTCTTTAAAATTTCATTTGTATATTTAGATTGATTTATAAAATTCCTCAGGACTTTGCAAAATTTGTAATCCCAAGAAAAATGACATTTGTCCCATCATTGACATTTGAAATTTGGAACCCATTTCATTTGAAAAGCGGTCACATTCACTAGGGTCAGTCGAGGCAAAAATAATATCATCAACATAGATTTGAGCGTGAATTAAATGTTTGCCGACTTTACGGTGAACAATGTCGGATCAACTGCTCCTTTGGTGAATCGGTAGATAGAAGAAACTTTGATAGCGTATCATACCATGCCCTTGGAGCTTGCTTCAAACCATAAAGAGGATTCTTTAAACGATAGACGTGAGTAGGATGCTCTGGATTCACAAAGCTTCGGGTTGGTGGCGTATCGACTTCTTTAAGGTCACCGTTAAGAAAAGCGTCTTTACATCCATCGATGAACTACCATGTTCTTACTTGCGGCATTAGCCAAGAAGATTCGATTGCCTCGTCGAGCAAGCTGGAGCAAATGATTCTTCAAAGTCAATACCCTCCTCTTGACGGTATCCTTTTGCAACCAATAGAGCCTTGTTCTTTAATACATCACCATGCTCATCAAGTTTTACTTTGAAGATCCACTTTAGATCAATGATCATAGCACGGTCGGGGCGGTACTAGTTCCATACATCTAGTCGATCAAACTCATGAATTTCTTCTTGCATGGCATTGAACCAGCTGTCTTCATTCATGGCAGGTTTAACGTCTTTTGGTTCGATCTTTGAGAGTACTGAGTTGAAGAAGCACCATAAGGCATCGGTTGCAAGTTGTCGACGAGTGGATACTTGAGCGAGAAGAGTTTCCAATGATGTTGTCAATGGGTGATCATGTGTCCATTTTCTAAGGTGTTCATGTGGTTGTTGTTGAGAGCGAAGTAGCGAGTCGTTATCTCGATGAAGAAGGTTGGATGATGATTGAGAAGTATGTTTTCAAAGGGTTCATCTTCTGGAGGAGCAAAAGGATTTTCATCATCTGTAACTGCAGCAACATTTTCATTGTGTACACTTGATGATTGAGGCATTGATGATGAGACCGAGTGATCAGCAGCAGGCGCTTCTTGACTTAATGATATTGAAACTGAAGGGTTAACTTCATTGTGAGGATAGGGCGACTTTGTTGATGGAATTGACAGATCATTAGCACTTGGCTCATAATGTTCATAAAACATTGGATCAAATAATTTCTTCAAATCATCTTCTGAAGGAGGTACATAAAGGAGTTCTTTGGTGAGGGATTTGAAACAAGAGTAGAACTGATAGGACTACTTGATGAAGGTTGAAATGCGGGTCCAGAACTGGATTGTCCTAGAGCTATTTGACCGGACAGCTCATCGAACGTGACGTGAATGGTTTCCATGATATCTCGAGTTCTTTTGTTGTAGATTCGGTAACCCTTCTTGTTTGGTGCATAACCAACAAAAACTCCAATATCTGCCTTTGCTCTTAATTTGCCTAAATCTTGACCGTCATTCGTTGGATAGCACAAAGCACCAAACACACGAAGGTAGGAGAGATCAGGTTTTCATTTATGAACAAGTTCATATGGAGTTTTTCCATGAGAGGTATGAATAAGGGAACGATTTTGGGTGTAGCAAGTAGTGGCAATGGCTTCATCCCATAGAAACATTGGAACCTTTGAATAAATTAGCATTGTTCTTGCGTCTTCCACAAGAGTTTGATTTCGTCTTTCAACTACACCGTTCTGTTGAGGAGTTCGTGGAACACTTCTTTGATGACTTATTCCAACACTTTCATAAAACTGAATTAAGTCTTTGTTAACAAACTCTGTGCCATTGTCTGTTCGAACAATTCTAACAGTATTGTTGAGTCGAACTTGAAGCTGTTTGATAAGTTTGATGATGACATCAGGAGTTTCATCCTTTGTCCTTAAAAACTTTACCCAAGTAAATCGAGAGTAGTCATCAACAACGACTAGAATGTAATTCTTCCCATTTATCGTTTGCACTCTCATTGGTCCGCACAAATCCATATGAAGGGTATGAAGAACTTTCATTACTGAGTTTGTGGGTTTTGGTTTGTGGGCATATTTCGTGCTTTTTCCCAATTGGCAAGCTGAATAAAGATGATCTTTTCATACTTTAATCTGGGTAATCCTCTTACTAAGTCCTTTCTGAAAAGATTGTTTATGGTACCAAAGTTCAAGTGATTGAGACGGCGGTGCCATAGCCATGACTTAGTTTTGGAAGCCTTTGACAACAAGCGGATGGGTGAAGATTTCATCATATCTTCGATAGAGATGGTGTATAGGTTTGAACCACAAGTTCCTCTGAGAAGTTCCACACCATCAAGTTCTCTAACAAAGCAAGTATGTTTTCTGAAGGCCACTTCTAAATCTGAGTCACAAAATTGTCAGACAGAAAATAGATTATGTCCAACACCTTCAACATAATATACCTCTGAGATGATTAGCATATAGTTTTAATACCTCTGAGATGATTGATTCTTTGGATGTACCAGCTTGCTGTGGTGAGGGGACCTTTGGAGAGACCATTGGAGAAATGTTAGCCATGAAAATTGTGCGTGCGATGGGTTCATCATCGCGTCGAGTCGTATGCATCCGATCGGCGACTTGGAAGGCATTACGATGATTATGACCTATCTCCTGAATTGGCTACTCATCCACATCGCATCATATGTTTTGGCATTGCCTCAGCAAGAAACAACGGCTCCTCTTCATCCAACCGCGGCTCCATTATCACGAGCTTGCACAAGTAACATCTTATCTCTGAAGTACTCTGCATTTTGTGGGCGTTTTGGGGATGTGCAGTTTCTAGCTATATGTCCATCACCACCACGGTTGTAGCACTTGATCGGCTTTGCTTGTCCTTGATTTCCATTCCTTCCCTATTCTGATTTACCACATATCCTCTACCAACTCGCCTCTTCCCTGTTCATCTTGCCTTTCTTGGGCTGGTTGCACCATAACCTTCCATCTCTGACGGTTGCTTGATTGTGTGGATTGGATCTTTGTTCGAGGTTATTGTTGGTGTATGGGAGAGAGTTCATGTTTTGACTAACCATGAGAGACAGTTGATTGATGAAGTTTTCCATGAGTGTGTTTGAGTCGGGAGACTTATATGCTGGATCAAGGATGAGTTTCTAATTACCATTACCCATGGGTATGACTTGAGAAGCTTTGGTGGTAATTCCAACATTGGTGTAAAAAGCTGTAGAGTCATTTGACGAACTAGTTTCTCCCTGCTTAGATTTGAACTGTTCAAGAATCCTTCGTTCAAACATAGCATATATCTCATTCTGAAGAAGGAAGGCATACATTTGCTCATAGTTGGTGTTCTTCAATCCTTTAGTTAGCTTCACAGAGGTGACAAGCTTGTGCCATTCGGGATTCATGTTGTTCACAAACTTTGTGTTCAGTTGAATATTTGGCATAGTCATTTTGATATTCCTCATATCATTCACAAGCTTGTGGAATCTCACGTAATATTCATAGATACTCTCTTCTGGTTTCATCTTGAAGTGCTCAAATTCATCATACAGCTGTGATTCTCTGTCTTCCTTAGTTAATTCAGAACATAAGAGAAGCATCTTGACATTATCCCAAACAGCTTTGGCTTCAGTGTTGTGATTGATAAACTTGTAGATATCTTTTGGAAGACCTTGAAGTATAATGTTTGAAGCCACGATATCGGCATTGAATCTCTTTTCTCCTTATCCGAGCTCATCATACGTCTTTGGTGCAGTCCAATCCAAAGATCATGGTTCCATCTGTATTATCAATTATGTCTCTTGTAGTCTCAATCGATAAGGTCCTTCATCAATGGATTTGATAATGTTGACACCATTTTCCTTCCCAAGGCAGTACAATCTGATTCGTTGAGCCCAAGAGTCATAGTCGGTTCTGTCAAGCATGGGGGACGAGTGTCGAACAGTTGCTTGAATGTCCTCGGCTCTGATAGAGATGATTGTAGGCGTTGGTAGACATGTTTACAGATTTCACGGGATTTTATAACTCTATGATTAAACCGGGAAATAGATTCTTTCACGGAATTTTACTAAATCAAGCGAAAACCGTATTAGAAACAAAAATCAACCAAGTCGCTATAATCCTTGAACCAAGTTAAGCTAAGCGCCAAGTCGCTAAGTAACAACTCGCTAAACCTCAAGTCGCTGTGAATCAAGTCGCTAAGCCCAAGTCGCTATGACCCAAGTCGCTAAACAGTCAAGTCGCTAAAGAGCAACTCGCTAAGTATCCAAGTCTCTAATGTCAAGTCACTGAGAACATAAGTACAAGTCGCTAGAGATAATGAAATCAAGTCGCTAACCCCACCAAGTCGCTAGCCGTAGTGGAGAATCCACTAACTTGTACTGTTTGTCGGCTTGTCTCAATAGAAAAGTCGCTAAGCTCAAGTCGCTACGACTAACACTACAACTCGCTAGAAATTACTGAAGCAAGTCACTACGAAGAAATTTACAACGAGACTCAAGTCGCTACCTTGAAAAACTTCAAAAACACACTTTTCAATCCAAAACAAGCCCAACCACAGTGATTCAAGCTTTCCAAATCAAAACCCAAGCACTTACAATGATTATAAACACAAAAGTACACTCAAAATTCAAACTTTAACACAAGAAATGATCCAAATGATGCAAAAACCACTAAACTTTCTCAAACTAAAAAACCGTCTAAAACCACTAGAAATCCAAGGATATGTAAGAGAGATGATCAAACCATGGCTCTTGATACCATTTGTAACATATTGGATTTCACAAACACATCAAACCATGATCACAAGATGCGTACACAATGATGTTTTAGAGAGAGAAATAGTTAGAGGTTTGGGAACTTAGTGAGAGAAAGTGAAAATCTTATTATGAGCTCCAACTCTCTACCTTGGGAGGTAGAGAGTATTTATAGTCTTACACAAATCGCCACCTACAGGCTGTGGATCAGGAATACAGTTGGTAAAGACCCGTCCGTCCTCCACGGTGTTACTTAACTAAATACTACTTAACTTTAAATAACTACGACTACGAGCTTTCTAACGATTACATATACTTGAGGTGACCGACACTTTAATAACTGGATTTACTAAATCCTAACACTTTATCGCAAAACAATTATACTAAACTCACTTAAACAAAAACGTTTAATAGATTACAACACACTAATTAATATAAATGTTATCAACAAGTTCATAAAAGTTATTTTATATTTATAAGACATGATTTATTATCGTAGTTCCTAAAGGGTTTATAATAATTAAAACCATATTTATTGACAATATATATCTGAATATCTCGTTATTAGCTAAAATGTGAAAATATAATACTTGGGCATCTCGCGAAATAAACATATCAAACTCATTTAGGTCGACGTTTAATAAAGCATACTTATAACCAATATAATCCGTATAACAAACGTTATTCCAAGTTTATAAAACGTAGTTGATTCTTATATCATATACTTAATATCACTCAATATACGATATCAATTAACCACATATCTAGTCTTAAGGTTTACCACTCCGTTTTACAAGTATCTAGTTCATTATCAACTCACGCTCAATATCGTTTATCCCGATAGTTTTATTCCGATTCCGTCACATATAATTAGCTCGTAAAGGTTTCCAAGTTTACTCATCGACTCGTTGCAAGTTAACCGATACCCAATAAATATTATGTATTTTACAAAAATGACTATTAAAAACTTGTTAATATAATTTAGAGTAAAGTCCTAAAAACATCCCTGTGGTTTGCCCTGTGGTGTGGTTTTCATCCCTATACTTTTTTTTGGAACAATTACATCCCTCCGTTAGTAAAGTTGGCACAAAATCATCCCTAAGGACGAACGCTGCAAAGAAGTGCCCGTTAAGTCCCCCACGTGCTAGTCACGTGAGGGGTATTTTTGTCCATTTCTCACTCCCAACCCACGTGTAAGTCCAAGATATAATCCTCGCCTCTTTGGTTGGTGATCTGTGCAAAATAAAACCTGAATAAAGAACACAAACTTCATCAAAATCAAAACCTAATCTATATCTAGAATCAATTCATGAATCTCTACAATTCTATAAACCTAAAATGTTACAAGATAACACCAATCAAAATAAGCACCATCTTATATCTATTTTATTAAGAACTACAAAAATCCCCAAACAACCGAAAGTCACCACACATCAATTTCTTTTCTTTCTTTCACCTTTCCAAACTTAATATAAACATTAACAAGACCACCCGAAACAAAAACCTCCGAATCCAACCCAATCTTCCTAGCTAACCCATGAACACACTCCGAACTCCAAACACAACTCGACGCCAAACACATCTTCAAAACCGGCGCAAACGTCATCTTCGTCAAACTCCCCCACCTAATCTCAACAAAACCCGAAAAAGACTCATACCCTTTTCAACATTACCTCCATCAACCTCACACCCGGAACCATACGCCGCCAATATCGAGTTCCACGTCACAAGGTCTCGTTGAGGCATTTCATCAAACTGTTGGCGTGCATAGCTAAACAACCGCATTTACCGTACATATTGATCATATTATTTGCCAAAAACTTGCCAGAAGATGTGATTCCGTGTTTTATGATTTGGGCATGTGTTGATTTTGCGATTAGTGGGTTTTTTTGGGATATGGCTGTACGGATGTAAGGGAACCATGGTGATTATGAAGATGAAGATGAAGATGGTGTTATTGTAGTGGAATATTTATGGGACGCATCTCTTGATTAAGAGAAGTAGATGGTGGCGGTGGTGAAAGCTCGAACCCAAACAACCCTTGGGTCTGCCTTAAGCGACGGTGGTCACTGGTGTACGGTGGCAAGAAGGTGGAGTGGCCGGAAAATAGGATGGCAGTTGGTGTGTGGGTGGCGGCTGTGAGGAGAGAGCAGGGAGGAGGAGGGATGAGTGAGGCTGATTAGTGTGTGTTTGTGGTTTGAGGGAGAAAGAAAAAAAGAGGATATATTTTTGAGTAGCTGGGAATGAGAAATAGACAAAAATACCCCTCACGTGACTAGCGTGGGGACTTATGAGCACTTCTTTGCAGCGTTCGTCCTTAGGGATGATTTTGTGCCAACTTTACTAACGGAGGGATGTAATTGTTCCAAAAAAAAGTATAGGGATGAAAACCACACCACATGGCAAACCACAGGGATGTTTTTAGGACTTTACTCTATAATTTAATTCCAGCCTTTTTCTTATTTATTAGGCTCAACCCATCCAACAACCCGACTTACTCTTGACTTTGGCCCAACTTCACATTAACCAAACCACACTAAAACGCTAACGAGCACCCCATTTCAAGTCTCGTTAGTTCCAGTTAACGACAAACACCCTATGTTTGAAATATTTTAATCATTTTACCAAAGGCTAGAACCAGACCAAGACAATCCTACAAATCTGTCCAGACACCATCTCACGACCAAAATAATCTGAGTACAACGAGGACCTAACACAGATTTGTTAACAACCATTCAAGAGTCTTGACTAATTAAAAGATTTTGACAAACGTCACATTACCTCATTAACAACAATTTTCAAAGTCTGATTCGAACTTGGTTAATCATTCAAGATTCATTCGAGAATCTATATTAACGTTTTTATCAATGCTTTCACATCATAACTTGTTTTTATTAACCTTGTACCCACGAGTTTAACCCAAAACTAACAAGAACATCAACACCACGGTACCACGTCTATACCCTATTTACCACACGAATCCGTGATAAAAAATAACTCCGAATCACTATCTTTAGATTCTCGACAATATTTAATCCGTTTCATACTTCATAAAACTCGTTATCCACGAAACTTAACACAAGAATATATATTTATACGATTTGAGATTGATATAAACGAAAAGTATATAATGATAACAAAAGTTTACGTTTTACCGTGAGACAAGAGAGAAGGACGAGGGCCGTGATGGTGTTCCTTACGAGTACAACTCGTCACCATCCAAGCTTGACCATTTTTAAAAACGTTAACATCAAAACCCTAAAGATCCTAATCTAAAAATCAAGATGTGGCGCGCTTCGTGTTGTTTCGTGGTGTGTATGTTGCATAAACATGACCACAATCACCCGATCTATCATTTGGGATAGGTGGTGTAATTATTTGAGGTGGCGGAAGTTGGCGGATTCGGTGACGGCAGGAACCTAAGAGGTGGTGGCCGGATTTTGTAGAGAGAGAAAGAGTGATAATTGTGTGTGTGTTTATTAGAGAGAGAAAGAGAGTGGAAGAAATGAGGGTGTGGGAAGGTGTGGGGGTATTTATATTACCACAAGGGACTCATCTTGTACACTCAAAACTACAAGGACGAAAATGAAACTATCTCAAAGGACCCTAGATGAAACTTTATAAAACTTTCGATATATTTGATTCGGGTCTCGTTTAACCTAGTAAACGGATGATTCGTGACACGAGAGTTCGCCAATGTTCTTAAAATATTATTTCCAATAAAAACGATATAAAATACGACTCGTAACTCAAATTAAATCAAACGATCGCTCTAATCGACGTTTCTCCAATTACGACGCATCGAGGAATTTACGAGTTGTCACAGCCTCACATCCTTAAAAGGAATTGCGTCCTCGCGATTCAATTCAAAAGTTCTAGAAGGGGTGAGTGCAAAACCACGAGGGCTTATCTTCACGTTCTCGACGTGAATCAAGGATCTTACTGCGAGTTTCTATTAACTCCGAAGACAGATAGGCAACTTTATGAAAGTTTCTAGGTTTCATCATCTATGGTTTTGTTAGGTCAACGAAGTTTAAACGTTCAAAAATTATAATTTCCTAGAAGGATAACGATTTCCTCATCGGCGAGTCATATCTTTCTATTACACACGAAATGTTGGGAACTCTCTACTGAGTCTCGATGGCAGCTTAAGGCTTTGTACAAGTCTCAATCTAGAAAATTTTTCCAAAGGGTTGAATATAGCGGGAATTAAGTTCTCACGTTTACTACTCGCTTCACATAATTTCATGGTGGATCCGTAAGCTTGATTCTAGGTTATCTTGGAGAGTTCAAGGGATTCACGTTGTCCATTTCTCCAAATGGTTTGTGAGTAACTTACATATCCATCTCAACTTAGAACGGTTTCCTTGGTATCTTCTTAAATAGGTTCAGAGTTGGTAGGTTGGGTATTTCCATTTCTACCCAGCAATCAGGATCGGCACTTACGACCATAAAGAATCTCTTTCAGTGCCTTGGAGGTACTAAAGTAATGTAAGGTGTCTATCCCATCCTTTTCCAAACTTGATAGGCACGCTATGTGTTCTAATAGGGTTAGAATGGTTTCTCTACTTCAGCCATTTTTCTGGAGATGATACACTGCAAGCATATCCAGATCGGTTTTCTCGGCTCTAGGAAGTGATAGATGAAAAATGGGTGTGTGGCGATTGCCATAATCCGGAAAGGATAGGAATCATCATTTCCTAAGGCACACGGTTTCCTTTAAGAAAACAAACAACCCAAAGCATCAAACCGAACAAAGAAAAATCACAACAAGATGTAATTCCAGACTTAAATAAGATATAATGCTTGTGGAATGGATGTGTGCAGATTTTCTGGAAAATTAAGACCTGGAAAATTCCAAAAATTTATAAGTAGCTCGAGAAAACAAGAAAAGTATTAAAAGCATTTCGCTTCTCTGACGCCGTCATTTCGCGACCCCTGACGTCAGATTATCTGATAAAGCTGTGCGAGATTTTATGGAAAAAATTTATGGAAAATTTATATCTTTAGAATCTGGAAAAATTCCTGCAAAAACATCCATTATGACTCGATACAAGCATTTGACTCGAACAAACATACATATATATCTTTTAATTAATTATAATTCTCATGTTTACGTTTCTTTTGAAAACGTGTGTAATCCTCCATACACTTATCCCTTATGTAAAATACCTTTATTTGTAATTAAGACGAGGTTAAAGACAAAATAAAACATTTTTACAAATTTACACATGAGAATAAACAAACAATAAAAGATGTATGACACAAACAAGCAAACAATTAAGCATGAGTTGCCTCCCACGAAGCGCTTTTCTTTATTTATAAGTCTTGTAGCTAGACTCGTAGTCGTGCCCCTACGTGACTTCATTGCCGTCCTTCTTTTCTTCCACTAAGCCTTCATCATAAGGTTGTAGACGTTGTATGCTCACCGTGAATTCTCTTCCAACATCGTCTACTATGATAACGGTTTTATTTTTTAGATTAGTTTCTTTCACCGTATAAGGTCCAAACCATCTTGGCTTATCCCTTCCCCATAATGCTTTTATTCTTGATTTATACAAAAGCACCTTTTCTCCATTCAAAAATTCCATAGGGTTCTTTTGAGTTTGTGGTATTGTGGTATAGTTATGTAACATATTGGATTTCATAAACACATTAAACCATAATCAAACTAGGCGTACAAAGATGAGGTTTTAGAGAGAGAAAGTGTTAGAGATTTGGGAACTTAGTGAGAGAAAATGAAAGTATTATTATGAGCTTCAACTCTCTACCTTGGGAGGTAGAGAGTATTTATACTCTTACACAAAATGCCACCTACGGGCTATGGATCAGGCATACAGTGGGTAAAGACCCGTCCGTCCTCCACGGTGATACAAAACTAAATACTACTTAATATTAAATAACTACGACTACGAGCTTTCTAACGACTACATATACTTGAGGTGACCGACACTTTAATAACTGGATTTACTAAATCCTAACAATCTCCCCCTAAGGGAGGTCACCTCAAATTACAATGAATACAAATAGATATTACATTAGATTGTCCTTGGATTCTTGATTAAATTCTTTGCTCGTGGCTCGTAGTCTTTGATTCTTCATGTTCGCATGTTTGGATAAATCTTATGGAGGTCTTTTCTGATCCGCGTGATAATGAGTTTTGAGCGGTTTTGAGATCATCGGCTATCATAAATCTCTGACTCATCCTTTGTGGTGTTGGTATTATGTGATGTTGTGACTTTAGGACCGACATGCTCACATTTTGGATCATGATTTCTTCTCATCAGAGTAGCGGAAGATTTCGTTGATTCATGATATTGGCGGCGTAGCGAGAAGCATGGAGTGAGAATATCCGAGTCATTGATGCACTAATCATGATTTCTTTTGAAATGAATGTGATGTGTGAGCATGCGGCTATGGATTGATCGCTTCATTACGATCATTTGCAAAGCGTCGGCGTACCTGCATACAACAGTTAGCAATAAAGCGCACGAAAGTGTCTTTGATCACTTTCGTTGAATTTAGGTACACGACCCACGGTTTCCCGTTGATCAGTACAAGTACTGCCTGTGATCAGGTATAATTCCGAAGAATTTCCTTGACAGCGTTTCGCATCTGCTCTAGCTGTTCTCAAACCGGAATTGAGATTCACTGATTGATGAAAAGAGATTTGAAAAACAATTGTGTACCGCTCAATAGAAATTGTTTTTGCAATACAACGAAGGTTTTAATGAAAATCAATTATCAATCATAAACACCTTTTATTTTGAAATATGAGTACTCAGTCAATGTGCTAAAGAAAAGAGTTTTAATGCACAACGACCTGTTTTTCAAAGGTATCCGTCAATCCATAACCTGAACCAGGATTGAATCATAATTTTGACTCTCCCCATTGTTTACATTCGGTTGTCACATGGTTGATCTATTTGATAGATCTCACATGCCACCCACCAGGAGCTTGTTTGATGTTGGCTAGAGAAGGCTTTCCATCTTCATTGTGAATATGTTTGCATATCACTCGGATGTTCAGGCAATACCACAAGGATAATGCGTATGACTCATAAGATATAATATCTCTTTCCACGTTGTGTGAAACAGAGAGTCTTCATTGATAGTGTCCTAAAGAGATTTATTTGATGATCTCGTGGCTCTAGACTCAATAGTGCACATTTGGTTCCTATGCCAGAGACTAGGAGAGGGTCTCCTTCTTCAATATCAACAAACTCTAAGAGAAAGTCGATAGATAATGTCGGTTCCCCGTGAGACTGAAACAAGTCCTTTTAAGAGGAACTTGAGTAGCTTGGGAAGTTGTAGTGAAGTGCGTCACTGGGTCCATGACGTCTTGTCTTCAATACCGATGTTACCTTGGTAACCACCAGTAGCATATGAATTGAACCGGTTTCTGCCCTAAGGTTGAATTATTGGAGGGCTATTTCTTTTCACCCTTTTTCACATTCAATTCTTTTTCATTCTTCAACCTCTTCAGTGCTTACCGAGACTTCATAACTAGAACCTTGTTGGGTTTATTCTAGTACTAGCTCAGTCTCAGTCCGCACTCTTCCCATATCTCACTTTTCTCCTTTTTCATCAAACCTAAGGACTTCTACACTATCTAGTGGATTGTCCCTGGGTAGATCCCTCGGTTCTGGCGGATCATGGGAACAAATACCTAACCTTATCATCCTTATATCACCATACATAAAGTAAATTTGGTTGGTCTATTTGGTATTGTTCATCTGCCATTGGAACCAATAGAAAACCATTTGAAAATCAATCAGATACTTGTGATATATTATCAAAGCATTTTGTACCTGAATTGTTTTTGATATTTTTAGAAACAGAGCTCCCCCTCAACATGTGCATCATGTATTTGAAATCATTTTGGCACACGGAGGCAAGAGGAAGAATCAACTTCTTTGATTATCATTTTCTAAAAGATATCAACATCACTTCCCTGATTAAATCAAGTAGATAAAGCATATTGGGGAAGGATGAGGTTTTCAAGAGTTTGCTCTCCCTCAATATGTGCCTCGAGGTTTGAACGAGTTTTGCACATACTAGAGAGAATCTGCACTTAGATACATATCAATCACGTTTCAATTTTTTGTGGTTTAAAATAGATGCTCCCCCTCAACATGTGCATGGAAAATTTGAAATCGTTTGGCACATGTGGGGAGGAAAGCTTGCTAAACACTTGTGAAACCATTTATCGAATTATCAGTTTAAATCCAATTTAAATAACAAATTCTCCCCCGATCACAATTTTCAAATCATTTGAGATTTGTGGTCTTTGTAGATTTAAATTGATTTTGAAAGCTTTCGAGAAGAATTGTGACTTGATTATGAAAATATTTTAATTGATAAGGATCAAGTTTGAGACTTTAGACTCCAAAGATTAAACATGCTTGACTATCTTTTGAAAACATAATAATAACAAAGGTCTTGTACCAATTGTATACAATATTGTAAAACATTTTGGACCTTTCTTGATTACGTGCCAATTGTGTAGAAAAATACTCTTTTTGATTGAAATCATTCTCCCCCTCAATCAATGACATGTGTTGTTGATTGAAGGATAGAGATTTTGACAGATGAAAGGCCTGGATGATTTTCAAAATTTGAGTCAGAAGTATTTTCAAAGCAATTTTGTTTTGATTAGATGACAAATATTTTTCAGAAGAATCATTTGAAGGAAAAATATTTGAAAGGAAATATTTGTCTTTTTAACGACAAACATTTGTTTTAGAATCGAGCATGAGGTTTGAAGATTTAAGATAAAGCATGGCTCTGTTCTTTCTTTGAAAAGCGGGTTACTGCCTGAAATGACAATAAACCATTGTTTCACTTTTTCCCAAAAAGATTTTTTGATTTTTTGATTTTTTTTAAGAACATTCGAACAATATCTAAAGTCCCGTGTCATTCTTTGAATGACATCACAAAGATCGTAGATATTTTCGAATCGAGAAAAACATGACAAAATGACAATATTTTTGAAATTTTTCAAGATTTTTCAAATTTTTATGGATTTTTGAAAGTTTTATATTTTTCTATTTGCTTTTTGAAGGTTTTGAAATTTTGTATTTTGCTTTTTGAATAAATATTTACAAGATATGGATGAAGAAAGACCTTTACTCCTCGTCTTCCTCTTGAAGGCGTTTGAGTGTTTTCGGTTGAAGACTCTTTAGACCAAGTCGTGGGAGGATAAACTCAAAATGTTCTCTAGGAAGGGCTTTGGTGAAGATGTACGCTAGCGATATTCAGTCCTCACAAAATAGAGTTCCACCACACCGTTTTCTACTTGCTCCCTTATGAAATGATGTCGAATGTCGATGTGTTTTGCTCTTGAATGTTATGCGTTGTTGCATGAGAGAGCAATAACACTTTTATTATCCTGTCTGAGAGGGATTTTGTTGAATTCAAAGCCATAGTCATATAATTGGGATCTCATCCATAGGATTTGAGCACAACAAGATGACATGGCTATGTATTCGACCTCTGTAGAGGAAATAGAAGTACTCATTTGCTTCTTTGAATACCAGCTCACAAGCTTATCACCTAAAAGCGAGCACCTCGGGCGTGCCGGCGTGTATCTTGACATCTGCATGATCGGCATCGCATAGGCATTAGTGACATACCGGTGTCCTTCGGGTACCAAAGTCCCATATTAATGGTTCCATGAAGATACCGAAAGACCCGTTTAACCGCTTCAAGGTGCTTTTTGGTAGGCTTAGCATGATATCTGGCACACATGCAAACAGCGAATAGAATATACGGTCTACGGTTGTGAGGTACATCGAGGATCGATCATGGGAGTGTCATGAGGGTCACTAGAATCAAATCCAAATCTCTTTAAAATCTCATTTGCATATTTATATTGATTTATAAAAAGGGACTTTGTGAAATTTGTAATCCCAAGAAAAATGACATTTGTCCCATCATTGACATTTGAAATTTGGAACCCATTTCATTTGAAAAGCGATCACATTCATTGGGGTCGGTCGAGGCAAAAATAATATCATCAACATATATTTGAACATGAATTAAATTTTTGCACGATTTTACGGTGAACAATGTCGGATCAAGCTGCTCTTTTCTTGAATCCGGTAGATAAAAGAAACTTTGATAGCGTATCATACCATGCCCTTGGAGCTTGCTTCAAACCGTAAAGAGCTTTCTTCAAATGATAGGCGTGAGTAGGATGCTCTGGATTCACAAAGCCTTTAGGTTGGGCGGCGTATCGACTTCTTTCGGATCTCCGTTAAGAAAAGCGTCTTTACATCCATCGATAGACTACCATGTTCTTACTTGCGGCATTAGCCAAAAGATTCGATTTGCCTCGATCACGAGCAAGCTGGAGCAAATGATTCTTCAAAGTCAATACCCTCTTCTTGGCGGTATCCTTTTGCAACCAATCGAGCCTTGTTCTTTAAAACATCACCATGCTCATCAAGTTTTACTTTGAAGATCCACTTTAGAGCAATGATCATAGCACGGTCGGGGCGGTACTAATTCCCATACATCTAGTCGATCAAACTCATGAATTTCTTCTTGCATGGCACTGAACCAGTTGTCTTCATTCATAGCAGTTTTGACGTCTTTTGGTTCGATCTTAGAGAGGACAGAGTTGAAGAAGCACCATAAGGCATCGGTTGCAAGTTGTCGGCAGTGGATCTTGAGCGAGAAGGGTTTCCAATGATGTTGTCCAATGGGTGATCATGTGTCCACTTTCTAAGGTGTTCATTTGGTTGTTGTTGAGGAGCGAAGTAGCGAGTCGATTTCTCGATGAAGATGGTTCGATGATGATTGAGGAGCAAATATATTTTCAAAGGTTCATCTTACGGAGGAGCAAAAGGATTTTCATCATCTGTAACAGCAGCAACATTTCCATTGTGTACACTTGATGATTAAGGCATTGATGATGATACCGAGTGATCAGTAGAAGGCGCTTCTTGACTTAGTGACATGGAAACTGAAGGGTTAACTTCATTGACAGGGATAGGAGCAACCTCTGATGATGGAATTAACAGATCATTAGCCCTTGGATCATAGTGTTCATCAAACATAGGATCAAATAATTTCTTCAAATCATCTTCTGAAGAAGGTACATAATGAGTTCTTTGGTGAGGGATTTGAAGCGAGTAGAATGATAGGACTACTTGATGCAAGTTGAGATCTTGAGTCAGCTGGATTGTCACGGAGCCATTTGACCGGTCGAGCTCATCGAGCGTAGCGTGAATTGTTTCCATGATATTTCAGATTCTCTTGTTGTAGATTCGGTAACCCTTCTTGTTTGGTGCATAACCAACAAAAACTCCAATATCTGCCTTTGCTCTTAATTTGCCTAAATCTTGACCGTCATTAGTTGGATAGCACAAAGCACCAAACACACGAAGGTAGGAGAGATCAGGTTTTCGTTTATGAACAAGTTCATATGGAGTTTTTCCATGAGAGGTATGAATAAGGGAACGATTTTGGGTGTAGCAAGCGGTGGCAATGGCACCCATAGAAACATTGGAACCTTTGAATAAATTAGCATTGTTCTTGCGGCTTCCACAAGAGTTTGATTTCTTCTTTCAACTACACCGTTACTGTTGAGGAGTTAGTGGAAAACTTCTTTGATGACTGATTCCAACACTTTCATAAAACTGAATTAAGTCTTTGTTAACAAACTCTGTGACATTGTCTATTCGAACAATTCTAACAGTATTGTTGAGTCGAACTTGTAGCTGTTTGATAATTTTGATGATGACATCTGGAGTTTCATACTTTGTCCTCAAAAACTTTACCCAAGTAAATCGAGAGTAGTCATCAACAACGACTAAAATGTATTTCTTCCCATTTATCGTTTGCACTCTCATTGGTCCGCACAAATCCATATGAAGGGTATGAAGAACTTCCATTATTGAGTTTGTGGGTTTTGGTTTGTGGGCATATTTCGTGCTTTTTCCCAATTGGCAAGCTGAACAAAGATGATTTTTTTCATACTTTAATCTGGGTAATCCCCTTACTAAGTCCTTTCTGGAAAGATTGTTTATGGTACCAAAGTTCAAGTGATTGAGGCGACGGTGCCATAGCCATGACTTAGTTTTGGAAGCCTTTGACAACAAGCGGATGGGTGAAGATTTCATCATATCTTCGATAGAGATGGTGTATAGGTTTGATCCACGAGTTCCTCTGAAGTTCCACACCATCAAGTTCTCTAACAAAGCAAGTATGTTTTCTGAAGGCCACTTCTAAATCTGAATCACAAAATTGTCCGACAGAGAATAGATTATGTCCAAGACCTTCAACATAATATACCATGGAAATCACACTATTTCCAACCACGTAATCTCCATAACCCATAATAGCACCAAAATGATGGTTTCGAATCTCACAGTTCCGATGAATTTACTCACGAAAGTTCATGAGCGCGACGGTCTCGGTCATATGCTTGGAGCGGCTGAGTCCAAGTACCACAGAGCGATTTGAGCGATCTGCGTTGAACACAGACAATAATGGATAACTGGATAATTAGGATCCCCATGCAAGAATGGGTTCCATTTGGTTAGTAACGATGATTGGAACACCACATCGAGAGGTAGAAACAATGGACTCATTAGAAATAGATGCAGTGCTAGTGTCCGTATTTGACCTATTCAAAGTATGTTCACTTCTTAAGGGTATAGTTCTACCAGTAGGCATCCATTTTCTAGTGGGCATTGACTTAGCAAATTTAGGGCAAAAATCATTAACCTTACGCCTAGTAGGTATCCATTGATAACCTATATTACTAAATTTCCTTCCTGTGGGTTTCCACTGTTTTCTAACTTTCTTTCGCCTTTGCATTTTTGCCTTCTTAGCTTGATTTTTAGCATTAACAGTTTTAATAGGGCATTTGACAGCATTTGACAGCATTAGACAAAACATTCACACCACATTCACGATTAGTAACAGAAATCAAGCAGTCATCATTACATGGTTTGCAAATAGTAGAAGAATTGAATTAATTACAGATGCAGCTTATACCTAATACTAGAATCAACACGATTCGTTTTATTCAACTCAAACTTAATATTCCTAGGGTGATCTTCTACTCTCTTCCAATGCACATTCTTAGCTTGCGAGGTCCTATCTTGCTTGGTATTGCCTGGAGGCTTTAACCCGCCTGCTTTAATGTCACTGATTATTCCTGTAGAGGGAATTATGGGAACATTAGTTGGTTGATCTAGTTTTTGCATTCCTGAATTAGAAGTGCAGGGATCTGAACTACTTGAAGGCACATTAGTGTTTACTTTCTTAAACCTGGGCATATAATGGTTTGTATGCTTGGCACTAGGCATAGAACAAGGCGACACAGCTTTACCTTTTGCACCTAAGGATTTAGGACATGTTTCTATTAAACATTCTAGCGGCTCTAAGATCGTTTGGCTGAATGCAAGCAAACCTAATTTCTCTATCAAGAGGCTTATTTATGAAATCCTCTTCCACAATCTCACAGAGACATTCTAGACTATCCTTAAGGTGAGCACAATAGTTTTGAAACACAAGTTCATTATTCCTAAGATGACGAGGAATGTATTTAACTGTCACAGTATATTTGCAGTCTGAGGATGACTTTGATGCAACATTCTCATTAAAGACAAGTGGCGGTTTCCCTTTTTCCTGACTCCTCAGATTCTCAATTTCTTTTTGTAAAGACGTTATTTTTCATTGTTTTGTCACGGTGACTTTCATTGAATCATATAACTCTTTAAAGTGTCGTTTAACCTTTTCATTTTCTTCTAGAAAACTCTCGTTTTCCTTTTGTAAAGCATTAACCAAGTTTTGAAGATGAAAAGTTTGAGAATATTGAGAATCTAAAGGAGGAGGCATTTGGGAGCTAGTCACATTGTTCTTTTCACCCTTTAATTGAGAAATTTGGGCTTTCAACTTTTTGATCATGTTACAATGAGCTTGAATATGTTCGTCACGTTTGTTTATCTGAAAAACTGCATCAAACTCTGGAACATCCGAGGATGTCTTGATATTTGAGGTTTTGACATTTTCTTTAAGATGTTGATATTTTAGTTGTAAATCAAAATGTTCAACTTCTAGTTTAGAAAGATGTTTTACCAAATTATCGTGATCATCCTGATCAATTTTCTCATTTAGTTATGAGTTTTTGTTTTCAAGCTCAATGACACAATCATGGGAAACTTTCAATGCAATAGATAATTCATGAAATCGAGAAGCAGTAATAGAGTGCTTAGTAACATTATAAAACACATCTTGAGCAACACAACTCGAAATCAAATTCTCATTTAAGATGTGCAAGTTCTTCCTTTCAACGTCATTATATTTGATTTCCTGTTCATAATCATTGACCTCAACTATCATTGCATCAAATTCCTTTTCCATTTCTTTAATATCTGAATTTATCCCTTTTTGAAGACTCTCAAATTGATCTTTTAATTGTTTAAAGAAAGGCATGACCTCAGTTAAATAACATTCTTTAGTTTGCTCAAAACCCCTTTCCCCTCAGTTATCCCTGTAGGTGTGATTCTCTTCTTGTACGTTTTCCCAAAATCAACAAACAGCTGATAAACAACATACAGGCTGATTGAGGTCTTGCTATTGGTGGCAATAGATCTAGGAACTAAATGCATTGGTGTATTAGGAGGATACACGGTTGCTTTAGGGAATTTCCTACAAGGGGGATTCTTTTCAACAAGATTTTCAACTTTTGCATATCCATATCCTTTTTCGAACACTTGTTAGGGGGTTAATAGAGTCACGAGGCTTAAACTTGTTTAAGGATATCCAATTTTCCTTAGTGTAATCATGGGGTTTGATTGTTATATTATTCATTTTACACTCAGGATCTTCTAGCTTCTTATTCATTTACTCCCTAGTGACTTCATCGATTTCTTATCTTCCTCGGTGCACTCAGTATGACTAGGTTTCTGTCTAGGCTTAAGGATTTCTTTACCATCATAAAGTACCTTATGAGCAGCTCTAGCCTTTTTAATGACCTCTGGATTTGGTTCCTCAACAAGGGGAATGCTATGCTTATCGCTTAAGACTCTATGCTTAGTGAGCAAGTGAGCAGTCTGAATGGTATTCCCTTGTACGTACAGCTTATTTTCAAGCTTGTTTTTCAAAGTTTTTAGATTAGAAAAATCATTCAAAAGTTTTGATTCCTTAGCATTGAATTCTTGCTTAAGCATTTTAACATTTTCTTGAAGTTCTTATTTTTGCTTAGCAGTTTTAGAAAGCTTTTCTTGTAAGGAGTTTAACTCTTGTTTTAATACTTCTTCTCTAAAATTACTTTTTCTAATAATTGTATGCATTTGGTCATCAATTTCCTGCTCACGGGTGGTTAACTCAAACTTAGCACGTTGTTCATAAATAGCAATTTGTTCTTTATAGGCATTGATTCAGAGGTAGCAGAATCATCAGGGGCACATGCAGTGTATTCATCAAAAACATAATCATCATTGACTGCAGAAGATGCATTACTTGGTACAATCTCACTTTCACTTTGCTTCACATATTGATCATATGGGACAATATTACTATTACCCTCATCATCAATATCCGATTCATAAGTTTCAAGAGATTGTACTTTATTATGCATCTTTTGCTCATCAATATCATCATATAGTTTTAGTACCTCTGAAATGATTGAATCTTTGGATGGGCCAGCCTGTTGTGGTGAAGAGACCTTTGGAGAGACCATAGGTGAGATGCTAGCCATGAAGATCGTTTGGGCGATGGGTTCATCATCGACATCAGAGTCAAATACATCACGATCGGCTACTTGAAAGGCATTTTGATGATTATGACCTATCTCTGAATTGGTACGTTCATCAACATCAGCATCATAGGTTGGGCATTTCCCTCGGCAAAACAACAACTCCTCTTCATCCAAAGCTGCTCCTATTATCTGAGCTTGCACAAGCAACATCTTGTCTCTAAAGTATTACGCATTATGTGGGCGTTTTGGAGATGTGCGGTTCCTAGCAATATGTCCCTCACCACCACAGTTGTAGCACTTAATTGGCTTTGCTTGACCTTGGTTCCCATTCCTTCCCTATTACGATTTACCACATATCCTCTACCGACTCCTCTCTTCCTGTTCATACTGCCTTTCTTGACTGGTTTGCACCATAAACTTCCATCTCAGCGGTTTCTTGATTGTGTGGATTGGATCTTTGTTTGAGGTTATTGTTGGTGTGTGGAAGAGAGTTCATGTTTTGTGACCATGAGAGCAGTTGATTGATGAATTTTTCCATGAATGTGTTTGGGTCTGGAGGTTTATATGCTGGATCAGGGATGAGTTTGTGTAAAACTTTGGTAGTAATACCAACATTTGTGTAAAAGTCTGTTGAGTCATTTGAGGAACTTGTTTCTCCCTGGTTGGTTTTGAACTGTTCTAGAATCCTTTTCTCAAACATAGCATGTCTCTCATTATGGAGAAGGAAGGCATCTGATTGCTCATAGTTGGTGTTCTTCAATCCTTTGGTTAACTTCACAGAGGTGACAAACTTGTGCCATTCGGGATTCATGTTGTTCACAAACTTTAGAATTGGTGAATGTTTGGCATGGTCATTTTGATATTTCTCATATCATTTACAAGCTTGTGGAATCTCACGTAATATTCATAGATACTCTCTTACGGTTTCATCTTAAAGTGCTCAAATTCATCATACAGCTGTGATTCTCTGTCTTCCTTAGTCAATTTAGAACCTGAGAGAAGCATCTTGACATTATCCCAAACGACCTTGGCCGGTGTTGTGATTGATAAGCTTGTAGATGTCTTTTGGAAGACCACGAAGTATGATGTTTAAAGCCCGATATCAACATTGAATCTCTTTTTCTCCTTATCATTGAGCTCATCATACATCTTTGGTCTGTCCATTCCAAAGATCATTGTTCCATCTGCGGCTGTATCAATTATGTCTCTTGTAGTCTCAATCGATAAGGTCCTTCATCAATGGATTTGAGAATGTTGACCCCATTTTCCTTTCCAAGCGGTACAATCGATTCGTTGAGCCCAAGAGTCGTAAGTCAGTTATGTCAAGCATGGGTGGGCGAGTATCTGAACCAGTTGCTTGAACATCCTCGACAACATGGAGATGATTGTAGATGCGTTGGTAGACATTTTACAGATTACGGGATTTTATAACTCAATGATTAAACCGGGAAATAGATTCTTTTATGGGATTTTACTAAATCAAGAGAAAACCGTATTACAAACAAAAGATCAACCAAGTCGCTAAGAATTCTTGAACCAAGTCGCTAAGCACCAAGTTGCTAAGTAGCAACTAGCTAAGATCTCAATTTCACGTAAACCAAGTCGCTAAGACCCAAGTTCTTTGGACACAAAGTCGCTAAAGCACCAAGTCGCTACCCAGGTCAAAGTCGCTAAAGAGCAACTCGCTAAGGTCCAAGTCGCTAGTATCAAGTCGCTAACAATTTACACTACAACTCGCTAACAATTTACGAAAGCAAGTAAGCTAACGTCACCAAGTAAGCTAGCCGTAGTGGAGAATCCACTAACTTGTACTATTTGTCGGCTTGTCTCAATAGACAAGTCGCTAGGCTTAAGTCGCTAACAACTAACACTGCAACTCGCTAACTTTTACTGAAGCAAGTCGCTACGATGAAAAATACTACGAGAACCAAGTCGCTAGAAAGAAAAACTTTAAAAACACACTCTTCAATCCAAAACAAGCTCAACCACAGTGATTCAAGTTTACCAAATCAAAACCCAAGCACTTACAATGATTCTAAACACAAAAGTACACCCAAAATTCAAACTTTAACACTAGAAATGATCCAAATGATGCAAAAACCACTAAACTTTTTCAAACTCAAAAACCATCTAAAAACACAAGAAATCCAAGGATATGTAAGAGAGATGATCAAACCATGGCTCTTGATACCATTTGTAACATATTGGATTTCACAAACACATTAAACCATAATCGAACTAGGCGTACAAAGATGAGGTTTTAGAGAGAGAAAGAGTTAGAGGTTTGGGAGTATTATTATGAGCTCCAACTTTCTACCTTGGGAGGTAGAGAGTATTTATAGTCTTACACAAAACGCCACCTACGGGCTGTGGATCAGGCATACAGTGGGTAAAGACCCGTCCGTCCTCCACGATGATACAAAACTAAATACTACTTAACATTAAATAACTACGACTACGAGCTTTCTAACGATTACATATACTTGAGGTGACCGACACTTTAATAACTGGGTTTACTAAATCCTAACAAGTTATTTCCTAACTTTTTATCACGTTTCCACAATATCGCATTTAACCCTTGAACCATGAATTCCCTAAGCCCTTTTTCCCATTCAGCCATTTTCTTCTTAACGGCACTATTGGAGACCTGCGAATTCTTATCTTTTACCTTCTCCATAATCTTCAAAGGATATCTCGGAACAATAGGTATCCTAACTTGTCCTTTTCCACTTTTGAGTATCATAATCCCTTCACTGCATTTGATGGTTGCCTTGGCGGTGGTCAGGAAAGGTATTCCAGGATTAATGGCGAGGTTTTATCTTCCTCAATGTCTACAATTGTGAAGTCCACCGGATAGACAATATTGGCAACCTCAATTAAGACATCCTCCGCTATTCCTATGGGATAAACATATGAATGATTTGCTAAGGAAAGTCTAAGATTGGTCTTGTTCGGTTCCTCCTTAGACAACTTATTGTAGTGACAGGCGGCATTATGTTTACATCGGATCCACAGTCGGCCAAGGCATTTAGGTTCTCTAAGTCACATATGCTACATGGAATTACAAATTTCCCAGAGATCTCTTCTTGGATTCTTGGCTTTCGAGAATGACTCGTACATAGGTCCAATAGGCATGGTGTCATACTCTTCCTCTCCTATTTCACCTAAGAGGGCTTTCCTAAGAACATCATTGCACCTAAAGTTTTCACTTGGTTAACGATTGTTTTCTTATTGATCTCATGCTTAAGGTAATGCTTGATGAATTTGGGTTCATCATCAGTCCGAGCCTCATTCTTATCCTTACTATCCTTGCTGCTCTCAGGCTCCTTCCTCTCAACTGCTCCATCCTCATCGGAAGCAATGGAAATGGTGTTAACAGACAAAGTGGGGGTAGCATGCTCATCATTCCTCACTAGTACCTTCTCGGGAATCTTCGTCTTAGTGTACTCTTTCACTAAGTCCATCATCTCCGCCATTTTTTCCTGTATTTCATCCCTTTGTCCATTGAAGGCTTTTAAGAGGGTGTCGAGCTTGGTTGTCATCTCGCTTTATCGTTGCTTGAAATCGGCTTCAAGTTGCGTCAATCGAGCTTCTTGAGATGACATGAATTTGGACACCATTCCCTCAATACTAGTGGAAGTTCCGGTGTTTGGAGGGTTGTTGTAGGATTTTCCTAAGTTATTTGGCTCGAGCTTAGGAGTCTTGTAGGAGCTCATTAGGAATTTGACTTGATCTTCAAGTTCGAGCATCCTACGATTGGAAGGTTGTGAGTCAATGGGAGGCAAAGAGACTACCTTATCATTTTTGGACAACTCACGGGGGTCATTCCAACATTCGTTTTCATAGAGGGCAAGGTCCTCTATTGTACCCCACGATTCTTCCACGGTGAGTTTACTAAGTTTACCACCGGCCGCTTGGTCGATGGATTTCTTAGTTGAGAAGTTGACATGATCGTAAAAGATTTGGACTTGAAGCCAAAGATCGATGCCGTGATGAGGGACTTTGTGGAGCAAGTCCTTAAATCGAGTCCATGCTTCGTAGAGAGATTCACCTTGACGTTGTTGGAACATCAAGATATCATTTCTAAGCTTAGTAGTTCTCCCCGGTGGGAAAAATTGAGTAAGGAAAGCGAGAGGTGAGATCATCCCAACTTGAGATGGAGCCGGTGGGAAGTCGCTCAAGCTAATTACTAGCTTGGTCCCGTAGAGAGAATTGGAAGAGAGCGCAGACTGCGTGGTCTCCCGAGTAGTAGCATCGAGGTCGATGGAATTGACAATTTAAGGAAATCCTTAAGATGCTGATTGGGATCTTCAGAACGAAGTCCATGGAAAGCACATCCGTTTTACACCAACCAGATGGTGTCGGATAGCAGGGCCGTAGTTTGGGCTTGGTCGGGAAGCTCAATGGTGTTTCTATAGCCTAGGTGGCTTGGTCTCGAGTATTCACCAAGAGTACGAGCTCTTGGCGGGTCATTGGGTGGTAGGTTGATGAATGGTGGTGGGTTATCACCTTCCATGATGAAAAGTGATGGGGTTACTAACAAAGGTCACGAAGAAGGGGGATAGACTATGAGAGAGCTAAAAATGGGAAAAAAATTAACTTGATATGAATCAAGCAAAGAAACCTAAACGAGGTGGACTCCTAACTAGCTATTCTATTCCCCGGCAGCGACGCCAAAAACTTGACAACGCTACACGCGTCGTTCGGGGTCAAAGGAACTTCCTTTTGGTCGAGCAAGTAGTTCAACACCCTAGGCAGTGAACCTAATCGTTGTAGTGTAGTATTAGGGTAAGCCACGGGAATTGATATCGTTCTCTAGGGGAATAGAAATGCTAGTGAGAAGTTACTACGCTAAGGTTGGGGTTGAGGAAGATTATTTTTTTATCTTTTTATGTTTTTTTAGGAAATGGAAAGGTACGAATCTCGGGGTTTGGATTTGGGGGTTGATATTTCTACCGATTACTCTACTTATCTAATTAGCTAACCTAAGGTGAGTGTAGTCTATGTCTATTCTTGTGTGCTCGTATGATATTTAAAAATGTGTTTACCTAGATGCTACTACTCCCTAGTTATCTCCCATTGATGGTTGAATTATCCGTCCTTATTCTTAACGCGTTGTGTTTTCTAAGGTCGTAAGGTGTGCATTCCCTAACTCTTTGAAGTCACCTTTAAGTGTAGTAAACGAAATCCACTAACTCATTCATAAACTAACTTTGAGGTTATCTTTGGGTTTAGTAAACGAAATCCACTAAGTCATTCATAAACTATCAAAGATTCATCAAGTATTAAACACAACAATAGCCTAGTCGCACTCCTAAGCCAATTACAATTAAGATAAGTGACAACCTAACAATAATTAACAACTAGGTTTCATATATCTAAGCAAACACACAAGTAATTTACCCGGACATGGTAAACATGCAAGCATACACACAATCAATCAAACATAGGATAGACATAATGATAAATTGAATATATGGATTAAGATATAATCAACAAACCATTACAAGATATTTTTGGAGTGACTGAAACCTTCAAAGTTTACGGAAAAACACCTATCTAAGCCACAGGAATCGGAGTTAGGGTTTAGAGCCGACAAAAAGTGAAGTTATAATGTTCTATTTATAGGCGATTTTTACGGTCGGCAAGAGTGACGGCGTCACACCTAAAGATTGACAGCGTCATGACCATTTTCACCAGCTGTAGATTTTCTCGTTCGATGGCGTGGGCTTTTGAATCACCTAAATCCGAGTTGTATGCAAAATTTATGGCCAAAAGCGATATCAGCTACTTGGCGCATGTTGCGACTTGTTGCGGCGTCACCTTATGGTTGTGGCGTCGACTTCATCTTCGGCGCCGTCTGGATCAAATCTAGGCGGTGAGCTACCGCTCCCTACTCTTTTAAAACACGAAGCCGTCACTTGATATTAAGCAGCAGCTCTTGGCCGTCACAAAATGTGCACGGCGGCGTCGCGGTTAAGCGATGAAGCCGTCCCGCCAGTTCAGCGGCACGAGTGTCTCGATTCTTGACTTTGGCTATTTTCTTACGTATATTGGCGCCTTTTAGTCGAATAAGTGTCATTCCAGCATTTTGCCTTCAAGATACCTAAAAAGTGAAAAGTAACGATATTAAGTAATACTTGGTACAAAAGTGAGCAAAAAAGGGCTTAAACGACCCCTCAAAAAGGTACATTTTAAAACCTTATCAGTCACCATCCAAGCTTGACCATTTTTAAAAATGTTAACATCAAAACTCTAAAGATCCGAATCTAAAAATCAAGATGTGGCGCGCGTCGTGTTGTTTCATGGGGTGTATGTTGCATAAACGTGACCACAATCACCCGATCTATCATTTGGGATAGGTGGTGTAATTATTTGAGGTGACCGGAAGTTGGCCGGATTCCGGTGACGGCGCCGGAACCTTAAGGGTGGTGGCCGGATTTTGTAGAGAGAGAAAGAGTGATAATTGTGTGTGTGTTTATTAGAGAGAGAAAGAGAGTGGAAGAAATGAGGGAGTGGGAAGGTTTGGGGGTATTTATATTACCACAAGGGACTCATCTTGTTCAATAAAAACTACAAGGACGAAAATGAAACTATCTCAAAGGACCCTAGATGAAACTTTATAAAACTTTCGATATATTTGATTCGGGTCTCGTTTAACCTAGTAAACGGATGATTAGGTGACACGAGAGTTACGCCAATGTTCTTAAAATATTATTTCAATAAAAATGATATAAAATCGACTCGTAACTCAAATTAAATCAAGCGATAAGCTCTGTCGGCGTTTCTCCAATTACGACGCATCGAGGAATTTATGAGTTGTCACAGCCTCACCTCCTTAAAAGGAATCGCGTCCTCGCGATTCAATTCAAAAATTCTAGAAGGGGTGAGTGCAACACCACGAGGGCTTATCTTCACGTTCTCGACGTGAATCAAGGATCTTACTGCGAGTTTCTATTAACTCCGAAGACAGAGAGGCAACTTTACGAAAGTTTCTAGGTTTCATCATCTATGGTTTCGTTAGGTCAACGAAGTTTAAACGTTCAAAAATTAGAATTTCCTAGAAGGATAACGATTTCCTCATCGGCGAGTCATTTCTTTCTATTACACACGAAATGTTGGGAACTCTCTACTGAGTCTCGATGGTAGCTTAAGGCTTTGAGCTACAAGTCTCATTCTAGAAAAATTTTCCAAAGGGTTGAATATAGCGGGAATTAAGTTCTCACGTTTACTACTCGCTTCACATAATTTCATGGTGGATCCGTAAGCTTGATTCTAGGTTATCTTGGAGAGTTCAAGGGATTCACGTTGTCCATTTATCCAAATGGTTTGTGAGTAACTTACATATCCATCTCAACTTAGAACGGTTTCCTTGGTATCTTCTTAAATAGGTTCAGAGTTGGTAGGTTGGGTATTTCCATTTCTACCCAGCAATCAGGATCGGCACTTACGACCATAAAGAATCTCTTTCGGTGCCTTGGAGGTACTAAAGTGATAGGTACTAAAGTAATGTAAGGTGTCTATCCCATCCTTTTCCAAACTTGATAGGCACGCTATGTGTTCTAATAGGGTTCGAATGGTTTCTCTACTTCAGCCATTAGTCTGGAGATGATACACTGCAAGCATATCCAAATCGGTTTTCTCGGCTCTAGGAAGTGATAGATGAAAAATGGGTGTGTGGCGATTGCCATAATCCGGAAAGGATAGGAATCAGCATTTCCTAAAGCACACGGTTTCCTTTACGTGTGGAGAAGTCATTTGTATAACTTAGGTTTTTCGATCGCACTCCTTCCTTAAAGAATATCGAAATGAGTTGAAGGTTGACGAAGGAGGATCAGGTGTGTACTAACCAATTAAATCCCAGATAGATAAAGTGGATCAAGGGAAATTCCCTTTTTAATCGAAGTTCCATAGTGGGAAGAAAGTAAAGAGCTAAAGTTCGAAATGAGGTCTAGCTTATTGAAGCAAGCCACTTTACCGGAGGGAGAGGATTGGGTACTACCTCACCCCCTTAAAAGAAGATAGCTGGGTTCTCTAGTGTTGCTATAACTATATAAGGGGAGGCGAGCATTGTCATCCATACTTTTCCTTTCTACTAATTCACGGGAGGTGAATAGGTTGGTAAGACTACTAACAACCACTTAGGTAAAGGCGGGAATCTACCTCCAAGGTTTCGTTTATGGTGTAGCGTATCGTTCGGTGAGAGGTCTGAAAGGTTAGCAGTTGCTTCTCGAAGGATGAGAGAAAGATTATGTGATTGTCCTAGAGAACGTGGTCCCGGTTTCTCCTTAGGATTTCAAGGTTTCTGCTGAGTACGGAATCTCTACCAGGTGAAAAGTCTAGGAAGTTTAGAGTATGTCTCTATTAGAAAGTGTTGATTACTACCATCAATCGGTCGGTTGACTTAGCATGATATTTAGGTTAGAGACGAAAGTACGACTCCTGAAAGGGAGTATGGGTTACTAACCACAGTCAGTCGATTGAGTTTTTATTTAACTAACACTAATTGACCCGATTCGAAAAGATCAAAACACTTGGAGTATTTAATTACGTAGAAAAAGGGAATTTGAATTTATCGTTCTTTCCCGTTACTTCATAAAATATTACTTTTACCCATGAGTCCTGATCGTCTCAAAACTGTAAACAAAATATATGACTCGACTTAGCAACCATGCAAGTAACTAGATAATTGAACTAAGGGTTTAGTAGTGATAACAATAATGCACTAAAGATGAGTGCATACAAGGTAGGCTAAAGCGATTTGGATGTACATTTGGGGTGGATTGTAAACAATGCTCTTCATTGATATTCCGGACACCGAAACATCACGAGAACCGCGAAAAGGATAGGCTGTGAAAGATGAGTACATCGCAAGGGTGTGGGGTAATTACTCAACCGATGTGAAAGATGTAATTATAATACATGTTTTAAACAAGGGTTATCCTAATGCCTCTTATCATTTAGTTACTCCTAACTAAACAAATGTACTCTCACTAACGATCTCAGAATGCATCATAAAACAAGTTCTAGAATCTATTATACTACCGGTACACTCACTAAGCATTAAAGATGAATGCTTTTATTCCTAAAGATCTAGGGGCGAACCTCACATTTTTGGGGTAGAATTTGAGTGGTATACGGTTTTTGTGCATGTCATATAATTCCTATCCATGAGACGCTTTATTAAGACTAAAGTTTAGCTCGTAAATTTCATAAAAAATTTTAAATTTGGTGCTAAAATTGCCCTAACAAATATTTCTTATGGTTTATTACACAAATTACCAAGGACAAGACAAATAATCAAGTGAGTGAATAGTTTATAAGTTCCCGTTTTATTCTCCCTCCTTACACTTAAACTGAACATTGTACCCAATGTTTCCCGAAAGTATCAAAGTTATGATAAAGGAAGGTAAGTAAGAGAAAGAAACTAATACTTCCTTGATTAGCTCGGTAGGATATGTGTGAAGTTGCGGTTAAATCCTCCTCCAAGAAGAATGCATAAGTAATAAGCTTCATCCAATGTGTGTTTCTTCTCCTTGTCCAATATAACCTGCATACTTATAAGAAAACAAACAAAACTTTCGCGTAAAATCGGCGGTAAAACTATATATGACACGCAACTACACTAGAAAGCAAGTAAGATATAATACTTGTGGAATGGACGTTTGCTGTTTTTTTAGAAAATTAAGAATTAGGAATTTCCAAAAATTATAAATTACACAGAAAACGAAACTGATATTTTGTTTCTAAATTGCCTGATGTCGTCAGGTGTTAATTACCTCATTAAAACCTGGAAAAATTTCTGCAAAACATCCATTATGACTCGATACAAGCATTTGACTCTAACAAATACACAAATACATCAATTTCAATTATTGTTATTCTCATGTTCATGTTCTTAAAAACTTATATCATCTTTCCTACACTTATCTTTTTGTAAAATACCTTTATATGCAATTAAGACGAGGTTAAAGACAAAATAAAGCATTTTCACAAAGTCTAACATGAGAATAAACAATAATGAAAAAGATATATAAACAAGCAACCAAAGGTTGATACCATGGTGTGGGGCTTGTTGAACAAGATCTTTAATACGAGTCCAAAAGTTAAAGATAGATTCTCCATCTTTTTGACAAAAGTGAAGGATTTCGCTCCTAATGGTCACAGTCCTTCCAGGAGGAAAGAACTTTTTGGTGAACTTGGAAGTGAGTTGTTCCCAAGTGAAGATAGACCTTGGAAGCAGCTTGTCGAGCCATTCCTTGAAGAGAGAATGGGAAAAACCGGAGTCTAGATGTCTCCTGAGAGGATCCGTCAGCATAGATAGTATCCACAATCTTCAAGAATTGTTTGATGTGGTGAATTGGGTTCTCGCTGCGAGATCCGTGAAATTGACATGCATTCTGGATAAGCCAAATGTCGGTAGCATGCAACATTTCATCGATTTGTTCGGAAGGATACACGATGGCGCCAGTAAATCCAGATGAGGTAGGAGAAGAATAATCTTTGAGGATTTTGGCTTTAGGTTGGTTGATGTGTTCATTGATAGGAGTGGCGGGAACTTCCTCACTATGCAGGCTCAGATTATCGTCGATGTAAGCTTCATGAGGATTAAGGGAATGTGTGGGTTCTTCATCAGTCATGGCTTCATCAAAATCGATGGTGGTGCCTTGTGGTTCTAACTCACTGAGGGCACTTTTTCGTCTATACAATTCTCTATCGGGTTCGGCAAAGGGCTCAAGGAGGGTTTTAGTGGAACTACGGGTCCTAAGTTGTCGAAGGGTGTTGGTAGGAGGAAATGGTGGATTGTTGTTGGGTAGGTTTGTGGAAAATTAGAAGGGGGGGGGGGGGGTTGAATAGTTTTACCGATTTTAAGTTAGTTTCAAAAACTTTACATTCGATGTTATGTGAAATCGTATGGATGAATAGAAAGTATAGATAAATAAGTAATGTAACTAAATAAAGCAAGTAAAGTAAAGGATAGAAATGACAAAACCGATTTACAGTGGTTTGGCTATAAGGAAACCTTCCTTGCCCTACTCCACTCCCCGAGTCACCTACTCGAGAGTTCAAGAACTATGTCAACAAACTCCTTCAACTTAGCGGAGAAGCCTTCACAACGTCGCTTACACTTTTTCCTGTACAAAGCTAAATACCGAGCCCTTAACACGGAGGACCAAACCAACAAAACTATAACACAACAACTATGTGAAATATAAGATACAAGATCTAGCTACTGAATCTTGTGGAGGAACAAATCAGTCAAGGACCCCTTGCTTGGATGACTTGTAGTATCTCGTGATCTCGCCTTTGGAAGGACCTATATGAGAATCACAACAAAAGAAAGAAGAACTACTAGAAAGATCAAGAGATCTTAGATTAAAGGATACAGAGAATATATGAGAGAGTTTGTAAGAAGAGGGGTGAGGTAAAATGAAGAAATGACTCACTATTTATAGGCAAAAAATCACTAATGTTGCACAGATCCTACGGATCCCTTGCTTGAGGGATCCATCCAGTGTATTCTGGGGATCCGTAGGATGCTCCTCCTAAATGGGTTATGGGTCATGGATCATAGGTCATGGGTCATGGATATGAGCCTTGAGTGGCCTCCAAGGTGCAATGTATCAGACATTGGGTCATGGATATGGGTATGATCCATGGGTTATGATTTTTACTCATCCTAATAAACTATTACACAAAATGAATTATTACAACAATTAATGTGAAATGATTATATATGTAATGCTTTACAAAAATAACATTTATCCTTATAATTTTACTTGTGATAACTTTATTTTTGTAATCAACATAACACAAAGAGATCGCTAAATATGAATAAACGTTTTTACGGTTTATTTGTATTAACAATCTCCCCCTTTTTGTTGATGACAAAACATAAAGTTAAGATGAGTAAAACTTAAGATTAGATGTATGTTTTGAAAACATATGTAAGTTTTACTTCTTCTCCCCCCTTTTTCGAAAAAAAAGTACCTCCTAACGAAGAAATAAAGTGTGGAGAAAAATATTCCACGAAGCACTAACTCCCCCTTGATGGTAGCTCCCCTTAGAACGGGGCGTCAAGTGAGAAAATATAGAAACCTACAAAGAAAACGTTAGTAATAACCTATAATAAGCTCTTGTATGGGACGAGAAACAAGATGGAGAGCCAAGGTACGTAAACAAAGCCTCGTAATAAAAGGACAAAGTGTAGTGGTATATAGGCCACATACAAATATGTTAAAATAAGAAAGGTTTGTTTCTTTAAAATGACTTAAAGAAAAAAAATAGAAGAAAATAGTAATATCATTCCTTCCATGCTTGCATAGGGTTAATTATGGGGTTTTGGTGAGTGATGATGTTGATGCGATCAAGGATGTGGTTAAGTATGAGTCGCATCTCGTCCCTGATTTCCATTGCAAGTTCCCTAGTGGATTGGCAATATTCACAATGTAAATGATGTGGGTATTGTGTGTGGATGGTTTCCGGGTTATTTTGATTTGTGGAAGGCGGAATATGTGGTGGAAAATATGGATCAAAGTCCATTATGTTGGTTAGTGGTGGAATATATGAACCTAGATGTTGTTGTAAGATAATGGGAGCTAAAGGTGGTGAAGTTGCAAGATC
>OU343225.1:330544060-330644580 GCA_910596185.1 Chrysanthemum makinoi | reverse complement strand
GATCACTTCTGCTAAAATTTCTTGCTACGCCCTTAAGTGGCAGACTCGCCCTCTTCAAGCATCGACTTTCCCAATTTGACAATGATAGTTTATAACTTTATATGCATAAGACCAAATGACTTGTGTTCTAGTGTTATTTCATGTTCTATGATAAGCTTTTCAACCAAATTGTTGTGGATTTAAATACTGCTTATAACATGTGAGATAGATTTAAGGTACAAATATTGTGAGATAGTTAAAATTGTCGTTTCAAGAAAAGAAAAAATAAATAAAGCTTATATGCTTAAGAAATGTAAAAATGATACGTACTAAGTAAATTTTGTCTTAACAATATGTGAAGAAGTACGGTAGGACTAGCAACTTAACGAATAAAGAAATTATAGGTTCAAGTCTTATTATTTGAGACATGTAAATTAAAATAATATTGTATTTTTTTCCTTTTCAGAAAAAGTACAAAGAAAATAAACGTTGATCACAATATCAATATTATAAATATTATGTTATTGGACTTAAAAAAAATTATATAACATGACCTTTAATGAGTGTTATAACACGTACGTATAGTAATATACGTACACATGTACATGTACAGGAAGATACCTTCTATGCATGTATTATTATTATATGTCAACATCGTTTCAATTAATGTCGAATAGATAATATATGTAACAATGGAAGTACGTGTAGTTTAACTATTCCTAGATGACGTGCAATAATAATTTAATAAATTGCACACAAAATTATTGATCAAATATTATACTTTAATATAAAAATTATCAATCTTGTAATTATAAACTTTTTCGAAGGTTAGGTTATCATCAGCATATGTCAAAATTGTTGTTCTTCTTCTTAAATGTAATGGAAAAAATTATAGAAGAGACTATACTGTTAGTCTATAAACGTGTTCATTATAAAAGTTTTGAAAGATCTCTTTGTAGCAAATGTGGAGATATGAAACAAAAAGGTTTTATTGATTGAATGACTTAAGGGCCCGTTTGGTTTGTTGCTAGAAATGACAATGAGTATCGGATTTGGAATGAGGTGGAATGATAATGGGTATGAAAAAGTGTATCATTACGATTGTTTATGTTTGGTTGATAAAATATGGTATGAAAATGTGTATAGATATTTGATTTTGTAGTGGAATAAAGAGGAAAGGAATGGATTTATAGACAAATTGGTGTGTAATGAATCTATAACTATGATATCTGACATTTCATTCCGGGCCCACCAAACAAAACAAAAACACGTGACTATGGTTATGTTGAAAGCGCATACCATTCCCATTCAACCAAACCAAACGGGCCCTAAATATGTTAATAGCATGTGTAGTTATAATAAATATATGGCTTAAATAATACAGTATAAGCAATATAGTTCAAACTTTAAACCTAATGAATCACAAGCTTACAATCGGGCTTGAGCATCAAATCGTCTAACACTTCCTTATAGTTTAGACGAAAGTTTTTCGGACGGACAAATTAAGATGAATGTCGAAAGCCACTTCTTTTTTCTTCTTTTCCCGTCTTCTTTGTTGTTTGTTTAAATGCAGCCAAGTTTTATTTAGCGACAGATTTGTTTATTGCTTAACGACTTCCTTATTTTTGTGATGTTATTACTATACGTTATGTCTTGTTTTACCTTTAGGTAGGAGCGATAATTTTTTTTTCAACTAGTGTCCCCGACAACAATAATCCCAACTAGTAAACAAATTTTGTGTATGAAGAGAAAGTTAATTAAATGATTTCTCTACATGCATATGAGGTCTATTATGACGACTAGGTTGATTTCTCTACATGCATATGAGGTCTATTATGACGACTAGGTTTTTGTGGGGTATCAGTATGGTATGAATATGAAGAAAAAAAATAAATAAAATAATAAAATAACCCAAAACAATATGGCGAAAATAAATAAAACATGATCCTTTCGGATCACCGACTAGTAGCATATGACCGAAGGATAGGAAACTTTTTGGTGGTGAGTTTTATCTAATGCTCTAATACCATGTAAAATAACAAAAGAGTTTTATTAATTGAATGACTTACCTATGTAAGATAACATGTGTATTATAATATATGCGTGATTTTGATAATAGACAACATAATCCAAACATAATAGGTTTACAAAGGCAACAATCAGACTTTGGCTAATGACTTAATCGTCTAACATTAGATTCTTAACCCGAGTTTGAATATTAAAATAGAGGATATATGTAGAGCAAAATAAAAGAGAAAAAAAGCTGAAATATTTGTGTCTATTTAAATAAAAAAAAATAAATAAATAAAACATAAAACATTTAAAAATATTACTTTTTTTATAATAATTGTCTTGGATAAAAAAATACAGGTTTAAAAAATACAATCGCTACATATTTTAACCGTCAAATAACATCTCCGCTATTTAAACTTTCTTTTAATTGGTTAACAAAAAAAAATATATTATTTTAAAACATCACACAATAATATTAAGGATATAATTTTAAGGGAGAATTAAATACATCCCGATATAAAACTAAAGAAGTATCTTCTTCTTTATTTTTTCTTTCAAATTTAAAATTCACAACAAAACGTTGAGATCGAGAAAGCAATGTAAACTTTGTTTAACAAATAGACCTTTGAAGACGTCTAATCTTTGTAGCGATTTATTGTTTTCCGTGTACTACTACAAGAGGTTTAATTTTTGAGATGGGAGATGATTTCTACACGTTAACAAATGATCGAGACTTTTTAAATTATTGTGTTTAAACGTTTATCTTACTTCTGATTATTATCACTTTTATCATGTAAAGGTATAAATGTCCAAACACAATTAATTGAAGTGTCCTAATCGATTTATAAAGTATCTGAAATCACTCTCTTTCGAAATAGAGTGCTACTATTAGACTACCCCAACGATCCTCCATCTACTTCACTTTTTACATCAGCGACACATCAATCTTTTATCTCTTTTACCACCATCTCACTCTTCATTACCAACAATCTCGCACCAATTCACCTTTTTAACACATTTTTTTTATTTATTAAAATAACCTACTATATATTTTCAAAACTCTCAGAAACTAAAATAAAGATAAAAAATTATCCACAAACACAAATGACAAAAGGTAAATATTTCACCTTGCTTGCTCCTTACCAATCCTTCACCCTCCATTCTTACATGGCGAGCATGTTTGCAATTTGATCACTTTTACCCCGTTTGGTAGCCTTAGTACCCGCACCTTACTTTCTACATTCTCTGATTTTTATGGATCATTTTTTAAAAAACAACATAGTTTTATATTAATTTTTATTGCGTATTTTTGTTAGTTTAATATTTAACTTATTAAATTTGATATTTTATTTTATTTGCATTCAGTTTATTGTATTTTTAATATAAAAAAATTATAAAATTTAAAAATTAAAAAAAGATAAAAAATTAAAAAAGACAAAGATGAAGAGAAGTATTATTGGTATTTTAGAGGGGTACAAATAACTCATCTTATAATATTGATACTTCCTAAAATGATTGTAGTAATCATTTAATTTTTTTTTTTTTTAAATCTATGAATCAAAATTACGAAATAAAAAATATAAAGATTAATAGGATCAATTGATGAAAAGCAGAAAACACAAAACAGAAAAATGGTAAAACTGTCTTATCTTAGTAAATATAAAGAGTAAAGAATGAACCAAAGCGGGTAAAAAGTGGCCAGTAGATATGGATAAGTAGAAGATAACAACTCCCTCACTTTTTTTTTCTTGACAAAAAAAACGTGTTTTAAGAGTAATAATTAAGACAAGATACAACAATGTACAGTACTTAAAATCAAAACTCAACCACCGTATTTGACCAAATGAGTATAGCAAAGAAGGTAGATGCAATTTAGTTAGCAGATATACTCTCCGATTTATATTAAAAAAAAATGTGAGAATTGCCGGGAACACTCTGATTTTAGATGATTTTTGGCATCAATCATTATCAATCTACCAGAAAATAGTACGACAATTCTTCTTCCATTGGGGTATCAAGCTGAGTGAGCAACCGCACAAGGCTGGCTTTGGCCTTATCCACAAAATCTACATTTGGTCTATGAATTTTCAAATATAGATACTAAGCGAGCCAAAGCCATTTGGTACTCTCCGATCTATATGTGTTCGACGTTTATTCAAAAAATTTAAGATGGTTCTTGCGATTTAGATCAATGTCCAAGCAGAACATTGAAGACAGGGAAACACCATGCAATGAATTATGATTTTACGAGCATATAAAAGAAGTTAGATTTCCATTCATAATGTTTCCAAACAAAAGAAAATGATTTCTGTGATTTCATTCTTATTGGAACACTCTAATACAATCGGTTAAAATCAATTGTCTGCTGCACGTATTGAAGTGCGTGAATAAAAAGTAAGAGTACGCAAATTATTTCCCCAAAACAAAATTACATGATCAACTTTTTGGAACTATAACAACACCACACGTCGACGGTTTGATTTTTGTGTTTTGGATCCAATGTCCATGCCAATATGCCGTACATTAGGCATTAGACAATATAACAACGAGAATAACCAATGACCAATCTAACTTTAGTGTGTAGGGTATGGTACAAAAATGATGTAAAAGTTCATATGATATATCTTTTTTTTTGAACAAAAGGAATTAATTTCTAGAAAACATTCATACAAATATCTAACTTTAAAAAAGGAATTAATTTCTAGAAAACATTCATACAAAAGTTGTTATAATTGGTTTTTAATTGTAATATATATGTTTATATCCCAAATACTCTAGACTAGGGGTGAGTATTATAGGCCGTGGACCGGACTGAACCGAGAAACGGGACCGAATATATTTCGGTCCGATCTTTGGTTTATCTTATTTTTTATTTCGGTTTTGGTCCGATCTTGTCGCATGGCCAGATATTATGTCTTGTTGGGCCGGATCGTACCAACCGAATCTAAAGCGAACATTTCAGTCCGGTCCTTGTCCGGACTTTTGGACAAGTTCCGGTCCGATTATGGTTGGTCCGTTATGGTTTTGAGCCGTCATTTTACTCTCTAAGTTGATATAGATCACAAATAATAACAAATCACGGCCATTTATGTTATCATCAAAATTGAAAAGACCATTTTTCACATTTTTTTTTCTTAAATAAAATATTTTGCAATTGGTAAATCGTTAAGGCAAAAAAAAGTACATTATGGCGACGTGAATTTTTTTATCTTTCAGTAGACGGGCACTTCGATATACTTTCAATGAATTATTTTTTTTTCACGTTTTGTTTTAGTGTTAGAATTTGCGTCTCAAAAAATCACATGTGATTTGTTATTTTATAAATCACGTGTGATTTCACAAATCATATACGATTTCATAAATCACATGTGATTTCGGATATGCGCTAATTCGTGCTTAGTTGGTAGAGAGTCATTTAAGCTTAGCTCTATGGATCCAGACGGGCGTATGTGGTTTAACATTTCACGCCTTAAATGATGGCTCATGAGCGACCTTTGTTTCATTGAGGTACTATTATGCGTAATAGAGCCGAAAAAAGGGAAGAAATAGTTGGGGGTGGGGTCGTCACCGGTGGAATTAAAGTTTTGTATGTGATACGTAAATGATGAGAAGTGAGTGACTCTCGTCAATGTAAATGGGATGACTGAAAAAGAAATATTGGGGTGATGTAGGAGTAAGGGCAGATATCAATGAGACATACAATATGCAGATGTATATCCTTTAAGCATTATTATTTCTGTAAAATATGTGTTTTTTTTAATAATTATATATTTTAAGGGATTGTCTTTAACCAACGTCCCTGCTGACGTTAAGGAGGGTATGACGGGCCACAAAAAGATTAAAAACGCTTTTAATTTGAAAGTGTCTTTTGTGTGTGGGTCCCTCGAAGTTAAAAACGTTTTTAATCGCATTTTTTGTGGTCGTTCTCTTGCTCACCAATGCCGTCTTAGGCAGATTTGGTTAGACAATCCCATATTTTAATACGTGGTGCACATATTTTGCCGTATTTTAAAGTGTGTGCATAACCTATAACATAATTTCGTGTCCTCCGTTTTGCAATAGTGATACGAATGTGAATAAGACCGTTTATGGGGATGGCCATTGCAACCGAATGATGATACAAGATTCATTTCTCAATTAAAGTGATAATAGTCGTTAGAAATGATAATACGAAATTCATTTCCCAATGGCGTGCTCATAAGTGGAAGTTGGGTGGAAGATCCAAGTTCTATATTCAAAGGTAGTTATACAATTTGATCTACGTTTTCGTAAAGAAAGGTCTAATCGGCCAAAATTTTGCAGCAACCTATTTAAGCATTTATACCAGGATAACGTAACCATGTTGGAGTCTAGTTTTTCTTTGGACGAGGTCAAATCTGCCATATGCGGGTGCTTTAGTTCCAAGTCGCCTGGACCAGATGGTCTGACCTATTTATTATATCAAATACTTTGAAGTCCATAGTAGTCTCGCAAAAGGATGCAATGCCTCGTTTGTTGTACTTATTCCAAAAAAAGCGGACCCTTTGGATAAAGAAGACTATCGCCGTGTCGGCTTAATAGGGTGTATGTACAAGGTGCTTTCTAAGTTACTTACTTTGTGTTTAAGCCTAGTTATTCACAAACTGATAAGCCCAAACCAAATGGCTTTTATGGCTGGACGACAAATATTGGATGGAAGTTTAATTGCTATTGAAATCGTAAACTTTGTAGACAAAAAGGGGAATAAATATGCTTATCTTTAAAGTGGATTTTGAGAAGGCGTTTGATAGTGTGAATTGGTCTTTTCTCGATATAATGTCCCAAATGAAATTTAGTGCTCAATGGTGTAGATGGATAAAGTATTGTCTCTCTTCGGCGTCGGTTTCCATGCTAATTATGGGTTCTCCCTTGAAAGAATTTAAAAATGGAACGGGGTTTAAGGCAAGGAGATCCGCTTTCTCCTTTTTTATTTCTTATCGTAGCAGAGGCATTACAAGTAATAGTTGTTATGGCTTGTAATAAAGGAATTTATCGAGTTCTATTCCATGCTGAAGACGACGCCAACATTTCTCTTCTTGAGCATACATATGATGCTCATTTTTTGGTGAATGGTCAAAGTCAAACTCTAAAATTTTGGTTAGCATTTTAGACTGCTTTCATGACGTTTTAGGTGTTAAAATAAATTTAGAAAAGAGTCTTCTCTTTGGTAGCGGCGTTCCTTCAAGAGACGTGGCTAACATTGCAGGAATAGTTAATTCTTCCCATGATTCCCTCCCTTTCACCTACTTTGGGCTTCCAGTTGAAAAAAGCATGAAAAATGTGAAGCTTGGAATGACGTGGTCAATAGGTTCTCTAGAATGCTTGCATCTTGGAAATGAATCTTATATCATTTTGTGGTAGACTTACCATAGCTAAATCTGTATTCGGAAGTCTTTCTTTATATTATATGTCAATTTTTAGAGTACGTGCATCGGTTATCTCAAAGGTTTAATCTATTAGAAGGCGTTTCTGTGACAAATGATATATTTTCAAACTTTATTTTAATAATAAATAATAATTTATTATTACTAAACTGAACATAACTAAGCATAACTGAACATTTTTTTAGCATAACTGAGCATTTCGGAAAGCTATCCCGCATACTGTAGCCTACAGTAACCACTGAAACTGTCTAGTTTTGTCACTAAACGTGAAATATTCCTTTCATGGTATTTACTGACAAGTTACGTATGAAACCGAGAAGCTTTCTCGCAATTACTAAAAAACGACCCCACACGCGTACCAACACTACACTAGATATCGTTTAAGTCAAGTAACATTTATGAGTAAATAATAATATTTTATTATTATTTTGATAAAAACGTCAATAAAAACTTTATTTTGCGAGTACGTGTCCAAAAACGTCAAACCGGGAATTAACGAGAGCATTTTTAACTAAACCCGACACACAATACATCATTAACTTTAAAAACCCAGTTCCCCCTCTCCCTTACATGGTTTGCCGTCTAAATGGCTAAGGAACAAAAGTGATCTCATCCAGTTTGGCTTATTAAGTGACATAATACATTTGTTTGTTACTTAATTCGTTTCACACACATGAACACACACATAAACTCCCATCTAAAACTTACCATCTTGTTTCCTCTCAACTAAAACACACGACACACAATAAGATCCACAAAAATTATTTGAAGTTCAAGTTAATCGGGGTGTACTTTCAAGTGTTTTGGGTCTTTCTTGGTCTTGCTTGCTCACGTTAAACACACACTCTTTGTAAGGATTTTCAAAACTTGATTTACCTTGTACTTTCCATGTTTTTATGGTGTTTAATTATGTTACCAAGCGCTTATTGTGTATGTTTTGTTAATTTGAAAAAGCTAAGGTTTGACACATTTTTGTATATGCGTCGACTTACATACACATACATGTTAATTATGTCATTTATTGCTTGTGTGTTAAATCTTGCTTCATGTTATACTAGTTTGATGATACAAATGAGATTAAAGCTTATTGCGCGAATTTTAGCAAAATAAATGCCTATTTGGAAATATATGCAAATCGACTTACATTTTAAAAAAACAAAAATTGAGGTTTTGAAAAACATAAAGTTTTAACTCTAGTGGGGAATTTGTGTAATTTTTAGCTTATTGCTTATTTTCGCGGCTTATCGTATCGAGTTATAGCTTATTTGATTTTTGGATTTGGGATTTGAGTTTTGGTTGTATCGACCTAAATTGGGCCGAGCCCAATTAATTTCGGTTTATGATAACAGGGTTCGGGGTCGAAAAAACCTCCTTTTCTACGAGCAAGCTTTTCAACCCTCTAGGTAGTGAACCTAATGTCGTTGTAGAAGTGTAGTATGGGGTAAGCCCGGGATTGATATGGATTCTTTGGGAATAGGAATCTTTAGAAAGAGATATATGACGAAAAGGTGGGGTTGAGGAAGATTCTTTTTAGTATTTTTTATTGGTTTTTTAGAAAGCAAATGTAAATATCTCGGGGTATATGATTGGGGGGGTGGTACTTCTACCGATTTTACTACTTCTACTAATTATCTAATTATCTAATTAACTACGAATAGATTATGCTAATTGAGGTGTGCTCATATGATGATTAAAGATGTGTTCACTTAGATACTATTACTCCCTAGTTATCTTTTATTGGTCGGTTGAATTGTCACTTCCTTTATTTTAATTGGTGCGTTGTATTCCGGTTAGTCGTAGGGTGGTGCCTAATTCCCTAGTTTTATGAATTGCAACTCTCCTTTAGAATACCCGGGATCGGCAAGTTCAATAACATCTCCCCCGAATACACTACTATCCTAAAGCTACAATTCAATAATAAACACAACGAATGGCCTAATGTGTACTCAAAGGCTTTTTGTTATTTAGGATGTTCAAGCTCGCAACAATGAAAGAAGAAGCCAGTTTTCCTTACTTTAGCGTCTACCAATTAAGACAAGAGACAACCAAACAAATAATTAATAACTAGGTTTCATAGATCTAAGCAAACACAAATATAATTTAGGTAGACATGTTAAACAAGCAAGCATACACACAATCAATTGAACATGAGGTAGACATAATGATAAATTGGATAAACAAACTTATCTTGTGATGTAAAATAGGGTATGGGACCCTAGAATCTTTTGTCCAAATCGGACTACAACTGAGTTAGGGTTTGCTCTCCAAAATTCTACCTCTTAAAATACAGAAAAATCGAATTCTATATATAGATTTATAATCGCGACGACGTCACCTTTTGCTAGTGGCCGTAGGTCAGTCCGCATTAGGGTTTCGTTTGGGCCAATGTCGTCGTGGGACGGCGTCGGTTGAGAGATGTGCGCCGTCGGTCTTTAGTGTGACGCGTCGTGCGAATCTTGGATCTTGAGCATCGGTCATGATTTTGTGAGTGGCGCCTTCAAAGTTTGGAAGCTTGACGGCCCGGACCGAAAATTCGTGGCCCAGCGTCTAGTTTTGATCAAGTCTTCTATAGAAGGGCGATTCGCCGCTTTGGTTGGGGCCGAGTCGGTCTTTGAGTGCCTTTGATCTTGACTTTGCCATTTTCTTCATGTTTTCGCTCCTTTTCGTCCAAATGTGCTTCATTCGAGCATTTTGCTTATAAAAGACCTAAAATGTGAAAAATGAACGATTTTAAGTAGTAACGGATATAAAATGTGTCGATTTAGGGCTTAAATGACCCCCTAAAAACGTATGTTTTAAATCCTTATCAAATATCCCTACATATGGAATTTGCTTGTCCTCAAGCAAATGTGCTTTTGGCCAATCAATTTATAAGTTAGGGGGCATGAAGCATTGATTTAAGATAGTCTACAACAAGTAAAAGTGCCACAATAGTCATAACAAGCACGGAAATTATACACTAGCACATCACAATTGGAGTTTTGATTCTCTCATCTCTCGGGTTTATATAATATATAATATGAATGGAAATGGAAGATAAACACTCATTACCTGGCATAGTACATAGATTACCATAAGCTTGAGAATAGATCCACCGCTTTGGCGTAAGCACCTAGGAATAACTATCTAAGAGGTCTCTACAAGGGTTGTAACGTTAGGCTTAGGGTAGGAAAGTAAAGGGTTTTGTTGGATAGGGGATATTTAGTGGTGGCAAGTCAAAAATCTTATGTTACAAGCATCTAAAGCGTGGTGTTGCTAAGCCAAGACTCGACTCACTAACACAAGATAACGTGAAACAAAACATAAACACAAACTTAAAAACATAAACCTAAATATAGATGTAGGATGGTAACCCGTATGTTTTTCTTATTTTTATTTATTTATTTTTCTTAACAACTCTTTTTCTCTATTTTTTTTTCTTTTTTTCCCCATACCTTTTTACTCTACCATCCTCTACGATAACATCAAAATATAAGGGATTTATAGGAACATCCCTACATTTGAGTTTTTATTTAACTAACACTAATTGACCCGATTCGAAAAGATCAAAACACTTGGAGTATTTAATTACGTAGACAAAGGAAATTTGAATTTATCGTTCTTTCCCGTTACTTCATAAAATATTACTTTTACCCATGAGTCCTGATCGTCCCAAAACTGTAAACAAAAGATATGACTCGACTTAGCAACCATGCAAGTAACTAGATAATTGAACTAAGGGTTTAGTAGTGATAACAATAATGCACTAAAAATGAGTGCATACAAGGTAGGCTAAGGCGATTTGGGTGTACATTTGGGGGTGGATTGTAAAAAATACTCTTCATTGATATTCCGTACACCGAAACATCACGAGAACCGCGAAAAGGATAGGATCTGAGGGGTTAACTAGGGGTATCGTGTACTAAAGATGAGTACATCGCAAGGGTGTGGGGTAATTACTCAACCGATGTGAAAGATGTAATCATAATACAGGTTTTAAACAAGGGTTATCCTAATGCCTCTTATCATTTAGTTACTCCTAACTAAACAAGTGTAGTCTCACTAGCGATCTCAGAATGCATCATAAAACAAGTTCTAGAATCTATTATACTACCGGTACACTCACTAAGCATTAAAGATGAATGCTTTTATTCCTAAAGATCTAGGGGCGAACCTCACATTTTTGGGGTAGAATTTGAGTGGTATACGATTTTTGTGCTAGTCATATAACTCCTATCCATGAGACACTTTATTAAGACTAAAGTTTAGCTCGTAAATTTCATAAAAAAATTTAAATTTGGTGCTAAAATTTCCCTCACAAATATTTCTTATGGTTTATTACACAAATTACCAAGGACAAGACAAATAATCAAGTGAGTGAATAGTTTATAAGTTCCCGTATTATTCTCCCTCCTTACACATAAACTGAACATTGTCTCCAATGTTTCCCGAAAGTATCAAAGTTATGATAAAGGAAGGTAAGTAAGAGAAAGAAACTAATACTTCCTTGATTAGCTCGGTAGGATATGTGTGAAGTTGCGGTTAAATCCCCCTCCAAGAAGAATGCATAAGTAATAAGCTTCATCCAATGTGTGTTTCTTCTTCTTGTCCAATATAACCTGCATACTTATAAGAAAACAAAAAAAACTTTCGCGTAAAATCGGCGGTAAAACTATATACGACACACAACTACACTAGAAAGCAAGTAAGATATAATGCTTGTGGAATGGATGTTTGCAATTTTTATGAAAAATTAAGAATTAGGAATTTCCAAAAATTATAAATTACCGAAAACAAACCGATATTTTGTTTCTAAATTTCACGATGTTGTCGGTGTTAATCTGACGCCAGTCGGTTGTCTGACAAAAGCTGGTTCTGCTGCGTTTTTGGAAAAATTACCTCATTAAAACCTGGAAAATTTTCTGCAAAACATCTATTATGACTCGATACAAGCATTTGACTCTAACAAACACACAAATACATCAATTTCAATTATTGTTATTCTCATGTTCATGTTCTTAAAAACTTATATGATCTTTCCTACACTTATCTTTTTGTAAAATACATTTATATGCAATTAAGACGAGTTTAAAGACAAAATAAAATATTTTCACAAAATCTAACATGAGAATAAACAATAATGAAAAAGATATATAAACAAGCAACCAAAGGTTGATACCATGGTGTGGGGCTTGTTGAACAAGATCTTTAAAACGAGTCCAAGAGTTAAAGATAGATTCTCCATCTTTTTGACGGAAGTGAAGGATTTCGCTCCTAATGGTCACAGTCCTTCCAGGAGGAAAGAAATTTTTGGTGAACTTGGAAGTGAGTTGTTCCCAAGTGAAGATAGACCTTGGACACAGCTTTTCGAGCCATTCCTTGGCCTTTCCTTGAAGAAAGAATGGAAAAAACCGGAGTCTAGATGTCTCTTGAGAGGCTCCGTCAGCATATATAGTATCCACAATCTTCAAGAATTGTTTGATGTGATGAATTGGGTTCTCGATACGAGATCCGTGAAATTGACATGCATTCTGGATAAGCCAAATGTCGGTAGCATGCAACATCTCACCGATTTGTTCGGAAGGATAAACGATGGCGCCAGGAAATCCAGATAAAGTAGGAGAAGAATAATCTTTGAGGATTTTGGCTTTAGGTTCGTTGATGTGTTCATTGACAGGAGTGGCGGGAACTTCCTAATTATGTAGGCTCAGATTATCGTTGATGAAAGCTTCATGAGGATTAGGGGAATGTGTGGGTTCTTCATCAGTCATGGCTTCATCAAAATCGATGGTGGTGCCTTGTGGTTCTAACTCACTGAGGGCTCTTTTTCGTCTTTACAATTCTCTATCGGGTTCGGCAAAGGGATCAAGGAGGGTTTTAGTGGAACTACGGTTCCTAAGTTGTCGAAGGGTGTTGGTGGGAGGAAATGGTGGATCGTTGTTAAGTGGGTTTGTGGAAAACTAGAAGAGGGGGTTGAATAGTTTTGCCGATTTTAAGTTAGTTTCAAAAACTTTAAATTCGATGTTATGTGAAATCGTATGGATGAATAGAAAGTATAGATCAATAAGTAATGTAAGTAAAGTAATCAAGTAAAGTAAAGGATAGAAATGACACAACCGATTTATAGTGGTTCGGCTATAAGGACACCTTCCTTTCCCTTACCACTCCCCGAGTCATATACTCGAGAGTTCAAGCACTATGTCAACAAACTCCTTCAACTTGGCGGAGAAGCTTTCCTGGCGTCGCTTACACTTTTTCTGGTACAAAGCTAAATACCGAGTCCTTAACATGGAGGACCAAACCAACACAACTATAACACAACAACTATGTGAAATATAAGATACAAGATCTAGCTACTGAATCTTGTGGAGGAAAAAATCAATCAAGGACCCCTTGCTTGGATGACTTGTAGTATCTCGTGATCTCGCATTTGGAAGGACCTATATGAGAATCACAACAAAAGAAAGAAGAACTACTAGAAAGATCAAGAGATTTGAGATTAGAGGATATAGAGAATATATGAGAGAATTTTGTAAAAAGAGGGGTGAGGTACAATGAAGAAATGACTCACTATTTATAGGCAAAAAATCACTACTGTTGCACGGATCCTACGGATCCCTTGCTTGAGGGATACGTCCAATGTATTTCTGAGGATCCGTAGGACGCTCCTCCTAAATGGGTTATGGGTCATGGATCATGGGTCATGGGTCATGGATATAAGCCTTGAGTGGCCTCCAAGGTGCAATGTATCAGACATTGGGTCATGGGTGTGGGTATGATCCATGGGTTATGATTTTTACCCATCCTAATAAACTATTACACAAAATGAATTATTACAACAATTAATGTGAAATGATTATATATGTAATGCTTTACAAAAATAACATTTATCCTTATAATTTTACTTATGATAACTTTATATTTGTTATCAATAAAACACAAAGAGATCGCTAAATATGAATAAACGTTTTTACGGTTTATTTGTATTATCAATCTCCCCCTTTTTGTTGATGACAAAATGTGAAGATCGTTGTAAGCTCTTAGACTAGGTCTAATATTATATCTAGGAACACATAATAATGAAAGCGGAATATTCAAACATAGAATCAACATTATTATGAACAAGGTTTTTCATTATGATAAACTATAACTAACTAACTATAATAAAGATCAAATACTTGATCTAACACTAACTAACTAAACCCTAGACGTTTTCCCTACGCCTAGGTTCCCACATACACACACCTTTTAGGTTTACATCTTGTACGTACAATTAAACTAATGACCCTATGTCTCTTTATATACTAGAGACATCTAGGGTTTACAAGAGGAATCATAATATAATTAGGAAACTAAATATTCTTTTAAGCATATCTTCTAGAATCTTCCAAATCCTCCATCTTTTTGTAGTTTCCCTTCTTGTCACTATAAGTCCTTCATGTTTCATTCTTCTTGTTTTGTATCATCAAATCTATAATAGACCCAACAATCTTCCCCTATTTTATGATGACAAAACAAATACGATTCTTGTACGAACTTCCCTAGACAAAGTAGCAGAAGTTGAGATAATTAAATCTCACCATGAATGAAACATTCTTGTCTTCCCCTTAATCCATGCAATGCCACTCAAACATCTCTTCCCCTTTTTGTTATTATCCAAATAGGGAACGTATGCAAATAATGATCTTGACCACCATGAACCAATATCATACTTCCAATCTAAGACTTTCAATGCTTCAAATCACCCACCATTACGCACCATAGTTAAAATGGATTTAAAACAATAGAAAACTTCAACTAGCAGTAGTAATAATGATCAACAATAGTAAAAATCAAACACTTCCCCTTGAGTGATGCATGTATATCAATGATTCTTCAAAATCTGTAGGCTTTATGTAATGATTACTTGTGAAGAAAACCAAATATAACGAATTTGAAAAAGAAGTAGAATTTCCCAAATTGTGTCTTAAATCTTGTACAATCCACGGAACTCCATACTTATACGAATCACCAAATATAAGTAGACCGCAACCCCTTGACAAGAATCCTCAACTAGTATGAGACACTGAGCACTACAACGTAACTCCTTTAAGTGATAGCCAATGTGTGCATAGAGCATCATAAGAAAATCACACATTGCTAGATTCATCAAGCTATATGATAAGAACATAAACCTGTGAAACTCAACTACAACATCAAATAAATGATATTCAACATTCTTCGTAATCAATTAATCCATCAAATACGAGCCTTTTTGAATCCTTTTAAGAACAAATAACCAAAAACCAAACTCCTTGTGTGTGACCACCAATCTCACCTGTGTGTGATATCCAAAAACCATAACAATATGCTCGACTTCCCCTTAATTCCAAATCAGTCCTATTAGCAACACTTTTTTTGTCTAAAGCTATTAAGCTAATCCGTGTCACTATCATGATTACTCCTTCCTCGGATCGATTAGCGACACAAATTACGTTGCTAAAGCGTCATAAATCAAAGCGTGCTTTGCGTCCAAGCGGTTCTTCGGCCTAACAGATCGATACTTAACAAAAGCGTGCGCAGCAAAGGCCGATGCTTAACGAATATGAACAACGATGCGTTGAATGTTGAGCGAGACTTTCATTAATCTAAAGCGGTACTTTCGAGTTGAAGCGATGCCAAAAAATTCAACAGTACTTTCGTAACAATATTACGGAGGGACTTTGTACTGATGAGAAATCGTGGCATCATAATAAATCTTGTATTTAGCCAACGAGTGGGGACCAGCAAATAGCTACATCATAATAAACCCATCACGTGATCTAGTAAGTGCCGATCAATCAAAAACCATACAACTGATCTGCTGTTCCTTCGACCAATCAATCAATGTGAAGTAGCAGCAAATAAAAACTCGTGTGGACCAATCACAAAGCACGTCCACCATAACAATCATACATTACACCACACCGAATCTCATCTTGAAATACAAACCATGTAAAGTCCCACGTGAAGAACCAGTACCAATCAACATCAATCGTGTACTTCTCTCCACACCTTTACTTCACTACACCCTCTAATCTTTGCCGTCTAATCTCCACTTAATCAATACCAACGGTCCATCAAATTATATTCACGTGACACTAGCAATTCATTATCGTTATAATTTACCTCAAGTGTGAACCAATCGAACATAAATATCATGTGTGGTCCATTAGTATAACGACAAAACAATAGTACTAACCAATACTTGCTCATCAGTCTGTTTACAAAACAATATCATGTCTCTTTCCTTGTAACGTCATACATAAACTCGTGGACCCTATCAGTAGTGATTAGTCCCACGTGATCCTCCTTTAAAATCAATACACGCAACCTTTTGGACCAATTAAAAAATCTTCTTTGTGTGAGTAATACATGTACCAATCGTTAATTAATGCATGACGAGGTTACCATGTTTATTTGTTGCCACGAGAAAGATCGATATCCTAAAAATAACGATTAACGAATAACTTAAAAAAACCAAATCGTTTCTTCAAATGAGCACAGCGGCTGCTTCACGTCGACAATTTAAAACCTTGTGAATCCCGGATATCACGAGCCCGGAGCTCGATACCAATTGTGAAGATCGTTGTAAGCTCTTAGACTAGGTCTAATATTATATCTAGGAACACATAATAATGAAAGCGGAATATTCAAACATAGAATCAACATTATTATGAACAAGGTTTTTCATTATGATAAACTAACTAACTAACTATAATAAAGATCAAAGACTTGATCTAACACTAACTAACTAAACCACAGGCGTTTCCCTACGCCTAGGTTCCCACACACACATACCTTTTAGGTTTACATCTTGTACGTACAATTAAACTAATGACCCTATGTCTCTTTATATACTAGAGACATCTAGGGTTTACAAGAGGAATCATAATATAATTAGGAAACTAAATATTCTTTTAAGCATATCTTCTAGAATCTTCCAAATCCTCCATCTTTTTGTAGTTTCCCTTCTTGTCACTTTAAGTCCTTCATGTTTCATTCTTCTTTTTTTGTATCATCAAATCTATAATAGACCCAACACAAAACATAAAGTTAAGATGAGTAAAACTTAAGATTAGATATATGTTTTGAAAACATATGCAAGTTTTACTTATTCTCCCCTTTTTGTCGAAACAAAAAGTGATCCTAACGAAGAAATAAAATGTGGAGAAAAATATTCCACGAAGCACTAACTCCCCCTTGACGGTAGCTCCCCTTAGAACGGGGCGTCAAGTGAGAAAATATAGAAACCTACAAAGAAAACATTAGTAATAACATATAATAAGCTCTTGTATGGGACGAAAAACAAGATGGAGAGCCAAGGTACGTAAACAAAACCTCGTAATAAAAAGACAAAGTGTAGTGGTATATAGGCCACATACAAATATGTAAAAATAAGAACAAGGTTTGTTCTTTAAACTGACTTAAAAGAGAAAAAATGGAGAAAATAATAATATCATTCATTCCATGCTTGCATAGGGTTAATTATGGAAGTTTTGGTGAGTGATGGTGTTGATGCGATCAAGGATGTGGTTAAGTATGAGTCGCATCTCGTCCCTAATTTCCATTGCAAGTTCCCTAGTGGATTGGCAATATTCACAATGTAAATGATGTGGGTATTGTGTGTGGATGATTTCCGGGTTAGTTTGATTTGTGGAAGGCGGAATATGTGGTGGAAAAGATGAAAAATATGGATCAAAGTCCATTATGTTGGTAAGTGGTGGAATATATGAACCTAGATGTTGTTGTAAGATAACGGGAGCTAAAGGTGGTGAAGTTGCAAGATCTTTAAAAAGTGTGTTTGGAGATGTTGGTGGTGTTAAAAAAAATATTTCTTTTGGGTTGGAGGTTTGTGGACTAGACACGGGTAGTTGGGTTGTTTTCTTGGTTTGAAGAAGTTCTATTAAGGTGATCTTAGGTGAAGACTTGATAGGTGATGGTGGTGATGTAATTGTTGGAGATGATGGAGGTGCTACTATGGAATCATGTGGTGGTGAATGAGTAGTTGGTGATGAACTTCTTGACAATGGTTTGGCTAAAAAAACAAGGCCGGATGCTAATCCGTGCGGTTTTTCTAGATTTGGGTGGCGGTACTACGGAAGGTGGTAGGATAAAGTTTTAGATTTCTTGAAAAGGATTGTTTGCACTAGGTAATTCATCAATGTTGGATGATCTTTTGGATGACATGATGATGATTGTGAGATTGAGAGTGATGGATATGCAAGCATTTTGAGAACCTTATTATAGAGAAAATAGTGCATTGAAATGAATGCTTGACCCAAAAATGTGGACTAAAATCTAATGATTAGATATGAATTTAAGGCATGTGATCATGAGAACACAAGCATTAAGTAACATACTCATTAGTGAAAAAGGTAAAATGATGAAAATATGAAAGTTTATAGCCAAAGTGAAAAAAATAGAAGAGAATTTCGCTTTCTGTCACACGGTTCCCACAGATCCTTCCTTTGAGGGAACCGTCCAGCGTTAATGCTAGGATCCGTGGTGTTGGTGACTCAGGCAGCTTAAATTTTTCCTTTTGAAAACATTTGTGCCTAGTGTGTGCCTATATGCAAACCATTTGGAGTTGCGGTTATCTCGACTCCTAAAAAGGAAAGGAAAATAAACTAGAAGTGAAAAAGCATATTATTATGTGAGATAACCCGAGTGCTCCTAAATTCATTGTTGCTTAAATGAATATACCCGAAAACACATATTAGTTATGTGTTCCCTTTAGCATTCAAAAGACATGAGATGCAATGAAAACGGGTTTTTACTTTGTATTAATAATGAAAATGGTTTGTCCTAGACGTGAGAAATAGCTTTTAGGAAAATGATACGGGAAGAAGTATCTTTTAGAAAGCATTTCGAAAAAGTTTCTTGTTTAAAGAAAAAATTATCTTTTAGTTAAGAAAAATAGATATGAAATTACATGTTGTAAATAAAATTTACCTTGGGTTTTGAAAATTCCCGTATTGTTTGTGAGTTGTGTGTGAAATAGAGATCCTAGACTCAGAGACGAAGAAGGTCAATGTTTACATACCTTGTAGGATTGAGAAGTAAATTACGACGATTGTTCCTTGAGACCAAGACAAAGACGAAGCAAGTTGAATTGTTCCCGCTTCAACGGTTTGGTGAGGACGTCGGCTATGTTATCTTCGGATGCTACCTTCTCAATAGAAATGTTCCCCTTTTAAACATTGTCTCTTAAGAAGTGATGACGGATCTCTATATGCTTGGTGCGGGAGTACAACACCGGATTCTTGCTTAAGTCAATAGCACCTTTGTTGTCGCATAGAAGGGCTATATCACTTAGATGGATGTCGTAGTCAACTAACGCTTGTTTCATCCATAGTGCTTATTGGCATGCTTCTTGCGTGGGGAGACATATTCGGTTTCGGTTGTTGAAATGGCCAATGCCGTTTGCTTCTTCGAGAACCAAGATGTTAAACAACATCCTATAAAAGTACACACACCACTTGTACTTTTTCGGTCAACATAATCACCCGCATGGTTAGAATCCGCATATACAATTGTTTCTACCCCCGTTCCCTTAGGATACCATAATCCTAATTGAGTAGTACCCTTAATATATCTAAATATTCTTTTGACGGCTTCTAAGTGTGAGATTTTAGGGTCTTCTTGAAACCAAGCACATAAACAAACACTAAACATTATATCCAGCCGACTAGCCGTAAGATAGAGTAGACTACCAATCATACCCCGATATTTGGTATTATCAACGGATTCACCGCCTTCATCTTTTGTAAGTTTAGTATCGGATGACATAGGAGTTCTTATAGGTTTTGACTCTTCTAAACCAAATTTCTTAAGCATTTCTTTTATGTATTTAGATTGATTAAAGAAGATACCATCTTCTAGTTGCTTAATTGTAGACCAAGAAAGAAGCTAAGTTCTCCCATCATACTCATCTCGAACTCATCATGCATGATCTTTGAGAAATCATCACAAATGTCTTGACAATTCGATCCGAATATAATATCGTTAACATATATTTTAACAATAATTATATTTGATTCCTTTTTCTTGGTGAAAAGTGTATTATCAACTAACCCCATGGTGTAGTTGTTTTTTATTAAGAATGATTTGAGTCTATCATATCAAGCTTTTGGGGCTTGTTTATGACCGTAAAGAGCTTTCTTTATTTTGAACACGTAGTTAGGTTTTTCGAAATCGATAAAGCCCGGAGGTTGAGCTACATAGACTTCTTCATTAATAAAGCCGTTTAGAAAAGCACTTTTAAAATCCATTTGAAAAAGCTTAAGATCATTAGCACAAGCATAAGCAAGAAGTATTCTTATCGACTCTAATCTAGCCACGGAAGCATAGGTCTCATCAAAGTATATGCCTTCTTGTTGATTATACCCTTGGGCAACGAGTCTAGCTTTGTTTCTAGACACTACACCATTTGCATCTAATTTGTTTTTATATACCTATTTGGTTCCTATTATGGTTTGATTATTAGGTGGAGGGACAAGTGTACAAACATCGTTAGAAATAAATTGATTTAACTCTTCTTGCATAGCCATTACCTAACTTTCATCTTTTATGGCTTCTTGTGTATTCTTAGGTTCTATGGTTGAGACAAAACAAAATAAACTACTTTGGTTTTAAACTTGAGATCTTAAGGTTCTTTCATTTAAATTTCCTATGACCTTATCTACGGGCTGATCTTTAGACTCTTTGATATTGATGATTTCTTTGTTTAATAATTCATCTTCTTTGTTTATATTTTTCTTGATTTATATGGCTTCACTTTCGATTATCTCGTCATCGACCAGAGGTTGGGTAGGTTTAGGTGGACTTTCATCAAATTTTACGTTTAATGACTCTTCAACCTTCATTTTTTCTTTATTTAATATAACATAAGCTTTACTATTAGGAGAGTAACCTAAGAAGATACCTTCGGTTGATTTAGGATCAAATTTAGTAAGGTAATCTTTAGTGTTAAGTAGAAAACATTTGCTACCAAAGACTCTAAAACATTCTAACGTAGGCTTTTGCCTCGAAGTAACTTCATTATGGAGTTTACCTAAGAATGGTCTAATTAAGACTCGGTTAAGTATGTAGGTTGATGTATCAACGGCATTGCACCAAAATTTTTGAGGAATAAATTGCTCATTAATCATGGTGCAACTCATCTCTTGAAGGGTTCTATTTTTCCTTTCAACTACCCTATTTGATTCTTGAGCGGTGAGAAGTTGTGAGTAATACCATTAGCATCACAAAAGGCTCCAAATTGCACTTCATTATCAAATTCCCTACCATGATCCGTTATAATAGACACTATAGGACTTCCTAGTTGTCTTTGGATTTTCTTACTTAATATTTCAAAGTAATCTAATGTTTCAGTTTTATTCTTTAAAAATTTCATCCAGGTGTACCTAGAATAATCATCCACAATAACCAAAGTATAGAAGTTACCTCCGTAACTTTGAATAGCGGATGGACCAAATAAATCCATGTGAAGTAGTTCTAGACACTTAGTAGTAGAGACCATATTTTTAGCCTTATGGCTAGCGTGGACTTGTTTTCCTACGTTACAAGCGTCACAAAAGTGATGTTCGTATTTTAATTTTGGTAGATCTCTTACTAGTTCTTTAGATGATAGCGATTGAAGAAGTCGCATATTGGCGTGACCCAATCTTCGATGCCATAGGGTCGAAGTATCATCCATAGAAGTAAGACAAAGTTTGTCTTTAGGTTTATTACCAATTTTAATGACATAGACTCCGTGTTTTCTAATGCCTCTTCCTATGGTTATACCATTTTTCAATATTTTACTTCCGGTTTCACTAAAAAGTACGCTACACTTTTTATCACATATTTGTCCTATACTAATAAGATTGAAGTTTAGGTTTTCTACGTGACATACCTCGTTAATGGTTAAGGATTTGTTAGAGATTGTACCTTTACCGATGATTTTACTCTTGCTATTACCAAATACCACATTTCCTCCATTGTAGGATTCATATGTGAAAAACAAGTCTTTGTTACCGGTCATTTGCCTTGTGTACCCGCTATCCTTGATCCAATCATCCGGATGTAGGTCGACCTTTAAGCACACCTAAGAAAACAATTAACTCAAAAGTTTGGTCCCCATTTGTTCATGGGTCCATTCGTGTTATACATTTCATTCATGTTAGGCATATATGGAAAAGGTGAGAATGCATTCCAATGTGTAAAGTTTTGAAATGGAAAGCCGTTTTGCACATTAGAATTCCATCCCATTTGATGGTGGTTACTTCTCGGATAAACATTATTAGGTCTCCTTATAAATGTGTTTGGTTTTGAAAATGACAGACCTTTGTTTCTCATAAAACTTTGATTTTGTTTTAATGGAGGTGGTTGTCTAACAGTAACGTGGGTTGGTTTCTTCATATTAACAATGACAAAGTCGGTTCTAGATGAAGTGGCTATGTTATTCCTACTGTTTACTGGTACATACCCACGGATCCCGGGTTTTACACTAGGCGGTTCCCTTTTTGAGGGATCCGTGGGATCCGTGACTGACTGATAACATGTTTTCAATTGCCTTAGCAATTGTGTTTCTTTAATCTCGCTAGTTGATGCATCAAGTTTCTGTACACCTAGACCTTTTTGATTTTTTCCTATTTTTACACCATCTAGTATTATATCTAGAGTATTAGTACTCATTCTAGTAATCTTGGAATCAAGATTATCAACTAACGTTTGAAGTTGAACGCAAAGTTCACATTCACCACTTGCTATCTTCCCTTTTTCTAAACATTTTAATTTGTTTTTCAAAATCTTATTTTTGTTAATTACTTTTAGACTAATTTTGCAAAGTTTATCATATTCATGATGCAATGATTCATCATCTAATGATGAGCTACTATAATAGAGAGATTCGGGACATACCTCGTTTGCGTCATTTTCCATGAGACAAATTTCTTCATTCTCCTCCTCGCTCATTCCCAACGAACCATTTACGAACGCCTTTTGTTCGTCATGTTTGGGACATTCACTAATGAAGTGATTAGGGTCCCCACATTTAAAACATGCGCATTCGTCCCTTTCTTTCTTGTCTTCTTTGCCATTCCGAAACCCTTTCTTGTCGTCATATGGTTGCTTGACATATCTTCCCTTTCTTCTAAAGAACTTCTTGAAATCCCTTACCGCCATAGCATATTCTTCTTCATCACTATCCGAGGAAGAGTTTTCTTCATCGCTTGAGACCTTTTTGGCTTTTAAGGCAAGAGATTTGTGCTTCTCTTTCTTTTCTTTTGAAGATTCGGAATCTTTAGCGAGGACAAGCTAATAGACTTTTAGATTGCCTATGAGTTTGTTGAGGGTGAGGATTGACAAGTCTTTTGATTCTTCGATGGCCGCCACCTTTGATCTCCACTTGGATGGAAGTGCCCTTAGATATCTCCTAACATGATTACGACTAGATAAAGACTCATCAAGTGCTTGTAATGATGTAATTATAGTATTAAAATTAGCAAAAGAATTATCTATAGTATCCTCATCCGATATTAAAAATTGTTCATATTGTTGAACAAACAAATCTATTTTATTCTTTTTAACTTGTTGATTTCCTTGATGAGTTACAACTAAATAATTCCAAATTTCTTTAGAGGTTTTAAGCATATAAATTCGTTCGAATTCCTTTTTGGGTAAAGCATTGCATAAAATCATTTTAGCTTCACCTCTTTTGGAAAGCTTTTTCTTTTGATCATCAGAAAGTTGATCAAGAGGTGTGTTTACTAAATTTCCGGTTTTATTATCTTTTGACATACGTTTTGAATCTATATCTTTTGATGTACCAAAGATCAATATCTTTTGACTTCACATACGTTTTGAATCTATTTTTCCAATAAATAAAACCATTAGTTTCAAGTAGTGGGGGTCGTTGCATAGATTGCCCATCTTTATAATTTTCAGAACCCATTGTGATCGAAAAGTTTTTAAAATACTATTTACTTTAAAACTTTTGTAAACCTAGCTCTTGATGCCAATTGTGGAAAACTAGAAGGGGGGGGGGGTTGAATAGTTTTGTCGATTTTAAGTTAGTTTCAAAAACTTTAGATTCGATGTTATGTGAAATCGTATGGATGAATAGAAAGTATAGATCAATAAGTAACGTAAGTAAAGAAAGCAAGTAAAGTAAAGGATAGAAATGACACAACCAATTTATAGTGGTTTGGCTACAAGGACACCTTCCTTGCCCTACTCCACTCCCCGAGTCACCTACTCGAGTTCAAGCACTATGTCAACAAACTCCTTCAACTTGGCGGAGAAGCCTTCACAACGTCGCTTACACTTTTTCCTGTACAAAGCTAAATACCGAGTCCTTAACACGGAGGACCAAACCAACACAACTATAACACAACAACTATGTGAAATATAAGATACAAGATCTAGCTACTGAATCTTGTGGAGGAACAAATCAATCAAGGATCCCTTGCTTGGATGACTTGTAGTATCTCGTGATCTCGCCTTTGGAAGGACCTATATGAGAATCACAACAAAAGAAAGAAGAACTACTAGAAAGATCAAGAGATCTGAGATTAGAGGATATAGAGAATATATGAAAGAGTTTGTTAGAAGAGGGGTGAGGTACAATGAAGAAATTGCTCACTATTTATAGGCAAAATATCACTACTGTTGCACAGATCCCACAGATCCCTTGCTTGAGGGATCCGTCTAGTGTATTTCTGGGGATATGTAGGACGCTCCTAAAGGGGTCATGGGTCATGGATCATGGGTCATGGGTCATGGATATGAGCCTTGAGTGGCCTCCAAGGTGCAATGTATCTAGACATCGGGTCATGGGTATGGGTATGATCCATGGGTTATGATTTTTACCCATCCTAATAAACTATTACACAAAATGAATTATTACAACAATTAATGTGAAATGATTATATATGTAAATGCTTTACAAAAATAACATTTATCCTTACAATTTTACTTATGATAACTTTATATTTGTTATCAAAAAAACACAAAGAGATCGCTAAATATGAATAAACGTTTTTACGGTTTATTTGTATTAACAGGGTTGTCACCCATGGTGGAAAGTGACAAGGTTACGAATAAAAACACGAAGAATGGGGATAGACTACAAGGAAACTTATGAAAAATAGAAAAAAAGCTCACTTGATTGGAATCAAGCGAGTGGAGCTAAACGAGATAGAAATCTAAATAGCTATTCTATTCCCCGGCAGCGGCGCCAAAAACTTGATAGCAGGGATTGATATCGTTCTCTAGGGAAATATGAATGCTAGAAAGAGATATATGACGAGAAGGTAGGGTTGTGAAAGATTCTTTTTAGTATTTTTTATTGGTTTTTTAGAAAGTAAAGGTAAATATCTCGGGGTATATGATTGGGGGGTGGTACTTCTACCGATTTTACTACTTCTACTAATTATCTAATTATCTAACTAACTACGGATGGATTATGTTAATTGATGTGTGCTCGTATAATGATTAAAGATGTGTTCACTTTGATACTATTACTCTCTAGTTATCTTTTATTGGTCGGTTGAATTGTCACTTCCTTTATCTTAATTGGTGCGTTGTATTCCGGTTAGTCGTAGGGCGGTGCCTAATTTTCAAGTTCTATGAATTGCAACTCTCCTTTAGAATACCCGAAATCGGCAAGTGCAATAGCATCTCCCCCGAATACACTACTATCATAGATCTAAGCAAACACAAGAGTAATTTAGCTGGACATGTTAAACAAGCAAGCATCTGCAATCAATTGAACATGGGGTAGACATAATAATAAATTGGATAAACAAACTTATCTTGTGATGTAAAATAAGGTATGGGACCCTAGAATATTGTCCAAGTCGGACTACAACTGAGCTAGGGTTTGCTCTCCAAAATTCTACCTCTTAAAATACAGAAAAATCGAATTCTATATATAGATTTACAATCGCTGCAGTGTGCCTTTGCTACAAATGCATGCCGTCAGTCGCCATCATTAGGGTTCGTTTGGGCCAAGTCATGGTGGGGCGGCGTCAGTTGAAGATGTGGCGCCGTCGGTCTTTTGTAGCGATGTCGTCGAATCTTGGATCTTACGTTTGGTGTAGATTTTGTGAGTAGCGCCTTCCAAAGTTTAGGCGTGGCCGTCGAGCTTTAGGACGAAATTCCGTTGAGCCGTCAGCGTGCACTTTTGATCAAGTCTTCTATAGAGGGATGGGTGCATACTTTGGTTGGGGCAGTCGGTGTCTGGAGTGCCTTTGATCTTGACTTTGCCATTTTCTTCATGTTTTAAGCTCCTTTTAGTCCAAATATGCTTCATTCGGTCTTTTGCTTCCAAAAGACCTAAAATGTGAAAAGGAACGATTTTAAGCAGTAACGGATATAAAATATGTCGATTTAGGGCTTAAATAACCCCCCTAAAAATATATGTTTTAAATCCTTATCAGCTTATATAGCTTATTTGGCTAAAAATGCTTATTTATTGAACTTATTAGATTATTGAAACATAAACGCGAACTAAAATACTAAACTAAACGACTTATTTGATTTCGGGACTAAAATGAACCAACGGGCTCTTATTGGGCTTCTCGGCCCAATATTGAATTCATATTTGCTTATTTGAGTTTTTGGCATGTTTCCGGCTTATTATGTACAAATTTGCTTATTGGTACGTTAAATATTGATTAAAACCCTTTCAGACTCATTTTAACACTTTGGGCCCCATTCGGCTAACTAATGGACTCCTAGGCCCAATTTGTTATTTTATTAACTTTTTGTTGACTTTCCGCTATTTTGACTAAACATTGACTTTTGAAACGCGATTTATAATTATTTTGTGAAAATGATAGTTTATTTAAAAACGTTACGAAAAGTATATTTGCAAACTTAAAAAATATACGTTTAAACTATATTGTAAACAACGATAACTTGGGAACTTGAATTGAAGTACTTTTGCAATACGTGAGAAAATGGAAAAGTTATAATTACGAATGGGTCATGCTCGATTTTTCTAAAAATCCAACAATTAAATTATTTTTGGTGAAAACCGACTAAAGTGTGGAAAACTAGAATGGGAGGTTGAATAGTTTTACTGATTAAAACTTTATTTTAAACTATTTAGATCGACTTATGTCAACCTAATCAATGTGCGTGTTGGATGATAATAGATAAGCATATAAATAAGTAATGTTAAGATAAAGAGTAAAGGAACACAAAACCAAGATACGAGTATTTATAGTTGTTCGGCTACAAGGACACTTTCCTTGCCCTACTCCACTCCCCGAGTACCTCACTCGAGAGTTAAGTAAGCACTACACAACACAACCTCCTTAATGTGGCGGGAGCCTTCACAGCGTCGCCTACTCTTTATCGGTACTAGGCTAGACACCGAGTTCTTCCATGGTGGAACCACACCTATCACAATGTCACCTACACTTTATCCGGTACAAGGCTAGATACCGAGTTCCATTACAAAGGAGGAACCACTATCCAACACTACACCACTACACGACTACCCCAAAGGAGATACACTCCTTATTACAACATCATCAAGGATATCAATATCCTTTAACCCAAACTATATATCTCGTACATCGATGCACCATATCAAATGTACAACCTTGGCACCTTTCACTAATGCCTATGACACGAACCTTCGGCACCTTTCACTAATGCCTTTGACACGACCCTTCGGTACCCTTCATTAATGCCTTCGACACGAATCTTCGGCACACTTCACTAATGCCTTCAACACAACCCTTTGGCATCTTTCACTAATGCCTTCAACACAACACTTCTATGTAGGGAGAAAAGAACTATTAACAAGAGACACTTCAGTGGTCTTTATGATGACGAAGCTTAGCAACTCATGACCTTGAGATCACGTCGTCAGAGGTGGTGATCTCGCCTTTAAGAGGAACCTAGAGAATCACACCAACATAAAACTTCATAGAATGATCCTTTGGATCAGAGATTAGAGATGTTACAATATTAAGAGAGAGTATGTGTAAAACGGACGATGAGCAAGAGAGAAATGACTCACTATTTATAGAAAAAAATGTATAATGTTCCACGGTTCCCACGGATCCCTCCCCAGAGGGATCCAGCTAGTGCAATCCTAAGGATCCGGCTGCTGGGTCAGCTTAAGTCCGGATTTCAAGTTGCAAACCGGGTTATGGGTTATGAACCATGAGTTATTATGGATACCCAACAAGAAGAAATGTATCTAGACATTGGGTCATGGGTCATGGGTCTTGGGTAATGGATAATACCCAACATGACTTCATGCATGACGTCATGCAATGGGTCATGGGTTATGGATCAAGCTCCATGGGTATGGGTCATGGACTTTGGGTTGTACCCAACAACATTCATTGTACCTTGTAAATGGATCATGGGTCATGGACTTAGGTTTTTACCCATTTCATTACCCATTACAATATATATAAAGTATATATGTACATTTCCATATTATGTAAACACTAGTTGTTCTACATATGCATTTCTATAAGATGTAAATAATATTACTTGTTTAGTGTTTTATATGAAGATGTAAGTGTGTTAGTAAACTATTGGCTCAAACCTTTTACGTATTTTATTTGTTTCATTAAAATGATTTTACGTTTGTTATTGACAAAACATTAGAAGATCGTAAAATATAAATAAACGATTTTATGGCTTATTTGTATTAACAATCCCCCCTTTTTGTTGATGACAAAACATAAGATTATTTTAAGGAAAAACTAAAATTCGTAAAAGTTTGAATTGGAGTTTTTACTCTCTTCTCCCCCTTTTTGTCGAAACAAAAGGAGCGTCGAAAAGAAACTAACACATTGTTTTGAGAAAAACGTGTGAAAATTAATACTATAAAAAATTAGAGAGTAAGAGGAGAGAATGATTCTCGTCTTAGCTCCCCCTTGACGGATGCTTCCCTTCGTAGAGGGCGTCAAGTAATTAGGAAGTCTTAGCGAGTGTGTTGCATGATGTTTGCAAATGGTTTCGTGTTTGACAAAATGCTCCCCATTGACGAGTGCTCCCTTTTGAGGAGGACGTCAAGTAGTAAAAGAAAATCCTAAGTGAGAGTACTGCAAGTGTTTTTGCAATTGCTTTGCTTTGACGAAAGGCTCCCCCTTGTTAAGGGTGTCAAAGTCTTCATGTGTATTTTGAAAATCTACAAAACAAAGGTTAGAAAACAAGTATATGGTACATAATTTCCTGCAAATGAGATTTATATTGGTGATAAAATGAGCTTCTGTTGCACGGTTCCCACGGTTCCTTCCTGTGAGGGATCCGTCTAGGCAAACAGAGGGATCCGTGTACCTACAATCTTATGATAGCAATGTGGATGTGAAATGTGATGTTAACATAAAAACAAGTTATGTATTATGGCACCAAACATAATCTCATACCAATATAGCATACAACATGTAATATCATTCAATAAAACGAGAGAAATGATGTACATAACTCTAAAACTAAGAAATTGATCTAGACACAAAGTATGATTCCTAGCAAGTCTAAGTTATGCCTAAGATGAGAACACCACTTGAATTCCTATGCTTAAGGATGATTAGATTTGTTGACCTCATCGAAACGTTCGAGGAGGTGATAGAACATGAAACGTAGCTCGTCACGTACTTCATGTACTAAGCCTTTAACATGTTGACAATGATAACAATCTTTGTCATGGCTAGGGAATGGTGGTGGTAGGAATGGAGTGGCTTGAGGTGGAAGTTCCACAAACGATGAAGGGATTTGTGGAGGTATGTTTGATGAGGTTGGAGGTGGTTCAACTAAGGATGAAAGTGGTGGAATATGTGTTGAAGATGGTGGTAGAGAAGTATCTACTTCCATGTGATCCGGCTGTTGATTTTGTTGATTCCTCATAATCCAAAATGGACCATTTGAGGGTGATGGAGAAAAGGATACGGGTGCTAGTGTTGTTTCAACACCAAATTTTTGTTGTTGCGCCATTTTCTCAATTGAAGGAAATGTTGGCAATGGTGGTTGATGAGATGGCCTAGAAGGCAAGTCCTCTAAGTTGTAGATGTGTGGTGACGAGAGTAGAGTGGTGAAGGAGATAGCTCTAGGTACTAGAGGTGATGGTTTAGTGAAAATAGGGGTGTTAGGTTTAGCAGGTATAGTAGTGTTTGGCAAGGGTTGTCTTGTGGGAACAATCTTTCTGGGAATTGGTTTGATTGGTTGAGTTGGTTGTGAGGGAATTCTAGTGTTTGAGGCTTTAACGGGTGACGATTCGGTTGAAGAGATTTCGTGAACAACCCGAGCAAGTTTCTTGGGAGGTCCTTTAGTGGATGAGTTAACACTAGGGGCTTTCCTCATGGTGAAATGGTAGAAAAGGAAGGTGTGAAAAGAGAGTTTTAGCTACTGAGAATGAGAGTGTGTGAATGGTAATTTGGATACTCAAACAAGGAGGTTTATAAAGGGAAAGTATTGGCGAGTGAATTAAAGCTTAAGCCACAAAAATCCTTCAAATTGCAATGATTTGCATGCATAAGAGTCAACTACAAAATTGCACTGATCTAGGAAGTTATTAAGACAAGGTGGAGTGTTCAAGTTAACAAAGAGAGCTTGAAATGATTGTTTTAAGTAGGATTATCTTTGTCTGAGCAGCCGGTTCCCACGGATCCCTCAAATGAGGGATCCGTCTATGCTAAACCTAGAGATCCGGCTCTCAGCAGCCAAGGAAAAGAAAGATGATGATTTGTAAGGTCTAGTACCTACATATCTTGAGTGTTTCAGTCTCTTTATGTGTCTTAAATGATATAAACTTAAATGATCAAGTGAAATGAGTGAGGGTAGCTAATGATTGTCTTTTATGGAAAGAAATGGGGTTTTTATGAACACCAATGGGTGATCAAAGATGACACTAAGAATTTGAGAGTGTCAAGTGGAGTCAAATGATCCTAGAAATCAGATGATGATCTAAGGAAAATTTATAAAATTCCTTAAAAATTATAAGAAATGAAAAACTAGTTTTTAGCCAATTTTTAGGATAAGGATGACTAAAATTATTTTGTTAAAATTGAGAGAAATATTAAGCTAAGTGTTTTAAGATGCGAGAAAAAGTGTGTGAACATTGGAGCGGAACAATGGTGAGTTTTGAAGAAGTGATAAATCAGAAGCACTTTGAATGTGATCCTAAGTTGTCTATGAGTAAATGTGAGATCAACTGAGCTTGAGGAAGACTTAAATGATCCTAAAGTATCATGTTTAACTAGTCTAATAAGGTCTGGAAGATTGGATTGATGTGACGATATTTAAACATCTACTTCTGTCTGCCCGGATCCCACAGATCCCTTTACTTGAGGGATCTAGCTAGTTATAAGCCAGGGATCCGGCTTCTGAGACAGTTTACTCCACAAAATACCTGCAACATTTTGTTCTACGTGTCGCATACAAAAACTAATGATTTCTACTGAAAACATATACCGGTATAACCAAAAGTACGCAAGATATAGCACATAACAACAACCTATGATAACGACCAAATATTAGGATAAACGAAAAAAAATAAGTCTTGCACAATTATGGGCATACATTGTTTTGATAATCATAAAATTTCTAAAATAACCATAAGGAAAGTCATGAAGCATAATGTCTATTTCGTCAATCTCTTCACTTCTTCTTTCCCGAATTCATGATGAAGTGAGTTAGACATTTGAACATCCCCTTTGTTTGCTTGAATTCTTCAGACTCATTTGGAAAAGCGGGAAGTTGTTCATAGTAGGTCATGGGGTTGATTTGATAATTAGAAACGGGATCGACTTCAACTTCTTCATCTTCGTCCGAAGAGTGCGATAGAGCACGAGGCCTTTTTCCATTGATCATGAGCTGTTTGGGGGGTTGTTTTGTAAGAGGTACCATAACATGGTTAGCAAGAAAATGATCATCGGTAATAGGAGAAGGTTGCATTGCACTAACATACTCACTGAGTCATATTAGGAGCATACTGTAGGAAAGTACCATATTATTGGTTTTGAACACACCTACCATTCTTTTCACCATGTAATAGGCAAGATTGAAAGGTCTTTGGTGGATGAGACAATAGATCATTTGGACAAGACACGCATTGGGATGGTCTTTGTTTCCAACCAAGCAAATGACATTTTCTCTAAGAATTTCTTCCCACTTTTTGTAAATGGGAAATATCTCAGAGAGTTCTATTTGATAGGGATCTCGATGGATGAGTTCTTTGTTACGGTTGAAACGAGATTGGTTGACTCTTTTCTTGAAGATGGTGTCTCGAACAACTATGGGGTCATCGAGAGGAGTGTGATAAATAGGTTTAGGGTCTAGTGCGAAAGCTTGAGTAGCTATTGACCAATCTTGAGAAAGCATACAAATTCCTTCACATGGTATGCGAAGGATTTGTGCGAAAGTGTTGAGGGGTAAGGTAATGCTTTGGTTATTTATAATGAAAGCGATTGAAATGCTTTCATTATTGTTTCGAACTATCCTGACACTCTTGTAAAATTCAAAAATAAAGAACGGACAAATTTGTTCATCAATTTCCAAGATACAATTAAAGTTGATTGTCGAAAGACTTGATAAATGTCGGTGTTTTCAAGGAAACATTCCTTAATTACAAGACCTTCGTGGATAAGTCGTTTTTTGAGCTTTTTGAAAATTTTGGGATTGGTTTTTGAGAACCCTTCTTTCCGATAGTATCTAGAAAGGTAGTGAACGGTGTCATGATGATCTTGTTGGGTGGCCTTAGGCATGTTTGATCTTAGAAAAAATAAATATTCCAATTAGGTAAAATTTCTCAAGATGGTTTTATGGGTTTGATTTGTATTAACAATGTTGTTTTGAAAATTTTTAATTATGTAGAATCTTTTTGTAATGAAACTACTTTTATAATACCCAATTTCTTCAATTGGAGATAAAAATTGAATCTAATTTAAAAGTTAAAGCTATAAACCCTAGGATGGAGATGACGATGAATAGAACATATGAGTGTAATTACTTACAATGATGTTCAAGATTGAGATGCTTGAGAGTATGAAGCCCATGGAATTGAAGCAGAGATTAGGTCATTTTTGTGTTTTTAGAAAGAGGGAAAAATGGATTATTTTGGGTTTTGACAAGCGTATAACTGATGTCTGTGTACACGGTTCCCCCGGATCCCTTATTTAGGGATCCGGCTAGTACAACATCTGGGATCCGGATCTGCAGACAGAAATGAAGTGTTTTTTAATTAATCCTTTTACTTGTAATAAGTTATACAATAACTTATTTTGGAAAAAAACTTTTAGAATGAGGTTCCTATTTGAGTAAACGTTTGGCTAAGGGAAGGAGGATTGTTTATCGATTATTGGTGAATTAACTAATAAAAAGTCTATTTAGCGATGACGGCGTAGGTTTGATAATCTTTCGTGTTTTTAAGAGAATCAAAGGGGAATACTATTCCCAATGATGAGTTAAGATGGGAAGTAGTGAAGAGAGACTTTTTATAGACTTGCGACTTTGAAGTTAAAAGACCTAATTCATGTGTTCATATAGTTTTATAAGACTATATTTATATGCACAGTTTTTATCATGAAAGAAAGACACATATTAAATTAGCATAAGAATACTATATGTATATATCAATTAATTGTGGGTAAGGGAACATACCTCTAAACTCTTTTTATGGTTTTTAGAAACCATAGACCCGAAATACTTCATGAGCTTTTAAAGTAATTCATTATACTTAGTAGAAGTAAGTTGAGATTACTTTTGGGTTCTTCCTTGGGTGTTGTCTTCATTTTTCTTAAGATAGAAACGAAGTCTTTGGAGGAGTCCTAGCAAGAAGATTTCTTAAAGAGAAAATGTTAGAATGATCTATCACTATCCAACATCTTAAAAAAAATTGTTTTAAGAGATTTCCTTCATTGTAGTTTTCAACCATACACGGATCGTATCAAGTTTTTTAAAATTCAATATACTCTAAAAAACTTAGTAATGAAGCTCTGATACTAATTGTGGAAAACTAAAGGGGGGGGGGGGTTGAATAGTTTTACCGATTAAAACTTCGTTTTAAACTATTTAGATCGACTTATGTCAATCTATTTAATGTGTGTGTTGGGTGATGATAGATAAGCATATAAATAAGTAATGTAAAGATAAAGAGTAAAGGAACACAAAACCACGACACGAGTATTTATAGTGGTTCGGCTACAAGGACAACTTTGATAAGATCGTTTATAAGCTCAACTAGGGATCAATAACAAAGACTAATAACATGCACAGCGGAATAAACTAATCAATTCTTTATTATTGAACAAGGTTTTCATTCACTAATACTAACTAATCTTAGACGTTTATAGGAACACGTCTAGATAACAAAACTACTAACTAAACTAATAACCTAGGCGTTTACAAGACTATACGCCTAGGACACACACACACACCTTTAGTCGACTACATTATGGAAGACTTGTATATAGAACCTACACCCATGTCCTCTTTATATACTAGAGGATTATGGTTTACAAAATACTACAAAGGACTAATAAATAAAACTTCTTTTGCAAGCAAGTCCTTCCATCTTTTTGTAGGTTTCCTTCTTGTCGTATTAAGTCACTCTTTTTTCATTCTTTTTGTCTTATCAACTCAAACGTATAATTCCCAACAATCTTCCCCTAGTTGATAATGACAAAACCATTCTTGAACGAACTTCCTAGACGAAGTAGAGAAATTGAGATCAGGGATCTCACCATGAATGAAACAAGTATGTCTTCATTTGTCTTCCCCTTAATCCATGCCATGCCACTCAAACATCTCTTCCCCTTTTTGTTATTATCCAAATAGGGAACGTATGCAAATAATGATCTTGACCACCACGAACCAATATCATACGACTAATCCATCCTTCTAATGCCTCAAGATACCCTCCATGAAGATCACCAAAAAGCTTGCTAAAAATGAAATTAAGGCAATAGAAATTTGAACCAGGAGTATAAAGACCAACACGTAGTAGTAAAAATCTTCCCCTCGAATGATGCATGTAAATAACCATAAGAACTTGTCGAATAACTAATCACCATGATCACCAATACGTTGTAGTTCCCCCATGAAGAACATAGTACCTGCTAGAATACTAATAAAGATGACTACAATAGCATTTGTGACCAAGCATTAGTAGCATGAAGAATTGTTCTTTATCTTGAACCTGATTCATGAACATCATGTCACAACCAAAAACTCAAAATCCAAAACATCATACATGTGTCGTCCAATAATCAAGCCAAAACCAAATTTTGAACAACTTCCCCTCAAATCCAAACTTTAGTGTATGTGTCCAACTCATCCAGAAACAAATATCTAAACAGTGTATGTAAAACCAACTCCATACCAACCGAGAACCAAATCGAAAACTGTATACGAAACCCATGCGAAACCCATACGCAAACTGTATACGAAACCCATACACAATTGTGAAAATTTTTAGCTTGATCCAACTATTGATGCATAATCTGGCGCGGGCTGGATTCGTCGACTCTCCCTTGGCCGTTCGTCGTCTTCTCGAGCCCTAAGTAGACCTGTCAACAAAGAGAACCTGTTAGGAGTGGACCCGAGGCCGTAGCCCCGGGGTTCACCTCCGACGTCAAGTTAGTATCGATAAGGATCCCGATGCGATCGATAGTTAGTTAGTGTAACCCGTCATGTTATCCTCTCAAGAAGGACATCCAACCATATATTTATAGGGCATGGATTAGGTTTAGCGCGTAGAGTGGGCCGCTATGCTGCCAGCCTAACCCATTCTGGCCAGTCCGGACTATACGTCCACAAGCCCCCCAAGTCTAGTATGAGATAGTGCATGGCTATGTTACGCTAGACTTAAGTTCTGTTCATGGCCGCGTAGGCCTAATCAATCATGACGGCATGGCCTATGTGCGCCTCAAGTGTGCAATGTTGACGTCCATACCATACTGCGCAGCCCAAATGCGACAGTGCACACTTGGCCCATGGCTGTCCTGTTTACGCATATACTAGGTTTCCGCCATAGGTACAGTAAGACCCCGTAAGAAGAACACGTAGTTCTATAGTTGGGTAACAGTGACATTCGATTGTGTAGAGTCTCACAATGGTGAAAGTGGATCCATGCTGCATCCTAGGTAAGGCGTACCTTTTGTACCATAGCACCAACATGGTGCGACGAGAATACGTGCTTCTGTACAGATTGCGCCTGGCGTGCACAGAGTGGCGACAGAAGACGTGCTTCTGCCGCATTACATCCGTCTTACAACCGACATAGGACGTCTCCCCAGCGCAAATAATGCGAATATTTAAATCCGTCTTTGTACCGGGCTTGCAATACCTCTTACATACGATCTGCTTCCAAATATACCTGCGTGACGCGTACGGAAACAGTGGTATTATATACCCTGGTAGCTCCCCAAGTTTGATGGTGCTACTCGTGTAGGAGCATTAAACTTATTTATGCCTGCATAAAACACTTGATGCAAATATTAAAAGTTTATGCCACGAATCGAAACATATAAAACCTAATGAAGTGAAGCAATATATAGCACATAGCATGTGAACTTAACACATAAGAGAAGTGGCAGTGCGAATTACCCCTATCGCGAGGTTTTACAAACTACATAAATAATTATTGTTTTTTTAATATATAAAAAACCCGGATGGACGTACCGTGACCGCGCGACTAATAACGCATGGATATATCGTGACCGCATAGACTCGAACGTTTGTGAATGATCGCAGATGAACATAACATGACCACGGCCTTTGTCCATTGCGCTCAAGGCAATTGACTAGCATCGTGGTGTGTGCTCGTAGCTAATCTACGAAGATGTCCGAACGCACGGCCTAACGCGGGTAGATTTATCATGACTGCGTCGTTCGATCGTACAAACAAGCGCGAACAGGCATACCAACCGTAAAAACAGTATCTGCGCAAATTAATTAGCGGCTAAAAGAGAAAGTAGGTCCGATCGTGCGTGAATTAACGCACGGCCTAACGCGGGTAAAAAGTGCATGCCATCATTATTAAATACAGCCTGTGCTTTAGTGAGATATTTATCTAGGTGTGATATCCGACCTTAATTTTTGTAATCAAGTTTAATATGTCCGTACCAAAATTCAAATAATAACTTGAAGTGGCATTGAAGTAAGGGACAAACATCGTGTTTTTCTCATGCCAAATGTTAACGAGCCTGTTATTCAGATGTGCAGTGCTTTTAAAGTGATATTAAATTCACATGATGGTAAAGCAAGTTTTACGCATGGCAGAATGCAAAGGTTTTAGAGTTACCGACTTTAGAAATTGATTTATGTTTTTTGGTAATATGAGAACACGAAACATAGTTTATTTGTGGTCCCACGGATGGCGCCAACTTGTTGATGCATAATCTGGCGCGGGTTGGATTCGTCGACTCTCCCTTGGCCGTTCGTCGTCTTCTCGAGCCCTAAGTAGACCTGTCAACAAAGAGAACCCGTTAGGAGTGGACCCGAGGCCGTAGCCCCGGGTCCACCTCCGTCGTCAATTCGTTATCGGTCGATGTGATGAGTTAGGGTTAGTGTAACCTGTCATGTTATCCTCTCAAGAAGGAGATCCAACCATATATTTATAGGGCATGGATTAGGGTTTAGGCGTAGAGTGGGCCGCTGCCTGCCAGGCCTGACCCATTCCTGGCCTAGTCCGGACTATACGTCCACACCAACGGTTCAATAAAAAGTTATGCCCTCATGAAAAGAGCCCTGCAGAAACATTACGAAAATTTTCTGAATTCGAATTTTTCTTCCTTCTTCTTCGAAAAACCTTGTAGATCCCTATATCAAGAGCTCCCCGCTCTGATACCATTGATAAGATCGTTTATGCGCTCAGCTAGGGATCAATAACAAAGACTAATAACATGCACAACGGAATAAACTAATCAATTCTTTATTATTGAACAAGGTTTTCATTCACTAATACTAACTAATCTTAGACGTTTATAGGAACACGTCTAGATAACAAAACTACTAACTAAACTAATAACCTAGGCGTTTACAAGACTATACGCCTAGGACACACACACACACCTTTAGTCGACTACATTATGGAAGACTTGTATATAGAACCTACACCCATGTCCTCTTTATATACTAGAGGATTAGGGTTTACAAAATACTACAAAGGACTAATAAATAAAACTTCTTTTGCAAGCAAGTCCTTCCATCTTTTTGTAGGTTTCCTTCTTGTCGTATTAAGTCCCTCTTGTTTCATTCTTTTTGTCTTATCAACTCAAACGTATAATTCCCAACAAACTTCTTTGCCCTACTCCACTCCCCGAGTACCCCACTCGAGAGTTCGTAAGCACTACACAACACAACCTCCTTAATGTGGCGGAGAAGCCTTTATAACGTCGCCTACTCTTTATCCGGTACTAGGCTAGACACTGAGTTCTTCCACGAGGTAGAACCACACCTATCATAACATCGCCTAAACTTTATCCGGTATAAGGCTAGATACCGAGTTCCATTACAAAGGAGGAACCAGTACCCAACACTACACCAATACCCGACTACCCCAAAGGAGATGCACTCCTTATTGCAACATCATCAAGGATATCAATATCCTTTAACCCAAACTATCTATCTTGTACATCGATGCACCATATCAAATGTACAACCTTGGCACCTTTCACTAATGCCTTTGACACGAACCTTCGGCCCCTTTCACTAATGCCTTTGACACGAACCTTCGGCACCCTTCACTAATGCCTTCGACACGAACCTTCAGCACCCTTCACTAATGCCTTCAACATGAACCTTTGGCACCTTTCACTAATGCCTTCAACACAACACTTCTGTGGAGGGAGAAAAGAACTATCAACAAGAGACACTTCAGTGGTCTTGATGATGACGAAGCTTAGCAACTCATGACCTTGAGCTTGCACGTCGTCAAGAGTTAGTGATCTCGCCTTTAAGATGAACCTAGAGAATCACACAAACATAAAACTACATAGAATGATCCTCTGGATCAGAGGTTAGAGATGTTACAATACTAAGAGAGAGTATGTGTAAAAGGGATGATGAGCAAGAGAGAAATTGCTCACTATTTATAGACAAAAATGTCTACTGTTCCATGGATGAGAAAAAAATGTCTACTGTTCCACGGATCCATCCCCAGAGGGATCCGGCTAGTGCAATCCTAGGGATCCGGCTGCTGGGTTAGCTTAAGTCCGGATTTCTGGTTGCAAACCGGGTTATGGGTTATGGTTATGAACCATGGGTTATTATGGATACCCAACAAGATGCAATGTATCTAGACATTAGGTCATGGGTCTTGGGTCATGGATAATACCCAACATGACTTCATGCATGATGTTATGGAATGGGTCATGGGTTATGGATCAAGCTCCATGGGTATGGGTCATGGACTTTGGGTTTTACCCAACAACTTTCATTGTACCTAGTTAATGGATCATGGGTCATGGGTCATGGACTTAGGTTTTTACCCATTACATTACCCATTACAATATATACAAAGTATATATGTACATTTCCATATTATGTAAACACTAGTTGTTATACATATGCATTTCTATAAGATGTAAACAATATTACTTGTTTGGTGTTTTATATGAAAATGTAAGTGTGTTAGTAAACTATTGATTCAAACCTTTTAAGTCTTTTATTTGTTTCGTCAAAATGATTTTACGTTTGTTATTGACAAAACATTAGAATATCGTAAAATATAAATAAATGTTTTTATGACTTATTTATATTAACATAAAGGACGAGAAATATTATTTTTATTATTAAAAATATTAGTTTTTCCAAATTAATATTTCCATGTTACCTAAAACTTACAAATACATATTTTTATATATATTTATATACTTACAACCTTATTTAATTTATACTTATGCAATTAAATCTTTACATTTAATATTATATTATCAATACTTACATTATTTATACTATAATATTACCCCACAATCACCATCCTTTATTATTAATATAATATATATTATTATATTAATCCACTAACACTTATTTAATTAATTACAAATCCTAATTAATTAAATACTTAAACTCTTAAGGGGGAGGGAGTGGTACCCTAGTACCCAATACTACCCAAATTATCACATCACCTTTATCCAATAAAAATCCTCCAACTCAAAACTACCCAATTCTACCCTAACAATACCAAAAGTGGAGGGAGTGGTCACCTATCTTACCCAATTTCTTTTATTTATTTTTTTTTCATATATTTTTAATATATAAAATCACATATAATATTAGAATAAAAACATACCATTTCATTAAAAATAAAAACATTACATAATACTTAAAAAAAAAAGAAACATTACATAATACTTAAAAAAAACATTACATAATACTTAAAAAAAACTAGATAAAAAAAAACCCACTAATCATCGAGATGCGGCAAGTATTGACGTGCTACGTGCTCCGTGAGATCATATCGAAGACGGTCATGGAGAACTTCGTCTAGTAACTCCGCTACCACACTGTCATCGAACACTGGCTGGACCGGCTCATCCATTATATGAACTGGTGAGATTGCCCTCCCGTTGGCTTTTATAACCATATTGTGCAAAATAACACACGCATGAACCTGATTGGCAATCTTCGCTTTGGTCATAGCTCGGAGAGGTCGATCGAGAATTTTCTATTTTCCTTTGAGAGCACCAAAAGCTCGCTCGACATCCTTTCTCGCCCCTCTTGTAACTTCTTAAATTTCTTTTCCTTTGGGTCGGTTGGATACGGGTATGCTTTAACAAATGTGGACCACTTAGGATAGATTCCATCTGTCAAATAGTAGCCGCGTTTGTAAAAGCGTCCCATTCACGTGGATGAACTGCTGTTCATCGCCGTTCCATTTCGATATGTAAGATACAAGTCAGACTGATTCAATACGTTGATATCGTTGTTTGACCCTGGGGGACTAAAAAAAGCATGCCAAATCCACATATCTTGTGACGCGGTGACTTCAAGGATAATAGTCGGAACACCATAGCCACCTCTCGTATATTGCCCTCTCAAACTTCTAGGACAATTTTTCCATTTGACGTGTGTACAGTCGATGCTACCAAGCATCCCAGGGATGTGATGTCTCGCTTCATGGGCCTGGAAAATGTGTGCAAGGTCGTGTGCTGTCGGCCTACGTAGGTACTCTCGACCGTACAACTCAATGATGGCCTCACAAAAATAATCAAGACTTTCACGTGACCTTCTTGCAGACATGCATAAATATTCATCATACTCATCGGGGGGATTGCCGGTTGCGAGTTGCCTAACGGCCGATGTGATTTTTTGTTTCGTCGTGAAACTTTTTTTCAATCGCGCGTCATAGCCTTCGTGAAAAAGGGGTATCTCGCTTCAATGTCGCCCACTATTTTCAAAAACATGCTTTTCTCCATTCGAATTTTTTTTGAAAGTAAACTTCGTTGTACTTTGGTGCTTCAACAAACCAATCATTCTCTAGAGTTTGAAGACCTATTTCCCGATGACGATTTATGCTACTACGGCTGGAGCTTGCCGTGTCTTCAAGAAACTAAGCCGCTTGAAGCATAACTTGCATCGAGCTACCCGTGGATAGATCGTCGGACGAAGACGGAATAACGTATTCAAATTCGGAAGACATTTTGATGATAAAAAGGTTGGGATTTTATGAGAAATTGAAAGATGGGTTGTGATGATTTTGTGAAAAATTGGTTGTGATTTTAAAGTGTGAAGGTGGGGGTAATTTATTTTTTTTTATTTTTTTTTCACACTAGCCGTTAGGCTAAACCCAACGTTCAAAAATTCAAAAAATCACCCCTCACCACGATCGGCTTCCAAGCCCGAAATGATACCCAATTTGCGCTACCCGACCCACTAGGGGCGGTGTTACCGATCGGGTTCCCCTACCCGATGCCCCTCCCTCCCCTCTTAGATTGTACTTAGTCTATATATATATATATATATATACGTATATATATATATATACGTATATATATATATATATATATATACATATATATTGGACTACATATGACACATCACTAATGCTGAATAGGCACTTTAATGTTGACATGGCGCATCATTTGATGAGGTGGAAATGATGACTAGGCACAATCGTTTACATAAGAAAAAAAATTAGTATTCAGCAAGGTTCGAACTTGGGTTTATGCATCCACATGCATGCGCCTCAACCAGTGGAGCAATCTACATTTTATGGTATTGACTCTTCTTTCCAGTAAGGTATTCTTTCATCAATATTCCCTACTTCCATCTTATCATACTAACATATCTCAATCTGTAACGCCTCCCCCTAAAAATATGGCATTTCATTTCAATCAATAACACCAAAATCAATCCATTCCATATTTATCACAGCAAAATAATCCATAACCCTAAAAATCATCACGATACATCGCCGCCTAACTAAGTCAATTTTTACTGATGGGGTTTGTATTTTAAGCCGCAACCTCTGATCACGATTTGGCTAGGTAAATTTAATTATTCAAGTTTAGGGTTTTTTAACCACTAACAATGACAGTTTGTGATTGCCCAATCATACAATTTCGATCATGCAAGTATGTATTTTAGGGTCCCATTTTATGTTATTTTAGTGTTTTCATAATTATTCATTCATTTATAAGATAACCAATTTGTTGCAATGATTACTTTTATAATCTGTGTTTGATTATTTGATTGTATTTTTATAATAATCCACGAATTTGTAAAAGTCATGTATGATTTTTTTTGAAACATGTTGTTTTCGAATGTAGTATTTGAATATCAAATGTTTGAGCTTATTTAAGATAATCCACAAATTTATACAATGAGTCATTGTTATGATGATTTTTTTCATGATGTTTTTGTATCGTTTGATTGTTTTTATGTGCATCCAAAAATTTATCATCAAGAGGTTGATATGATTGCTTTTGAATGTTAATTTTAGTAATTAAATTAGTGTATACCATGTGCTTGATAAAATGTTTGAATAAGTTTCACATTGTAAACTAATAACACAAACTGAATAAAACTAGCATGTATGAATACACATCATTGAGAAGGCTTTATGTTCAAGGAAAGAAGATAAATGGAGATAGGACGCCGTTCATTCTCCTCTCTCTCTCTTGCCCTTCTTTATCGCATTTTCATTGTGTTGTTGAACTGGTCTATGTTGTTTGTTCTCTGAAGGGCCTAAATGGTATACTTGTTAATGAGATGGTTCTTGGGAAGACTATCCAAGCAATGACATTCTTGGCTCATTTGGCTGAAGTAAGTGCTCTACTTGACTCTCTCTATTACCTACTATGTACTTAGGAAAAAGATTAATCCAAAGCGACTTTATCGTAGGTACTTATCTATCACCATGGTTCTTATTGTAACCACCAGTAAAAGTCCGCCTTTATATTAATCAATGATAATTCATTTTCTACGTACATTTTTTTTCTGCAACTAGATAATAAGCCGCACTCACAAATTGCTCACTTGCATAGTTAATGCCTTTGATATGTACACTCTTAAGTGACAATGGAAGTCTCACCACAATGTCTTGCTTGAAACTTCCCGGTATGGTCACCCATGCCAGTTGAGTCCTCACATAACATACGGGATGTCTGGTATATAGTATCCTGATATCATTAGCGTCATTTCCAATAAAATGTTTACAATATAAATTAGGGTTTTCTTAAAGCTTTGATTTATAACAATTTTGATACTATTGCATAAACCCTAAGGTACAAACCTTTAAACTTAATGTACAAGTTTACAAGGCATAAAACCCTAACTCTAGAGTATTTTCTGGTTAAAACCCTAATTTGAAAATCCTATGATTTTATGTAAATGAAATCACAAACTAAAATTAAAAATACATATGAAACTTTTACCAATTATCAAAGTACAAGTTTATCAAGCCAATGTACAAGTCATTGATGCATAAAAGCATTCTCTTAACATAAAACTCATTATAAACCTTAGTGTATTTAATTTTAAAAACATTATACAAACCTTTCAAGCACAAGCCCTAAAAATATGTATATATATTTTTTAGGTAAGTACAACAAATCAATGCCAATGTACAAACAATAAAGCACCAACCTTAAACCTTTACTTTTATTTATTTACATTTAAAGTAACCTAAACTAGTATTTATCTAAAATAAATTAGAAAACTTAACTAAGTACTTACACCACTACACTATAGGTACAACATGCAAAGCCCTAGGTACTACCCTCTAGATCCTAACGCCCCCCTTGTTACCATAGTTAGGATTGAACTAGACAATTATCATTTAGTTTCCTACATGCTACATGTAATTACCCTAACCACAATTAGTTACTTGCACCATAGATTTACACATCATCCATTTACCATGAGGTTTTACCATGGTCAAAGGTTGTGGGTAAAACTCTTGGCTAGAGTTTTACCACACCATTTCATGTTTCCTTGAGACCACATGCACCTTCCATATGTCTTGCAACACATCACCTTGTCCCCTTTCTTGCTAGACAAGGTGACATAGCACCTTGGGAATTCATGCACTCTCACACCTATATATAACGCCCCCCCCCCCCCCCTCCTTGAGTCTCATCCATCACACACACCATACAATACTTCCCATTCACCCATACATTCTGAAAAATTACACTAATTAGTGAAAGGAAAGGCTAAAATCAAGCTTAGAAGGAGTGGAGTTACTTGGAGATAATTAGCAACTATTAGGAGTTTTCTTCTGGTTTAAGCAACATACTACCTGTAAGTGTTCCCACACTCTTTCCTTAATCATTTTTACATATTTAATATCATTTAGTTATGTTAATAAAACTCATAACATGTAGGAATAAAACTGGAACCTGATTTGGTACACTTTCTGTAAAAACGCAACTATATGATAAACCTTTTTGTTTTGTGGAATTGGTTAAGACAAAGACTATAAGGATTAACCATTAGGTATGTTATAGGATCAGTAGTAAAAACTAAACCTAAGTCTTAGTCCTTGCAAAGTTTAAAACGTTTTCTTTTCTTTTCTGCTTCTGGCCTTGACGCAAAAACAACCCAGCACCCCCTACTTGCGCCCCATTTATTTACATCATGTTAAAGGTATTAGGGTCAACCAAAGTACCGTTGTAAACACCACCTAGGACACTCTAAAACGCCCCTCTAACCCGGTTGAAAAGCCTAGTCGTCATGCATAAAAACGGCACACCATTAGAGCCGTAAGTCTTAAAAACCAAAAGTACTTTACAACAGGTCTTTGGTAAAACCATGAGATTTTTGATAAATTAGGTTATGAACTATCTTAGAAACATTAAAAATGAGTTAAACAACATTTCACAAGGTCGCATACAAAAGATATAAAGTCTTATGGTTTAAAAACAAGAATTTCAATTTGTCAAGATTAGCCTAAGTAGCCATTTTCTATAATTAATATCTTGCTAATTAAAGGGTTGAAAATTATGAGATTTACACCATTTTAAAGGGCTCGCTGCAAGGATTTTAACGCCCCAATAATGTCTTTAAAAGCACTTATGGTCTCTTTTATAATCAACCACAAAGAAGGTGACTCGCGGAGATTTTCATAAAATGGCCTTGCATGCACTTTTTAAAATTTGAGTCGTAAGAGTTATAGAATGTTAGATAATAACTTAAAAAGAGTTAATTAACATATTACAATATCCCTAGGTGACATCGTAAAAGTTAATGAGTCAAAAATGAAATTTCCTTAAAACGCGTCGTGGCCAAGTGCCCATGTTCACGGACTTGTTTCTCCCTAACTAAAGATGACTAGGATATGAGACCTATACCATTTAGAAGAGCTTATAGCAAAGTGTTTAAAGGGGAAAATGCGTTTTAAAAAAACTAGCTTGCCTCGTGTAAAAGTTGTCCTCGTTTGGCCCTGATATCGCCCAAAACCAACAAAAGGCACCTAACCCTCCTACTTTGGAAAATCACTGCGACCAAACCGTAAGAGCTTAAGACTTCTAGTTTGAACCATTAGAAAGACCACCGGACAAACTCTTGAATGGATCAAGAACGTAGTAAAAACCTTTTAAGGCTTCGCTTTTATTTACCCGCACTTTTGTCAATTTAGGCCTAAAACAAGTGAATTTTTCTTATAAAATTACAAGTATAAAAATTGTAATTTTTGAAAGATAAAGTTTTCTTGGACTAAAAATGTAATTTCTTCAAAGTTAATTATACAAGGGCTTATTTTGTCAATAACCCATAGTTGAGGGTTTAAAGTGTCATTTTTGAAAGTGCAAGGGTAAAACTGAATACTTAAAATTGTAAATTATAACATTTTGGAAATATAAAATATTTAACAACTTGGGTTTCGATAAAATTTATTATCCATCATCCGAGCCATAAAAATAAGAATGATAAGTATTGCTAATTTTTGAAGAGACTTCATGTTACCTAACTATCGATAAAGCATCATTATCACATAAACTTGAACTCGAATACTAAAAACATGACATACCAACTCAGGTCGCAAGTGGGAGCAGTTTGTTCATATTACTTAATTTGTTTTCCATCCAGACTACGGTAACAACAAGGTGAGTCATAGCCCCTCTTTTCCTTATTTTGAAGGTTTTGGGGGAGATACATGCTCAAATATTGCTTGATATTTTTTTTTACATTTATTTTAAACTCTTACGAATTACCGTGAGTTTCATAGCCCCATTTTCGATCGTTTTATACTATTTTTGGGGGAGATACATGCTCAACTATTTTCATTTACTTTCACAAGTACTCTATACTCTTACATATTACTGTGAGTTCGTAGCCCCGTTTTTATACTTGTTTATTAATGCTTTGGGGGAGATACATGCTCAACAACCCATTTTCACTGTTATAAGTACTCTAAAGCTTTTACATACTAGTGTGAGTCATAACCCCTCTTTTCCTTATTTTGAACGTTTTGGGGGAGATAAATGCTCAAATATTGCTTGATATTTTTACATTTATTTTAAACTCTTACGAATTACTGTGAGTTCGTAGCCCCATTTTCCATCATTTATCTATTTTGCAATGCTTTGGGGGAGATACATGCTCAATTACTTACTTTTCACAAGTACTCTAATCTTTTACATATTACTGTGAGTTCATAGTCCCACTTTTTACTTGTTTTTCAAACTCGTGGGGAGATACATGCTCAACAACCTGCTTTTACTTTCCCAAGTACTCTAAACTTTTACATATACTGTGAGTTCATTATCCTACTTTTTACTTGTTTTTCAAACTCGTGGGGAGATACATGCTACAAACCCGAACACAAATATTTTTCTTGCTACACCTACACGTGATTGCTATTGCTTAAGTTACTTACACCTGCCACTGAAAGTCCCTCATATCATGAACCATTAATCACTTGCGAGTGAACGCGAATATAGTGAATAGATCTATTGGCAGTTGACACCTCATTTGTGTTAGCCGGATAGGTAACCAAATGCACTTTATTTGAGAATACTAGGAGAATGGCAAGCTCCTACCAGAGGGCATTGTTGCTCACATCATTACTATGATATCTGTAACTTACGTCATTATTATTATGCGTTCGTGTTAAGGTTTGTGTTCATGAGACTTAAGGCAATATATACTGTGTTGCAATGATACAAATGCTGCAACTACTGAATTTATGGGTGCAACAACGTGGCCCAACCTTGAAACTTGTGTTCAACTGATTACTAAACAAACGAACTATGGGTGTATAACAACGTAACCCACTACTTATTTCATCGATAATTGTATTTATTACAATAATCGCTCAAACTCGAAACTATTGAACTTAATTGTTTTATCTATAAACTCTATGAACTCACCAACCTTTGTGTTGACACTTTTTAGCATGTTTATCTCAGGTCTATAATGAATGAGGATGGCACGGAAAGGCACAGATACTCAAGAAGGCTATATTATCATTCGAAAACTTATTTAATAAACTGTAAAACCACTGGGACCTCATTTTGTAAACTCTGATATTTATAAATCGAATGATAAATCTTTTAAAATAACACAATTAGAGTTCGTTTTCTGTTATTGTAACTGTTGAGCTATGAAGTAACACCCAGCTTAAATTTCGCAGCGTATCACGAAATTTGGGGGTGTTACACTTATCCATATGTATATCGATAGTTTTGATTCTTTTTTAGATAGGTTGTATCATAAAAGAAGTGATAGGACTTCTTGCCTTACTATATATTTTGATACGCTATTCAAGTAGTTGAATATTTAGAAATAAAAAATAAAAATTAAAAACATTTTTCATTCACAGAAAATTTCATTTGTTGTACTTCCTATACACTCTGAATAGGTTCGAATCTAGGCTTTAGACGTTTCCTCTTTAGTTTTTACTCTAAACATGAGTCTTTAGTTCAAACCATGCTGTATGTCACAAGAGCATTTCACTATTTTTATCTTGACCAAGTGGCATTAGACCTTTGTTTTAAGGGGAAAGATACATCCATGTTGCAGACCTATATGGTTGAGCCGACTTGTAATAACGTTGCCACATAACGAATCATGTCCCTATCATTAGTTTGCTGAGCAAGGAGGCCGAATGTTTCACTGTAATGGTTGGTGGGGTCGATGTGGCACATGGGATCAATCAACTCATGTTTTTTTTGGGGCACACGACATTCTAACATATGGGGCACTTTGGTTCCACTTTATTTCATCTCTAGCATAAATTTGATAACATGATACATTCAATGGTTTTAAAAAATATACATACATGTGTATTTTCTTATATTATGGTGTGCTTTCGGGCTATCCTTATGTACATCTAATTTTACATTTGAACCAGTGTGTGCTCTCTCTGAATAGGTGTGTTACACCAGATACATAATGCTATTGTGTATTTTAGTATATTGCAAATAGTGATCTTGCCTTAACACACCCAATACGCCTTGGATTTTGTCTTTTACTATGAGATTTTGAACTCTCCAGACTGAGTTTGTAGCCTTGCCAAACAGATATAAGCTTTTATCTTTAATAACTAAACTCAGATTTGTTGATCGTCATGATCTAAATTGCTGATGATTATGTTGCTCCTGTCCCTTCTCAAGGCCTTTGATAAAGCAATAGGTGAGTTGGATACGTTGGGCGAAGAGTCGTACAAAGATAGCACCTTGATCATGCAACATCTTCGTGACAACCTCACTTTGTGGACCTCTAATATGCAAGTATAGTACAAGTTTCCACCCATTTATGTATGAATGGGTTGATCCAACTATTTTTTAACTGGTTCAATGGTTCAACTCAATAAATTAGATTGATTTTAGTGATATATCTTTATGATATCATTTTTTTAACATACAAATTTATCTATAACTTGATACAAAAATTACTTCGGTTCAACCTAACTTGGTTCAACAAGCACGAGTGAGTTTTTGAGTCACACAAAAAATACCTATTTTGGCCCGAACCCATTTACATGTTATTTGAACTCCCATTTTTGCCACTTTTATTCTCAAATGGCATGGCCATGTAAGTACGCCTCAATTCCAGCATCACTACCGATGCCAACTTAATAGATAAAGACCACTTGCCCGAGAACCATATGCTCTCATTGATTTTATCTCTTAATGTATTGTATACAATTTTACGTTAAAACTCTTTTTTGTGGTAATAGCTTGATAGGAGGATGGAGCAGATGAAATCAATGAAGCGTCTGGTGCAAAGCAAAATGATGAGATTATACTTCGTAATCTACATTGAAAGTTTTTTGTTGTTACAAAGACGTCGAATGAGCAATTTGGAAGTGTTTGGACATGCGGTGACTATTGCAGCTTCAAGAAGTAGAATCGTAAGCACGTACACAATTGGTTGTTTAAAGCAAAAGTTAGAATAATATTATTTCAAAGTGAGTTTTCGTAGCTCTGACAACAACTTTCAATGATTCCATCAGCACTTTGTTTTGTATTAGCTAAGCTTTTTGTTATTATACATTTGGTTACATGATATTTATACCATTAATATTGCCCCATTATTTAAGATTTACCTCACGGTTGCTTTACATACATATAGTATTCAATATGTATTATCATGATGCTAGCTCGCCCATTCGGGCGGGCTATGAACTCTCTTGAGAGAGAGAGAGAGAGAGAGAGACTTAGGATCAAATAAGAATATTACTTAAAATAAGAAGGAATAAGAACTATAATCCGTAAATCCGAGATGCACCGACCTAAATTAGATGCATCTCTATAATCTTAGATGCATTATAAGTCACCATAGTGTGTTTCTAGCTTTTAACCAGATGCATATACGTATATTATATGCATTTCATGATTTCTCTTGTTTTTTGTTCCTCTGCACGTGCCGAAATCATGAAAATCAATTTGCACCATCTATACATCAAATTAACTTTCGGAACTCACGATGTTGCATCTATATGAATAGAAATGCATCTACTGCAAGTCGTTGCATCTTAAATGCGTGGTTTTGGTCACTTCTCACCACTTCTTATTTTAATTTACTTCTCACTGGATCCCTACTCTATATAGATATTGATTAAGGGCAGGGCATGGCGTGGTCATAACCACTCTAAAGTGTTTTTACACAATATGTGAACTTTTATATTCGGACCGACATGTTTAATGGGCATTACTTATTTAATTGAACTGAACTTGTTGTAAAATAATTTGACTTTTGGTAATGAAACTTAAAAAAAAACTGATTAGATAATCCGTTATTCGTATCTATGTGTTTTGATTACCAATTTAGTAGCACACATGACATGTATGCTTCCGATAAACCAGATTTTGGGGGTGTTACAGTTTCTATCGAGGATTTAAAGAGAAAGAGAAAAATGATGGTATAACTAAAATTTCTCATCGGACAAAAAATATGGTTGTTTAGGGGTGGGCAGCATTAATGCAGAAATGGCGGTTTTTAAATGAAAGATGCGCATTCATGGTCCAAACAGAACCTTTGAGTTGAATAACGCTTCCGAGCTAAAATCTGGTATCCGGTCGAACATTATTAGTTGTTGTTTGTACATGAATCATATGGGTATTTCTCTTAATTCTCTTATGTTGAGAAAGATTTCTAATTGATGACATACATCCTTCTGGTCTAATTGTTGAATTGATGATCATGTGCCTCTAAAAGTACGTTTTTTTTCGTTTGTATGCTTTAGAAACCTATTAAATGTGTTTGGTTGCTGATATATAGGTAAGTGAAAATGGTGTTTGGCTTGGCAAGTGGTGTTGGAGGAGACAACCCAATGGGCGTACGTATGATGAATTTTCATGTTACAGTAAAATCTTTATAAATTAATAATGTTGGGACCGAGATATTTTATTAATTTAGCGAGATATTATTATATTGACAAAAAATAATTTATTAATTTAAATAGGTTTTACGTATGACTTTTATATTTTTAAGTCGAATATACCAGTTAGAATGTATACTAGTTAGAGATTAAAAAACAATTTACAATTAACATTTCATAAATTCAAGACATTGAAGATATTAATAAATGTATAATAATGAATATTACGAGGTTTAAGACATAGAAGAAATTGTAGAACTTTTTTGTAATTATTATTTTTTAGTTTCGTTGGAAGCAATATATATACACTGGGATTTCAAAAAATGTATTAACATATTATTTTATCGTTTGTAGTCCGAATTTGTACTAGTCCCAAGTTGAGATTGAACAAATTATTAATTTTATCGAGGTTATTAATTTATCGAATATTAATTTATTTAGGTTTTACTGAATCTAGTTTGATTAGTGGGTTTGTCTTAAACTTTTGTCGTGATAATATATGAACATGGTCCCTAGATGCTTCTGGTGTTTTCTTGGTTCGTTCTTTAAGTCATTTCATTCAAAAAAAAGATGCTTGACAATGAGTATCAAGTCTCAATATCATGTGAAATTCATGGTTCATAGGAATATTAATTTTTGCGCTTGGCGGGTATCGTTAAATCATCTTCTGATAAAGGATAACCTAATGAGACGTGGTATTGCTTTATCTTCAACTGTCTGTTTATTAGTAGTATGTTGTAAGGAATAAGAATCACAGGACCATTGCTTTCTTTTATGCCACATTATAAAGATTACATGAAAAAAAGATTGGAGCTGGTGGAGGTTTCCTTTATTCTGCTCTTCACATGTTGACATTCTAAAGGGGAATTTTGAGTTTTTCGACATTAAGCTAGTGTCAAAGCTTTTCATGTCGTATGCTTGTCCTTTTTATAGTACCTATGGAGATGGAGAAAGAGAACTTTTTACTCATAAACGAAAAGCGATGAGACCTCAATACGTCACGAGGACATTTTTCCTTCGCTATTAAGGATGTTATTCTTTTGGACATCAAATTAAGCTTTTATTTTATTCGTATGGGACAATTGGATTCAGGGATCGTATTTTGGTTTAAACTATTAGGGGGCGTTTGTTATCCGGTTTTTTAAGCAAGGGTTTGGGTTGATGCCCAAAATCTATTATTTGGTTCAAATCAGTGGGTTAAAAACAAAGGATTCTTTCCCAAACAGTAGAAGAAAGAGAAAAGTCAGGTGGGTAGCCTAGATTTCATTTTTTCATGTGGGTCCAGTACTTTATATTCTTTTTTTAATATCTTCCTCTCACATTCAATTTTTATATTTCTATATAACTCATAATATTTTTGTTTTATAATGTATTTTCTTAAATAGAATAATAACATATTTATTTTAGAGAAAATGACGCAAATAGACCGCGCACCCTGTTGCATATCACTTTCTAGGCCACTTTTATTTTTAATTTTAAAATAGACCGAGGGTAACCGCTGTCATTGGGCAACTCATCGACATTGCGACAAGTGTCCCGTATGTGTAAGGTGTTGTTTTTTGGGCAACTAAAAAGCGGTGGGCAACCGTATAATTTTAAAAAGGGTTCTATCGTCATTTTACGTTAGACAAAAAAGTACACATTTGAATAGTAAAAGTACAGTATCCATTAATTAAGAGAGTTCAAAATCCAAAAGTCACTGACCCGCCCAATAAAGCATCCATAGTTATCGGTTTTCTCTTCTTCTCGCATACTATTTTCACAAATCAAACCGCTTCTTCTTCGTCCCCCCTGTCTTTCTTGTAATGTCAGTTATGTCACCATCTTTAAAGCTACAGTGTTGATTGCAAACCACATTCGATTGATCAAGTTTTAAAAAAATGTTCCCAAATATGGTACATAAATATTGTTCTCGTTGTTTATTACATATGATTATTTCCAGTTGGTTCTGTGTTATAATAAATCGTTTTTGTTATTCGATGAATAGCTATGTTAGATAGGTGTTAATTCTATTTTATAATCCGTTGCTCTTTTTTATGTGTTCGATTCGTAATTATGTAGGGTATGATACCTTAGATGTCGTTAGTTAAGTATGTAACTTTACTTGGTTCATTAAAAAATTTAGTGGCAGTTTGTAGACTAATAAGGAGTGTTTTTTCATCAAAATCTATCTATCCTCTTGTACTTTGAAACACCCAAGTTGGATCTGCAATCCCTTTACCCTTTCCAATATCAGTTTGAGTAACTACATCTTTTTGCACAGGTTCACCAATGTTTAGAGTCTTAGCAATAGGTCTAGGTGCAGGGATAGGGTGAGATTGCTTTTGGTTGACCAATTGTATGGCAATCTCATTGTCACCCTTTTTTGGTTTTGGTGTTGGTGTTATTGATGTCGTTATAATTGTAGCAATGGTTGCCTATGCAGTGGAAACGTCTGAACTGGCAGTGGGTATAATAATAGCAGCAGTGGTTACTCTAATACTAGCGGTGGATGCAGCAATACTGGAAGTGGTTGCCTGCACCCCTTCATTCTCCTTTTCTTCAACTGCAACCTTTGAAGAATCATCTTGACTCTTGAGGTTTGGAAAATTTATGTTTCCTAGTGAAATATCATAACTAATGGAATTTTGAGTTTAGTACTGCAATTAAGTCTAGTTAGAGTATATTCGCATGTGAAGAATATCGATATTGGCTATTATTTTGATTATTTATGTTTTCACAAATGATATCATAAAATCATAACATAAAATTTGATGCAATAATCTAGTACCTTGTTAATTAGATAAATACTTATTACCTTACATATCTAATCAGTCCAAAATAGCACATTCTTAAACATATACAAAACACATTCATAATCCTAAAAATCATCAGCATCAGCTACAACTTATTTGAGTCTGTTGATAAGATTTTTGGCACATTCAACCATCTCTTGATACTTAGCTTTGACAACAGCATCATGATCTTTCAAAATCTTAAAACTGGTTTGCTTCTCTTCATACTTCGCTTCAGCATCAGCATTATAATCTTTGTAAATCTTAAAATCAGCTATTGCCTCTTCACACGTTGCTTCCAAATTAGCATTATCATCTTCGGTCCTCTTGAAACGCACTTTCATATCTTCATACTCTGGAAGTTGTTCAATCATTCTCTTCCTCTTATCAATCACTCTTGTTCTCTCTGAAATTTCCTTCTATTGGGAAAGTCTTTCCCGGCTCACAAGCAATTACCATTCTCTTAAAACGGTCTATCATGTCTTTAAATAAAGAATCGTGCAAATTAGTACAATTCGGAGTACATATACTATCTTGACACAAAGAACACGCCATTTCGTAAATGATTGTGATGATTGATAATCTAATTTATCTAAATGTCAATTGACTAAAATATCACAGTAGAAGTGAAAGGTAAATTTCACAAATGAAAAGGTGTTTTTAGTTTTTGTGTAGATAGCTGTATTATTTATTGACAATTTGAATTGGTGTATAGTGTGAATAATCCAAACTAACTGTAATAATTGGTGTTTGCAAATGGGTTTTTTGTGGTCACAAAGAGTTAGAGTATCAGTGGCCTCTGCATTTTACTTTTTTGACTTTTTTTGTGAACTCTAGCATTTGGCTATTTTGTTTCACTTTTCACCTATTTACTGGTAAGTATGTCAGTTGCTTTTTGGAAAATGGTTTTTGTATTTTTAAATCAAATTAATAATCTTCAACTATCAACATCCACACATTCCTCGAGCATTACCAATGTATCAAGTCATAAAAGATTGATGCGTTGAAACAATTAAATGGTTGAGGTAAAAAGCTTTTGCAAAACCAACTACTCTCACTGCAAAAGCATTTGCATATTTAATGTTGGGTGAAAATGAAATTTTATAAATACAAAAGCTTTTTGACAATAGCTTCAAACACTTGAAGTCTTTACTAGTGTTTTTGTAAAAAGTCTTCTTCAAAGTTATTACCACAATGGAACAAGTCATTTGAATATCTTATTAGAATAGTAAAAAATCTTTCACCAAGTTAAAGTCTTTCACCAAGTTGCCATTGCGGATGCTTAAACTTTCATCGAAGAATCCAAATAAAAAAAATCGTTGTCCTTTTCTTCTTTTTTATAAACAAATCCAGGTTTGTTGTACTCCCCCGTATGTACTTTGTTACCTTATTCGTTCATAATTTATAGAACTACATGAATATAAATAACTGTGCGCTTTATAATTATATTCTATTATTAAATATTTATTTAATTAAAAGTTATTGAAATTGTTATTAGGGTTTATGTTTTATAGGACATGGCGGAAACGAAAAAAGTCATATTTAAAGTGCACCACAACGGGAAATTTGAATTTCAGCCACTCCGCTATGTAGGCGGTCTCCTTGCTGATGTCTGGTGTTTTAGCTCCACCAGGCTTGCATTTACCAGGGTGCTTGATCATGTTTTGAATGATATTGGAGGGGAAAATGGGCTTTATTTTATGTTGCACCAAATAAGGCACTAGAAGATGGTTTAACATTGTTGCACACAGACAATGACGTTCGACGAATGTATGACCTTGCTGATGAGAATGGATCCATGGACGTCTACATTGTGCACGAAGCTACAGGCTTTGTTACAATTTTATTTCAAAAACATGGTATGGCAGGAAGAGGACGCTGGCATGCGGTGCGGTAGTGCAACACCTTTCAAAAGAAGGAAGTTAACAAAGCGTGTTTTCTATCACGAAAACTGAAAGAGGGTTCGAGATCATAGAAAAAAAGGGCTAGTGCACAAGGAATGGTTCCACCTGTTATGAATGTTTGTTCTTGTAAAACATAATTATGAGTTTATGCTGCCAACCATGCGATAGTGCTTCTATGCCAAACTTAGTGTTGTTAGGTTTATGATGTTAAGTGTATCCTTTATGATCATATGGTTAAGAATTATGGTTGCCCGATAGTACAACAAGTATTGCCCAATGATGGCATTTAGTTGCCCAGATTGCAAATTGGAAGGTGGCCTGAGGTTCCAACGAAATTGCCCAATAACTTGAACTTGATTGTCAGAATTTTCGTGTGTAGATACTAGATGACGATAACGGTTGCGTTTGCTCATTAGAATATCACAATTGGGGATAAATACGCCAAAAAATACTAACAACTGCTACAAGAGTTAAAACAGTTGTTTTGAAAGTACAAATTAATTTTGATTAAATTGGGGATAAAAAACCACAACATGGTTGCGTTTTTGGAAAAAACCAAAGGAGGCTACATGGTTTGAACAAATTCTCAATTATATGCATATGTTAATACGCAACCACAGCTATAGTTTAACAAACCACTGCTAGGGTCGCTCAAACCACCGCTAGTGTCGATGCAAATATCAAGTTTGTTTCTGTTTTCCAAATGACTAGTTGAAGTTCAAATTTTAAAAGTGAAATTTAAAACGCGGATATGAATGATTTACTTCAGTTTGTCAAACGTGCTTAAGCAACATTTTCAAAACCAACAACAGATGTACAGACATAGCAAACTTTCAGTACAAAAAAGGATGATAATAAACTGATAAATTCAAACGGTTTGTAATTACGGATAAGTCTTATCCAAATACCAAAAAAGAAGAGAAAATCTGCAAGTAAATATTCACGTTCTTTCCCTAGAAATTTTATGACAAATCCAGCAGGAAAAATAGATGCCCAGGAGCCTAGGCACGTGCCTACCCTCAAAACAGTAATTGGAAATTAATTATACCGCGTGCAAGACACATGCAAATCCTCGCTTTAAATCCGCGAGGTAAATAAAGGGAAAGCACATAAAAAACAACCATTCCTCCACCAACAAAAAATAACAAAGAGAAGTTGAAAATGTTAACCGTTGCCCACGCAACCGTCGGTTCCAAAAATCCCATACATAGCCTAAACCTTTACCCCCCAAAACAAAAACATAAGCGCAAAGCAGTTGCTGCGACAACTGAAACATGTTCTTAAAGGACTACTAAAAACAATTTGTCGTTTCTAAGACGACAAAATTTACCTATCTCCGCGACCATTCACAACATTCCTTCAACCAAAACCCGTGTCCTTTGAGGTTTGTGGAAGCCTGCCCTGACCATATGGCGTACCAAAGGTTGGAGTTTAAACCGATTAGACTCTCATTAGCCATTTGGGATGTTCAAAGTTCAGGCAGTTCTTTCTTAACCTCGCTCTTCCTGAGCGGAAGAAGGATGTATATCATGGGTATTGGGTCGAAGGAGTGGTAGAATGTGCAAAAGAGAGGCAAACAACACGGTGAAATTTCGGTCTCAGATCCTCTGTTGATTGCCCGCGGCCCGAAGCAAGTTTACGTCTACTAATCCTTGCATATCGGGTTGGATAGACTGGGTTAAAGGTAAAAATGACGAGCTTGCGGCACGGGATTAATTTTAGAGCAAACCACATAAATAATTCGTAAACAAAATCCCATGCTATCGTGTAGGGGATGATTGGTGTATTTTGTGACAGTTCTCTCTCCTCACTCCAATTCAAACCTATCACGTCAGCGTATGTGGATGTATTTTTCGAATTATTTGTTGTTCTACCATTGCTCTAAAATAAAAGATGCGCGGATTGGAAAAGCAACCCCACTAAAAGCTCTTCCAGTACCACGCATAGGGGCGCATAGGAATGATTACACGGGAAACCCGTTGAGAAGCCTATCGAACCTCGAGGAATCCCATATGAAAATCTGGCCGCCCGGAGAGGAACCAAGCGCGGAAATACTTCAAAGAAAATGATAGCAAAGAAGGAATCCACTCACAATTAGAGTGGCATACCCTTTGCTAATGTAGTTTTTTCCTTTGCTAGTATCATTGTGTCGGTTTAATATGTAACATTCTTAAATTTCTTGGGTAGGATGTTTTGTATTAGATAAGTATGCTAAGTATAATTATCTTGTATATTGTAAAGGACTCCTTAGCTTATAAAAGGATGTCGGGCTAGAGTTTGATATAACTTTTCATATTTAGAGTCGATACACTTCAAGGTTGTAATGCAGCTAATATTGAGTATTAGGTGTATTAATATTATTTCCAAGTGTTTTATAGACCATAAGTTATTGTAAAAGCGTCCAACATCTTCACTTTGGTAAGCACATAGCGCTTGAGGTTATTACATGTGTAGAGTGAGTTGATTATTTTGAGGTTTATCGACTTTTCTAAAGCGTCATAAAATGGTGTCGTGTCTAGATAGTAGATGACGATACGGTTCGTTCTTTGATTAGAATAGCACATTTGGGGATAAATCGTCTAAAAATACTAACAAGCGCTACAATAGTAAAGCAGTTGTTTTGAAAGTCTGATTAATTTAGATTTAATTGGGGATAAAAAATAGAGTTACAAGCGCTAGGGCAAAACATAGTTTAGATCCACACACATCATAATTCGCAACACCTAACAATACATTTGCAATCAATTTGAAATAAACATCAATGGTGCCCAACTCTTCTCTTTGCAACTCACAACATGGTTGCGTTTTTGGAAAAACCAAAGGAGGCTACATGGTATGAAGAAATTCTCAATGATATGCATATGTTAATGCAGAACCACTGCTGAGTTTAACAAACCACTCCTAGGTTCGCTCAAACCACCGCTAGTGTCGACGCAAATACCAACTTTGTTTCTGTTTTTCCAAATAAGTTATAATAAAAAAGTACCAGAGTACAATATGGTGTTTTCTTGAATTAAAAGGTTGACTAGTTGAAGTTCAAATTTTAAAAGTGAAATTTAAAGCGTCGATATGAATGATTTACTTGTTTGTCAAGCGTGCATAACAACATTTCCAAAACCAACAACAGGTTGTGGAAGCTACATTTTTCAAAAAAGTATATATAGAGACATAGCAAACTTTCGGTTTTTTTATTTGACCATAGTACTTTTAAAATTTATTTAACAAAAGATAGTACTTTAGAATTTAATTAACAAAAGATAGTACTTTTACATAAATCATGGTTTTTGCGAGGAGGAAAGCGACACTTTCGACTCTTGATTTGCTACAATTTGCAAACCGAACCACTAATACGTTTTACTATATATGCAAGTATTCACAAAATCTTATTTAACACCAAAGGCACGTTACCATATGCTCCACGGAATAATTATTTTTTTGATAAGGATATTTGGTGATATCTTTACTAACTAATATTTGGCTTGTGTGATATTTTTAGTGAATACATTTGTCTTGTAGTACCTATGACAACTTTCCAATTTTTAACACCATGTTAAACTTGTACGGGAACAACGCGCCATGCTTATGGGGTGGCGTTTAAAGATTCATTAGGAAAATGCATAAAGCATTTCAATCTTTGGAGATAATAATGAAATCATATAATGCATTTGTGCACTAAGAAGCCCACAAGTTTTTGGTGTTAAGTGGTATGGGTCCAAAAGAGCGACTTGATACCTTTAAATATGAGTTGTGTCCTTGAGCAACATTTTGTTGGTAAATATGTGGCCGATAACTCCCTTGACGTACTTTTCATCCCTTCTCCCATTCTTTGTTGAGATCCATAGTCCAACTTTGTTGATACGATCTTCAATGACTTTCAATCATGGTTTATGTAAAAGTACTATCTTTTGTTAAATAGATTTTAAAATGCCATCTTTTGTTAAATAAAATTTAAAAGTACAATGGTCATATAAAAACTCCGCAAACTTTCAGTATAAAAAAGGATAATAAACTGATAAATTCAAGCGGTTTGTAATTACGGACAAATCCAGCAGGAAAAATAGAAGGGTAGGAGCCTAGGAACGTGCCTACCCACAAAATAGTAATTGAAAATTAATTATACCGCGTGCAAAACGATTAAAATCCTCGCTTTAAATACGTGCGGTAAATAAAGGGAAAGCACATAAAAAAACAACCATTCCTCCACCAACAAAAAACACCAAAGAGAAGTTGAAGATGTTAACCCGTTGCCCACGCACCGTCGGTTCCAAAAAGCCCATACATAGCCTAAACCTTTACCCTAAAAAAACATAAAGCATAAGCGATTTGCTACCACAATCCCGAAACATGTTCTTAAATGACTACTAAAAACATTTAGTCGTTTCTAAAATGTCGAGAATGACGACTAATAACACATCCAGCGACCATTCACAACATTCCTTCACCCAAAACCCATGTCCTTTGAAGTTTGTGGAAGCATGCCCAGACCATATGGCGTACCAAAGGTGGGAGTTTAAACCGATTAGACTCTCATTAGCCATTTGGGATGTTCAAATTCGGCCAGTTACTTCGCGCCACCTCTGCCAGCGGAAGAAGGTATCATGGGTATTGGGTCGAAGGAGTGATAGAATATGCAAAGAGAGGCTTAAAATTATGGTCGATCCCTCTGTTGATTGGTGCCCGTTTCGAAACAGAAGTAAATGCGTCTACCAATCTGGCGGATCGGGTTGGATGAAGCGAGGTCAAGGTAAAATAGCGAGCTTGCGGCCGGGATAAAATAAAGAGCAAACCCTTTGCTAATGTAGTTTTTCTTTCGCTAGTATGATTGTGTGGGTTTAATATGTAACATTCTTGAATTTCTTGGGTAGGATGTTTTTATTGATAAGTAAGTATGCTAAGTATAATTATCTGTATATTGTAAGGACTCCTTAGACTATAAAAGGAGGTCCAGGCTAGAGTCGATACACTCCAAGGTTCTACTTGCTAATACTATTCGGTGTACTCGTGTATTAATAATAATATTTGTAGGTCTTTTATAGACCATAACTTATTAGTGTGAATTTAATTTGTTAACATTAATATTTGTTTTCAAACATACTATTCAAGTGAACACTGATGAAACGGAAATATCGATGTATTGTAACTAGTTAGATTAAAAAAATGTTACATTATTTATGTTAGGTCACGGATTTTAAAAATACCACAAAATTGTTATAAAGAGCAACACAATTGGTTGCTCCTAATTGGTTGATTATATGTGTAGAGTGAGTTTATCATCGGTTTGGCACATAACGCTTCATATTATTAGATGTGTAGAGTGAGTTGATTATTTTGAGGTTTATGCGACTTTTCTAAATGTCAAAAAATGGTACAATGCTTTTATGCTGACTACTGCTAGTAAACTGAATAGGATGTATATTTACAACTGCTAGTTAAGAAATACTACTGCTAATTATACTGTAATTATAAAATGAATTGGTTGCCAAATTACAAAGCGCTAGTTAAAAATACTCTGCTAATTATATTGACTACTGCTAGTAAATGAATAGGATGTATATTTACAAGCGCTAGTATTATCTGCACTTAAGCTGCTATTTATTATAACAAATGCTAGTGATAGAAGTTGCCCTCGTTCCACGGTTAGTTGCCAAATTGATATTTGGAAACAAGCGCTAGTTGGCGAGATGAAATAAGAATGGATAATGGCAACAGAGGAAATACTAAATACGTTGACATACAGCGTTTCATCTGACGACAACCTACAACATATGCGATTACTACATAAACCCTTGATGTCAGAACAAACTTTGTGTACACAAATTTAATTGCCTTGAGGTTATTCAAACCATACATAAAACTACAACCACTAGAACAATTTTACAACGGCTGTGGAAGATCGGGGGTTTCACGGCTTCCTAGCGAACTCCCAATTCGATCTTGATATTATCATAACCATCGGTCCATCAAATGCTTCATGCGTATACATTTTCTTTAACGACGTGGAACAAGCAAGTATAAACTTTATTATGTGTAATTCATTAATGATCTAGGAAGGATCGAAAAATCCTTCATGCGATATGCCCATGACTGAATGTGGTTGTGTCTAAATCAAATGAAGGTTGTTCCAAGGGTAAAACACTAAGCGTGTGTGCGACACGGAAAATCAAATAGTATTGAGATAGAAAAACATGGCGGTTTACGGATGTTTATTTGATACATTATGAAATAGAGAAAAAAGTATTACACTTACGGTTTCCAGGCTTTTTCAAGTTTGGAGATCCGCGAATCATTTGGGCGATGAAAGACACGACAACGATCTCGCCAAATCAACTCCTTTTAGATTCATATTAACGGGGATACAAACGGCAAAGGACATTCATCCCGGAATTACCATCACGCATCAACTACAAGCAATTGATTTTTGGGTTAGTTTCAAAGATAAAATGTCGTTCTGATTACACATATATTTAAAATTGTAAAATTAGAAGTGTAAATCTCAAAACGGTCTTACCGTGCAATAGTCAAAATCCAATGTAAGGGTCTCAAGATATGGAAGTCTTGTCAGGTGAAAGATATTGGATGCTATGATTGTCGTGATAGCATTCGAAATACCGAATGACAAATGTAACTTCTTCAAGTTCCTAAGACTTGCAAGATTCCATAGTTTCATCCCGTTTGTACTCTCAACATCAAATCTAAGAGACTCAAGTAAGGGACAACCAACAATTAAATCCCAAATGCTTAGGTAAGAAATCGACTAAACACAATTCTAAACTCAATAAATTTGGAAAACTAGTGAAAAACACCAAACTAGGAAAATCACAACAATGAATCTCAAGATGTTTCAATTCAATACGCCAGTAAAGTTAGGTTGGCAATGTAACGGTTGTCCTACCGGTTTCTAGCTGTCAGCTCCTCAATTCCTTCTGATTGCCAAAAACATAAGACAGTCACGAATCTCTTCATAATTCAAGTCTTCCATTCCAGACAACGGTTTGGGATCTCTGAGAGACGACAAACTTTTTATGGGACACTGTAAGCTGATTTAAAATTCTAGTAACATGGCTCCCATCAAACTTATATGTTAAATAATAAAAGAAATCCTCATCAATTATGACTTCGGTGAGCAAGGTCCACTTAAACCTCCAATTTGTAGATAAAATAGAGATGCTCACCTCTTCTCTTATTGGCAACCGATTCAAAATGTTACCGATCAGCGTATCGCATGTTGCTAATATAATCTCTCATAATGGTGATAACATTAGCTCGAAACGACATGGTTTTCAAGAAATTTTTGGTTTTAATTGTTAATATGAGGAGGCTTTGGATGAGGGTTGTTGATTTACAATTGATGGTCAGAACGAGGGTGTGTTATGATCATTATATGTGGTTGTTGGGTTGGTTCATTGATTCGCGGCCCAAGATACAAGCTTTTCAAATTTGGTCCGTAAATATGGCCAAAACCCATTTCTTGCCTCCAACTTGGTGCTGGAATTCCTGCTACCCGAACTTTAAGGGGCCAGTTACCCTGAACTTGGAAAATGGGTCATTTACAACCATCCGTTTACTTATCTAGGTCATGTGCTGTTAAATATTTGATGGGCCCAATTGAAAACATTGAATCATGAAAGCAACGCCAAACATTGAAAATGAATTGGTTGTATACTTACAATGCTAGTTATTTTACTACGCTATAGTTAATTTTACTACAGCTAGTAAAGCTGATGGTTGTAGACTTACAAAGCGCTAGTCGTTTTACTACTTCTAGTTATATTACTACCCTTAGTAAGCCGAATTGGTTGTATACTTACAGTACTTGATGCTCTGAGTTACTCTGCTAGCTATTTTAACCATTTGCAGTGATAGAACACATCAGAAATGATGCCACCGTCGTTAATATTGTTGTGTATGGCGTGTTTGTCTTTGCCCGTGTGTGGGTGCTTTAGCGATACTAGAAGGACTCCTTGGTTTATAAAATTAGTCAATAAGGAAAAAGTTGCCTACGTAGAGCAGTTAGTTGTTGCCACATTGTTTATTGGAAACAACTACTAGTTCCCAAGATTAAACAAAGATATATAATGGGATTAAAGAACATAGGAAATAGTAAATACGTTGACATACAACGTTTCATCTGAACAACCTACTACATATTATGATTACTACATAATTTAGAGTTTAATGGTTACATAATATATAACCACTTGATTTATAAAATTAAATAAGAATGCATAGAAAAAGCTAACCACTACATGCTTCCTACATACGGACATCGTACTAAAACCACAAAAGCTTCATTCCCATTAAGCATGATCCCTAACTTCACTTGAACAAACACGTTGAACATGAATATAATGGTGTAAGTTAAAAATAAAACATTAATAGAATGGTAAGTTAAAATAAAACATACTATAAACAAAGATGGTTAAGATTTAACAAAAGAAGAGATTCTTTATATGGGGCGATGTAGAAAGATCCCGCATCTCCTAACATTCCCATGAGACAAAATAATTCAAGTTCTTTGTTGTACACAAATATACCAGTGACCCAAATGATTGCCGTTATGCGCTTCCACTATTGGTGCTTGATCCTTTGTAAACCCAAGCAAACGAACCGAATATAGGGTAGGGATGGCGAATAGGCTTCTAAATGATGTTATGGAAGAACCATGGCGTCCAACAACCATCCCAAAAACAATGGAATATTTTCACCAATGATCGTCCTAGAAATCACTAGAGAGGTTCCAAGATCGAAAACATTGAATGGGCTGGAGTTCATTTTGAAAATATGTGGTAGGTCTATAACTTTAAATTGGTTGGTTACCAAATCAAAAGAAATCAACATATAAATCTTATAAATAACACCGTCCTCATTAGTTAACTTTTCACTAGCAGTCCAATAGATAAAAGCGACCCACAAGTGCAGGTTTTACGTTTTATTTGATTGTTTCACGAGTTGGGTGGAAATTTTCAAAGGCGTGTCCAGTAAAGAGTTCAAAGAAAAGCAGGACACATACGAAACCACTTTCGAAAACGTGGATAGGAGACCTTCACGATCGTCGGTTCAAGAGTGTCAGGACGGGGCGGCAAAAACCAAATCTTTTGACGTTCGATTTGATGCGTGTAAGCGGGACAAATCGCAAGTGATTTTTTGATTGCCGGGTTCCAAATAACATTCATTATATTATAACCATAGACAAAACACCAAAGACCATTAGAATTGCCAACCTGTAATCATAGAAGCATTAAATCAGTATTAAGTATGCGTAGCGATTAGTTGTTCATCTAAAGCTAACATAAAACCTTGGTCACCCATATCGAATGTTAGCGTAAATAAACACCGATCATTACGGCAGAACACGTAATTAAAGATGAAGCTTCCACAATCTATACTAGCCTTCCACACTTGCAAACACTACGTTCTTTGAGTATAGACTTAGGAGGTAGCCTACGGATGATATCTAGTTGAACATCGGTGGGATATTGTCGAGACATATTTTCTAAACAAAAGCAGGATGGGATAAAGATATGAAGTAAATAGACCATAAGAAGAAAGAAAGATTTTGTTAAACAAATTGTATTGAAGAAAGAAGAAAGTGATTGGGAACACAAGACATTAAGGACATGTACAGTAAATCAGTGTTTTGTGGTATTTGTTTTTGTTTTTGGTTTTAAATATGAAATGATAAAACTATCCTCGTGTATAAATACAAGTTGCCCAAAAATCATAAAGATGCCCAAAACAATAGAAGTTGCCCAAAAACAATGCGTTACAATACATGACATATACCTTCAAAATAACGTGCTTGGATTAAGTTGTGGGACACATGGCAGCCGGTTGGGTCAAGAATTGAGCAACTTGTCTATTTTTAATTTTAAAAGGGGTGTAAAGTGATATCGTCGAGGCGGCGTGAAATTATTTTGACCAATTTTCCCTTTATTTTATGAGATGAGATCTATGCAAAACACCTCTTATCCAAAGAAAAAATGACATCATCTCAACCACCCAACCTTCTTTCATCCAATGGTCCAGATTTCATCTGAAAATAACAAATAAGGGCATATTAGTCAAATCACATGTTATAATAAAAAGAAAAAAAAATCCCAGATCCTGTCATTTAACATTCCAGTTTATCTCTCATCAAACCCTAATCGACTTTCTCTCTTTATCATCCTTGCGAGGAATCCATGGAAACACCGCCGGAATCACATGAAACCGCCGGTATCACCATGAAAACACCGTCGGCTTCATCACCATCGCATCAAATTTTCGTTTTGTCAATCAAACCACGATCGCATTCGTTGACATCGAATCCGGATCAAGCGATTGAAACCCCTTAGTAGTCGGATAAAGCCGTCAATCACCTTCAAACCCGCGGTGCGAGTATATGGAATCACATAAACCGTCTTCTCGGACGTTCATCTTATTCAGATTGGCGGAAAACACCGTCACCGCCAATAGATGAAAGTGATTTAATCGGGATTCTGATGAGTGAACATGAAGGCGTGAAAAGAAATTAGTGGTAAAAGTCCTTTAGATTTAATTTTTGTTGTAAATGTGAAAATCCCATGGGATTCCAAGCGAATCCCATGGGATTTAGCATGAAAACACATGAGATTTTGAAATGACTTGACATTCAGTTTTAAGTTGTGTGATGTTATGACAAAATGAGATCATAGTGTTTTAGTCATCCCAATCCAATAGGATTCTGTGTTAAATCACATGGGATTCAGCATTAAAAAATATATGTATTCATTATGAATCCCATGGGATTCCAAGTGAATCCCATGGGATTTAGCATGAAAACACATGAGATTTTGAAATGACTTGACATTCAGTTTTAAGTTGTGTGATGCTATGACAAAAGTGTGAATCATAGTGTTTTAGTCATCCCAATCCCATGGGATTCTGTGTTAAATCACATGGGATTCAAAATTAAAAAATATATTTCTTCGTTGTGAATCCCATGGGATTCAGCATGAAAACACGTGAGATTTTGAAATGACTTGACATTCAGTTTAGTTGTGTGAAGCTATAACAAAAGTGTGAATCATAGTGTTTTAGTCATCTCAATCCCATGGGATTCTGTATTAAATCACATGGGATTCAGCATGAAAAAAATATATGTCTTCATTGTGAATCCCATGGGATTCATTGTTAATCCCATGGGATTCAAAATTAAAACACATGAGATTATGAAATTACTTGACATTTAGTTTTTTGTTGTTTAATGCTATGACAAAAGTGTGAATCACAGGGTTTTAGTTATGTCAATCCCATGGTATTATGTATAAAATCACATGGGATTCAGCATGAAAAAGATAGTTAACAATCCAACAAAGGCAAGAAACAAAGGAAATATTACAGAAGCAGAACGAAATGAAAGGCGAAAAAGTGAAAGAGAAAAAGCACTTAAAGTTAAAAAGAAACAAATGAAGCCTTGTGGCCATTGTGGAGAGAAGACAAACTTGCATACGAAAACAACTTGTCCGAAGAACCCAAAGGCAAAGCGAAAGGCAAAACCAATTGATGGCGAAACCAATGATGTTTGAAAAAATTTAAGTTACTTATATTCTTGTTTTTTGTTAGTTCTTTTTTTTTCTTTAGTTGAATATTTAGAATACTTGAATTCTTAGATCATTTAGTGTTTGAACAAATTGATGTTTGGTTATTAGTGTTGCCAATACTTGTTACTACTGTTACAATATTGGTTAGTGTTGCCCCGGTTTTTTTAATACTGCCCATTGTACTCGAATGAGATGAGTTAGTGTCTTTGAATACTGGTTTATCGCTGCCCGACTCAATCTCCATGGGATTTATAATGAATCTCATGGGATTTATATTATGTGTAAATCACATAACTAAAAACATAAAAAACGATTTATTATGAATCCCATAGGATTCATAATGAATCCCATGAGATTATTAGACAATCCCACGAGATTTAATATAAATATCATGGGATTTATAATGAATCCCAATGGGATTCTGTCTAAATCACATAAAGGTAGTTGACAACTAAAAAGCATAAAAAGAAGGATTTTAACAAAGTTATCATAAATATCTTTGTACTACTTAGCAAAACATAATCACTAAAAATTTAGTTAGTTATGGTACTACTTAACAAAACATAACAATGTCTTAAAATTTCTACCATGGACATAAAGACTGTTCTAAAATTGCATTAAATACTGTTCTACAATTGACATGTTTTCTAAAGATCTTGAAAGCTTAGCTGCTTCAACAATTCTGGACCACTTTTCTTGAGAAGGAAGTTTATCAAACTCCTTTGCTAATTTAAGCATCTTAGTTGAATGCTTGTTAAGCTCATGTAACAAGATCTTCGTAGCAAATTTAAATCTCAATCACCGCAACATGTCCAATTGCTCTTTAGACCTAGGTACCAGCCCACGTCCCATTTTGTAGCAGCTTCACCAGAATAACTTTCCATATGTAACATAGTGAACACACCATAATCTTGGAAGTTTTTCGACGTCCTCCACTAAAGTTTTGCGATTCTTGGTTTTACTTTGATAATGTTAGAATGCATTTTGTACCCATAAAGCTTAAGATGTTTGGCAAACAACTTCTTCTACAAAAATATTAAAAAAAGGAGAGCATAAATACTATATTTGGAGCATAAGATTCACATGTGATATGTGGGATTCATACAGAATCCCATGAGATTCTTTAATGAATCAGTAGGTTCTCTATAAGAATATTTAGTTCTCTATAAATATGTTGATCAACAAAATCCCATGGGATTTCATACAAAATCTCATGGGATTCAATATGAATCCATGAGATCAAAACACAAAAACATAAAAAGAAATTTTCTAAAACTATACCTTTTTGTAGCTTGACCTTCACTTTTTTTTTTATCGTCTAATTTTGATAAAGACAAAACCCTTTTCCGCTTTCACGTCATCTTTGGATGGCTGGTTCAACGAATGTGACTCAGTTTATCGGCTTATCATCAATCTTCATAAAAATACATAATATAAATATATTGATCAAAAATCCGTGATACAGATCCATTGGGATTTTTGTAATAAGAATCCATTGGATTGAAATCAAACCTATGGGATCCATATTAATCATGGGATTACATAATCATCCCATATTTCAATTCATTATAACAATTCACATGCTTAAACTACAAAATCCAGACCAAAACATCTGCGTTCCTAACTTCTTTACTAAACATACCAAACCTAACAACACGTCAATATACTTCTTACGCCCACAATTCGTCCAATTTACCACTATAATCATTCACGCATATAAAATCGCAAAATTCGCATCGATCACGCCTAATTCTAACTCACTAAGAGTCTAACTACACATAAATCACCTAAACCTCAATGTTAATAATTGAATAAAAACAGAACCTCATATTCCCTAACACATGGCAACTAGTTTTCCAAACAGATACCAACGCCAAGTGTTGTGTTAAAATTTTCTCAAGTACACGGCCTACACACAAAAATTACATGTTCAATAATTCACATTTCAAAATACACATGAGATTCATCCTAAAATCCCATGGGATTCAATACACAACAATCAAAACAAAACCTAAAAATCTAACCTAACCTAACCTAAACTACAAAGTCAATACACATTTCAATCAAAAATCAAAAACCTCACTCTCTCACGTACACCCATTACATATATGGGATCGATGGGAAGCTTATACATATACCATCAACGACGCCCCGCACCTCCATTCCGATCAATTTCAATCTATTGCAAAACCCCCAATTCCCAAACCCAATTTCTGTGATTAGATCGCGTTTATATTGTGCTATTTCATCTCATACATCCATTTTAATGGAATAATTTTGCTAATTAGGGTTTGGCGGTGGTTTAGCGACGGTTTGCGTTGGTTAGGGGTGGTTTTGAGGAAAAGGCGTTGGGAGTGAGTGATAATGTGTGTGTGCGTGAGTGGATTGGGGTGTTTAAGTTGCATATGACTATAATAATCCTAGAGTATATTTTTTATTTTAAAGTGATTAATCTAAACCTTTGGATGGATGAGAAGAAGAATGGTGAGATCTTTGTGGTTTGTTTCTGAGATAAATTTTGTTTCATTATGAAACTTTGTGTTATTTTATAATGTATTTTATCTATCCTACATTAAATCCAAATCACTATTTAATCTAATCTATCATAATCACGATCAAATCATATTTCCAATCAAGTCTCATTCACAATCGTCGAATTGAATCACTTGTCCTGAAGCCGAATGGGCTGTTCTTGATGTCATTATCTATAGTCCCATGTTGTAATTGCTTGTTTGGTGACTCTGCCTAAGAGCCGTTCTTTTTGTTGTTCTTGTTTGTTTTCCCTCGTGGCTATACTATCGTCTTTTTTTTTTCTTTGAAAAAAAGAGAGATAATATTCTCCAAACTTTAGTATAACCAAAGTAACCATTCTTGTTATTTACCAAAAACTCTAACGTGAATAATAGCAGATATGAGCCACTTTATTTTGCTAATTTATAAATCTATACTTACTAAGGGACAAATCTTCATCATTCATCTAGTTTGATCTAATGAATAGGAGATTATCCACCAAATTTAAACCTGCTTTAAGTCCATATTTTTTTCTTATCTTTTTGTCTTTCTTTTTTATTCACATATTTTTTTTGTCTTTTTTTTAAATTCACGTTTTTTATTTTTTATTTTTTAAATTCCCGCTTTTTTTTTTATTAATTCACGTTTTTTTTAATTCGCGTTTTTTTCTTCACTTTCATTCGTTTCGTTTCATACGTTTTTGTCGGTTTATACGTTTCATGCTACCGTTCATATGTTTTCGTCTCGGTTTCATACGTTTTGTTCGTTTCATTCGTTTCGATGCTTTCATGAGTTTTCTTTTCGTTTTGGTCCATTTTTCATACGTTTTCATCCATTTTTCAAACGTGTTTTACACTTTCATACGTTTTCACCCGTTTTCATATGTATTAGTCCATTTTTTCACGGTTCCGTTTCGCTTTCTTCTACGTTTCATGCGTTCGAATATCACAAGTGATTTTACGTGATATTGAGAATATCACTTGTGATTTCTCAATATCACTTTGGTGCCTTTCACGAATATCACTTTTGATATTGAAATCGCTTTAATGATATTCGTAATACTCATTTTGTGATATTCGAATATCACTTTGTGATATCATGAATATCACTTGTGATTGTATATCACTTTGTGATTCTCGATCGAATATGGCAATTTTCATTTTACAAAACATTAGTGAAAATCACTTTGAATATTGAGAAAATCACTTGGTGATTCGAATAGAATATCACGAGAATATCACTTGATCAAATGAATATCACGTCACTCGAGTTGCTGATACTCGTAATATCGGTTGTGATCTCATAATATCAATTGTGATACTCGAATATCACTATGATATTTTGAATATCCATGAGAATATTACTTTGTGATATTCAAACGTATAGCTTGGTGAAAAATCATTTAAAAGCGGACGGCGATATAAAACTTTGCGGACAGCGGAACACGTACATGAACTCTAAACCAAAATTTGACCATTTTCTCTTTACATGTGGTAAATATAAACTTGCATATTTTTATAAGTTTCAAAACAAGCAAATTAAGCTTGTGAAACATAAACCGAAATCACATAAGCTCATAAGCAAATAAAATAAGGTTAAACAAATACCTCCAAACTATGTAGCTGATATTCAAATTATATATTTGTGATATCCTGAATATCACTTCGATTTTGAATATCACTTGTGATATTATGAATATCAGCATGATTTCTGGTTGTGATATCCTGAATATCAATTGTGATTTTCATGTTACAAAACATTAGTTGAAAATCACTTGTAATATTTAGAATATCACAAGTTATATTCAGATATCACTTGTGATCATCTGAATATCACCGATATCACTTGTGATATTGAGAATGAAAACGCGTCAAAACTTGAAAACATTTAAAAGCGGAAAAACGTAAGAAAATGGGCCGAATATGTATGAAAACGGTAGCATATGGCGTAAAACAAGTATGAAAGCCGAGAAAGCGGATGAATAATGAGGCGAAAAGGCGGCGATATAGCGGACGGCGTAAAGAAATTGGAAAATATGTATGAAAACGTATATGAATAATTAACGAAAACATATGCAGAAAATAGAAGCGAAATGGAATGAAACCGTCTGTCAAGAAGCCGAATAAAAAAAAAAAATAAAAAGCGTAATAACGCGTTGAATTAAAAAAATAAATAATAAAAACGTGAGTTTAAAAAATCGTGAACTAAAAAAAGACAAAAAAATAATAAAAAGAAGATTGAAGAAAACATGGACTTATGTTTATTTAATAAATCTTAGATTAATCCCACACTCATTAATGGGTCATTAAACTGGATGGATTTCATGAGGTGAGGATTGTCACTTGTTAAACAACAAAATAAAAGTAAGAAATAGAAACGTAAAATTCCTACAGATATTTTGAAGGGAAATTTGTCTCTAATTTTGTAAAAATTTGAAAAGGAAATTTATCTCCACAAAATACTTGAAAATATAAAAAAATCGTTTAGTTGACGTTTGCCTTTTGCGGAGAGTTATTTTACATAACAAACTTTACATCTTAAGGATTCATCTCCACCATCAATGCTAAATCAATAATTTGAGGTTAAAAGCATTTTATTATTTCACCAATTTTTTATAAATTAAATATCTCTTAAAGTTTATCGTTAGCGAAAATATTTACACCGTCAGCGACGGCAGATTTAATTATCTTTACATATACTAAGACACTTTGATATACTTTCGAGAAAAAATCATTTTTTCCGCTTTTTTGTTTTTAGTTTATTTCACGTTCTTGAAATTTAAGCTGAAAATCATATATGATAAAACACTAAATTGAATATCATATGTGATATTAGTGTTAAATCGTATATGATATGTAATATCACATGTGATATCATATGTGATTTTACACTAATATTACATGTGATATTACATATCATATGTGATTTTACACCAATATCAATTAGTGTTTTTATCATATATGATTTTTTGCAAATTGATAGCGTAAAAAACAAAAAACTTAAAAAAAGCGGAAAAATACGAAAAAAATTTTGTGAAAGTATATCAGAAGTGCTTCTATCTATAGAAAGATAATTAAATGTCAAACGATATATTTTTTCGCCAACGATTAACGGTAGTTGAAAGATATTAATATTTGAAAAAAAGGATGAAAGTTTTTTAAATTGTTGGGATTAATCCATTCGTTAGGGATCAAATAAAAATGGAGGTGGAGATTGATCCATGGTATGTCTTCAAAAGGTGAAGATCGGTGGGATAACCGCTGTGCATACGATCCTGGAGATGCAAACCGGACCCTCCCGAGGGGCGACGACAGTGAGCGAATACCGATGTCACATGATCTGACTTATCGAGGTGGAAACTTTGAACCGCGGCCACATTTTAACTTCATAAAAATAAACGTGGGTCAATCGAGCATTTGCGATGGGGATGGTAAAATGATCTTTGTCTGTGGAAGGGGTTTGAGCCCTCGTGTAGATTGACATTAGTAGCTCAAAGCTCTTCTGCATGAAATAATATTTTGTCCTCAAACGATCTTTATATCTAATGAAAAATGAGAGAAAGTTGTGGGTTCTGAGGAAAACAAGAAAAACAAATAAAATATGTTTTGTAATTTTCTTTGTTAAGTTTGAAAATATGAGATTTTGTGCTTTTTAAAACATTTTGTTAGAAAATGCTAATTTGTACGCGATTTATGTTTTTTTTTCACAAAATATTTTATTAAAAATAAGGATGTTCCCTTAGAATTTGCTTAGTAGTGGAGTAGGGATAGTACACGTGGTTAACTATTATCCACACTCTTTATACCACATGGATGGGTCATGGGTGTTTGTAGTTTTTGTACAATTTTGGCCACACCTGATTTACTGATTTTGTAAGTCCATAATTCATAATTATTTTTACGATATGTTGCTTAAATCTGTTATACTCTTTCAAAATATTTATGTCGACCGAAATAACATGACCCCGTGCACTATTTTGGCGTGTGCGACTAACTTTTCTAGAATACTTTGCCCTTGACAAACCTTTAGCAAAAGTTGATATTGAACCGATAAATAAATTTCTCAAAAGTCTGTTTTTAACAGATCAACTAAACGCTTTGTAGTGCTTGAAAGGGATACAATAATACGCATATTTTGGCCGAAATGGGTTAGAATTGATGCTAAAATTAGAGCTGGAGTCATTGGCGGATTTAAAGGAGGGTCACAAGGGTCATGTCTCTTTGTAAGAAAAAAATTGTAGTGTAAATTTTATAATTTTATAATTTTATATATATTTTTTTTTCAAAAAAAAAACCAATTTGTAGTGTAATTTATAAAAATTATCAAAGTGTGCCCTCTCGAGAAAAATTTCGGCTCTACTAGCAGAGTTGGAGTTGAGAACTATATTATAAAGGCTGAAAGTAGAGTTTATATTATTAAGTTATTTGTGCAATTAATTGAAACTAAATCTTATCATGTAAAATCGCTTAAAATATAATAAAATAAAATCATATTTATTTCAAGCTTTTGCGTGTTAATTTATTATAATTTGAAAAATATTTAAGCAATTTAACTAACTATAAGAACCCATAAACTCGTTTCAATGGGCTTAAGTTTATGACTTATAAAAGATTTTGTAAGTTTGGGTAACAAACAAAACTTATTTTATAATTTCAAACCCTTATAAGTTCACGCCAAACACATCAGTGTAATAAACTAATGACAAGTTTAAACAAGCACATCGCCAAAAAAACTTTAGGTATTCGTTCACTGGCTATTACCAAAAAAGTCATTATGAAATTTTGCCTTTACACGTTACGACTTTAACATTACAATATCTTTTATGGTTATTTAGAATAAATTTCCATCGAGAACAATATTTAAAGGTAAAATAAAATTGCAATTACTTTAGATTAAAATTACTCCGTATATGATCAGATTATTTTATTTCTTGGGTCTAGAGACATTTGACTAGATTTAGTCAGAAGTTAAAAACCTCCTATAATACTTATTTAATAAAGAATTTGTTGATCTAAACAAATAAATTGTTTTTGTAACACTCAAGGAAAGTATTTAAATATCAATATTGCAAATAAATTAAAAAAGCTTCTGCAAAAATATTTAAACCTCTTGCTAAATATGGGTTACACTATTGCTACTTGAAATTTCCTGTAGCCTGTCATTCTGCACGAGATATTAAACCTTTGTCATTTACAGTAAGACAATATGGTTTTTGTGGAGTTTCATTGCGGCCGGTTTAAAGCGTTTTCTTTATTAAACTTTATATTCTACATTCGCATTTTAGGGTTTATAGCTTTTTGATATAAACAAAATTATAAAAATAAAAAAAAAATAAAAATAAATAAAAAAAAAATAGCCACCGTATGAATAAAAACATAGCTATGAATAACTGCCCCCTAAATATTCATACACACGTACGCAATAGTGTTATTTTTTTCACTGGCAAAAAGTCAATACTCATTTAATCACAAAACAATTGTTCATTTTAATAGGATCACAGTTTTCAGAAAGTACACAAATTTTATTGTTGACTAATTAAATGTTTGTTTTTTTCTTTATAATAGTATTAGTTAATGTAATTTAAAAGTTAATATTTATTTTGAGATAAATAAAAAAGATAAGATTATGTAGGAAACGCTTACACTTTTATTAATAAAATCTAAATTACAATAAATAAAATTAACAGAAATAAATAAGAAAATTAAATACAAACGAGATATAGCAGATGCGATAATTAAATAAAATAATAAAATAGTCAAAAGACTTACTTGATCACCAATAGATATCAACAAAGAAGCACTAAAAGCGATGTTTAACACGCTTCCTTAAAACAGTTCGCCACTGCTTTCCCATGGTACAACATGTACCAAAACAGTAAGTTGTCTTGTCGGACTTAACAAAACTGCCGGAATTTCATCTTAAGAGATCGTGTATTCCATATGTTGGAAATCAATAATAACTATTGACTTGATGTGTGTTAAACTTGTGGAATTAGGGCCTCTATTTATACACAATAGACTCCCTCTAAGTTTACTCATCCCATCGATGTGGGATTGAAAATAAACTACTTTTCCTCTTTAGGCATGGTATCGAATGCCTAACTTTGAGACCCGATATCTCATTCACATCAACTCTATTTTGGACACATAAAGGATTATTGCGAAGCTCTCTTGAGGAGAACGTAACCTACAAACTATTAATCATATATGTGACATATACATATAGATAATTGTGTCCAAAGTTGGTCAAAATTCACTTTTGCCAACCAATTTTCCAACAATCCCCTACATGAATGGAGATCGGTCGTAATACACAAAAATTACGATGAAATTCCAATAGTTGAATCTTGCAAAGGATAGGTAGGTGTGACCCTTTGAACCTTCCTTTGTGAGATGCACTTAGTCTCCTAGATCCGAGAGTAGGCGATGTCCTTGAACTCAACCCTCTGTTTTACGTGAGACGACATTACACGCTCACACAGACTCTCCCTAACATTGTCAAGTCCTCATAGTCATGTTCGTTATGGTCATGAACACTAGCACTGTTCTCGCAAGAGCTCTTAGGATTTTGCGCCCCCACAATTCCCTTGGCGACCCCACTTCTCTCTCACATGGGTGATTTCATCTTGAATCATTAAAAACATATGTTTTGTGATTTCATCTCGAATCATTATGCTTTGTGATTTCATCCTAAATCATTAAAGCCATATGTTTAACCTCTCAACAAGTCACATTTGTTATAGGAATGGACTAGGAAGTTACAATGTTAAGTAACTCCCCATATTGACGTGACTTCCCCACATTTATATGATCGGGTTGTCCTATTGAATCCAGATCTTGGGATCTCCAGTCAACTGGGTTAGGTTTTCCTTCATATAAACTCATTCCTTTAAGGGCTTTAGTCCCATTCCTTTAGACGACTTACTAACTAACTCTGCTAAGCCTTTCGTAGCGGATCCACGATGTTATCTATTGACTTTACGTAGTCAATCGTGATAACTCTAGTTGAGTGTAGTTGTCGCACCAATCAACGTCTATGATGGATATGTCTTGACTTACCGTTTTACATTGTGATATGAGCTATGTCAATTTCCAATTGACTATCACACTTTATATAGATGGTCGTTACTGGTTTATGCCATCTTGGTATGTCCTCTACGAATTACGCAGATATCCGATATTCTATAAATTTATCTCAAATGATAAATTCAAATTCCACCATAGATTTAGCTATAAAAGTCTGTTTGAAATACTTTCAAGATTTCCAAGACACAGCTTCCCACGTAGAGTCAATACATCCGCTCTAGTGGATCTAGATTCTTTTATGTAAGAATCCATATTTCCATTACTCTATCATTAGATAGCAGTTGGATATCTTCCAAAATGCAATATCGTAAGTATCATAGTACTTGTGTAATACTATTCAAATGGTCATCACTTGAATTAATGGTATATTTACTTAACTTGATTTTAACTTCTAAATCAAGTCTTACACACGTCATTAGACTCATAAGACGCCCAATATTCTCTGAGTATTCAAAATAGGCAACACCTCTACCTCTATTATAAATAGATTTAAAAGATGTCATTGGAGTTCTAGCTAGGCGGAATCCCCCATTGAACATCTGAAGAATATTGTCCTTATAGTATTTTTGACTTCAAAACAAATCCATTTGGTTTCATATGATCTTAGTTCCAAGAACCATATCGAGCGGCCAATGTAGTTCATGTCAAATCTTGACTCCAACATTTCATTAGTGGATTTGATCATCTTGTTATCACTTTCAGTGATAAGTATACCATCTATGTATAGACACATGATTACATATATACCAACAATTATTTCTTTCCACAAACATTCGTTATTTTTAAATCCAGCGTTCGACATGACGTGAAAAAATAATTGATGTCATTGTTTGGGAGCTTGCTTTAAGCCATATAATGACTTAACAAGCCTACAAACTTTGTTCTCTTGTCCAGGAGCCATGAAACCCTCGGTTTGGTTCATGTAGATTTCTTCTTCTAAATCTCCGTTTAGAAATGCCGTTTTCACATCCGTTTGGTGAACTTCCAAATTTCTTAAAGCGGCAATAACAAGTATCATCCTAATCGAGGTTATTCGTGTAACAAGCGAATATGTATCAAAGTAATCAAGACCTTCTCATTGTCTAAATCCTTTGATTACTAATCTTGCTTTATACTTGTCAATGGTGCCATCGGCTTTCATCTTCTTCGAAGATCCATTTATAGCCAAGTGGTTTACAACCAGGAGGTAAATCCACGAGCTCCCAAGTATGATTTTGTAAAATAGAATCTATTTCACTTTTAATGGCTTCTTTCCATTGAGGCCGAGAAAGTAACCGCCTCTCGGTATGAAGTAGGTTCATTTTCAACCATTAAAGAAACAAAATCGGGTCCAAACGATTTCTCGGTTCTTGCCCTTTTGCTTCTTCTAGGTTCAACCTCTTCTTCCTCAGTTTGATATTGTCTCTCATCTTGGAGATCATTATCAACTCCTTTGTTGTCTCTTATCACGAACAACATTATCATCTTGATGTCTCTCATCATGAAGGACTTCATCATTTAGTTGCCTCTCATCATGGACAACTTTGCCACCAAGCCTAGATGAACATCCATTCTCCTCTAATAATCAAAGAAACACGGTTTCATACAATGAAAGTTTTCCTTGATTCGGTTATCGTATCTTTATGTATATTCATCGTTTCTGAATCACATACAAAGAAATGATAAGCACTACTGTTATGAGCATATCCAAAATTATGCAAACCACAGGTTTAGGTCCAATATTTTGAACCTTGGGTGTCGATGAGATAGATACCCCCCACATTCGTAAGTACTTATAGGATGGTTTTCTTCCCATCCATAGTTCATAAAACTATCTTCTTTTCCTTACAGGGGATCTTATCTAAAAGATAAGTAGCCAATAAAACCGCTTTCCCCACATGCCATCGCTTAAACCATGACTTTAACAACATGGCATAACCATATCTTTAAGGCACAGTTCTTTCCTATCAACAATTATGTTGTGGTGTATAAGGAGCAATAAATTTATGTCTTATTCCATGTTTAGCTTTGCATACATGAACCGAAGACACATATTTACCTCAAATATCACTTCGAACCGCCTTGTTTTCGATAATAAGTTGATTCTCAACTTATTTGTATAGATCAATCTTGTCTATATTCTTACTCTCAAGTAAGTAAAAGTTGCAATATTTTGTACTACCATCAACAATCACGATGATGTACCTAATTGCTACCTTTGTAAGTATCGATTCCAAATCACATAAAACTATGTGAATCAAGGGTTCGGTTAATTTTTGGTCACTTTCAGTGAAAAGACAATCTTGTCAATTTGGATTCAACATAAGTTTTACTTTTGTAATCCGTGTTCGTTATTTAATAAAGCAGTATTGAGTTAAAATTAAAATGTCCGAGTTGGCCATGCTATACATTCAAAGGATCAAATAAGCTGAATTCATACTCACTTTTATTAAAACAAAAAAAATTAAAACAAAACATTTAATGAAGGCCATAACCCGTACCGACCAAAATTTTATTCAATGTTAACTCAATTTTATTTGATTAAAATAAAAATAAAGCCAAATTTATTAAGCAACCATCCAGATACAAGATTCCTACGAATCTCTGACACATGCAACATGTTGGTTCACTTAAGCTCTTTTCCACATGTGAATTTCAACATCACATTTCTTTTCCCTTGCTATTAGCAGTTATAGAGTTGCCCATAGATTGCATCTCTCCATTTTCTGCTACTTTGAAAGAGTTAAAAAAACTCTTATCATCATACTCATGACATGATGCCCAAGTGTTAATCCACCATTTTCTAATGTCGGATCCCGCCTTGGCAACAATTTTCATTTCATTCAAGCCATTTAACCCATAGTTATGGCACATAAAATCTGAATGTTTTAAAGCATCTACCGTACACATAACTTCGGTATCGGTCTCCCTTTCATCAAGTTCGAGAGCAGATTTTTTAGATGTTACTCATGACATTCCGAACATTCTGTTAATATTTCGTTATTAGTGTAACACTAAATTTGGAATAATTAACAACTTGCTATATCACAAAGTGTTTCTTAACAAACACGATAACATCAAATTTTGTTTAAAACACTCTTGTTTTTGTAAGATCCATTTTACAAAACCGCTTTTAAACAAGTCTTTCGATTAAACAATTAAACAATATCGCATATTACATAATGTTTTGAAACAAAACAAATTTGTAATATGATTTTGTTAATCATCCTTAACAATATCTTAATAGATCAGCATCACATGGTATAATTCTACAATGAAATTCGACAAGGTTTCAAAATAGATTTACTCTTTCAAAGAAACTCAACAAGGTTTCTATAGATCTACTTTCAAATGCATAAAGTGTCAAGAACTATATTTAGTTTATAATTAAACTCAACTTGGTTTAAATAAGCTAAACAAGTCAAAGAAACTTTTCCACAAAATATGATAACAAACTTCTATTATCGATTTTGTTTAAAACAAACCCATCTTGGTTTCAATAAACACGTTCTAGTAATCTAATAAAATAACAACTTGTATTTTATGAGATTTGTTTCAAAGAAACTCCACTTGGTTTCAATGAATCTGATTTCATCATGATATTTAACCATGTTAGTAATTGGCGCACCAATTACATTCGCAAGATTCACTAGGGTCACAAATTATGTTACCATCAGTTAACTTGTGAATATATAAACACTAAAACAGTTAAAAACTGTTAAAACAATATGGTATCTAATAAACTCGACATGGTTTATGTAAACTTGTACCATATATGATTCCGAGAAACACAAGCTTGGTTTCAATATCCGATTTAAACAATTAACATATGCAATAAATCATTTTGAAAAGAAACTCATCATGGTTTCAATATAAACTGATTCAATAAACTGTTTTAAAAATCATTTATAAATATGTTATACCAAATCAATTAATTAAAATTATGTTTAGTTATAAACGATTTTCAAAGAAACTCAATCTTGGTTTCAGTGGAAAAACATTTGTATAAAATTTGTTAATTATAGAAATCGAGATTTTAATAAAGTGTTTTAATTACATTACGAAAATGTTTTAAGCTGTAGGGAAACGGTTACACTTTTATTAATAAAATCTAAATTACAATAAATAAAATTAACAAGAAATAAATTACGAGAAAATTAAATACAAACAGAATAGTAGCGGATAAACGATAATTAAATAAAATAATAAAATAGTCAAAAGACTTACTTGATCACCAATAGAGATCAACAAAGAAGCACTAAAAGCCGAGACGTATGTTTTAACACGCTTCCCTTAAAACAGATTCGCCGTCTGTTTCCCGAGTACAACGGCCAAAACAAGTAGTTAGACTGTCGGACTTAACAAAGCGCACGGAATTTCATCTTAAAAGATGCGTATTCCATATGTTGGAAATCAATAATAACTATTGATTTGATGTGTGTTAAACTTGTGGAATTAGGGCCTCTATTTATACACAATAGACTCCTTCTAAGTTTACTCATCCCATCGATGTGGGATTGAAAATAAACTACTTTTCCTCTTTAGGCATGGTGCAGATGCCTAACTTTGAGACACGATATCTCATTCACATCAACTCTATTTTGGACACATAAAGGCTTATTGCGAAGCTCTCTTAGAGGAGAACGCGAACCTACAAACTATTACTCATATATGTGACATATACATATAGATAATTGTGTCCAAAGTTGGTCAAAGTCACTTTTTGCAACCAATTTTCCAACAGATTAACACTTATTTTGAGTGGGAACGGGAACTAGTAACACATAAGACTAGAAAACGAATAAACAAAAATAAATAATTTTTTTATATAATAAAGATTACATTATTTCGAGTGGTTTTCTTAATTCATTCTTATTGGAAAAACAATTTGGCTAATAGAATAGCTTGATTTCGCACGTAAGCAAAAATCGTGTGATGTGATTGGTTAATAAAAGTCAAAATTAATTTGATTTTGGTCAAACTTTAATAAATTTGGCGAAAAAATTTGGTTAATAAAAAAACACATAAAAATATAGGTGTCAAATTTATGAAAACAAAAACTTAAAAAAATGGGAGGTAATTAATAAAATTTAGCGATTGAATTTAAAATTTATATAAAGTTAAGTGCTCCATGTTTTTTAATAACTTTGAATTATAAACAAATACCCCTTATACTTTATACTTTATATTTTAGTAAATATAATGTATATGTTGTTTTAAAATAACAACATATAAATTTGCATATAAGTATAAATTTTGTTACTATATACGTTCAATAAATACTCTTTTTTTTTAAAGTTTAGCACTATATGTGGACACGAGTTTACATTTTAAATACGACTAAATTAAAGCGGGAAATATAATTATCAAATTGTAAGTAATGCGGGTAACTTTAATATAAAAATAAATATACGCATGAGTACTTATAACAATGACTGATGTAATTCTTATTTATTTATATAAGGATATCTAGAAAACATTTTTAAAAACTTTAAGTTTATCAACGTTAGATTTATGTGCTATTAAACTTATCATGTGTACAACATATAATATTAGTAGTGAAATTTAAATAACAACATAAACATCTTTTGTCGATAAATAAAATTAAATCTTGAGTTAACGAAAATTTTAATATTTTACCAACTTCAAATAGATATTAATGCATAACTAAAAAACTTCGTGCATAAGTATTAATTGTACTTATATACAATTTCAATGGGCAAATTCTTATATGTATATTTTGAAGTAAAAATGTTAAAATAAATTTGATTTATGTGTAAACTCCGTGCGTGCACGAAACTTATAACTACATAATTATATGCAATTACGTTTAAAGACACAATATTCAGTATTAATGCACGAGTATTATAACTAGTAAATAAAAGAAAGAATTACGTGTTTTGTCCATTTGGTTTACACAAAATCACATTCGTCATCTATATTCGATTTTAATTATATCTGTGAAATTTAATTTTTAAATTAATTGCATTGATGGTCCTTATTTAAAAAAATAATAATCATCTATGTAATAGTATAGTATATATTTTTTTTTACACGGGTAGTCTTTTAAATTTAACTTTAATTATATGCATTTTTGCCTTATTGAGGCTTTGCATATATATCCTCGAAAATCTGAAAATTGCATATATATCCAAAGCATGCATAAAAACTATTGTAAAATGTGCATAAAAAACTTGTACAAAGGACATATATATATAATTATTCACTTTGGGAGGGATATATATGCATTTTTGCCTTATTGTTATTACATGGATATTCTTTATCTTTTAAAATGAGGACTAAATGCAAATAATTTAAAAGTGAAAGATCATTTATGTAATTAGAATCAAATAAGGACTAACAAGTGTGATTTTAGGTCAACCAAATAGACAAATAGACAACTGAACTAAGATTTCTCTTTCTCATCATCAATTTTTTTTTTTTTTTTTTTTTTTTTTTTTTAGCTTTTATTAAAAACTACTAGCGAGGAGAATGTAAACAACATTACAAATAAATTAAAGAAGGATGTTGAAGCCAAGTATCCCAAGAAAAAGAACTTCTACACCTAGCATTACACCAACTAAAAGACGCGCTACTATATATCATCAAAATCACATCCTTCCAGGGCTTTTGGCAAGAAAGATCAATCTATTCACGAAGTTCCATAAGCACCACCAAGTAACAAAGAAAACTCCTTCCAACATAGATTTTAGTTTAGATCCCAACCTGATGGAATTGAACCACGATAGCCATTCGAATTAAGAACCAAGAGCGACCAAGCTAAATCCCACCGAACGACATATAAGACGAGTGACATCAACAACCATGGTGCGTTAAACAAAAGGTGCGACGTATCTCAATATGCGAGGAACATCAAGACAAAGAAGAGACATAAACACCTCGATGCATCAAATTCACCTTTGTAGGCAATCGATCAAGAGAGACCTTCCATGCAAAAACATTAATTTTAATCGGAACAAATTTGATCTATCTCGTAGAGTCAGATCCTCGACTCGGCCAACAATTTACTCGGGCATCTTTAACGCAGAACACTCCATTCGTTCAAATCCCAAAACCATCTATCCTCAAAGATTAACCAAAGGCACCAAGACCTATAAGATCACGGAGTTGAACAAGTTGTTGGGCTTCGCTCCCCCTGTAACTTGGCGATGAAGAGAAGATACAATATCTCCTCAAGCTTGATGACTCACCATCAACATTCTTTGTTCTCTTCCAATGCATAAATCTGGGGAACATATATCCAGTTCTTGGTCTCCTAACCAAATGTCGCCCAAACCGTGCCATGCATCCCATCGCCCACTCTTCTCTTACAATGGGAAATCAAATCAACACCTCGACCCTTTAGAATATTAACTTCCTTAAGGATATCATTCCAAATCGAAGAATTAAAAGGATACCACTTCACGAATATTCGGGCCATGTATTCATGAAATGACGATACCACAAAGAATTGTCATGAGAAATATATCGCCACACCCACTTGAACAACAAAGCCCTATTTAAGGCAAAAAACTGGACACCCCTAAGACCCGTGCCGTTTTCGCGAAGCACCTTGGTCCATTTTGACCACGTAATCTTCTTGTCTTTATCTTGAGCCCCATTAAAGAAATTCCTACTAATTGCTTCCATCATTTAAAACAGATTTAGGCACCTTATATAAAGACATCCAATAAATGAGAGTGGATCCTAACACCGATTTAAGAAGCGTGGCTGACCCTCAATGGAATGAGGTTTTAACCTTATTTTGAAAGGCGCGAATTGAGCTTACTAATAATATCATCCCAAGCACTTATATTTGACATGTTACCTCCAACCGTGACTCCAAGATACTTGAACGGGGTTTTCATAATCGAACATCCAAGCGTAGAAGCAGGCAGGCGTATGTCGATCATGAATGCCCACCCTAAAAAGATTGACTTTTTACATTAATCTTCACCAGATGCTAGTGAAAAGCAATGAAGAACATGCATGATACTAGATAAATTATCATCCGACCACTCACCCACAAACACCGCATCATCCGTGTTAATACAAATAAAAAAGCGTAAAAGCGTTTATTTATATTTCACGATCTTCTAATGTTTTGTCGATAACAAACGTAAAATCATGTTAACGAAAAAAATAAAATCGTTAAATGGTTTGAACTAATAGTTTCTAACACATTCACATTTTCACATAAAACACTAAAACAAGTATAAGTGATTTTATGATTTAGTAATACATATATACAACAACTGGTGTTTACGTATTTGGGTAAAATATACACATAACTAATATGTAGTATATTGGGTAATATAAATGGGTAGAAACTTAAGTATCACAACCCATTGGGCAAATACATTGAATGTAGTTAGGTACAACCCAAAGCCCATAACCCATGGAACTTGACCCATAACCCATTGCATGACATCATGCTTATATCATACATGGATAATATCCATAACCCATGGATCAACCCATACCCAGTGACCCGAGTGCATTGCACTCAAAGATACATTGTATCTAGCTAAAGATCCATGGTTCAACCAATGACCCATAACCAAAATACCCATGGGTAAAGGAGTCCCACGGATCCCTAGCTTTACGCTAGACGGATCCCTTGTGGGAGGGATCCGTGGGATCCGGAAACGTAATTTTTCCTCTATAAATAGTGAGTCATTTCTTATTATTTCTCACCCCCTTTCTAACACACTTTCTCTCTAAGTTTAAAACTCACTAACCTCAGATCCAAGAGATCTATGTTTATAGTTTTGTTTTTGTGTGATCTTCTAGGTTTCTCTTAAAGGCGAGATCACCACTTCGAGTCAAAGCTGAAACAAGTCCATGAGTTGCCATGCTTTCGTCATCATCAAGACAAGCCCAGGTTCTCTTGTTGATAGTTATTTCTTCCTCCATAGATGTTGAAGGCATTAGTGAAGGATGCGGAAAGAGTCAAGACGAAAGCATTAGTGAAAGGTGCTAACGTCCGGTGTCAAAGCATTAGTGAAGAATGCAGGTGTAAGAGCGAAGGTATTAGTGAAGGGTGCCAAGCGTTGTGTCAAAGGCATTAGTGAAGGATGCCTATGAATCAAATCAAGTGGCATAGGGAAGAATGCCTAGGTCGTATAATCGATGAGGTGCATCGTTATACATATAGTATTTGTTTAGATCAAGGGATGGTGATATCCTTGATGGTGTTGTAACAAGGAGTAGATCCCGCGAGATTAGGTGTTGTGTTGTGATGGGTAGTAGTTCCTCCATGGTAATGGAACTAGGTTCTTAGCCTAGTACCTAATAAAGGGTAGGCTTAAGTTGTGTAGGTGTGGTTCACCTTGGAGTGAAAGAACCCATTGGTTAGCCTAGCAAAGTATAAAGGGTAGGCGACGTTGTGTTAGGTGTGGTTCGTTGGTGCATAGAACTTCGGTATTTAGCTTTGCTGGAAAAGGATAAGCGATGTTGTGAGGCTTCTCCGCTATAAGCGAGATTGATGTAGTGTTTACGAACTCTCGAGTAGGTGACTCGGGGAGTGGAGTAGGGCAAGAAGGTGTCCTTGTAGCCGAACCACTATAAATACTTGTGTCGTGGTGATGTGCTTCTCTTTTTATCTTTCATTACATATTTATATATCTATCTATCAACGTCCAACATAAACAACCAAATAGATTGACATAAGTCGATCTAAATATTTAAAAGGAAGTTTTAAATTGGTAAAACTATTCAACCCCCTCAGTTTTCCACATTGGCATCGAGCTTAAGTTACCAAGTTTCTTAGAGTATGTTGTACTTTAAAAACTTGATACGATCTGTATATGTTTGAAAACTACAAAGAAGGATTTTCAAAGTCATGTTTTAAAAATCATTATAATGTTTATTGTTGGACAATGATAGAATGGTCAAACATTTTCCTTGTTAAGTATTCTTCATACTTGGATTTGGGCATCCTAAGAAGATCATGAAGAATTTCTCAAAATATATCTTTCCCTAAAAAGAATATTTAGCAAAGGATTGGGGTATCTTAGAAGATCATGAAGTATTTCGCGTCTATGGTTTCTAAAACCATAAAAAGGGAATATAACAAAGGTATGTTTTATTAGTTACAATTTTTGGTAAAAAACGTGCTAAATTGCTTGTGGATAAAATGGTGAGATATGCTACTATCTTATAATAAGCATAAAATGAAAAGTGTTTTGTTGATTTTTTCTCTTTGAAGTTTTGTTGTTAGATATCTTGTTAATCAAGCTTGAATAAAGGTAAAATGGTTAATATAACTTCACTTAAAAGTCTACAAAGGTTAAACCTTTTCTTGAGGTCAAAACATTACATTTTGTAATTACATTAGATCCGCGGATCCTCAATTATCTGGTGGATCCCTAAAGCAGGGATCCGTGGGATCAGTGGTACGAGGCAGTTTTTGTCTCCGAATTTCAAAATTCATAACTAATTCGTAAGTCGTTAGAAGTCGTGCCACCTATCGTTTTAAAAGGTATTTGAGTCTACTTTCATTTAAAAATGATTTCATAAACTGATTCAAAACAAAATTTGACAGAATCATTGATTTATAATAGAAAGTCATTTTTCGGTCATAACTTTTGCACAAACTTTTGATCTAATTGGAGACAGATGTTTTCATCTTTGAATAACAATGTGTCCTCTTTTGAATTCAAGGTTTTGATCACATTTATAAAGGAAACTAATCAAGCTTGGTATACATGTTTAACACAAAGCGATGAAAAGAACTTTTGTATGCTATGCTAAATGATAAATTGTTTCCTCAGATTACTTGATTATTTCTTGTCTCAAATAGCCTTTGTGCTTGTTTGATTGATTATCATATTGGTCTCCTTACTTGCTATTCACTCTCTTTCTTGTCGATTTAGTATTTTCTACTAATCAATAATTGCTGCACTTGAAGGTGTTTGGGATAACATCTAGTTGTCTTAGAAAATGTTAGTTTTATAAGTTGAAAAATGTTTAAAACATTTAACACACTAAAATGGCTTTTGATTGAGTTTGTCATGTGTGCAACATAAATGTTTTATGTGCCTATATGATTTCTTGATTTCATATTTTCTTGTATCGTTTTCTAAAAACAACAAGAATGTACATCGGATCATAACCTACACACTTGCGATGATGTACTTTCTCCGGTTTTTCCTTTTCATGATCATCTCCAAGCCGTAGTAGGATTGACAATTTGATTATTTCATCCGATATACTCAAGTAAATTATTTTGCAACGCAAATATAATTGTTCATATCCGAAAGTCCAAACTCGAGCTTTCCAACAACATATGTTGAACTATCTCATCCAACTATTTTTTGTTCACCATATGGACAACTTTTAATTTTTTTTACACCTTCGTCACCTTAGTTGTTTCAAGTATTATATTAATAAAAAGCGAAAAGTATCATCATTGTTACTCTTGATAGGACATTAATAGGAATATAAATTTTCCTAACTCGAGAATGAATCTTGGAGAACTTATTGCACTAGAACTCAATTTGACCTACTGGTTGAATTGCTTCATTGATAGAGTTGGGTATGTGGAATCGCGTAAAATGGTCGTGTTTACTCCGAAAATTAATCGCCATGGAAGAAACAGAAACAAAACAAAAACAAGATCCTTAATTACCGGTCCTAAGTTCAAAACAGGTAAACAAGGAAAAGGGTTAATTTGGATTGAAAGGAGATCGAATGATGAAAAAGGGAAGATTAAAATATTGATAAAAGAGATGGATAATTGGAAAAAGATGGATCACAGTTAAGGATCTGGAAAAAGTTTGATGGCCGCCATCATCAATTAGGGAGCGTTTTTTTTTTTTTTATCAATCATTGAACATCTGTTTGCAATTCGGATTCTATTTTATCATCAATTCAATCCTTGTTCACGTTTTTTTCTTTTCTTGTCAATGAATAGATCTCTTTACTTGTATGACTTAGATGTCTCGTATTTTTTTGATAAGATGATTCGAATTATGGGTGATACTTATGAGATCGTTGGGACTGAGATTCAAATATTTCTTTTACGTATTGAATATACACATGTACGTTTTTCTAAATGAAATAAATTTCGTGTTTCTTAAAAGGGATAAAGTGAAGAATAAAAATATAAAGTCCACAAGTATCACATTATGCAACCGATAATTCTTTTTAGTTTAGCTTTATGTATTGTCACCACTAATGTAAATAGCGATATTGACAATTGTAAAACCAATGCAAACCTACCAATTTATAGCAACAAGATTCAAACACTAATCACATAGTATAGAGCAACCGAAACATAATTGATGAGATATGAAATCAGTCTTGACAAAGACAAATGAAATTGTCAAAATGGACATCTAAATAAGACCGGTGGTAATAAGGCATTATAGACACGTCTTCGAGCCTATTACCACGCATCTTTGTTGTTACACACCCCACACACACGCCAGTCTTGAAGGAAAAAAAAATGGAGGACTCGGTCGTCTCCAAGAGCGAGAGTCATGAAGGAAGCTTGTGTTGAGCAAAGTTGAGTTGTGTGAGTTGTTTAATTTGCTTATTTGAGGTATATTTATGTATAAGTGAGTTATATAAAAGTGGTGAAGTTGATTATCTTATTACACTATGTTGATTGTAAAAGTGATAGAAGTTGATTATGATAACTCCTTATAACCACTGGCCTAACAAGAACAAAAGACGACTACATTTTCGCATGACATACTTTCATATAAGTATAACACGTTAAGATTGTTATCAAGAACAAGACTATTTAACAAATATAATTGAAATAGAATTGGATAATTTTTTTTAGAAATACAATATATTTTGATTTAAGATTTTTTTTTAATATTAACGGATTAATCTCCATCATTCATTTTTATTAGATCTAATTGATGAAATTAATCCCAACAATTAAAAAAACCAACTTTCATCTTTCTTTTTTTTCAAATATAAATATCTTTCAAACAGTTAATCGTCAAGTGAAAAAAATATACTATTACGATGATCATTTAATTATCTTTCTATAGATGCGACTTTGATATACTTTCGATAAATAATTTTTTTTTGTGTTTTCACTTTTTTTTTAATTTTTTACGTTCTACTAAAATTCAGATGAAAAATCATATATGATTTAACACTAATTTTGAATACCACATTGATATTAGTGTTAAATCATATATATATCATATCATATGTGATTTATCATATATGATATGTATATCATATTTGATTTATCATATATGATTTAACACTAAGATCACATATGATATTACATATCATTTGTGATTTAACACTAATATCATTAATGTAATTTTCAAATTAATGTTAAATCATATATGATATTTCATGCGAATTAGCTTTAGAAAAAAGCTAAAAACGTTAAAAAAGCGATTTTTTCTTTTTTAAAAAATATTAAGTCTTACGCCTATAGAAAAGATAATTAAATCTTCGCCGTCATGATAGTGTAATTATTTTTGCTTAACGATTAACGGTTTAAGAGGTATTTAGATTATAAAAAATATGTAAAATAATAAAATGCTTTTAATCTCAACAATTGATTTCTTTTTAGATGATTGGTGTAGATGAACAAAGCAGTATGTAAAAAAAATTTGGTATGTAAAATAAATATCCTCGTATATTATTAAGAATTTTGAAAGAGATCAAAATAAAATACAATACGTCCCACCTCAATAAAATAAAATAATTAAAAGATGATGAGACCCAAAGAAAATAAAACATGTGTATCCTTTGTCTTTTGGGTTTTATTAGGAAGACACCTTGAGTATTGACAATACTCAATAAGCGTTATTGGTATCCACCCGTATGACAATAGCGCCACCTCATATAACTTCCAATTACACACCATTAACTAAAACACTCTCCCTTATAACACATTACTAACATATTATTGGTCCCACAAAATATACCCACTCACTCACAATTAAAAAAAAAAAAATCACAAAAGAAGCTAATGGCGTGAGCCATTCTAGTGGCTATTTCTCTTTTGGCTAGCCAGTGGCATTTTTGGTGGTATGCATTTGGCGCCGTTAATGGTATCTAAAATTCCAATGGCGTGTGTTTATTGTGCCTTACCTTATGCTCTTATTTCTACCCTCCTTACTCTATTTGTCCTTTTTCTAACTTTGACAGATAAAATAGCTTTTGATAGTTGTTTGTTCCGTTTCTTTTGTCTTTCACTTCTTTTGACTTGTTAAAATTTATATTATATATTTTGTATTTTTTCTGACAGTTTTATCCACTTTATTAAATTATAAGAATATAGTTGTTTATGGTTTTATGCTTCAGTATTATTTGTCTTTTACTACTTTGATTTATCAAACTTTATATTTTTTTTCAGTACTTTTATAATAAAAACAAAGTTATAAAAAAAATCTAGGAAAGGTGTAGTTATCACAAAGGAAGGGGATTAAAGAGTTTTGGCTCAGTTGGTACCCATATCTGAAAAATCAATAAGCCTATTAGAGAGATTATGTGGATGAAAGGTAAAGGTGCGTTTTGGCTACATTCTGCCACTCAGGTTGGTCTTATTTGAGTCGGGAGAGTTCTTGAGCTATTTCTTATGAGATGGATACTGGCTGGTACAAAAAAAACACCCGAGATCAGGGTGTTTTAAACGAATCACACACTTTGTGAATTACAAAGGAGGAGGAGCGATAACCTAGGATTTTATCTGATCTTGTAATCAGTTGTTTAAAGTTGTTGGATGACTAATTTGTTTCACCATGTTGAATAAACACTAGGGCAAATGTTCTTAAAAGTTATTATACTTGTCATAATTTGCGTTTGTTGGTAGCGAACAAATTTTTGTGGGTATTTTTCTTTCAAATTCATCAATTTTTTGGTATTTTGCGAAATTTTTGCCCCTTTAGCTAATATAATTTTTTTCTTCCGAAAACGAAAATGTCACATAAAAAATGATGAATATGAAAGAAAAGTATCCACAAAAGCAAAAAAAAAATTCACTGCCAATAAAAACAAATGATATCAAATATGATACATTTTAAAAACATTTGCCCTAAACAATACACCACATATATGCAATCATTTACATAACAAATGTGATTATGTGATATGCATTTCCGGAACTAGAATAAAAAAGACAAGGTACATAATTATTTTTTCATTATATTCAATTGACTTAAACAACAAATTAAGTTTACTTTTCACATATTAATAAACGAATTAAGCAACACTAGAACGTAATTTTTTTCGAGCCGAATACATTTAAAGAAATCTGATAATTTTACGAAATTTAACAAAACAAAATTTCATCGGGGGATATCCGTTAGTTCTATCCATGTGCATATCGACTTTCAATAAATAAACCTAAAACCAATGGAGCGTTAGTTAATGGTTTCATGTAACTGTCTTCAAATTCAATTAAACCAAGTTCAGTCTTATTTTTGGCATTTCTTCGTATATGATACCCTCTCTCAAGAAAACTTATGGCACTAGTAGATACTTTGTGGAATAAAAGGCTTCGATTGTCAGAGTATTGTCTCGTTCTTCACCCACTCAGTTGATGCGTAGAGGGAGATTCTGGAGTTATTCCTTGTGAGATGAATGATGGCCAGTGGTCTAAAAGGCAGGGATCATGATGTTGTCGTCAACTTACACCTTTTGTGAAATAAATAAACCTAAAAAAGGGTTTATCGAAAGTTTAGATTTAGGTAGTGTTATCGGTTAGTTGCCATAAAAATGATTCAAAGGAAACATGGCATTGATGATGATGAGGTTGGTTCGATATAGCCCATGTGCTAACTTAGGTGGCAGGCACATGGGTACGTGTACCTAATTTTTGGTGAACACACTTGTACGGTGTGCAATTGTGCATGTGAGCTTATACTTTTTTTGTTTAATGACAACTTAATTGTATGTTCTACCACATCTATTAAAAGAAACTTGTTGTCACAAAGTGGGTTGGAAATGGAATTCGGGTTGGAGTCGAGATTTGAAGTAGGGTTTGTATATTATAATAGAAATTTAAAGTTTATATTTTTATAAAGTTGTTTGCTAAGAGTATGAAGTTGAAGTTGAAACTTATAAATGTAAATCACATAAAACACATGAATTAAATTTATATATATTTTTAGCTTTTACGTGATAATTAATTGTATTTTTAAAGTTATTTAAATAATTTAACTTGTCATAAGCCTCATAAGTTTCTTTTTTGAGCAGGGTATGAAAGCATGACATATTTTATAAGTATGCTTGCTCACATAGCGTGTATAATGAACAGGAAACATTTTATAAAAGCCAACATTTTAAAAGGCTCGCGCATAAAGCTCTCGAGAAGCCGTGTGCCAAAACACAACCAAATCATTTAAATGTAATCTGATTAAACCGTATATATTGTTTATTGCATAAATTAGTGTGTCAAAATAAAACTAACGTGTACAAATCACCTCTTTTATTAAAATGCTAGTCGCAGCACCGGTTATGCGTAAGTTATCCACGCGACATGTTATTTTTTCATTTTATTTAAAACACTATCTCGGTTATAACATGTCGTAGATACACGAGTCATAATTGCTATTTTTTTTTTTCATTTTATTTTCAAGAAACACATTTCCTCCAACTTAAAATAAAATTGAATGATAGCAAAATACCATAGCTAAAATAGAAAGACAATTACAATTTATAAAAAACTTACAATTCACAAAGAAAAGAAATAAAAATTGCGAAACATACAAAAATCAGAGAGATCTTACTTGCAAATTCTATATTTGCAACAAAAAATCCTTAGCTTCTACGTTAACCTGCAATCAACACACAGATGTAAACACCCACAGTCAAATGAACATACGATAAACGCATGTTGTGGGCATAAGGCGGTACCTATAACGCGCGGATAACACCAATGCATGTGCAACTTGACGGTGTTATATGTACCAAGTTTGTCATATAATGTACCTTTAAGCTTTGGTGCGCTCTTTCAAATTAAAAACCTTCGGGATACTGATGTAGATAAAACCCGTCCGGATTATTTGAGGGCCGATTCTTTAATTCACGTATATAGGGGTGTCAAAACCGAACCGAGACGATTAAGCATTGGGTTATTCCTGTCAATAACTTTATCGCGGTGAACCAATACTAAATAAGGTCGGGTATGGGGTTGGAAAGTTTTGCTAACTTCGGGTTTGGGTCAACGATTGAACCAATAAGTGGTTTTTAATATATATTTTGTAAAATTATCTATTTAAATGAGTAAAAAAACTTTTATTTTTTTTCATATTCGAAAGTTTTCAATCGGGATCCTACTCAGGATAATTTTCGTTTCTTGAAGATCAGAATCGTAAGATCGGTCGAATCCCAAGATCTTACTATAATATCATTTTAATAGTTTGTTTAATATTATTTAAATCTACAAATTATTATATATAATAAATACAAAATTATGTAAATATTTCATGAAAGTGTCCAAAGTTATAAATATGAATTATTTAAATAGATTAACATGTTCTTTTTAAATTTTATAAAACGTAATTCATAATTTTGTAGTTTTTTTAATTTGCGGTTTGAAAAATTAAGATCGGATCGGATAACATCTTAATATCTTATGGTAAAGATCGGGATCTTATAAGGTATTAAGTTCTAAAATCTACGTAAGATCAGGATCGTTTTGCTTTATAATATCGTAAAATTGTAAATCCTAAGATTAGGATCGAAATCTTACAACTATCATATTCGGGTTGACCGAACTCGAACGGACTTGACTCGAGTGGATCGACCCAAATTGACGAACTAAACTCACTTGATTCAAATAGGATCGAGTTTGAGTATGTTAATTTAAACTTTGATCTAGATTCTTCGACCACTCAAATAACACACCTACACATATATATGCTTTAATCGAGTTGTTCCGGTAAATGTCTGTAAACACTTTTCCTTACCCTTTTAAACGTGGAGTTATAAAATATTATATTTGATTAGTTTGCATCTATCCAAAACATGTGGCCTCAAACTTGAAATAGGGTTAACTACTTATTATTAACGACGATAATATATATGAACCACAATGATAGAAAAAAAGCCTTATGGTTGTCATTATTTGATTGGTGATATTAAAAATGGGTCTCTCTGATATTACCAATCGAAGAATGACACCTCAGTTTAAGTCTCTTTTTAGGCCTCTCAATTAAGCCTCTTTATCATTTCCCATTACTAATATTATATGAATATTTAGACCAGTAGATCCTGGACGATTGTCTCTTTCTTAGGTGCCATGTAAGACGCGTTATTCACGGAGGCATGGAAACACGCATCTTAGATGGCAAATTTGCAAGACTCGGTCGATGTCAAGATCGGGTCGTGTAGTTGTATTTGTGTGTATTTCGGCGAGTATATTTGTAGATAAATCACGGTATTGAGTCTCCTTATTACGGTTATAGTAACTATATACGCAACTAACATAGTTCGCATCTAAGTAAACTACATGTCTACAAACTCGTGCAACTAAAAATATTTGATTAAATTAAAATTATAAAGGATTATCAGATGATAGTTGGTATAGCCAAAAGTAGTTCACATCGGTTGGTTCTTTGCCAATTTGATTGTTTTTTTATGTCTTTACCAGAAATAGAATAATGAAATATTATAAGGCGGCCATAATTTTTTAAGTTGATTTGCATTTTAATTTTTATTTGCACACAAATTTATCAATAATCAGTTGTATATTTATTATATCCTGCTTCATCGTTTTGAAAAAAATATGCATTAATTAAAATACATACATGTTCTTGCAACTTTAAAGGCGCTTGCTTTTATGGACAACCTTGATGTGTAATTATCGTTTGTATTGGGATTCTGCTTATATTTCCGAAGTTGTCTATTATTGTCTTTATTGGACAACAGGATGGGTAACTAATAAATCTTGTATTGTGATTTTCTGCTGATATACTTCCGAATTATGTTCCTCATTTATTATTGTGCCAAAATGTCGTATCACTTGCACGATACTTGCACACTAAAACTTGTTACATGAACTGCACCTGTAATTTCAAAATTTTATGAGTAGCGTCCGCAACTTAATCAAACCATGTCGACGACTTATTCAATTTACTCTCATTTTTAAAATGGCTGGTGATGTGTGTTTCTGGAAATAATTAATCAATAAATTGTTTTTACAAGCAACATGCTAACTGCAACATTTTTTAATGACTTAAGGTGAGTTCAGATTCATTTCAATGAGCTAAATGACTCAAATTTATGTTTAGTTTATGAATTATGAAAGTGCTTTCTCGGTTGGTACCTTTTAATTCATTGGTCAACTGGAGAAATTTTGTAGATAAAATGTCAAGAGTTCGAGCTTTCATTCTCTTATTAGGTTGGTGGCTGGTAGGAGATTCGCAGTATTAAAATGGGGCCGATGACCGGTCTTAAAAACGAATTCAGCGTGTTCTGCATCGTCTACGCTTTTGTTTAATATTGTATAAAAATAGCATTTATTTCCATTTTCCGGATGATAGAACTTAATCACATCAAAGTAGATCTGGTTGGTATTGTTTATTTGAATCCCTTACCAATTAAGTATTATGAAATCACATATACATATTCTAAGAAAACATATACTACCTCTTTGATTGATTAAGTTATTGAGACGTATACGTTATGTGGTTTAATATAGTTTGGATATATGTTGGTTTTATAAATGGTCCCAAAAAAATGTTGGTTTGATAGAAAAGTTTAGTAACGTGTAATTGTATCATTTTTGTTGCGATTTTATGTATTCATAGCAAATTACTAATAAAAACTACATAGAAATATGTTTTCAACTTAACAATTATGACATTTTAGTACAGTTTGTATCGCTCTTGAAGACCAAGAATCGTTATATAACTTAAATATAAAGTTTGGTAAAATGACCGGCCGAAAGAGTTTGTTTAAGCAGACGGTTCGACATGGTACAAAAATAGAGCTATTTTACATGTTCTGGGTCGGTTTTTAGTGTTTTATGATCTAGACTTTTGGTCCTTGTTTAGTCTTAGTGGGGATGCCGCGAATCTAAATGGCGCTATGCTATATTAGCTGGAAAATGACCACCTACTCATCGTAAAAAGTTATGAGTATCAAGTACACCTTTTAGATGTCCAACTTGGTGAGAATTTGATTCCTTGGCGAGTTTTAGCTGAGCCACCTAGATCCGCGGCATCCGCACAAGATCTTACTATGACCGAAAGTCTATATCAGAGATGGCTAAAAAGTTGGTCCTAAAAAGGGGTTTCATTCTTCCATAATCTTTCCCTTTTTAAACATGTAACATTCAAGGCTAACATAATGAGCTCGTTGGCCCAATTACATAGTCCATAGAGCTATATACGAGTACGTTGAAATGAATCAAGTAATCCAGTTCAACTAACTCTTTTTTGGCCCAATTATATCAACGGGCTATATACCAAAAAAACATCAAAAATCAGGAAAACAGATAATGAACAGAAAAATGTGAATACTAATACACCTTAATTTCGTAATTTTTTGCTTGACATTAGATAATTTTTTGTTGACAGCCGAAAGTTAAACATCGACAAAACTGCAATGCACGGCTTTGATTAGTTAAACGCAATGATATATAGTATTGAAGAACTTGTTTCGTAGCTTTGGCTTAAATAGTTTTGTATGTGTTATATAATACTATAAAAATTATACTAATTTTAAAACACAATTCATTCATATATTTTGTATTAAATATTATATAAGATAAACACAAATACTTAAAGATGAACCAGTTTATTAGGGAGGAGCATGATAAATTAATAATGATAAATTAATAACCTCAAATTTTGTACATTACGATATCACTTTTCAATTTTTTGTCATATCGATATTACGTATTGATGAAAGTATGAAACCAAAGTTGCGAAAATGACATATTCTAGTTGCCAAATAACAACATGATGAAAAATACCTCCCTTTAAAAAAATATGAAGCATCTGATAACAACATGATGAAAAAAAGGCCTTGCTGCCCAAGATTAGCTTGAGCTTGATTTATGATTATAGCCCATTTGGTAGCAACAACAACAATATTTCATTTGATAAGAAGGTAAGATTTGTCCAATTTATCGTTGGAGACAACTTGGTATCGAAGGTAGGATGTAAAAAATCCTTGTTGCATATTGAAAAGGCCATTATCGGTTGCCATATTAGGGAGACAACTTCACGTATGTATAAGCGAAAAAAAATTTCCGACCTTATTGACAGATTTCTAACACGCGTTACCTTGACCAAAAAAAATCCTTGTTGCCCGTATGGCCGTATTACAATGATCATGGACAAGATAGATACCAGCATGTTGCAAACAAGGTCTTTTTCTTGTTTATAGACAGATTTGTCATTATGATTTTGAGCTCATTACTATCAACTTATTTGGTTATTCTGCAAATTGCAACATGTACTTCTGATCATTGTAAACAGAATAAGGAAGATGCAAAATAAGGCGTTATCATAAGCAACAGTCTCGTTTTTAGCTGATCATTTGAAAGTATCTGCGACAACTATGCAATGAACCAACAATTATCTTGTTTTCATCACAGTAAGCGTCGAAAACAAGAGACCAACACAGAATCTAACATTGTCTTCATGTACCGAATTATTTCTGTGATATGTATCGATAAACAACTAGACTATCTGCAATTCTGTATTATTCAAAGCGCAAACAAGATCTAAAAAAATTGTTTCTTATTATACTCTAGAGATCGATGAATGATCACTAACAAACAACAATTTCGTTTTATCAAAAAATAAGACATCTTTATACACTTTATAAATTCACATTATTCCAACGTTGACCCGTCTCCAATCTCGACCGTTGATCAACCGCAAATCGTTGACTTTACTCGTGATCCAACGGTTCCCAAGCCGAAGCGGTCAACAAAGACAAATCTTTCCAACCTAGTTTCAAACAACCATTTTCCTCAACCAAAGTATAGCCTTTCCAAGGAAACATACCCAACAATAGACTCGCTTGAGCGGCCGGGTTACCCGCTAACGAAACCGGCCTAAACCCGACCCGACCCAATTCCTCACCCCATCTTTCTACCTTCACTTCACCTGTCCTTTTCGGCCCACCTACCGCCACAATATTTTTTATCTCACATCCAAACAATTGTTGCTCAACTGTGAACCGTTCAACATTGTCAGTTTCCACTCCGTCCCCCACGGCGTCAAATAACGCCGAATAATAATGCAATGCCTCGACAAATCTACCTAAAAAACTCCCCCCATGACTTAAGTCCTGCTCAACTATAGTCACTAGCTTCGGTTTTAACATCTCTAGCAAACGTAACGTCCCGTAGTCACTACCAGTAACATCATACAAACAATGATGCATCCAGTGAACCACAACAGGTTCACCAGACTGAATTTTCAAAAAATCGGTGACGTCATCCAGTGTCATGGATGACGTCACCATATTCCCGATTTTCGCCTCGAGTGGGACGAATTCAAAAGGAAGTGACAACGATGTTGCAAAGTCCTTTAACCTACGACCAGTAGCTTCTAGCATGTGTATAGATGTTCCTATGCCAGTTATTTTAACTGATCTTAGCTTCCGTGTTCTGGAAGCTAAGATATGGAAAAGGCCTGGCCATTGCAGGCCTTGCATGATATCTAGATCAATAATATGAACAGTCTCTTCATGTTCTAATGATTGAAAAATAGCTTGATTTGATGTGAAATGAGTGAATTTAATAAAGGGTGTTATTGAATTATATGATTGTAGGGCACTATATATTTTTTGGTTTTGTGTTAGGGTTAGGGTTTGAATATGTAAAGGTGAATATGTACCTAGATACGAGCTTATGACGCGTGCTTGTAACGCGTCAGCAAAATAAGCTGCTACTCTCTCTGGAGATGATCCGAACGGTGAGGACAGTTCGGATATCTCTGGTAGCAGATTATTAGCTAGGTCTAGGTTATCTGCTGCAATGCACTCTGCGCATTGCAGCATTAACCCTAGTAGTCTTAGACCTGATGACTCAGCTTCTTCACTTAGATCAAGAAGATTATCCTCTATATTACGCCTTTTAAGGCGTGAGGATTCGATGACGTCAGCATCTCCAGCACTGATACCAACAGTGCTGGCGAT